>JALJCO010002339.1:1200000-1927500 GCA_023101725.1 Atherinomorus stipes
GGCAGCAACCTTGATGAGACTACAGAAGACGGTGTATCTCACTGGAGTGTTCTCATCCATGCCATGAAACAGGTTACTCAGCCTGGAATACAACAACATAAAAAAATAATCACATGTTCACATATTAAGTGCTTTCTCCCACAGACTTACAGAGAAGATCCATTATAAAACTCACAGTTGCATTCTGAGGGAGGGTCTCTCTCCTTCACGAAATTTCACCAGTTTCTCACACAGACTTTCAATGAGAGCCTCCTGCTTCTCTGGCTCCAGAATCAGCAGCAAAGACACAATGCTGTTCATTACGCTCTCGACATCTGCAGAGACACAGACCACAAATTATGGTAAATAGCTTTTCATCTGGGATAGCCTCACTAAATTCCACAAAGCTGGGCCTTATTTGTGGTACATTTGCCAAATTTAAAAGCATTATAACGTTTTACCGAGATATTTAACACAATTGATCATTTGCGGGGTGGATCAATATACTAAAATAAATGTCTGTAGTTAAACCTTTCTTGTACACATGTGTTAGAAATTACCTGTTTACTTATTTAAGCACTTTTTTCTCCTCCAGGATAATAAAAAGATAATTTACAGTCAGTAAAATGTCTATGTGTGCCCATCACCTACCTTTATCGTCATCTTTCAGGCACACATCACATGCCTCAATGATCTGAGCAAGATCAACATGAAGTCCACCTTCTGCATTTTCTTCTGAGATATCAGCTCCTTTAGACTTGATGTAGGCTCTCAGCTCTGAAGCCTGTGATGTTAGAAGAATCATCCACAATGGTGGTTAAATAAAACCCAACAGATACGGTTTCCGGCTACAACTGTAAAACTGGCTGTGGGAGATGCTCAGCAGCATTACCCTTTCAAAGCATACATTCGTGGCAAGTTGTTTTACAACACAAAGCATTGTAACCTTGAAATTTACATGACGCAATCAAACAACTATTTAGATAATGTTATGAAAAGACCTAGTCACTATGTAAAGCCTACTAAAATGCTTAAGGTGTTCAGTTGTTAGTGGGATTTTGTTGAATAAACGGTAAAGTTGCTAGCATTCTTTGCTACTTCAACCTAATAACATAAACAACTTTGACCACAAGTATCTTACAGTAAAACGATCAACGGTTACAACAACCAACGGAATTACGTACAACTAATATAAACTGTAAATCAAAAAAGTATAGTTACTCTCTACTTATTCTGAGACATAGCTAACAGCACGGACAGTTGCTGGCAAATGCTAAGAACGTTAGCATTTCGGCTAGCTAGCATGCTAGCTTATGTTGTTGGTAGTTTTAATTCAACGTGTCATTAACAGGGAAAACGAAGCTTAAACGCATCAAAAGCATGTATTGTACCTGGTCTTCTTCAGTAATATCGATAAATGCTGGTACGCTCATTTTGGGTGATTTTGTGAACCCAGATGATGAAATCCACGCTCCCACCAACGCTGAGATCGGAGCGGAAAAGGAAATGTAGCAGCGCCGGTGACATATTTGCTCTTCCGGGTCATGCCGTCTAATCTAATCGTCTAATCTTTTCATTTGTTATATTTGGGGTAAATCATTTTAACTCTGTCTAGAGTCAGAGAAGGCTGTGTCAGGTTTTTATTTGCTCAGAAAAGATGATTCTTAACAAGATGAAGTAATTCCTTAGGGACTGCATGTCTTACAAAGTTAAACTCTTAAAATGGTATTGGAAAATTGTTTTCTGCCAAGAAATTTTTAACAGAAATACATATTGCATGAGTGATTTAAGAGGTTAAGTAAATGGGGTATACATACCTCTATAAAACAAAGTATGAAGAAAGAGAGATTTATACAGTTTATTGTAGTTATGCCAAAAAAGAAGTTTGTGCAGAGCTAAGTTGTGAACAAAAGTCTGTAAATGGAACTTATAAGCTTAGTTGATGGTTTGCTTGGCAATAAATTGCAAATAAAAGAAAGGAAAATAACTTGGTTAAAGATATGATTTGAAATAATGTGTGGAACAGATTCTCGGTTATGATTTTTAAATTGTTCAAATTATTGTGTCTTACTTGCTTTTGTATTGAAATTCTTCTTTAGGTGAGATACATTTTTTTGTTTGTAGATGGTTCAGTTTATTCATAGAGTCATCATTGTTGCCAAGTAAAGATTCTTAACTGCATCCAGAAATATGTAAGGAGAGGTATCCCTGCATAGTAAAGCTGCTTTGAGAGGTGCTTTGTTTCAGACGTATTTGTTATATTACAGTTTTTCTCAATTGCTAAAACACTAAATCTTATTCTCAAGGCCAATTTTTCAGAAGCCTAAACCAAGGTATCAAATCGGTCCTCTTGTGATCAAAACCGAAAGCACGTTTCACATCATTAGACACTGTTTGCAAACACATTTGCATTGTGATGCACTTGCTGTGCAAAATGGTAAACACATGTTGCACACTTTGATCACAACTAAGACACAGATGTCAGCAGGTAAACACAGTGACTCAAAATTGATTTCACCTTTGGCTGATGAGGGAACCAATATAAACCAGTTGAGGAAGCTGTGGGAGGTCAAGATTTTGCGATGAATAAAGAAAATCAGAGAGGAAGAGTACGCATAAGAGGTGGTCAAGGGTGAGGACATAAGGGGACAGAATCAGGTCCGACGCAGAGCCTCTCATTTCAGGTGAACTCCATGCTAACTGTGATCTGCCATGTTACAGTATTACCTCCACCAAGGAGGTGATGTTTTTGATGCGTTGGTTTGTTTATCTGTCTGTCTAGCAACTTTACGGAAAAAGTTCTGGACGGATTGACCTGAAATTTTCACCAGTCATGAGCCTCAGCCCAAGACCAAACTCTGATTACATTTTGGTGGGTGATTCAGATCACCTTCTGGATCCATGATTTTTTTTAAGGATTCTTTATCATTGCAAGATCTGCTTGGTGGAGGTCTGCGCTCTCTGAGTGCTTTTCTGGTACTCTACAGTATGTTATGAGTTCTCTGTGTTGTGAAATGATGCATTTGGCCTGATGTAAATAAATAAAAAAAATTGACAGCATGATGTTCTGAGAACTTTGTTTTCCTTTATTCCTTCTAGTGTTTCCTGATTGCTCTGTAGTGTTTTACATTTTGTTGTTCTTGGGGCATGATTTGACAATTGTGTCGCTTTTTGAGACCAGGTGATGCTGTTTTGACTCAATAACTTCCTTTTGCAGCAAGAAGCAGAGGTTTTGGGAAAGTAGTTTGAGTTATAGGATTAGTGTTTAAAGTAGTGAAAAAGTTAGGGGACATTTCAGAAATAGTGTTTTAGCAATTGAGAAAAACTGTAAGATAAGAGAGTGTACGAATGGCTCACATCTTTTACAAACTGAGGTGCTGAAGAAGAAATTACATAAAAATCTGTCCGGGGTTTAAAAATAATAATCCATTAGAACATTTAAATGAATAGCATCTAGATGGAACAAACATCAAATAATTTAAATCATATCTTTTAAATAAAGTTATGATTCAAAGAAACTTGATTTGGCTGTCAGGCTGTCACATTGGAAACACAAAAGCAAAGTAAAGTCACTTAGATGCTTAACTGAATATCATGTAGAATGTTCAATGAAAACATCATTTTCAAACGGAGCACCTGCCTAGAATTAGTTTTATTTTCAGTACTCAGTTGCGTGTTGTTTGTATATTAATCATTTTGCCATAAAAGAAGTTAAGAATGACTTGGAGGGAAGCCCTTTACTTTATCTGGATTTCTTGCCTGAAGGCCAAAATTTCTCCCACAATTTTCCTGTATTGTTCTTCAACGGTGGAATGACTCTTTCCAAGCCGCAGGGTCCGTACATGCATTTAAGAGCAAAATAAAGACTCAGCTCTTTGAGGAGCATTTCTGCATTTAGTTTAACTTCTCTGCTCATCAGAGTGAGTTAGATTTGTCGAGCTCTTTGCATGACTCAGCAAGCTGCATGGACATATGCCAGGATGATATGATGGTGAATGTAAGACCTAGTTTTGCTGAAAAAACTGGTACTGTTGTAGGGTGGGAAGGGATCAAAACAAAATAAAAAAAAACAAAACAAAATAAAAAAATCCTTTAGGCAGCACCTGTGTCTGACTGGATTCACAGCAGTCTGACCAGCACTCAGCCATTCTGTACCCTCCTATTTGATTTCTTGCTGGTGTTGTTTTCTCAGATGTAAGTCACTTTGGAAATGACAGTAGTAGTAGTGTTAGTTGTGGTAGTATTAGTAGTAGTCGTAGTATTTCTTTTTCCCTCTGAGCTTGTTGTGAAGAAACTTAGATTCTTTCTTCCAAACCAAGTCTCTGATGCATTTTAGGGCCAATTCCAATTCCTATCTTAACCCTCAATCTTAACCTTCAAGCTCAACCCTCAATCTTAGTAGCCCTCCACACCAAGTGTTAAGGGCTATTTTGTGACTTAGAAATGGGACACCCCTTATATGCAGATATGTCTTCAAACTGTGGGGGGCGAGTTGGGGGTTCAAATTTTTGGTAGGTAAGTCACAAGTCGTCTGCTTTTCCAGGTGGCATGGGATGTCTCATTGAATTTGTATGGCCAAACAATTGAGCAAGTCAGGGTGGTTAGATTTCCAGATCTGTAGTTGTGTGTGTGTATGTGAGTATATTTGTATTTATATATGTATGTATATGTATGTATGAATATGTATACATGTGTATATATAAGTAATGTGTGTGTATGTATAATGTATAGGTATATGCATATACAATGCAATAGTTTTGTTTTTTTCTGGAATTGTAGTCTGTCACTGCCTAATCGAGAGGCACCCAACTGCAGTCACGGTACATCGCCGTGGGGGGGGGGGGGGGGGGGGGGGGGGGGCATCGCCCACGACCAACTTGGGTTCCAGTTCACTGTTCGGAAAACCAGTTAGCCGCCTAGCAAAACAACGTGTTTGCTAAGGCTATTGCTATTAGCCGTTGTTAGCACAGCTGGTGTTGTAGTTCACATAGCTATACAAAATGAAAAATGTGAATTACACTGCAGCAGCTTCCCCCTACATCTATATAAACCAATCCTATGTGTATGACTGATTTATGCAACAAAATATTTGTTAGAATTGTGAATAAATGTAACATTACAGGAGCTTCTAAAACTGCTAACACTGGGCGTGGCCATCTTTAAATCTGAACTTGGAGCTGTGAGACTTGTCTGACTTTCCGAGTTGGAAATCCGACTTCGGGGGGCCCGTTTCAGTTGAAACTTCCCACTCGGAATTGGGAATTTCTGACTTCTGAGTTTAAATGGAACGGAGCATAAATCTGAACTCGGAGCTGCGAGGATAGTCCGACTTTCCGAGTGGGAAATCTGACTTCGGGCGGCCTTTCCACTTGAAACTTCCCACTCGGAACAGGGAATTTACGACTTCTGAGTTCAACTGGCGTTCTGATGCTGCGTTCCATTGAACTCGGAAGTCGGAAATTCCCAGTTCCGAGTAGGAAGTTTCACCTGGAATGCCCCCTTGAAGTCGGATTTCCCCCTCGGAAAGTCGGACTATCCTCACAGCGCCGAGTTCAGATTTAAAGATGGCGTGCCCAGTGTGAGCAGTTTTAGAAGCTCCTGTAATGTTACATTTATTTAGACTTACTAATATTTTGTTGCATTAAATCAGTCATACACGTAGTATTGGTTTATAGCTACAGATGTAGGGGGAAGCTGCTGTCATGTAATTCACATTTTTCATGTGGTATGAACTACAACGCCAGCTGTGCTAAAGATGGCTAATAACAATAGCCTTAGCAAACACGTTGTTTTGCTAGCCTGCTAACTGGTTTTCTGACCAGTGAGCTGGAACGCAAGTTGGTTGTGGATGACGTCACCCCCCAGTTCCCAGTTCTGAGGTAAATGGAACGCAGGACAAAGAATCAGGACAGCACTTGCACTTCGTGGGAGCGCGCATTTTTGAGATTGGCGGTTAAAATAGGAGGAATTGGAATTCATCCTCAGTCTAAACAGAATGATGCAAGATCTGCACAAGTGATCTGGTCTTTGGTGTCTGGTGAGGTGTACTATGTTGACTCCTATGTTCAGTCTCTTGGATGTCAGAGCCACCTTGCCCAGAATGTGGATGACCTTGCATCTAATGTCGTCTTTGTCTTCCTCCCATATGTTGTAAATCTCGAGTGACCATTGATTGCTGTAGCTGACACTTTAACATTGCGGACTTTGTTTTATTTTGTACTTTTAGGTTAGCAATCTTGTTTTTCATCTGTACCATAGTTTGCTTCTGTTGGTCCACTTCCATTATGAGCTACTCCACAGATGATGGAAGCTCCTCCACCTGTTTAGAAGTTGTCTCAACTTTTTTCTATATACTTGGAATTTATGGAACATTGTCATGTTCTTTGTCTGTTCAAGAGTAGCCTCTACAGATCTGGGGATGAAAAAGTTCCTCCTTTTTCTGCCAGAAGTGGTGCAGTGATAGTGCACTATTACTGCACTATCACTGGCTGAACGATTTGTCCCGCAAATACGTCATCACGCACGGTGTCCAAACTTGGCGTGTGGAACGTCCTTGTCCCGGGCATGCATTTATGCTCTGAAATCGTTTCCCCTGGGCACACAGGCGTTTCTCTGTGCAATTGAATTGGCAGACAAGTCGCTGGTAAGTGACTGGCAGTCAGCAGAAAGGGGAAATTTTTAATGCCCACATCTGTAGGTAGGATTTCAGTGTTACTGCTACTGATGCCCTCTTCAATGGTGGTTTTAGCGGGTTGCCTGAGAGAGTGCCACAAGCAAATCTGCCTGGATCTCTGGGTCAGCTTTAAACCAGTCCTTGATTCAAAATTTCGTACAAGAACGTACAACAGGACACAACATAACATATTGTCAAATGAGGTAGAATGAATATAAATAATGCAGACTGTCCAGATGAGTTTGGATTGTCCCATTAATTCTGCATTGCATTTTTTCAGATGCCAGGCAACCTCCCAAACTGTGTTAGTCACCCCAGGTTCGCCCTGCTTTCATTCTTTTTCATCTAAGTGTCAGTGTCCTCTTTGGAGGATTAACCGCAAATGTCTTGAATTAGGGTTACTGGGGTGATCCTCTGAGGTTATCTGATAGAGCTGCAGTCCATCTATGTAGACCACCATGGAAGTCCTGACCCAAAGCTTTCCAACATGGAAATACTGTCAGTGTCAGAGGGCACCTCTTCTCTACTGACCTGTGGATGCACGTGCTGGGGCCCAAAATGGGATCCTGTGTATTGTTACTTTGGTTCGTCACTTAGTGATTGAGGCGAGCAGGGCAAGTGGAGCAAGAGGTCATCTTAAAACTATGGAGTCGGGTTACTAATGTTAGTGTTGAACAGGCTGTGTGAGGCGACTTTGGTGTGTTTTTTTGTGTGTTTTTCTTTTTAATGTCATAGCTATGCTGTTTACAGTTCTATTAGGGAAATATGTGTAATTTAGGTCTTTATAGACTGTGGAGACACGTCATGCTATATCATTATTCCTTGAAAGTCTACTTGTCATGTATTTCTCTAAGCAGTTACAAAAAGGGAACTTAATGGTGTTACATTCTTCAGGATGCACATTGCCTCTGAACTGTGTGCTGAGGGGAAATGGCTAACGGAGTGTTTCATCACAGGCCTTATTTCATGCGTCATTCTGTTGGGAAGTCAAGCGCCTGGTACGAAATCCCCACCTTCACTCTCCCCCTGCCCTTGTATGCTGTCACTGCAAAGAATTTATAGCCATTTCTCCACAAGTGTGCTTGTGTAACTGAGGCTCTTGTTATCTGATTAACAACTGATGTCAAGTGCCCTGGTGTATTTCAAATCCAGAATATGGGTTTTGGAGGCTTTGAAGGTCCAGGTGCATGTGAAGCGTTGTGTTTTATCTTATATAAAAGGCTTTTAAAATGCCACAAAGTGTTATCATGCTTATTGGGAATCAATTTAATTTATATCACTTTAAATCAAAACTGGCAAAATTGTTTTTAAAAGGCATATAGCCTACATATCAACAAAATGTCTCATTTTGCTTAAGTAGTTGCACTGATACAGTATTTTTTAGGGTGTTATTTTTTGTGCGGGTGTATAAGGGCAGAAGTAGGGCTACAGTGTGCATGTCAAGCATGTTGCTTTTTAAAGTTCTTTTTCCCACAAATTGTATTTAATTTAGATTGTGAAACAATGACACCATCTCCAAAGATATAATCTATATTATCTTAACTTAGCAGGGAAACCATGTTTTATGTCAAATCCCTCTTCTCCAATAATCCTTTTTTTTTTTGTCTCAGCCCTGAAAAATAGATTGGTACAACTTTTCCTACAATGCATTTTCTGCTATGTGTAAATACAGCAACATCACTTTTATATGTTACATTTTTTATCTGAAACTTGTGAAAACAACTGAAAAGCCGCTGTTTCTCAAACAGAACTAAAACAATTTGATTAATTCAAACAAAATTAGAAAAAACAACTTTTTCCTGCTTATGTAATATGATCTGCTTGCTTAATGCTTATGTTGTAGCTCCTCACAAAATAGATGTCTTTTTTAAAAGTATGAGTAGGCTTGCAGTCAGTTCATCTGTACTGACCTTCTGCCTGTTTGTTTGATAGGAATGCTCTTCCTAAAGTGATGGCAAATTGCCCGATCAGCCTCCTCAAAGATAAATGACTGTGTGTTAAAAGCTGGTTGAGCCCAGGTGTCGGATCTCTCCCTGTCAGCTGGCCAAGTGGTGAGTATTCTTGTAAACCAGTCTCATGGTCATCATCCAGCATGGCTCCCTACCCTTCCACGACTAATTGTCTGGTTCCCACAGTTCTGTCTGCCTTCACAATCTCTGAAAAATCTCCTTGCTCAAGCTCATCTATCAGCCACTGACCTTGTCAGGGTGCATCGCATGAGTAACTTCCCTATTTCCCTAGGTGGAGCAAATTGCTTGTTAATTACTTATACGTTCAATCAAACTCCCCCAAACTGTACACACAAATACAATTAACAAATAAACAAATAAAGCCAGTAGGGGTGAGCCCACAGCGGTCCAAAGCAAGCAAAATCCCACTGGGCCCTTCTGATGGACTATTATTGTCCACAGCTGCAGAGATAAATCAGTTCTTTATGCCTCTCGGTTCTTATTTCCATTTACATGATTTGATGACAATTGAGAAGGTCAAAATATCAAAATATGTTCTTGGAGTTTTAGTGAATTTGCTTGCATTACTATAGACTTTTGGGACTTTGTTTTCATTTTGCATGTTTTTCTTATTTGACAATTTATAGACCACTGTACACCATAAGTGAGCTTTGTTTTTCTGCCCCCTACTGGCCAATTAATAAATATCTCAGCTTCAATAAATCAAAACTAATTCCATGTGTTTAGTGAAAAAAAAAAGCTCTATCAGCTGCGGTAGCAGGGTGTGTGAGTTTGTGTTTGCACATAATTCGTCAAACTGAACGCCTGATAGCTGCTCAGTCGCTGTGATCACCTCTTTCAGTCGATGATCAATCACAAAGGGCAGCTACAGTCAGACCTTTGACTCAGGGGAATGAACAAAATATTACCTTTGTTCATCAAAAATCTATTTAATTGTCTCTTGGTCTATCAGATGGACACTTATCCAGCTGTGTGGTAAGAGGTGAAAGCTCTCATAAGATCAGAAAAATAAGGCTGCTAGATTAAATAGTAATGTTATCTGTCCATATCAGTAAGTGGCCAGCTTCATCTCTCACCAAAGACTGCAGCAATCAATCAGTGTGAGTTTGTGGTTTTGAGCTATCTGAGGCCTCATTCCTCCCGACATTGAACGCTCTGTTTCAGCCGAATGACAGCAGCAAAAATAAAAGTTACAGTCTTCCAGGAATTCTTTAGCTCCTGCTTGGATAAATCGAGTCACTGCTGTGGGACAAGGCCTCGGTCAGTGATGGAGTGGTCTTTTGTCATCAGAGTGTTTATATTACACACACACTCGCAGGCCAGGGGAGCAATAAGAGTCTGAAAAGCATGACCAAACAAAGAATCAAATTAGTTCCAAGTGGAGATATGGTGCACAATGTTTGGCTTAAAGTGATAAGCTAGATCCCAAAAATACTAATTAGGAGCATGTTAAATTGTGAGACTCTGTTTAGAGTGTTTTATCTGTGCTGATAAAACAGAAAATCAACCAGCAAAACTTGCTCAATGATGTCTTTAATTGCTCTGAAACATTTACATTTTTTTCAAATGAATTACGTCTGACTTTTGCCAATTAGCATGCAGGAATGTTGCAGGATAACTGTTTTGCAAACAAGCAAATCTGCCACATTTTAACCATCAAATCTCCTATGTATTGTTGTGGAATTGAGAAAGTTGCAACAAAATGGCATTCCCCTTAGTTTCAGTGTCAGATGTTGCAGTCCTGCTCTGTGCTGACAATGATCATTTTTTTTTCCCCATCACTCTGCACATACCTTTTAGTCATCCCGTAACTTTTGCTTGACTAGTGTCAGAATATGGCTCAAGGGTATGACAACAGACACTAACCACTAGAGATATCTGAAATGTTTTCTGATGACTGCTTACGCCCCAGCCACAGCTGCTAGGGTGTGACAGCATGGAAAAGGCTGTGGTTTACTGTAAAAGGCCTGATAAAGCCTGGCCTTGATCCTGACACAAAGGCACCTGCTGGGATGAGACAGAGGTTAATCAGCAAATTCAACATACCACAAATTTATAAAATGTATTTTAGTCATTAAAAAAATATACATTCTATATAATTTCTTCATATATCAAGAATCACAGTGTCTCATCTGATTCCAGCAATGCTTTAGTTTTCTAATGAAAATGCATCAAATACCTGTGAAAAAAAAACCTTGCTCATCTATTTCCAGTGGTTCATTGTTCAACAATGATATAATCATCTGAGTAACAACTTCTGCAGTCCACCAGTGATATGAATATATACAAGGGGCATCTGATACCCCTTATTTAGATATTGGAAATGATTAACTTTTATGTAAATTTTCAGAAATATTGTTATTGTTTCTTTGATTTGGAAAACGTTTATTTTACCATTATCCTTTAATGCAAAAGACTAGCGTAAAAATATCCAGGTATGTGCAAACACAAGGCTTTTAGTCTTTTGTTAAAGTCTTTTTATAATGTAATGGATGACTATAGTATTCATGAACAAATAAGATAATCTTTTTGTATCCTTTGGGCTCTGGACAGACACCTCACCCCACTGAAATTACAAAAGGTAGACAGGTTCAGTTCCTATGATGTTCTGGGTAGTCCTCACAACCCATTGCAGAACCTTCCAGTCCTTAGTATCTCAGGCCAATTGTGATGCTTCTACTTAGAATGCATTTTAATAGTCTGGTACAAGTTACAAGATCTTGGCTGTGGCAGTTAGCCTTTTCAGGTCTCCTTATAATATTTGTATTTGTATTTGTATTTGTATTTGTATTTGTATTATTTGTATTTGTATTTGTATTTGTATTTGCATTTGTATTTTGTATTTATTTATTTAAAAGGGACAAAGCATTTTAAGCACATATACATTAAATGTGTACAAGTACAAAATTGCAGGATTATAGCCTAGGCTAATTTCCATCCTCTGCCCCCCCTAAACCAAGCCAAGCTGCCCCCCCCCCAACCCTCGCTCACAAAAACTACTATAGAAATTTAAAATCATGATAAAATCCCGTTCCCACCAATGACCATCCACCCCCCTCCACACATGTATGGTACATATAGTCCACCCAGGACTGTACACCACCCCATAACCTCATCACCCACCCCAACATAACAAATCCCTCCTTCAGCGTCCACTCACTTCCACTACCCCCCTCCCCCAACCATCCCCAGCTATTCCCAGCACCCTCATACAATCCATCCATCCCAAACAATCCACCCTCCTAAACCTCTGCCACAGTCTGCAACATCAACAAGTCTCTTTTCAACCCTGTCTAGTCTAGTCTCTAGTCACCCCAACTTGCTCTTGTTGATCTATTATGATTTTTCCTGACAAATTCTTGTAATGGGGAGGGAGTTAGACCATTCAGAATTTTGTAAACCAAGATTGAGTCCACATATTTGAGCAGGTTTTCCCAGCTTAGTATTTCATGTTTTTCTAAAATTCTACAGTGATGGTAGGTCTTTGGTTTTCTGTCCAGTACCTTGAGAGCTTGTTTGTACTTTGTTCCAACTGTTTTCAGTGTGGTCTTACAAGCTAGCCCCCAACTCGTCAGGCAGTATGTTAAATGTGAGACAATCATTGCGTTAAAACAGAGTTTTACTGAATCACTTGTTAGATTATCTCTAATTGATCTAAAATTAGTCAAGTTAAATTTAAGTTAAATCGTGCAACATAATGACATTGTTAAAGTTTAGTAAAGTTCCAAATTAAAAAAAAAAGTTGTGAGACTGTAAATTAAAAACAGTATGGCCATCTATAAATGTCATAAGCCTCACTATAGAACTGCAACTTACACCGTATCAAGTGTTGAAAGTGAGGCCCCTCTTTATCTTGAATTTGATGGAATAGCAATGTCTCAAAACAGACAGTCAGCTTTACCACTGTGTAGCAGCCCCCCCCCCCAATCCTCTGTGTTATCTGGAAACTGAGGAGACCAGCTTCAGGACCTTTTCGGAGAGGAATTTCATCCCATTCTTGTTTGATATCGGATTCTTGTTTCTCAATGGTCCTGGGTCTTCTTTGTCTTCCTTTATGCTTCATGAGGCACCAAATGTTGGTGAGAAGTCTGGACTGCAGGCAGGTCAGTTCAGCACTGGGTCCCTTCTACTATGAAACAATGCTTTTGCAGCAGGTGCAGTGTGTGATTTAGCAACAGAGGGCCTGGAGCAGGATTTGATCACCAGACTAACAGGTGAGAGTCATGTGTGCTAACCACTCAGCCAAAGGGACATCCCTGTGGCCAAGTAGCCAGGGCTCATGGTCACTCAGAGGCATAGTGACAGGACCGTCAACTGCCACATCTGGATGAAAGCATAAAGTGTTGTTCTAGTACCTGTAGATATCAGTGTTGATGATACATATCCATATATGCATGTTTCCAGTTTGACAGACAGTAATGCACCGCCGTAACCTCAGAGATCTCTTTTTACTTTGGAGGATATGGCACATGATGTTTAAATAAGGATCAGGGCACATCAGATCCTGGAATGAATCGGTGACATGTCCAGGGGGACCCCTGCCTCTTGCCTGCGAGCTGCTGGGATGTGTTCCAGCCCCCCTGTTACCTGATTTGGGATAGGAAATTGATGGATGGATTGTAGCATATCATTTTTAAAGTGATTTTCTTTTACCCTTTTAATGCATGTTAAGTTTTCTATAAGTCATTCCAGTATGGTTTGTCTTTTTTTTTTTTCTTTTTTTTAAGAATTTCAACATGCATTAGTTTTTATGTGCTCTATTTACAGATATTCTTCCATATGATCCATGAGCATTTCCTTACATAAACCGAAACAGAAGCATTGGATATTGTCGGTTTGGTGATGGACGCTAGAGGATAGAATAAAGAAGAAGTGGACTGTGGGTGTGTAAAACATCACAGGAGCAGTTTTGAGCCTGACACATAAGCCACGGACTGATCGTTCTCCCACAGATCTTTGTGTTTTGTTTCTTATCTCCTTCTGATATGCCACACTTTGAAGAGCGCTGAGTTGATATGGGATTATTAAAAACTGGCAACTGCTATTTTCTCTCTGGATCCTTATCCCAAGAGAAGTGTGTTGTTTAAAGCAGTTCATTTTTGAAGAGTTTGTTTTATGTTTAAATTAGCAACACCCAATGATTGTCTAACAGAGCACTTACAAAGGTTACTGAAAGCAACAGAGAAAGACAGAAGAATGTAGTTTTGCCTGAGTAATATTTTCAACTGTATCAGTGTCCAAAAGTCCACAGACAAATAAGGGAAATGATGAAATGCTACATCACGTTGCTGTTGGGTTTGTTATCATCTTGTTTCCATGCCCACTTTAGAGAAGTGAAGGAACAGGCTTTTTTGTGCTCCTTTCAGCACATCTAAATACCACCTGTTGCTCTCTGGTCTCCTACAGACTGTTTTGATAATCATATCACAGCCGTTTTAATACTTGTTATCAATCTGTTTAGAGATACAAACAAATCATGTCACCTTAAATCAGCAATTTCATGTCTTAACAAAGAAACTGATACACAACCTGTCCATCTTCAGATGCA
Source organism: Atherinomorus stipes (assembly GCA_023101725.1). Classification (NCBI taxonomy): domain Eukaryota; kingdom Metazoa; phylum Chordata; class Actinopteri; order Atheriniformes; family Atherinidae; genus Atherinomorus; species Atherinomorus stipes. The sequence continues at coordinate 1,214,171 of JALJCO010002339.1, forward strand.
GTGGCATGAATACAGATGTTTACTAAAATAGGAAACACAAAACAAAACAAAATCTTATTTCTCATGTGTCCTGCCAGGTCACATATCTGTACAGTTTATCATGAATTTTCCTGGCCAAGACATACTCTTCTCAAATTCCCTCTTAGTCATTGTGCTGCAGAAAACTCAGACTTGTGTATTTCTTGTTAAGGGTCAGAGGCAGTATTGACCATTTCCCTTTTTCTGCAAAGTGATGTTGTTTTAAACCCTGAGTTAACCAGAGATTGATCTAAAGAATGGGTGTATTTGGAGGCTGCTATTCGTCATAGGCCTTGAAGGGGTTGTTTTCTCCTGGCCCTGTCACCTTTGATGAATCCCTGCTAAAGACTCCTCCATGGAAGGCATGGCCAGCATTTGGCTCAGAGGCGCTGCATTTCCTTTTTTCTTCCCCTGTTTTTTAGCAAAACACTTTTAACTGTGCCACAACCTTTTGTCCATGAAGAACATTAGTTTAGTTTGTATTTGTTTGTGATGGGTGGACCGCAGAGGATTTTTAGAGTTGTTTTGGGAGAAATTAATTTTTCTCTTTAACTATTTTCAAGTCAGCTCTGTGGTCATCCTGTGAATGTCAGGGTGTTCCTTGGGGATAAGACTGCCTTTGCACTTGTTTATTTCCAGGAATAGAATCAGTTGGATTGCACTTCATCGTCTCTGTAGTCACAAACCTCCCCGAAGCATCTCTGTGTAACTTTTAGGGGAGTTTGTAAGATTATGATCACTGTAATGGATGCCATTTGAACCACTCAGACAACGCTTTACAAGCTTTACAAAACTGTTGAATAACAACACATATTAAGTGTGTTTTGAAGAATTTGAAGTTGTAATTTAGCAACAGTGACTGTCAACAATAAATTGTGTCAAGCCACCTCAGCAGTTTGCCAGCTGATTTCATCACTCTTGTGACTTCCTTCGCTGCATCCCTTCCTTTTCATTGCCTGGGTTAAGTGCCCCTCCCCCTAAACACCACTTCTTTTTAAGCTGATTTAGGGGTCAGCAATGTTCACTGGAATCCTAAACCATATTCCAGATGGTGATGACAGACACTGGTTAACACTCTTCATTTCTTCACCATTCCCAGCCTTATTTGTTAAATTTGTAGTGCAACTTTGATAGCAGATGGAAATTCATCCATAAATTCATTAAATGTTAAGACCAATCCAAGCTCATCCAACAGAAGAGTGAGAAATTAATTTGAAATGACAGAGAGCATGAGACTTTTGTTCCTGTTATTTATTTTTGTTCCTACTCACATCCTCTGGAGTAAAAGATTGCACATTAAGCATAGTGAGCAGATTACTCAACTACTGTCCCACTCAAAAATATTATCGACAGCCCAAATTTGTGAGTAAAAAGGTATATCTTCAGAGATAAATTAGCCTACATGTGTATCTAATAAGGATTTGATGCAGGAGATGCCCTTTCATAATACACTTCAATGAGAATGTTTCAATAAAGGTAAATAAACAACTACTAAAAGAAAAACTAAAGCTTTAATGCTGGTAGATAAGAAAGATGTACATAACACAAAGTCGCTGGACGTTATTCACACCCTTTACTAATTTCTCATTTGGCAACAATGAAAACCTTGCAAGCTAGAACTTTCTTTGCGTCGACTGCAAACCAGCAATGATAGTTTGAAAATACCTTTAGCTGGGACATTTTTACGTTTTGTTCCATTTTTTTTCCTTCACCTTTTTAGCCATACATTTATGTTCCATTGAATGTGCATTTTGAGTGGCTGCTGAAAGCCCTGTACCTCAAGCTGAACAATTTCATTACCTTGGCCAAGGAGTGGTGGAGGTAATGTAATTGCCGGCATTTGTCTGTCTGTCTGTCTGTATGTCTGTCTGTCTGTTAGTAAAATTAACTCAAGGGGATGAGTTCCTTGGTGTAGATCTGCGCTCTCTGAGCGCTTTTCTGGTTCCAAAATGGTTTTATAAACATCATGCATTTTCCATATATTGTCACATCACACCAGTCACCAATGTACAACAAAACAAAAATGCACTTCATTCTCAAACAGGTCTTCCTCAGTTTCCTTTGGCCTGAAGTTGATAGTTAAATCATCAGTTCTTATTATAACCTAAGGTTTCCCAAAGTAAACACTATATGCAGATGACTCAAGAAGAATTTTGTGAGATGTTAGACGACCTTAACTTCAAGTAACTTTGCCATACAACAACACACTAAGACAAAATAAGTAGTTCTGTGCAGCTAGAAGTTAATCAGACGTGTATTTATGTAAATATCCGATGTTAAAGAGGCACGGCTAAGCGCTAATAGCTTTTCACTAGCAAACCTAGCTTCTGTGACATAATGTCAGCGAGATATGGGGTTGTGGTCTACTCATTGATTTACATGTATAATCTAAGCTGTGGAAAACATGAAAGATGCTCCAGAACAGCTAGATTGGAGCTGGTTTGTGTGGTGGGATCATCAGCCAGTTCAGAAGAGTGTGAAAATGCTGAGGAATTTTGGGAAATCACATTTTACAAGCTAGAACCAGAGTAAAACTGTAGTCAGCTGCCTACAGTCTGTCTCCCAGCCTCAAGTCGACTTGGTTCAGCTAAAAGTCTGCAATGCCCATAATATGATTTAAAAAACATTTACACACACACACACACACACACACACACACACACACACACACACACACACCCAATATATATATATATATATATATATATATATATATATATATATATATATATATATATATATATATATATATATATGAACATGTTCCCTTATATGATTAATAGTTTTTCAAATAACACTGAAAAGCCTATATGAAGTATTGTATTAAAGTTTCAGGATAACAGATAACATCAGGCATAACATCTATGTAATACAACAAATGCAATAAAATAATAATTCATGTAATAAAACATGTCTCAAAATGAAGGGTGTTATTTTATGTTCTGGAAAAGAAAATTTGTTTGTAACATAATATAATCTTCAAATTTATAAAAAAAGATAAATAAAAGAGGAAGTGCAGTGTTGATCTGACAAATATAATGTTAAAAGATCCACAGCAGCTGTCCTGATTTTATAGGCATACTGAAGTTGCTGCATTCCTTGTTTCACTTTGAGTTGAGCTCAAGTTAAGGTCAAAACCCCTGTGACTTAATGGTGCACACATACACACAACCACCACCCGCCCACACACACAAACTTTTCCTCTCCTGATAAATAATTATCCTTTTGCGGGCTGTGCACTTCACTGTATGTGCACTACTTTTAGCAAAGCAGTCCTATATGGGAAATGAGAGAGCCAATTATTATTTTTTTGACATACTGTTAAGATCCCCAAGGGGAAATTAGGGCTCTGCATTTCACCCATCTCTGTATGTATCAGAGAGCAGTGGGCGGCTACTTAAAGCACCCGGGGAGTAGTTTGTGGGGGTTAAGGACCTTGCTTAAGGGTCCACAGTGGTTCACCTGAGTGTCGTGACGTGGACTCAAACCCGGGTCCTCCGTGCCAAAGTCCGCGCTAGGACTTTACCACTCGGCTACCCACTCCCCTATCTGCTCTCTATCTCCCCTATCTTATCTGCTCGTTCCTACATTCTTACATTTTAAGTCACTATTGTTATTTAATTCGTATGATAAAGCTAGCGGTGTTGTTTGCAGAGTATCAACAGGGAGGAAAAAAATCATCAGAATAACTGGGGGACCCCCCCAAAAAACAAACAAACAAACAAACAAACAAAAAATCAAAAAACAAAAACACTTGCACAGATGCTTCACTAGTAAACAATACATCAGATTTCTTTTGTAGCCTCCGACTGATTTTCTACTCTTTTCTTTTCTGTTCTCTAAATTGTTGCTTCATCCAGAAATATATTTCAGAAAAAAGATGAGTCAGAGGAGTCCGAAAATGACGTCTGAGGAGGAACACCTGACAGAGGGCCCAGGTCAAAAGTGTAAAGATCACCCAAGTTTTTTTGCTGTTTACGGAAGTACATGCTTAAAGGATTTTATTGAGTTTGCTGTACATGTTTAACTTTCATTCAACAGGAGGTTCATATTTCACAGCTCTTCTCTCTGCATACTAGAGACTTTGAATTGTACGAATCATTTCAGGACTTATTTGTGAAAACATCGACAAGATCATTAAGAATAAAAGCACTGTTTATACTGTGTTATGCCGCGCTCATTAACACTTATTCACACACACTTACTTGCTTAAAAGGAGCAACACTTAGACCTGAACAAACAATGTAGAGTAACACCCTCTAATGCAAATGTGACATTAGTCAGAATCACTCAGATTGTGTAGCTTTTGCTGGCTGTAGCAAAGCAAAAGAGTCATCCTCTTCTCAGCCTGTCTCGCTCCTCCCCCTGCTCTGAGTTATGCAGTATTTCAGCCTTCTGGAGAATAAGGGAAGCCAGACATTATAGAGACAGAGCAACCAGGCACAGTCAACCTCACAAATTTCATTCAAAATTTCTACAGGTACCCCTGGAGCTTGACATTTGGCATTCAATCATTAGTTAACTCTATTGTTTTCTCCATCAAATAAAGCAGGGAAGATGGCTCCTGTAGTTTATTGTGAGCATTCATGTTTGTTTTTGCAAGAGGGTTGGCTTACTTATTTCCTCAGATAGTGAGCTTTTTTTTCCTTTTTTTTTTTAAACCGCCTTAGGAGTTTATTACTGTCTGACATTTTCATTTCCCAGCTGTGTGTTCTACTGGAGTACAATATTTTTTTGTTTGGACTGTCTTAAAGTTCATTTAGGAATGCTGACTGAGCCGTATGGAGCCATGTCAGTGGGGTCAGAAGTTCGCGATCTGACCCTCTTACCACCGGCACCTCCAGTGCCATCCTTACCAGGAGCTGGTGGTGGCTGTGGGATGTCTGTCGGTGGTGGCCAGTGGACCCAACTGCTGGACCTCCATCCTGGCTCTCCCTACAGCTCCCTGAACTCTCACCACTCCCTCATCAAGCAGGAGCCAGGCTGGGGGACCTCTGATCCAGTGGAGGACCCTCACTGTGGACTCGGGGCCTTCACTGTGCATTTCTCTGGCCAGTTTACAGGATCAGGCCCCTGTCGGGTCGGTGCCTTTGGAGAGCCAACTGCAAGTCAAACAAGGATGTTTCCAAACGGAGCTTACCTGCCCGGCTGTGTGGACAGCCCCCCTGCCCCCAGGAACCAGGGTAAGAATATATTACCAATCCCACCTCTGTCTTTTCTCATAATGCTGTTAAACATGAAAAACAGTTATCACCAATTAAAATATGTCTAACCCAAAGTCTTTCTGAACTTCCCATTGAATGTTTTCTTGTTGTAGCTCCATATTGTAAATATTGTTGTGTCTTAGCGTGATGCATGCTGAACTAGGTCATTCTGCATTACACGTGTCACAGCATCTATTCCTGGGTTCAGTTGTACTCAGATAAAATGACTTAGAAAATGCACATATGAAAGTATATAATTACCTCATAAAAAGCTGTGAACAAATTTAAATTTACCTGAATTAAAAGCAACTGAAAGTACCCATCAATGAATGACTTACAATGTTAGCATTTCTTAGTTTTGATGTTGATGTTGTTAAATATTTTACAAATAACTTTAGATAACGTCCCCCCTCATTGATGGTAGGTAAAAAATACCCTTTTTACCCCAACTGCTGGGTTACTTCTGCCAAAAAAGAACCCACAAACTTTTCTTTCTTTATTCCAAAAGCAGCAAGACTTAAAAGCAGAAAATAAATCCAAATTTATGAACTGTACTGTAGCTGTTATTATGTGAAATCACAGACTTTGACATCAAATTTTTTGCATTAAGATGTTTGTCTTTACTTCTACCGTCATTGCTTGGGTTCAAACCTGAACCCAAACCCTGAAACCTGCTAATGTGACTGTCAGCCTGCACAGAAGTGATCTGTTTGCTCAGTGGAACATTGTTTTTGATGAAGTGATAAAAGTGAAAATATAGCCTTCTGCAAGCTGCAGGGATTTGGGTTTATGAGTCATTTTTCTAAGAAACTTTGTAACATGCCACTTGGGCCTGACTCTGGACATGACACAGTGGTTGTGTGCATAGAAAATAAACGCTTCACAAGCTTTTACATTATGATCGTTTTCCACTAGCATCTTTTCAAACCTGTCATGTGTGCTGCTATAATACTCTGAAATAATTGGAATTAGTCGTGCTACAACTGTATTTAAGTTATGCTAAATGTGAATCATAACCCCTTAATCTTCTTCTTTGTTTTTTTTTTAAACTGAGCATATTCTGCAGTAGCTCATTTTCAGTCTGTCTGCCGTCAGTTTGCCAAATTTATTTTTCCACCTGCCATAAATATTGCAACCACAAGGCCGAGGATAGATGGGGGAAAAAGAATATGTTACAAGGAAAGAATATTTTATAGTGTGATGAATGTCTCTACAAGGCTTCTACGAGGATATAGATTACTGATCAGCTTAAAAAAAAAAAAGATACAGTCATATTATGAGAGGGTAAATAAGGTAAGATAACTATGTTGTTTTGCTTTGCTTTTCTCCCAGGTTATGGAACAATGGGTTTAGACAGCAATCCCAGTTATGGTCACACACCATCTCACCACACCCCTCAGCTCTCCAGTCTGTCCTTCAGGCACGAGGACACGCTGTCACCGCCAAACAACATAGGTAACTGTCTGCACACTGACGTGTTTTCACTAAATTGATTTGCAGACTGGAAAACTGTTGTGTCTTAGCAAGGTTATATAAGTAACCCATCATTTTTCATATCAAAACACAATTGCTAACGTCCATTTTCCTTCATCTCTCTCCATATCTGTCTGCACACACATTCATATACGCAGGCATACATAAACAAAGTCTCCCTTAATGACTTTAGAAATTACAACTTGAGGAAATAGCTTTATGTGACTCTGTTGGAATGTCAAAAACTGTCTGGGGACCAGTATACTATATGAACCAGAAAAGCACCAGTATTTCTCATTGACCTCCATGAAAAGAGGAGCTATGTGTGCCACTGAAATTAACTATTATTCGTTTTACGTAAATATGTATGTCCCAAGAAAAGACAGCATAAAATATATTTGAATATTTTTTAAATCTATTATGTTCTCAAAAAGAAGGCCATGCCTTTAATCTAATTCTTAGTGGTTACAAAGCTACTGTGGGATAATCTGTAGCACCTTAAAATCTGTGTGCAATGATTTTGATAACTGAGTTATTGTTGATCTCTTTAACCTAAAATGCTTCACATGACATTCTTGTACTTTTTGTGTTCACATAAACTAACTGAGGATCGATATTCTGTACTTTTAATTAGACAAATACAACATTTTGAATATGTCAGCTTTCTCATCTTTTATTTTTCATTAAGAGAAAATGCTAATTATGTAAATGACTAGCAATTGCTGCCCTATTTTATGACAGCTTTTGTATTTTCTTCTTCTTAGTTGACCAGCAATACCCAGCGCCTAATCCCATGTTTGGTTGTCACAATCCTTCAGAATCTTGCCCGAGCAGCCAAGCTTTGCTGCTGAGAAACTACAACAGGTATTAACACTTCTCCCTGCATGCGTTTCATTTTCTTATATATGATACACTCCACCTTGAATCCTCCTTCAACACAATTCCTCTCTTCTTTAAGTTTCAGACCCCTCACTCATCAGTTTGTGTCAGATTCTTTCCACTGACACCACTTACTGGTAATTTTTAGAAGTGTGAACTCTGATCTCACAAATAGCTTTGCATTTGCCTCTATACTGCCTGGATCCCGAATCCTTGTTTTTTTTGAGGTTAAGTGCTGCCCACTGGTGCTCAGCAGGCCAAAATAAACATAGAGTGATCTACTGCTGATGTGTCTGAGTCCACCCTGAGGAAAAATGAGGAGAAAAGTAAAAGAGACAAGTTCAGTGAAAGTGAGAGCTGTATGGTGGGAGGAGAATCTGGAAATCTGCTTATTTGAACATCTAAATGTGCCTTCAGATTGTTTTCATTTTGATGTAAAACATCTCAAACAGTAAATTAGGAAGAAATTCTTTAAATGCCGGCATGAGATGTTGTTGGAGAAAAGGAACATGTGCAACCCAAATACTGGGACAGCAGCTGATAAGCGGAGGGAAGACTGTGCTGCTGTTGGAGCTTATGGCATGAACTGGAAACACTCAAACACAGAGACATGCACATGCACGCACATGCTCATACACACAGTGTAAATATGTCAGATATCAGTGAGCCTTTCCACAGTTTAACATAGTTCAGAGCTGATTAGTGAGCCATCACGAGCCTTCCCTCAAGGACTTCTCAAGGAATGCCGTCCAGAATTCCCCCCAAAACTGTTTCCCGCCATTAATGATACCGAGGACAGAGTGATGTCATGCTCTGATCCAGGGTGTACTAGGCACGAAGGCACTCACCCCCACAGAGCACAGAATCACATCTTCAAGTGTGTGCATTTCTGTGCTTGTTTGTGTGTGTGAGTGTGCCAAGGTAAAGAATGGCTCAGTGCCTGTGTTTTTAATGAGGCCAGAGAGAAGACTGGTGGGTGGACAGGATGTGTTAATAAGCCAACCATGTGGAGTTCCCCTCAATGTAACATCTTCATTTTCCCAAGGGGAGAGAAAGGGGAAGAGTAAGCTAAATTTTACCTTTTTACCTTACCTTTTTGTTGTTGCTGTTGTAAGATTCCCAAATAATAGAACAAAAACATTTCACCTGGTCCATTAACCTTTTGAAATTTTTCTTGATTTTTTTACTTTAAATGTTACAAGCCAAAGAAAATATAGAAATGATATTTTATTTTATGTATTGCTCAGCGATAACCTGTACCAAATGGCATCTCAACTGGAATGTGTCACATGGAACCAAATGAACACTCTAGCGTCTTCTGTGAAGAGGTAAATCCTTTTACTCCCTTTAAATTTCTTCTTTTTTCCCTACAAAACATGCTGTATTTTTCAGTTTTGACAAGTGTTTGTGTGGCTGTGCTGAGCATGAGGAGGAGGAGAAGGAGGAGGATTTGACCAGATGGCTGTTGGCCTACTGCCTAGGGAAAACAGGGCAAGAGGAACAGCTCAATCATGTTTATGTATATAGTCTTGTACTTCCACTGTATGTTTTGAAAAGTGACTCAAGGTTTTAGGCTCAAGTCTTGAAGAAGTTCTCACTTCTGCAATACTTTTCATGACATTAACAAGTCTTTTTTCTGCTTTGTCTGGAAGTGTAGGAGTGGCTTGATGACATTTTCCAATGCTGATCAAGCAACACATAACCACCATCGATTTCTTTCTCAGATGTACCTAAATTTTGTTTGGCAACTATCTCATGTAACATTCCCATTTCCTTACTCCTCTCTCTTTGTCTCATCCACAAATGGGAAAATCTCTCATAAAATAACAACGGCCATATTTTTGACAAACGCCATTCATGTAGGGGACCCTAACTGCAAGTGAAAAGCTGAATGATGAACATGTTGTATTTTAGGTCATGTTAAAGTTAACCCAGAAAGACTGCTTTAGTTTTTCTTAAAAGATCAAATCTGCTTGAAAACATGTACACTTTTTTTTGCCTGTGGTACTGATTTATTTAGTCTGTCTTTTAATTAACATGTAATTATTTCCTTAGTGGCCATGCAGCCAGTTATGACTGTGAACCCACAGCCCCAACCACTCCTATGCTCGTCAGTGCCCAGTACCACATACACACTCACGGTGTCTTCAGAGGACTTCAGGTTAGTTAGATAATTCAAATTCATTCATACGTGTGCAAAAAATGAGTATGAAAATGAAAATTTTGACCTGCTTTCTTCTTTTTAACAAAGGATGTCAGACGAGTACCTACTGTAGCTCCTCCAGTTGCAAGGTCCTCAGAGCCTGGTGAGAAACGTCCCTTCATGTGTATGTATCCCGGCTGCAGCAAGAGATATTTCAAACTATCACATTTGCAGATGCATGGCCGGAAACACACAGGTGAGAACAATGAGAAGGTTTCCACAACCTCCTCTTTTCAGGCCTAAATGTAATCATGATGAAGATGGTGTGGGGCAATTAATTTGCAGGAGAGAAGCCTTACCAGTGTGATGTCACAGAATGTGGACGCAGATTCTCTCGCTCAGACCAGTTAAAGCGACACCAGCGGAGGCACACAGGTACATTAAGTCACTGTATTTGCATTGGGGGACAGTCCTCCCTGAAATGCACCCATTGGTTGTAGTTTATGCAGACAATCCATCGATAATTAGGTTTGAAAAATATGCAACACTAAGTGGTTGTAAGAGCACCTGCCTTTGAAATGAGAAAAATATCCCTTATTAGGGTGATATTTAGGCTACATTGTAAATGAATGTATGTGTTTACTGTGTCGCTTGTGTTTTAGGCCTAACTGTGTTTGTTTTCTGGCTATGAATAAATAATTTTATTTCTAACCCTAACCAAGGGGTGTTATTGCCTAAACTAAATCAGGAAAGGTCAGCATTCCGCCATAACATGATGTGTTTTCATGTAACCAAGGTCACCAGCTAAATGACGGCCATGAACATGACAGTCATGCTGACTAAATGATATATTTCATTTTCTAAGTTCTAAATGAACATATTGCTTTTATGCCCATTTTTGATTGGAGGATACAGAGCTTGTAATTTTTTAAAGGGAATTTTGATGCTGCGTTTCGAAAGTAGCTCAGAACTAGCTAGCTACTACATCTGACTGTAAGCCTTTAACATTTTTCAACTGTTCTTTAAAAATGTAGAAAGTAAGAAAGAGGATACTTGGTTGCAAGTTGCAATTTTACCTTCAGAAGTCACTGGAATCTAGACATTGTCCCTTTAAAATATGTTGTGTACTTATTACACCATATGCATAAAATGTTGTATTTGTAAACTTTCTACTAATCTGAAAGAAGATATCTATTTTCTTTTAAACCTCAAAACCAATGCAGAAGTATATATGACTGTTGTTGAATTAGATCATCCATACAATGAAACTGTAAACTTTCCTTTAATAGTGCAACTTTTCATGCATCAGTCTCACTAATCATACATTTAAACAGTTGACCCCCTCACTCCTTAGTTTTTCTTCCATGTCTCTAACAATCACCGTCATCAATGTGTAGGAGTGAAGCCCTTTCAGTGTGAGACGTGTCAGCGAAAGTTCTCACGGTCAGATCATCTTAAGACACACACTCGGACTCATACAGGTAAAACAAGTGCGTATACCTTTTATTTTCTTCCTCTCCATCTTTTTCCCTGAGGGATTATTTTTAATTGACTTTAATTCTTTTATAACATTAAATAAGCTTTTCTGCTAAAGCAATGTTTTCTCTTGTTTTTCCTTGTTTATCCCCTCTTTGTCAGGTGAGAAGCCCTTTATCTGCCGCTGGTCCAACTGTCAAAAGAAGTTTGCCCGCTCTGACGAGCTGGTACGCCACCACAGCATGCACCAGAGAAACCTGACAAAGCTGCAGCCTGCCATCTGAGCAGAAAGAGGAGGAGAATGAAGAGGAAGGTGACAATATGTTGTGCCAGCTAGTAGCGAAAGACGCCTGGAGCCTGGTCAGCAGTTATGGTGCCTTGCCACACTCACTGAAGTGGTGAACACAGCTGATGCCTGCCTCAGTCAGACAGATGATGTCAGGAGAAGAGACTCACTGAGGACCCACAAGATCGTCAAGATGCACTTCAACCAGCACTTGCTATAGTTTTGTGACAATAGACCTCAGACTTTTAGAGGGTAGAATACCACAGTGACTCTGAGCCAAGAATATAGCTTTTATGTGACATGAGGAAAATGTTGATTCACTATTTTAGATATTTTTGTACACTTGCACTGGCTTCTTTTGTGATTGTTAAAATTGCCTCACTTTGAAAATGTGCTGGACCTTGCCAACTGGATTTAGGAAATTGACAATATGTTGCTTTTTCCCACTAAGTTGAGGAGTTTTTTGTTTTGAGGAATGTCAACATTTTTATATTCTTAAAGTACAAGATACTCATCAAACTGCTTTGTATATATGTGGTCTGTTTGCTACAAATTAAAGACATTCCTTTGGTATTTTTGATTATGTTTTTGTTCATTCCTAAAATTTGGATTAATATCTGTGTTAATGGTAAAAGTGTGCGTTTGCGTGGCTGAGAGACAAAAGACAGGAGGGTGTTGTCGGGTTAAGAGGCCACCTATAGCGGTGGTGGTGTAGGAGGGGGGCTGACAGACAGTAAAACAGCACCCCTTTGTGACTCTGACAGGGTGCAGGTCTCACCCTCCTAAATCTTGGACACACATCTTCATAACCAAGAACATCTGGAGCCCAATAAATCTCATTAAAAAAAGACGCATACCTCAGTGTCTGCAGGCTGTACTCCACTGACTGCCCCTTTTTGAAAAGGGTGGGCCCCCCAAATGCACACGCGCATGTTCCCATTACAGTATAAATCAAATCCTACAATTTGAATGGCGCAATACATGTTTTAGCCAGATGGTGGCAGTGTCAACCTGTCTGGATCGGTAGATGAGACTTGAGCTGTGTGTGGTGGACTGTGACTCACACACACTGCTCACACTCATACTTTACCATCTCAGACTTCATGTCCACTTTACTCATGCCCTTAGTGGTACTGAGCATCCACAATATATATGGTAATGTAAATGAAAGTGAGAAACAAGAGGACATGTTCAGACTTGGGTCCATCAAATATACATGATGTGGATGGAGTTGTGTGTCGGCTTGTGTGCAAGACTATAAGAGATGAGATGATTCAGCTGCTGCAGGTATGTTAATAAAATATGACTCAGTGTGGACCGAAAGAGCTGTTGTATAGCTCTGTGGACTAATTTTGTCATGTAGTTGGAGGAGTAATGTAAACACACTCATGCAAGCTTGCTCTATAGTGGTATTTTAAAGTTCATGAACTGTAACATTTATGCATAAATAGAACTTTAAATATAAGTCTTAAAGGCAGAAAATGAGAACCAAATTTAAAAAATGAGGCAAAAATATTTGATTTAATCATTCATTTGATTTAAAAAAAAATCTTACATTTAATATCTGTGAATGAATTTTAACCTATGGGATGAGAATGTAATTTGGAGGTTTGATGAGTCAGGTGTTTTCAAATAGCAGAAATGGCAATCAGATGTCTAAGTCTATGCTTCATAACACATGATGAAAAATGGGAAAACCATCTCTAAACAAGCAGATATGTTGTTGAATGGAAAACATTTCAAAACAGTTATTACACTTTCTAAGATTAGCTGACCGACAAAAGAATCCATGGTGACTTACTTAAATAAAAGGTCTATTACATGTTGGCTAATGTTCATGGACCCAGAAGAACAGCAGAACACAAAACACAACAGGCAATGAAAAAAATGAAAAAGGCTCTGTTGCACTTAAAAAAAAACCATCACTCACTCTATGTCTGCAGATAATCAAAAACTATCTGGATAGGCCAAAAGACTTTTGAAAAAACATTTCATGGACAGAATAAATGAGAATTAAATAATAAAAAAAATGTTTAACTGATATTTAATCCTTGAAGAAAGGAAAATTTTCACTTCAGCAATAGATCACTTTTGTGAAATATGTTCGTGACAGTGCAATGGTTTGGCTCTGTTTTACAACACATGGACCGCGGCAGTTATGCTGACATTGTTGGGGCAATTAATTCTGAATTATAGCAGGGAATTCTGATGAAAAGATCCACTGCATCTTTCTATGAATCTTATTGGTAAATGGGTCATGCAGTAAGGCAATAACCAGAGACACACAAGTGATCCTGCAGCAAAGATTAAATAATGCCATTAATACTGAGCAATGGCCAAGTCAAAGTTCTGATCCAAAGTTCCTCCAAGTTCCTGGTTGCAAAAGGAGGGCATCTAATTTACTTTTAGGACTTTTATTTAAAGCTGCTGAAGTTTCATGCCAGTTTTACACAGAAATACAGAAAACGAAGACTGTAGGCTTTCAAACTTTCTGGCAGAACTGTAGCTGTTAATAAAGAGAAGCACACTTACAGTACAACATGTGCTCATATTTGCACCTGCTCTACTTCTTTTCCTTTACACTTGCCGAGCTAACAAAGATTAACATGCCTTTCTCCTATTTCAGGGTCACAGACAGCTCATTGGAAGCAGTGATTCAGGTTGTTTTCCAATTCACATAATGGTTGTGAGGTACTATCTCTGTGATGTTCAGGTTTTTTTTTTTTTCCTGCTTCTTAATCCAATGCACTTTGATTAGGAAAGGCTTCTCTTTGTTCTCTCTCTGCAGGGGCATTGGGAAGCAGAGGAAGATCAGAGGGACAGCAGAGTTGAACATTTTACTCACTTCAGTTCACTCTTAGTAAGAGACTGCAAAGGCTGTGAGGAGCATGAAGAAGTGATGCTTTAAATGTCCTCAGTCATTACTACCATCATTATCACGCACATGTAAAAAGAAACTGACCTCAACACTACATTGAGGTACAGGATTGACTAAATTCCTTATGAATAAGGACATTTCCAAGAGAATGTTGCAGTGAGATGTATTATCCATTAACACTATAAATGTGTTGTACAGAATATTCCATCTTGTCAAATCTTACCGCCTATCTGAATGCATGAACACACATATTCTCGCATGCACACACGCCACCAGATGCCCCCTCAGCTGTACTGCTGGCTGTTTGCCTTTAAGGGGTGTCAGCGTGGGTAATCTCAGGTGACGTACACCTGGTAACACACTACCCAAGACATCTGTAGGACAGCAGGCCTGCTAGCTTCACAGCCTCCACAACCACAGCCCCGTAAAGATTTCTTTTTGAATGCAAGTGTGATATAAGCATACTCTTACAGCAAAATCCAAGAAAAACAAGCTTAGTTTATTCCATGTCAGTAAGTCTGACACTTCATAGTTTCTCTGTGTTACATTTGATAATGAGTGTTTTCTATCATCCTTAAAAAGGAATCATATTATTTACCTACAGTATATGCCATTTGCTTAAGTCCCATGTGCATCCAGCATCTGCATCCAGCTCCTGTGGTGATTCTTTAGGCCAAGGAGACATTCTTTGACCCCTGGAACTGGAAAGGTCAGTGCACATGTATAGCACACAGGCCTCTATGAACCCCAGGGGACTGTTGACAAGGTCAAGGCCCCAGAGAGAAAAGTTAACAGAATTACAAGGATGCCTGCATGCAAAAACAATGTTGTGCCAACAGGAGGCGCTGTCAGGGAATGTTCATGTGTTAGGTGAAGCATGTTCTTAGTTGTATTCCCAGACAGCATTCACCCTTCCCCCGGGCTAGCTCTCTTGTGCAGAGCTGCTGCTTTGCAGTCTGAGGGGCCTTGGCGTTCTTGGGGGTATTCCCTGTGGTATAGCAGGGAGCCTGAGGGGCTCCAGTGTGTAGGGGCTTTGGGAATGCAGAGGCCTTGGGGGCCTGGAGCTCAGATGGGGCCTAGAGGGTAAACTTTCTCACTCAGGGAGCAGAGATGGAGTAGATACAGAAAGACAGCAAGGGGAAAACACCTTGAGAGGAGGCTGTCATATATGTAGGCAACAGCCGGAATGATCCCATGAGGGTACACATAGGCACAGAAATACAAACACACACGCATGTATACTCTAACCCAAAAGCAATATGTGGGCCTGCAAATACAGACAGATATTCCCCTCACTTCTCAAACATTACGCCTTTCATCTTTTTCTCTTTTCCCCTTTCCTGTTGTCTCCTCAATTCCACAAGAGGATTTTAATGCTTAACAGGATTAGATGTGTCTCGATCATGTGAGATACAAGATCACAAACCAACTCAAGCTCCCTGGGGAATAGTGAGATGGGAAAGGTCTCATCTCCC
The DNA here is from genome assembly GCA_023101725.1 of Atherinomorus stipes. NCBI lineage: Eukaryota > Metazoa > Chordata > Actinopteri > Atheriniformes > Atherinidae > Atherinomorus > Atherinomorus stipes. The sequence continues at coordinate 1,230,003 of JALJCO010002339.1, forward strand.
CACTCCTCCCCTCTATCCCAAAGGTGTCCAGATGCTGAAACATTGGGAGAGAGAACCCGAGAAAGATGGAGGCAAACGTTGACAAATGGAGCGAGAGAGCCGTTTTGTCCAAAGATATCATGTCTCTCTGGGATAGTACTGTCTCCACCCTAAGTGTCATGGACTCCAAAACAACTTAACTGTGGGCATCTCTTAATTAAAACTTGAAAAGTTTCTCACTGTGAAAATCGCATAAAATATGCAGCAGCCTGTCAGAATGAGTGTGTGACTGATGCATTCATGTAAAAGCTCTTTGAAACTGATTTTGAGTCATCCTGACCTCAGCCTGAAGGTCTCCCATTTCTCAAGAGGCAGTTACAATTAGTTACCAACTCACTAGGTTTATGGTTCCTAAATTGAAATCTACTGCTCTTTAAAGTCTTCTCTCTAATTGTGTAGTCATTAATGGACGATTCCTTATCTACACGGTGTTGATGGCGCATAAAAACTCATGATGAAAGATGAGCGGAAAGTGCAGTTCTTTAAAAAAAGGGGGCAAGGCTGAATCCTCTCCCGCCACTAGGAGGAGTAAAATCCTTTGATGAGAAAGCAGAAGGAAAACCATTTTATCTGATATTACATAAAAGATTGATGCACCGCTTCAAGCTTCATTGTACATAAGCAGAAACGTGCAAGGCACTGAATTAGCTTACATTCACAGGACATACAGTACATACAGTACACAACCGCATGGCTTCCATGAAGACAAGGTGGTCTGGGTATATCATCAGGGGTGCACATTAGAAAAAAAAAATTGTTTCATCCAAATGAAGCCCTTAAATAGCTTATAACCAGCAGAAAGATGTTTCTCACATTTATTTACTCACCAAACTGTCCAATTGTATTTTCTATTAACCTTACTTTCCTCACTTAAATAAATTTTATAACACAACAACAACAACAAAAAAAAAAGTCAGCTGAACTGATCCTGAATAGGTTTTTTTCTATTCTTTTCTATTAACTTGCCAAAAATAGTTACATTTGAATGTGAAATGCTGGAGATAATTATGGGATTCAAACAAGACAGGAGGTGATTTGATGTTCAGGTGCACATTATGCAATGAGAATGGATACACTTCACACTTGTTCACTTCCAGTAAATTTTTCTATATGGATGATCACATGAAAACACTGTTAATTTCATTTATTAAACACAAAGCTCTGAATTTAAAGTTTGCATTTCCATCTGACAGATAGTATGTCAAAACTAAAACTGTATTTTTGTCTCCATGGGGTCTTGGGAAATTACAAGATGATGAGATAAATCCCATCACAGAGCAGCTTAACACATGCCCACCATGAGCATTTTGTATCAGCACAATGTGACATTTCCCTCAGACAAGACTGCAGAGTCCTCAGTATTGGGCACAGTTTGCATTGTCCTCGTTGAATACAACTTATGTGCAGGTGAGAAGTAAAGGTGATTGCCAGACTGAGTGCAATAACAGTGATAAGGTGGTTATTACTTTAAATTCTGTGCAGTGTAAAGAAAAAAAAAAAAATCTTACAGTATGCTATTTTGGCCTGTCTACAATAGCTGTGGCAATATGTCTCTAATTTGTCCAAAAAGAAGGAAAAGCCATTGTTTGTTCCTTTGGACTGTCATACTAAGGCACAGTGTCAGAGTATAAGCAGCTCAATAATGAACAGAAATAATTCTAGCCATTCTGTATTTTATTATATAATATAGAGAAAGCTTTTTATTAAAAACTAAGGATAAGGCAGATGTCCTGAAGATCACTGTAAATAACACCCCTGCAAAAATCCCAAGGGTGGAAGGAACAGAGGAGGTAAAAAGGCAAAAAAAGAAAAAAAAAGGGAATATAAAAACATTCAGTTAAAAAATAGGACATCAGGATTGTAAGAGTTGGACAGGAAGCAAGGAAGCTGGGGGTGGGAGGTGGGGCCTCATTGGGTAGACTTGTTATGATGGCTGTTCAATTTTAACAGCCATTTAGGCTTTGCTGCTGTTAATTACTGATAAGGAAATAGAAGTGCACAATGAAAAAAAGATTGTTGGTGGACAAGATAAAGTGAAAATGATTCTGATGGTTGTTGTGTGCTACACTTGATGACTCTCCTCTCCCACTTCAGTCTGTCCTTACCCGGGGGCTCATTATTATCAGAGGAGAGGGGGCTGATCTACAAAGACACTCATATGAGAGCCGTCTGAAGGTATTACTGTGTACTCACTTCCCCAGTGTGAATGATTAGGACCCTAGGAGGGGCAAGCTGCTAAACATGGCCACGAGGCAGCTAGTTCATGTGCCCCCGTCTTCTTAAAGCAAACACACATTTGGTTCGTTTACATCATTGTGCACCACTAATAGTCGTCCACCTTCACTCACACATTGAGTCCAACACACAGATGCACCATGACACATGACAAAACTCATATGCTCTCTGGAGGAAGTGCATTAAACAACTTAGTATTTAAGACCTCCCAATTATTCAAATATATGAAACAAGACTGACCTCGCATGATTATGCGATGCAATGGAGCAACTATTATCTTATGAAGACCAAAAATAACAAGTGTCACTATATACACCTTCATTCCGAATGATTCTCAGACCTGGAGCATTTTGTCAGATGGAGAAAGAAGGAATTTATATGAAAAATAAAGATTTTTTTTCTTCAATGATGCTATAAAAGTGGCATCTTGCCAGACTCTGGTAACCCTTTTTTTTTCATTTTATTAAAAAATCATAGTTATTAGCCTTCTTTTTGTGAAATCATGGAAAATGTCAAGAAATTCAAATAAGGGTAAAAACATCAAACCTGACTTGAATATTTGAAATAGTATTGCTTTTCAGGGCTTTTTGGCTTCTGGCCGGGAATAATATTTAAAGACAGTCCTACTTTGTAACAGAATAGCACAGCCCACACATACATTGCCCTGTCCCTTGTTCCTAATGAGCTTTATCGCATTGGTCCCGCTTGACTTGTCTTGCTAACTGGCACACATATATCCATATGTTCCACATGAGCAAGCAGAGGGGACAGGCTGGGTGGCAGAGCAGCTTTCTCAGTTACATCTGAGAGTTTTACTGCAACAGCCAGCAGCAACAGCAAGTCAGCTTAACTCCATCTCTGCAGAGTGTGTAAACTGAAATTAGTCTTGAGAAGTGTTCACAGCATGCACTTGTTCCTTATGTTCAATGACTCAAAAGCAAGAGGAGATGACTGTTTGAAAGGCCCATATTAGCTGTCTGAGACATGCCCATGTAAAACTGTAAGTGCATAGGCCTACAGTAAATGTTAAAATCACACATAAATCAAAATAGTAGACAGTAAGGCTACTTAGAAGAAGAACTAAAAGCGTGTTTCAAAGGTTACAAGCTGCAGTGTAGCTTCACAGCAGGAAAATTAAGACAATAGAGCAACAAACCATTTAAACCAGACAAATATTTCAGCTGGTTTCTGAAAAAATCTAAATAATTATTCTAGTGGTTTTATACTTTGAAAACAATAGTTTAAAATCAGAATTTATGATCAATTTAAGGCTATTCTATTTATTTAATAAGGCAGTAATTTGTCATATAACAAGTGGACCCATTTGGCTGATGAATCTGCAGATTAAAGAAATAGACTAATAAATTGGGATTTGGGCAATCTGCAGCCTACCTGGCTTTTTGCATGTCTGGTTTTGCTATCTTTTTCATGTCATTGGGTGCAAGGCAACTGTAAAGTTTTAGCTGACAGGGATAAGATTGGAAAACAGGGAGAAAATTAAATGTAGCTATGGTGTTCACAAGAGAGACATCAGAGTTGTTTGAGGTGCTCAAAGTGAAGTTTCACTTTTGGTTTTAATTGTTTGTCTTCAATTTCCTGCAGTAGAGCAACACCATGTGGTTTCCTATGTTCATATACTATGCCTTTAAATCTTTGGATTTAATTTGATGTCTTAACCAAATATAAAAAACTATGTAAAAGGTTATAATCCAGGTGAGGTGCAAGTTTGAGTATTGCTATAACTGTGCATTTGTCATGCAACAGGGGGAGATTGCAAGAAGTAACTTGCACAGATCCAAAAGATGACCCCGTTTCAGGAATACTGTTGAGTTAAGCCAGCTGGTTGCAAGCATTACCTACAAATTGTAGGATAATTGTAGGCTACAATTTGCCTACCTGATGGTAAAAGGTCTCTACACCTATATTGTGCCTAATTAACCTTACAGTATAGATGATGTTCCACTCCCCAGGGCCGTTTCAAGGAATTTGGGGGCCCCAAGCAGAATGTACTTGAAGCCCCCCTCCAAAAAACAACAACAAAAAAAACACGCCTCACAACCCTTCTAAACCTATAGGACAAAGACACACTGATTATGTTCACCAAAAATGTGTGTCAATAAAACAGTGCAAATCCTGCTTACATATTTTGCATGCTGCACGCCTAGTATTTTTATATTTGAAATAAGGACATCACCCCCCATAACATAATAAACTACTGTACATATAGGCCTACTTTTTAATAAATGGCCGGTCATAGCAGGGGGAACACACACTGATAGACGCAACGGGAATGGGAGTGGACAGGTATCCAAACGGGCCCTGTCATTGACCCTACACCACCAGCTGACTAATGTCTGTTGCAAGTGGGGCCCCCTTGAAGCGTATTCCGATAATGGTGTTGTTGCACTTTTCTGCAGTGATAATCACTATATTTAAAGGGGAGTCTACAGAGTTTGTTATATTTATTTCATAACCAGGCCAGCTATTGTCTTGGGTACCCAGTCCAGCTCAAGGGCCCTAGGCAATTGTTTGGTTTGCTTGCCTTGTTGCAATGGCCCTGTCACTCCCCTTAAGTCATTGATAATGATTTTATGATTTATTTCGGTCATACCATTTATGTTTTGTGTATTCTGCTGTACCGCAATTTGGCCTTCATTTATCAATACGATGGAAATCTGTACGTACAATACGCCCATTGCCATGCAAGAGTTGGCATTTATCATTTTGAACATTAGCATAGGATACGATCAAATCTCACGACAGCTCTACATGCAAGTTTGAGTCAGTGAGGGTTTGTGGCGCAGCACAGCAGAACCTGAAAATATCTATTAACTCATTGCTCCCTAAGCTTTCTGAAGGGGTAGTGAGTGACCTTTTATGTTGTTACCTTTTTTCTACTAATGCAAATAGCATAAAACTTGGTCAAGGTGTGTATTTTGGCTTGACTCGTGATATTCTAGAACAGGGTTTCTCAACCCTGCTCCTCAGGGACCCCTGCCCTGCATGTATTCCAGGTTTCCAACTCCAACACACCTGATTCAGATCAACTCAACTGCTCATCAAGTTCTTTGCAAGCTGCTAACGAGCCTTTCATCTGAGTCAGGTGTGTTGAAGTAGGAATATCTTGAAACCAGCAGGGCAGGGGTCCCTGAGGACCAGGATCGAGAAGCACTGTTCTAAGATGGATTGCCTAACTCTTTTTCTAAGGTCTCTAATAAAATACACCTCATTTACTCCTCATTTCCAATCCGTGCCACATTGACTTACATTGAAAAAGACATTTCTATAATCAAAAGCCATTTCAGAATAAATTTTTGGGATAAAATTTTGCCTCATACACTTGCTCTACTCTACACTTCAATGATGTAGTTTGAACTGTTTTCCATGACATAAGACCATTTACTCAAAAGGGGCCCCGCTTTTTTATCTTAGTGATGAAAAAACTAGGGGTGCACCGATTGATCGGCCAGCCGATCGATCGGCTCCGATTTCCTTAATTTTGGGGTATCGGCCGATCCATAAATGTAAAACCGATCTTATCTACAGATCGTATTTACTTCCGCTAAAGTCACTTTTGATGGTTTAAGTTTTGTTAGTTTGTCTTGTAGCTTATTTTATTTATTACTTAAATCCTTATTATATGCATTGCAAAATAAGCAAAATATTGTTGTGAACTTTATTTTTAGTAAGAGGCTCAAAGCCAGTTTGAAATGCAACCAGCTGAGCTAGTTTTGTGTTTAATACTGTGAAAAATGAGACTGAAGGAATGGAAATTATATTTTTGTAGTTTGGACAGCAATGCTTGCAACTTTTCATTTATATTTAAGAACGGTAGCTTGTGCAGTTAAAACTAGTTTGCATTGTACTACAGGTATTGTTTGTTAATAAAACAAAATTGGTACATTGAAGATGTTTACTGTCAATTTTCAAGAAAAATTGGTATCGGCAAAAATCGGTATCGGTGGGTCAGATTTCATAAAGATCGGCGATCGGTGATCGGCCAGAAAACTGCAATCGGTGCACCCCTAGAAAAAACCCATAGACTTCAACATTATTTCAGCAAATCAGAGTCCTTCAAAAACTCCAAAATGCTAGCACATCCAATGAAGTAAAAAATCTTTTTTCTTCTTTCATGTGAGGTTATTTGTGTGAAAGGGTCTCAAATTTGTAATTTTGGTGTTTGTTTTTTTAAGCATTTTGGTCAGTCAGATCACATGCTAATTATTTAGGTCAGTCTTTTGCAAGGGAATTTTGTTCCCTCTCTGTAATGCACTGCCATTCCAGTTCAAACTGGAATTTTTCCCACATTTTTTTCCATTTTATCATGAAACAATTTCTCATTGAGCTTTTTTAACTGTGGTAACAATAATCTATGCTTAGGTATGCTCTGCATACTTAATAATTGCCTGCCACCTACAGGCTATTTATTTATTTATTTTTTACTTATTTTAACCCACCTTTCTGTTTTAGGCAGTGGGAACATTGTGTGTACAAACTGGAACTAAAGGGTTAAAATTTTGAAACTCATTTATTTTTTTGGGTATTGATGGTTAGGCCAGAAGTCATTGATGACAGCCATGAAAAAAAAAAAAAATCAACTTTTAATTTTTAGATATTTACAGGCCATTGGCCTGTCCGTGCCCTTAAGACACTTAATGTAACTTCTTTTTTAAAACCACTGTAACATAAAAAGTAAAGATGCATCAAAAAACATTTTTAAACCTTTTATAAATACTCCTGGGCTCTGATAATCCTGCACAAAAAAAACAAAACAAAAAAATGCATTAGTCACATTTATTTTAACTCCATTTTCAGTTTTTGGAAGTTGGAGCATCGTGTATGAAAAGTGGAATTTAAAGGGTTACAAATTTCAAACTCATTGAATTTTTGATATTGATGATTAGGCCAGAAGTCTGTGATGACAGCCATGAAAGAAAATGGCAACTTTTCATTTTTAGATAAAACTTACAGGCCTTTAACTGACATTGGCCAGTCTGTGCCCTTAAGAAGCTTAACGTAACTTTTTCTTAGGGAGCTATGAAGGTTAAACAAACCTCGAATCGTTATTTATTCACATATCCAGAACTAAGAATTAAGCCATTTGAAAAAAAAGGAAAAAGAAAAGAAAAAAAAGGGAAATATACAAAATGGATTCCCATGAAAAAATAGTTGTACTTTATTGCTTCATTGATCTCAAAAAAGTGTTCAAACATGTTCTAGTTCTACGTGACAAGTGTCATGCACTCTGGTAGGCCTACATCACACGTGCACGTGCCAAGGTGGAATGCTACTTTGGGCTGCAGAAAGACAGGTCGACATGTGTCAGACCAGCGGGATGAAACGCTGCTTAGACTCAGAGAAAGTCTACAACACAGCCCTCCTGTGCAGTACTGCACCGCATCACTCTGACAGCTGATGGAACTTTTTGATGTGCAGTCAGGGGAGCAGATGGCTGGGAGCCGCTCTGCAGCCCCCCCCTTGAGATACGGAGGAGACAGGAGCTGATCTGACGGTTCTACCAAGTAATCTTAAAGTTGTATAAGTGCTCAATCAGTAGACTGTTTCTTAGCTTAGCTAATGCAAGTTATATTTTCTTCTGCCCCTGACTGGGTCAGGCTCAGATCAGACTGGCCCCCACCTGTCAGTGCACTGCTGCGCACCAGGGTAGAAACAGCTTTTGGTGGTGAGTTTCATCTTGGATCTTGTGACACCCTAGCTAAACTTTATAACTAATAAAACGCATAAACTAGGCCTACAGATTAAGACTTAATATCTCGGCCAAAGACCGTTCAACACCGATGAGGCCGACTGATCCTCTTCCGTGTGGCATTTCTGTGCACGTCTCTGACTCCGGTTTTTAAGCTGCCAAACTGCACCTCTTCATCCTTTCCCACATCACAAATGTGGATTTCTATCTCGACTCCCCAAAATTTTCTTTTTTTTATTTTGGGCAGAATCTCCCCCTCTCTATGGTTCAACCTCGCTGGGTAAGCCTTTGATTCATGAATATTTAAGGGCATGACCATAGGCATTGCATTAAATGCCGATAATTTGAAGACATCAGATCCTGTTGTTCTATTGTTCATATGATGAGATTGGTCAGAGATAGGAACATTTCATAAATACCACGTGGATCCATGAGGGCCAGTGTTTACTATGGAGAAAGTGCTCTAGAATTAAAGTTGGATTGTATATTATCTTCAAAGCACATAGTTTTCTTTTTACACAAACATTCAATAACTCATATGCCACTTTTTATTAACTGCTTAAGGCAATCAGGCCAGTATCTTGCTCAAGGATACTTTGACACATCAACTAGCTGAGTAAAACCACAAATTTCCAGTTGGAGGATGACCACTCTTCCCACTGAGCGACAACTGCCTAACTACGTAGAGCTGTTACTGTTGATGACCTCTGTAAGTTCTGTGGAGTTACAGGTGGTCATTACTATTAACTCATAAATATGGTCTGACCCTGATGCATATAAGTTACAATCACAGAAACCCAAAGAAAAATTTCACAGGCTGGAAATAGTCAAACATATGAATCTCTGGACTGTGAAAGGAAAATTGATATCTTTTATTTTTATAATGGACAGTTTGTCAAACATGTTTCCACCTGTACCCAACAGAAAAAGAGAAAAAGGGGTTTTAGGTGGCAATGTTTAGTTTAAAACGACAAAATCCTGAAACTTAGTGTTTTTTCACTCTCACAAGCCATGTTGTTTAATGCATTGGTCAAGAAAAATATGTGGAAATGAAAGGGATTCATCAATCTGCAAATCATAAAATGTGAAGAGTGGCTGAAAATTTTTAGAACATGTAAAACAGAGAATTGGTAAACATAATAGGAAGCGAGGAATTCAGTTCCTTTCCTTATGTATTCAAGTCAGAATGATGATGAAGAGCAAAAAACTTAAACAATTGTAAACTGGTAAAGTTAAAATGTAACATCAGTGAAGTCAAAATGTTGAGCTAATACTTTGCCAGAAGTGAAGTTTACCAATAAATATAGTTAAAACTAAGAGTGTATAAAAAGGAGTTGTTCACAGGCTACTCTAATACCAAATGCTTGCAAAAACCATGCCACCTAACGCCACTTAATTGTTAAAGCTCTTAACTAAAACAAAAACAAAACATTGCTAATTAGGCCAGGAAGACCGTGAACAAAGAAATTTTGTTTTCACTGTAAATAAAAAAACATGATCTCTAAACACTGTATTACTCTCAAACTTAAAGTTCCATAGAAATGTGATAAATAAATAAAATTTTAATTATTCTGAGCTGCAGTTTCACATTACTATTGTTATCACAAAATGTTCCCATATCTGACAATGACCAGTTTTTCAAGACTCTATACAAATCTCTGAGGCAGTGAAGACTGCTGTGGCAAGGCAGGGAGGCACCAGTCGATGGAGAGGAAGTCCACCGGGTCTGACTTTGCTCCTGAATATCAGAAACAGAAACCATCAATATGAAGTATAAGCAGACCTCTGGAGTTAGTGGTGGGACTGAAACTCATCTGTCCTTTTATCTATAGTGTTTGAAATCCCACATGCTGAAGTCTGTCCCACTGTTCCATCAAAAAGATGGAGTGATGGCAGCATTGGAAGGATGTTCAAGAGTCTGTGATTCTGTCTTTAAAGACTAACATGTAAAACAACCCTTCTAATTCATTCACACACACACACACCACACACACATAGATCTGAAGAGCTCAGAGCTCGTCGTGGTTCCTGGTGAGGTCCTCTCCGTAGTTGGTGGCCTGACTTCCAACAAACATGTTCCAATTCTCAAGAATCTCCTCTTTGGTCAGCATCTGATCCTGAAAAATGGGTGAAGAGAATTGCAACGTAAGTAAGCGTGATACTGGGACATATTAAAACATAGCCCCTTTCAGACTTGCGCTGGAAAGCGGTAATATTGCGGACTCTGACCTTTATAACGCTTGCATTCAGACATACGTTTCGGTTTTTAACCTTGCAGATGTAGCGGATATGTACCGGGTGAACTCCATGTCATAAGTACGGAAATGTTGCGGCACTTTGTTTTGGCTGAACGCACAAGAAAATGTTCCGGACAGAGTTGAGGGGAGAGTCTGGCTGTGCTGACTTTTCTGCAACATTTCCTGATGTCTGAAAGCGCCCGGGACGCGATTAGTCCACAGGGCAGCAGCATGTTTGAAAAGACGAGTCCGTTTAAAGAGCAGATGGACTTGCGGACTGGACTGTCATGTTCCGCAATGCAAGTCTGAAAGCGGCTTATGTGAAAGATGATGACTAATAATTATCATTTGAATTACTTTCGATAATATTATGTGCAGTATTTTAATACCAATAGTGATTGATTAGATCAGGGATGGGCAACTCCAGTCCTCGAAGGCCGGCATCCTACAGGTATTAGGAGTTTCCCTGTGGTTACACACCTTGTGACCTGTGCAGAGCTTCACATCAAGCTCTCCACAATTACTCATTGATTGGAGTCAGGTGTGTTGCAGCCTGGAAGCTCCCTATACCTGCAGGATGCCGGCCCTCGAGGACTGGAGTTGCCCAACCCTGGATTAGATCTATATAGCCTTTTTCAAGGCATCCAAAGTCCTTAACATTTAATCAATCCATTATTCGTTCACTCAACATTCATACTTGGTGATGGTAAACTACACACACCAGATAATGAACAATGTCTGGGAATAAATCTGTATGCATTTTTGTGGACTAATGAAAATGAGACTAAAATAACAGATATAAAATCTATGGTCATTTTAGTCCAGTGATATGACTTTGTCAAACCCTCCTGCTCCTCCTCAGATCTTCCACCACTCACTCACTTACTCACTCACAGTGAAACACCTCCTTTCAAATCTGCAGCAGGCACAGTGCAAATACAGGAGGTGGATTCACGGCAAAAGGTTAAAAGTAAAACATTTATGGCCATGCTTTGCACAGGGCCCGGGAGAAAGAGAAGACGTGATATATGGACAGATTTTCGCTACAGTGAATTGGAGAGAAAAAAACTAAAATGTTTGATTTTGTTCCAAGGGAAGGAATGTGGGTACAAGGTAGCTAGAAAAACCACAACAAACCTGGAGAGACGCATCGCAGTTCACTACCAAGACATCGTGGTAAGTTAACAAAAAGTTAGGTGGTGGTTGTTCATAACGTAACATTAAACCAACAGCTGTAATGTTCCAATAATAATGTCAAACCAATCGCAAGGTGTCTTGCCCAAGGACACAACAACAAATTAACTACTGGGGGAGTGGGATATAAACCACTAACTTTCCGGTCACTGGACAACTTGCTCTACCACCTGAGCCACTGCCACGCCAAAGCCTGTTGCTGAAGCTGAAACAGCGTACCTTGTCCTGGTCGGACTCATACACCAGATGTCTGGCCTCAGCCTGGGCATGGTCGTAGTCTTGTGGCATAATCCAGTGACGGATTTCATCCTGGTCCATCTTTCCATCTTTGTTCAAGTCTCGGAAGTCAGAGAACTGTTCCCTCTCAGTTTTCACCCAGTCTGGTTCAGGACCCCCATCCTCATGTGCAAACATGTCGGCTACAACGAGAAAAACATTCAAATCAAACTTTTACATTTCACAATTTCATTATGCTTGTGATGGACTCATTAAAAAGGTGACTACGTTGTTTACACACAATACAAGCTATCAAAAGAACCAGCTTAGGTTCTCCTGAAGTTCCAGTGTATGAAAAGGGGTTATTATGCATCTGATAGATGTAGGAAAAATCTGGTCTGTCAATGTCAGCCGTTTGAAAACTTCTGCAGGGACTCCGTTTGGATCGCACTTCTTTATGGAAGAAGAAAGGAGAGCAGAGTACCTCAGACAAAGGAGACAACATGCAAGTTTAACTTATTAAACATGCACCAGCTGTATCCGTGTTGTATCTATAAACATTTAAGATGTTATTCTATTATTTGCGTTTAGTGGTGACAAAATACTTAACATCTTGTCATATTGGTTCCTACAGAACCACAGAAAGACCCTGCTTCAGAGTAGGAGCTAAAATGGTTATAGGGCCGTGGTCCCTGGTTCCTGTCAGTCCAAATAAGCAAAAAAAAACGGCCCCGTTCATGAAAAGGTTATAGGAACCTTCAAAGGCTTCGATAGTGCGAATGCCCCTATTCACAGCACCTGGTGCAGAAGCTGAGGTGTTATTTGTTCACTTTTTTTTCTTCATGCAGATTACTATGAATAACTAGGGTATAATATACTATGGGACATTGCACACTCAGGTTGGAGGGTGTGCTCTTACCTTCCCAAGACTCAAATGAAATGTATAATGCTGTTTTTGGTCTTCTACAAATCCATCCACAGACTTGGATGTTACAAAAAAAGACATATGGTGCACTACTGTCTTTGTTCCATGATGGTTTCTCTTTATTTATCCTTGCACTGAATTGGAAAATTTGGCATTTCTATTATATACTTATTTCTCTGTTTGAAAGCAGCTGTAGAAATCACTTGAATCCAAAAGGAGCCAATCTCACTAAGAGGATTCAAGCTAATTTTAAATATACCAGAGGCAGATATTTTGGGCGATAAATGTTTTCTAGCCAAAATTGCTAAATCAATTATTTATATGCTATAAAATTTGGAGGGTAAATTTTATATTTTATTCTTCACCCCTCTGGACATTCTATGATATATATGTATATTTTTAAAATATTGTTTTGATGAAAAATTTGCAGCTATCACCTTTACCCCCCCCTTTTTTTTTTTAAATGATCTGCAACTCCTCCCCTGGTGCCATTTTTGTACAATTTTGTCAGTTTCATTTCTTGAAGCAGTAAACTGTTTAGAGAGTGTATGCCTTCTGTGGCACTGTTGTCCTCATAATTATTTATTTAAATTAATTTGATATAATTTCTTTTAATTCTTGAACTCACCAATGTACTCATCCTCATCCACATATCCATCGTCGTTCTTGTCAATGTCCTCCAGTGTTTCCTGTATTCACAACGAGTTAATGATGTCATTAAAAAGGAGTTGCAAGGATCAAATGCAGTAGAACTTCCTTTGTGAGTAATGAAAGAGAAATATGTTGCCTTAGGCTACGCAAGTGAATGAATGTGTGAGGGTCAACTTTCAACCGAGCTGGCATACTGACACAACAATTCCAGGGTTGCTGATGAAAGATCAGCTCTCTGCGTTAAAACACGATTTACACTTTTAAGCAAACAATTAGTAAAATACTAATTTTAAAATGACATGAGACAGTTTTGCATCCTGGATTTGATTTGGTAGTTACTTAAAAGTTTGAAGTGCAAGCTCACCATAAACAGTTACACACACGCTTAACTGTGATCTGGAATAGCACATGTACAAAGCAACACACTTGCATATTACTGTACTTATTTTTTTCTGCAGTTGAGGTGCCCTCTCTCAACCCCTCTGAATTTTTAAATGGATATAAAGCTTCTGAAGCTTAAGAGCTCACTAATGATGACCAAGGAAACCCATCTGTCTTTTTCTGTGCCCCATTTCACTTGTGCAAGATCCCATGCAAACAAGAAATATTCAATGCTGCAGGATCTCCATAGATAAAAACATTCCGTACTTTTTGTAAACCTTTACAAGACATATTACAAAGATTGTGATCTTTGAGCCATGAAAACTTTTAATTTAAAATAAGAAATGACCAGTAGATGGGATAAGGTGATAAACTAAACAACACTGTCAACAACGTGGAATTTGATAATCTACCACATTTGATGATCGCTTGAAAGTTTACATACCCTTCCATTAAAGACAGAAAAAAAAATCAGCTGCCATTGCAATGAGTTTAAATCGACAAAACTATATGAATGAAAATTTTAAGAACATTATGATGACATTGATTTTGTATTGTGGATCAACAGAAATATTAAAAACAAAAAATAAAACAAGTATACAAGCATGATGGGGCGCCTAAGCTAAAATTTTGTTGAGCAACCTATTGAGGCAATCACTGCGATCAAGTGTTTTCTGTAATGTTCAATTCGACCTGACAGGTATTTTGACCCACTGCTCATGAGCAAGGTGCTTTAATTTGTCTGGGACAGTGTGTTTTTAAATTATTTCTTTAAACAAAAATTCAAAATAAATAATTTCATTCATTCATTTTCTGTACCGCTTATCCAGTTCAGGGTCGCGGGGGTTGCTGGAGCCTATCCCAGCTATTATCAGGCGAGAGGCGGGTACACCCTGGACAGGTCACCAGTCTGTTGCAGGGCCAACACAGAGAGACAGACAACCATTCACACTCACATGCATTCCTAAGGACAATTTAGAGTGCTCAATTAACCTAACATGCATGTCTTCGGACGGTGGGAGGAAGCCGTAGTACCCGGAGAGAACCCACGCATACACAGGAAGAACATGCAAACTCCACACAGGAAGGCCACTATTGGAATTTTTAGAATCTCCTCCCCAGCCCGGACTCAAACTAGCAACCTTCTTACTGTTAGGCTGTGGTGCTCACCACCACACCACCGTGCACCAAAAATATTTAAACTGACTAAATTATAATTAATCAAATTTTTATTTATCATTTTTTTCAGTTTCCTGTTATTTGAATTAGTATTGTGAATTGAGACTTTTCTTTAATGGGAGGGTATGTTAACTTTCAAGCACAACTGTATAACTTGCTGATTCGTTTGCTTAAATGAAATTCAAGACTGTCACACTAGATTAATGCCACATTAAAATGTCCCATTTAACCCGAAAATATCTAATCTAATCCAGTATGACCAAGAAAAGCATCAAATCCTCACATGCAAGAACTCAGGACCAAAGGTTAATAGGCACCTTTTCTTTGAAGGTGTAGTGCAGGGATTACCAATTCTATACCTCTTGGGCCACTGTCTGCAAGCTTATATGTTTCCCTGCTGCAACACAACTGATTGAAAATAAATGGTTTTTAAACAGCTTCTTGTTAAGTTCTGCACAAGCCTCTTAGTGGCCTGGTCTAGGATGTGCATCTCACAGTAAATTTCCTATAATAACAAACAGCTTAAATGGTCCAGAGACCAATGTTACAGCAGCATTTCTGCTAAGCTCTTTGGGAGGTGTGGCTGTTGACAGGTTGAACACCTGAAACTGGCCCAAAAGATGCCAACTAATCCAAACCAACTGGCTGAGGGTACAAGTAAAGGCTGCACAATATATCATTTGAGCCTTGTCATTGCAAAGCACTAGTGCGCAATGGCAACATCGCAGGTCCTGCTGTGATGAGTTTACTAAGTTGTGGGATGCGAGGGTGATGGTGGGAAGGAGAGACGTGACCAGCACGTCGGCTCCTGAACTGGTTTACCGTGTTGGTTGATGGAAAACTCATTAAGCATTTAAATCATAGAGTTCTTAAACGGCAGTTTGTGAATAAGATTGTTCTGCCGCTGAGGCGCTGATTGACTTCTCCCTCTTCTCTTCTCTTCTCTGCTGGCTGCAGACGACTCGCAGGGAACAGAGCTTTTAGAAGAATAATCTGTTTAATTAGCTGCCTCCTCAGATTATTAAATACAGATTAAGTATTCCTGCCACTTGTCCTGCATTTTACATCGCAAATATTGCAGCGAGCTTGATGTCTTAGAGAAGTGGAGCCAGACAAATGCTTTCAATAAGCTGCTAGTTTTGACTAAACCCACGGGCCACAGTGACTGACGTCATGTGTATGATTTGACGTTCATGTTCGGCATAGAAATCACCAACTCTTTGTTCACCAACAGTAAAAAGCATGCATTTATAGGCCTTTTCCACTAGCACAGGCCAGCTCAACTCAACTCAATTCAACTCAACTCGGCTTGGAAGCTTTTCTATTACAATCCATTACCCTGACCACAAGTGGGCGGAGTAAGACTGAAGCTGCTGCGACGTACTAGATTGTGCGACGTAAACGACAGCAGCAACAGTTAACACTCCCAACCAGTGGGTGGTGGTAATGCACCTCATTAATTGTTAGCCAGCCGCCAGTAAAAACAGCAACAGAAGGAAAAGACGAGAAGAAGTATGAAGCGAAGTAAGATGCAAGTATACCTAACTGCAGCCACAGACCCAGAGGTGTGTCATGAAAATGGGAGTGGTTTGCACTGAAAATGGGTGTAGTTTGTACTGATGTGGGCGGGTGGTCGTTAAGGTTAGGGTGAGGTTCCATTCACTCCACCGGTGGGCGTGGTTTGTTGTGGCTCCGGCTGCAGCTAGGTGCTACTTGTGAGATGGGAGGGACGGATCATATGATTACTTGCGCTGCCAACAGAAGCACCTGTTTGGCGCAATGGGTAGCAAGCTTGCCCTGTAACCTGAAAATCCTGGGGTCAAGTCCCTTTTCAGGCGAACAGTATTCTTTTTTTTTCTC
The DNA here is from genome assembly GCA_023101725.1 of Atherinomorus stipes. Lineage (NCBI taxonomy): Eukaryota > Metazoa > Chordata > Actinopteri > Atheriniformes > Atherinidae > Atherinomorus > Atherinomorus stipes. The sequence continues at coordinate 1,246,627 of JALJCO010002339.1, forward strand.
CACAATCTTTTTGCGAATCTGAAATCACTGCCTCACAAGCTTATATCTATCTATCTATCCTGGGACGCCGGTACAATGATAATAAAGTCTTCAGAATCTGAATCTTTTTATTTATTTATTTAACCTTTATTTAACTAGGAAAAGTCCCATTGAGATTAAAAACCTCTTTTACTGGGGAGTACTGGCCAAGAGGCAACCATAAGAATAAGCAGAATCTGAATCTCTCTCTCTCTCTCAAAAAGATCATGGAGACAAAAAAGAGTATTGTTTGCCTGAAAAGGGACTTGATCTCAGGATTTTTGGGTTATAAGGGAAGCTTGCTACCAATTGCACTACATATGTGCTTCCATGACCAGCGCAAGTAATGATATGATCAGTCCCTCACATCTTATTTCTCCTCGTCTTCTTCCTCTGTTGCTGTTTTCACTGGCGGCTGGCTAACAATTCATGAGTTGCGTTACCGCCACTTAGTGTGAACTGTCGCACATTTAATGATGTCACTCTCTGATCCTGACATCTGATTGGCTAACCCCTTGGCCAATAGGTGGAATGCAGTGAGATGACGTCAGACATAGCTCGCTTCAGCACGCTCAGAACCTCGCCAGAGCAGGTACAGAAAATGTATCACCTCAGCTTGGAAAACCCCTTGGGAAAAAGCCCAAAAACCGCGGCGGGGTGAGTTGAGCAGAAAAGTGATGGTGGAAAAGGGGCATTGGATACCAAAACATGGTACAATTTAATTTTATGTGAATCAGTACCCAGTAGTACCAACAGATTTCAGTAGGTACTAGTAAAAGTACTGAATTCGGTACCCATTCTAATTTTGGTAGTCAACATAATCACAATCACTAGTCTAATCATGGCAGCCCTATTCATATATGTAAATAATTGCAAAAACTGTTTATGTCACATATTTTTCCCAATGTGTAAGTATCTGGAATAAATTTGATGGCAATTGTAAATATTGTATGAAAATCAAGAAATGATGTAAAATGTAACTGTTGAGGGGAGGAGACATAAGATTGCTCTTCTCTATGCTCCTTTCACTGAAGCTGTATTGAGGTCATTGTGTTTGCTTCAATGCCTTTTTTGGCTTTTACTGAATTAAATTAAAATAAAAAAAAGATATTTGTGCTTTACACAAATAGTCAGTAACTGTTTTTCGTCAAGATCTTCATACCTGATAAAGATGAAAGAAAACTGTCTTGTCAGGAAGCTGCTCAGTGTGTGAGGCAGTAAAGGACTCTGGCCTCTGAGAGCAGGCAGTGGCAACACAAGTAGATCTCAGCAGGTAGAAATGTGAAGCCGGACGTTTAAACAGAGTGCCCTGTTATGTGAATGAGTGCGTGGGAGTATAGTTGGCACTTAGCAGAATGACTTCATGTTCCTGCCTAAACCTGCACAACAAGCTCCATTAGTTTTCTGTCCCATTAGCCTACAGCCAGGTTCTTTGTAAAGCCATGAAGTGTCCCCATCTTATATTTCTCCCAATGATGGCATGCACCATTAAGGTCTCCCTTTTGTGTAGCTGTCTAAAAAAACTTACCAAAATTAATACACAGTGCCTATAAAAAAGTATTCAACCCCTTGGATACATTCACCTTTTTATTGCTTTAGTAAATCAGTCATGGTCAACATAATTTTTGCTTTTGTGACCAAAAAAAGTAAAAAAAAAAAAAACAACAACAACAAAACAAAAAACTGATTTCAACAAAGTAATGACAAATAAAAATATGCAACAAAAAAAAGAAAAAAAAAAGCAACTGCATAAATATTCACCCCTTTCAAGTCAGTACCGAGTAGATGCAACTTTGGCAGCAATCACAGCATGGAGTCTGTGTGGATAGGTCAGAACATCCACCTTCTGTCTTCAAACCATTTCTGTGTAGCTTTCGCTGTATGCTTTGGATAATTGTCTTGCTGGAATATAAATCTTCTTTCAAGCTGTAGGTGGAATAAGATTCTCCTCCAGGATTTCCCTATATTTTACTGTCCCCTTTTACAAGCCTTCCAGGGCCTGTTGCTGAGAAGCATCCCTACAGCGCAATGCTGCCACCACCATGCTTCACAGTGGGGGATGGTGTGTTTGTGGTGATGTGCAGTGTTTGGTGTCCGCCAAACATAGTGTTTTGTCTGATGAACAAAAAAATCCCCTTTGGTCTCATTAGACTAAAGAACATTCTTCCTCTTTGCCATGGATTCTCCAAAATGCAAACTAGTCGAGACTTCCATGAGTTTTCTTCACCAGTGGCTTTGTCATTGTCACTCTCCCGTAAAGCTTTGACCAGTGAGGAACTGGGCAACAGTTGTTGCACGCACAATCTCTCTCATCTCAGCTGCTGAAGCTTTTAACTCCTTCAAAGTAGTCATAGGTGTCCTGGTGGTCTGTCTCACTAGTTGTCTACTTGCACGGTCACTCAAGTTTGTGAGGACAGCATGAATTTGGCAGATTGATACCTGTGCCATGTTCCTTCCATTTATTGATCATGAATTTTACAGAGCTCCAGGGTATGCTCACTGCCTTAGAAATGTTTTTGTATCCATCCCCTCACTTATTCTTTTCAAAAACCTTTTCTCTGATTTGCTTGGAGTGTTCTTTTGTCTCCATGCTGCAGTGATAACCAGGAATACTGATAAACCAGTAAATGGACCTTCTATACACAGGTGTCTACTGCAGTCACTTGACACAAAGTTACTGCATTCGGGTGATCTTCATTCCACTAACCGTAAGACTAGAAATCCTTTTCCACTAGCACAGGTCATCTCAACTCAACTGAATTCAACTTAGCCCGGTAGCTTTTCAATTACAATCCATGACCCCGATCACAAGTGGGCAGGGTAAGAGTGAAGCTGCTGCAACGTCCTAGATTGTGCGACGTAAACGACAGCAGCAACAGTTCACACTCCCTACCAGTAGGCGGCGGTAATGCACCTCATTAATTGTTTGCCAGCTGCCAGTAAAAACAGCAACAGAAGAAGATAATGAGAAAGAAGAGGCATGGACCAGATTGTTATTTGTGACATGTTTTATGGAGTTTGTATTAGGGCTGTAATGATACACCAACTCACAATTTGATTCTTATCACGATTTTTGACCCACAATTCGATACACATAACGATTTAAATTTTTTTTAAAATAACATATATAATAAAATTGAACTTAATGTAACAAATAAACTAAACATAGCTGAACACAAACAATAATCAAAATGAATGAATAAATAACCAAAGATATAACATTTCTCTTTTTTCTAAGAAGATAAATTTTTTGAAAAATAAAAATAATTGAACTGTGCTGTAAATCAAAAATGGAATTAAATAACAAATAAACCCTCGACAGCTTTCTACATCAAACCTGTTTGGTTGAACTAGAGTTCCCTTGCGTACACACCAAACACCACCTGCTGAACACAGCCAGGATCCATTCCTCCTGTCCTTTCACTGTTCTCAGTGTCTGAAGACCTGCCATCGCGCACCTCAATCACACACTCCCGAGCTGCATGCATGCGAGTGGCTCATCCTGGTGGATTTTTAGGGTACCGATGGAAAACTGCCAAGTTTCATTTGACTTGTGGGAAAAAACATGCGTGAGACTTTACCGCTGGTGCCCTTAAGACAGACTGTGTTGTCTGGTTAGCAACTGAATGCTTACAACAGTCTATAGCCTGATGGAAAAAAAATGCAAATCGTTTTCAGTGATCTGAGGAGTTTTAGAGCGTCTGAACTGGGCTTGTGGGGTGTCACGATCCTGCCTCCTCCCACCACTAGACAGGATCGTCGTCACGATCTTGATTTCAATACAGGTATTGTTACAACCCTAGTTTGTATAGCTCAGTTGGTAAAAAAAAAAAAACTGACTTTTAATCCAAGGGTGGAGGGTTCAAGTCCCTGTTCACGCAAACATCTTTCTTTTTCTCCTCCACGATCTTGTTGAGAATCTGAAATCACTCCCCCACAAGCTCATCTATCTATCTATCTATCTATCTATCTTCTCAACAAGATCGCAAAGGCAAAAAAAAAAAGAAGAAAAAGGAACAAAATTCGATTGAATTGGGATTTGAACCCAGGACCCAAGGAATAAAAGTCAAATGCTTTACCAGCTGAACTAGCCATACTCCATCACAACAATGGCAAGTCTTCTTCTGTTGCTGTTTTCACTGGCAGCTGTCAAACAATTCATGAGGTGTGTTACCGCCACCTACTGGTCGGGAGTGTGAACTGTCACTCTTTTAATGATGTCACTCTCTGACCCTGACATCTGATTGGCTAACCCCTTGGCCAATAGGTGGCATGCTGTGAGATGATGTCAGAAATAGCGCCTCAGCATGCTCAGAACCTCACCAGAGCAGGTCTCACCTCAGCTCGGAAAACCCTTAGTAGAAAAGCCCACTAACTGAGGCGAGGTGAGGCAAGTTGAGCAGAAAAGTGATTGTGGAATAGGGGCATAGTAGCACCAATTGACAGCACCTCTGTTAAATAAGGTCAGTCACTTTTAAGGGGGTGAATAATTATGCAATCATTAATTTGATTTGTTTGGTTACACATTTCTATTTATTTGTCATTACTATTAAAAAAAATCAGTTTTCAATTTGACATTAAGGAGGATTTCTTTTTCTATTGTTTTGGTCACAAAAAGGCAAATTATGTTGACCATGACTGATTTACAAAAGCAATAAAAGGGTAAAACATCCAAGGGGGTGAATACTTTTTTATGGGCACTGAAGGCACTTATATATAGTTTACACGTATGTGTATGTGCATCCATTGTGGTAGTTTCAGACACAATCAGTGACGATACCACTATCTTAGCTGTTCTTTGGTAACATTCAGTGACATCATAAAAATGGGAGATTAATAATTAACTTTGTCAAATGGGTGGTACAACTTTTATGAACACAGCAGCATAGTGCATCATCGCTAACATTTGCCATGCCAACGTTCCACGAAGCCAAATTTATATTTAAAGATTGAATCCTAAATGGGACAGCCTGTTCATCCCACCGGACCTGTCCCAAAAATTACAGAGACTCAATCATTTCGAGAATAGCTAAAATTTCATCAGGGATCTATTCAAATGTAGCAAAATTATTTAAGTGGAGAGATAAATCCCATCCGTTTCTGTATCTAAATACAGTGTTAAATTTGTGAAACTGTAGAAACGTTACTCTCTACAAGCCTAACTATATTTTTAGTGCACCCTTTTCAAAATCTCAATGAGACAACTGACTATGCTATTAATGCTTAATCGTGTTTAATTACCAGGTGGTTGCAGAGAACTTACCAGAACAACAATATCTTTCATATGCTCAAACTCCTCAGGGTGGAGGAAGGCCGTGAACTCCTCTCTGTCGGCTACCTGGTCGCTGTTCAGATCAGCAGCTTTAAACCTCCTCTCATCTCGAGGAAGCATCTTCTTGAAGCTGAACTGGTCTGTAGCATCCTCAAACTCTTCTGGGTTGGCTGCAAAGGGGAATTCAAATCAAGTTACTAGTAATAGGCTTAATAGGGAAAGAGAGAAAAAAGAAAAGAGTGCACCCAAATAAATGATACTCATACCCAGATAGTATCCGTAAGTAGCCTGCTTGTACTCATCCCATGAGATCTTGTTATCTTTGTTCAGATCATAATCTGTCCACACTTTTGCTACATTCTCATAGACGTAACGTTTCTGAACTCGTTTTATCCAAGCTTTGAGTTCAGCTGTGGTGATGTAGCCATCTGCATCGCTGTCTATTCGATCCACAATTTTACTGGGGGGCAGAAAAAGAAGAGAAGAGAAGAGAAAGATATCAGGTAAAAACACTATTCTATTTCATATAGCGCTGGCAACAAATCACTGAGCTGTTTCAACTCTGGCCACCAAACAAAACTGTCAAAATATACTGAAGTACTACAGTAAAAACGTTTGTCCTGTTTTTTTTTTTCTTTCTTTTACACAAGGGATGTGTATTTAGTGAGAGTACTCTAGTAGGAGAAGCAAACAAACCCAATTTAGTACAAACTGTAGTGCAGCTGTGGTGTATTCTTGGGTTGCCACGTTGTGATGTTACAGGGATCCTCCCACTCTCAACACCACAGGAAGATTTCTTCTGATCCAACATGTGCCACAAGGTGCCAACATGTCACCAAAGCAGTGGAGCAACGAAAAACACATCTCAGTAAACGATGTGAACCACTTACTGAACCACGTGGCACATCGAGAGTCAATGCAAATTGTAACAGACTTATACAACTCGAAACGTCTTTAACGACCATTTATCATTATGCAAAGCAGTTAACTCTGTAGGAGTGTGTGTCTAATGCAGTTTAATGTAGCCTCACAGATTTGCTGGCATGCGCATCTCTCTCAGGCACATGTGCTCATGTTATTAAATCTTAATGTCCTCAGCTTGGACAGTAACACGCACTCCAGCAGGAGAGAAGTGATTTACAAACACAAAGCTTAACACGGCCCGCGGCAACACTATCAATGACAGTATTTACAGATATCACTTGTCAGACCAGAGAATATTTGTTACTCTTACCTAAGCCTATCCTTGCTTTCTTCAGGGGTGAGCTGGTCAAACGTTTTAGCCTCCTCTTTTCCCAGAAAGGCCTCATGGTCGTACTGGAAGCTCTTATTGTCTTCGTGGGCTTGCCTGCTCAGCTCTGGATCATGAAGAACCCTGTCCTTCCTTAGGGTGGGTTTAGCATGCGCTACTGCAGCGCACAGAAGCACAGCACACACCAATCTGAAGCCGGCCATCACTCTCAGGGTTAGGGATGACTCCTCTGAGCCCAGACAGCAGCTCTTGAAAAGGCCTGTAACACTACAAAGCACAACAGACAAGCGGCTGTGTAGCCACTTTAAGTGCTCAAACCGCTACACCGCGACCCCTCTCTTTCTGTTTGACAGCAGTGTCCAGCGAACAAACCTTTAAAGAGCACCTGTGTCTGCCTACAAGTCTAGTGAAGCACCTCAAATCCTCACATGCACAGTTTGAAGGAATTCTGTCCCTCTTTCCTGAAGGAAGAGATGCGACCAAGCCGGGATTTCCTGCCGCCTTACGTACAGCCAATCACAGTGATCGTTTCAAGGTGGGTGCAGTCTCGTCCAATGACGGAATCCCTACCATTGGTCCGCATGATGTTCATTACAAGAGATTCTATCAGGCGCCACGTTGCACGCTGATGACTGAAAAAAAGGAATACAGAGAAGATATAAGCAGTTATAATGCGAATGGGTATTTTAAAAAAATCATATACATGCACTCAAGAGGTCTGCTCAAGACATGTGAATCAGCATACATTAAATATGCTATATAAGATCCAAGCACCCTTTCCCCTTAAAGCCAGAGTTGGTAAACACTTTTTGTTATACTGGGTGAAATTGTTCTTCCTTCCTGAGAGCAGTCAATACATCATGTAATCCTAAAAAAAAGAAAAAAGTCAGACCTCCGTGAAAGCGAGAGGGACCCAACTGCAGTCACAACTGAGGGAGTCGCTATATATCCAATCGACACTGGAAGTCCCAAGTGGAAGTTTCTTCTTCATATAACTTACTAACCCTAACCCTGACGCTTCCCCTAACCCTAACCACCTGACTACACCACACGCATCTGGGTTGCAAGCCGCAGATAGATAGCCTACTCTTGGCAGTGTTTAACTAACTGACTTCCGGTATATTGGATGTATGGCGGCGCCCTTGTCGGCCATTGTAACTGCAGAAAGGTACTCTTGGTGGAAGCTGCAAGTCTGTAAAAACTCTGACCAATCCCAGCCATCTGGACCACATGGAAGGAATTGGTCATTCGACAAGTTTCACGGCCAAAACCATGGGAGCCACCACGTCTGCTAGATTCTGCTAAGGGCTTCTGGTTACCACAGTTCCAGGGTATTTTACACTGAGAACATATGCAAATGAACAACACACATACGAAGAGCTCCCGAACATGATGATTAAAAAGTGGATATTGTTAAACCCAAAAAGCATTCTGGGACATACGTATTGTGCCATATGTGGCTGCAGCAGCTTGTGAAAAAAAAAAGAAAAAGAAAAGAAAGTTGAAAAATGAGTGAACTTACCATAGGACGGCAGCTGCATAACTGACTGCTGGGTGCAGCCCACAGTCTTCACCTCTCCAGCTCTGCAACTCAAAAAAAAAAAAAAAAAAAAGAAATCCTCCATAACAACTACTGAGCCTTCTGATAGGAATCATTCAGACACTGGCTTGGTTGAACATTTGTCTTGACACTAAACTGCTGTGTTTGTGTCGTTATCAACTCACAGCCGACTGTGTCATTATGTAAGTCTAAGGCGTTTGTGTTTACCACCATGGACTCAACAAAGTATGAAAATATATTGCTAGTTGTAACATCAGGTCATTTTATCACATTATCCTCCCAGTTCAGTGTCGTAGCAGAGTGAGGAAATAATAAAACATGTTTTTTTTTTTTTTAGAAGAAATAGAATGTTACCATTTTAGAGACATCACTAGCAGACATTACTTGACCGGAAGCGCTTAGCAGAAACTGATTGACTGCGGAAGTAAAACAGAAATGTCCCTGAACTTTGTCTATAGAAAGAACCAATTGATGACTTTATGTCTCATTTCTGTTCCTCCCCACTACCCCCCTCCATGCATCATCACTCTGTGCACCGCTCAGTGTAAACAAACATGGCTGACAGACTGCTCACCGCTGCACACCAAAAAATAAATAAAAAAAATAGATAAGGATCAAGTCTTGGAGGCATTGATGTTTGCAGTGTGGACCTTTTACACCGCAGAAGGAGTTGGAGGTGAGTGAATTAATGCTTTTAGAAACATGGTTCATCAGCTGTTTACTCTCTAGCTAACAAGTTATCCAGGCTGTTATCGCTTATCTTCACCAAACTGCTCGTAAATCATTGGCATGCAGTTTTTTTTTTTTCAAAATGTAGCTTGCTCGAACCATTTTTCTTGCCAACCTCAGCTTTAATGCCCACTCATATGTGAACCATTGTTCATGCTTGGACCCCCAAAGAGGGCAAACCCCATGTCTATGCAAATGTGCTCACCATATTTGAGGCTGAAATTTGTAATTAACCATAAATTATTTAAGACAAAATTAAGTTATAGTGAATATGCATTTAGTATTATTACATTTCCTGTATGGCTATGTGTGCCATTTCCTTTGAATATTATACAGTATTCTACAGTCGGCACTTTGCACCAGAGAAATGAAATGTTAAGTTTCTAATAAATAGCAATTTTATTGCTGCACATTCAAGTTTATAACATTTGAATGTAGGTTTTTAATAAAAAATATATTATTTTGAATTTGATTGCATCAAAACTTTTCGTAAAAAAAAGTTTACGCAGGAGCAACATAAATCTGGAAATATATGTTGGGTCTGAAAAAAAATTAAGGTTTGAAGAGATTAAACAGTCTGTGGATAATAATTGTCAAACAATCAATCAAAGTTTATTTCTAGAGCACCTTCAAACGACACTCAAGTTGATCAGAGTGCATGCGAAGTGTCAGAGTTAAAAGGAATTTGGGGATACTGTATACTAAGTGCAAGACAGCGCTCCATTAAGTTTTTTTATTTATTTTTTAATTCAGATTTCTTTACACAATTGAGAAAAGCCAGAAACCAATATTGAATGGCTGTGATCTGCAGGCCATTAAAAACAAACATGATTTGTTCATGGACATCCCAGAATACACTTTGAAAAATTCTGAGGAATTATTATTGGCAAAATATTTTCAGCATGCACAAGGGCATGGTTAAACTTTACCAAGTATGAAAAATAGAAACATAAACAAGATCCAGAAATACTGCTGCCAACTTTTTGTGTCCCAAATGTTTCATATGCACTTTCTCAGAAATGTAAGTACACATCATACTGACACAAACTGCAACAAATTTGACAGGATGTTCTGGTATGTAATATTTGCATGAAATCACTTTGCAGAAATATGGTGCTTCCTTGAAACAGAAATGTAAAATAAAATTTGCAGCATTTATTTTGTGCAAACACAGAAAGGTGTGTGTGATATCTGTGTGACAAAAGCACAGAGTAGGTAGGAGCAAAAGAAAAAAGAAAAAAAAAAGGACTGACTTGCAAAGGAGACATCTGTGGTTAGTGTGTGCTTCAAATTCTCTAAAATGAATGATCACTTGCTCTTTATAATGAAGTTTGGGATTTTGGAGCCTGGAATGCTGACATGGTCTCTTTGACTGGTCAATTTTCTTCCACACTCTAGTCTAGCAGGTCCAAACGCAGACGACAACATGAGAAGTGGTAAATCATGCTGTTAAGGAAAAGTTCTTATCGTATTTTCTGGATGTCCTTGAAAATTAGTGGTACTGCAAGATGTAAGTAGGATATGTTTTAGTAATCATAGTTTAACTTGCTTTAATATTTGCTGCCATAGTGGTCACAGATCTCAGTCGCAATAACAGTAGAAGTTGTGATTGTAACTGCATTAATGGTGGCCACAGCTATATAAAGTAATTAAAATGCATGTATTGGCATTTAAGGCTGTCATATTTCTTGAATTTCTGGAAACAGTTGAAAACTGCAATTGCTAATTTTGTTGTCCCTCTCTTCAGTATCATTATGCCTGTAAAACCCTGTCTGGGTGTGGCCAAGACACAGCTTCAGAGGGACTTGTTTTCAGATGTCAAACAGCCACAGAGATCTTAATATTTCATAATATGAAAGTTTATTTTCACGAAATAAGTGATCACAAGGTTTACAGGAAATTAAAGAATAACTTTCTTTTTTTCCAACCTGGACCTTATTTCTAGGAGTTTCTATGTGCATTTATTCACCGGTAAAATTTCTGTATCAGTTTGACTCCTTCGGGCAACATTTAGATTAAGTCACCCTCCGGCGGCGTGCATCCATAGGAGAGACGGGGCAGCCTCACTATAAGGCATTATCTGCAGCAAAACTCCTTCATTTCACAAATACTTTAAATGAATGAACGAATGAACGAGTACTATTGACCTGTGAGTTCAGAGTTAGCTCTCTGTTAGTTACTGCCCCCCCACCCCCCATGCGCACCACCACAGTACAGTTGAAGAGCAGCTCACTACTTCGATGCAAACATACCACAATCAGCAAAACTCTGAACTCACAGGACAATAGTACTTGTTTCGTTTGTTCATTCTACTTGAAGTACACTGAAAAAAAGAACCTGCTGGATTTACAGTGGGTATATGGAAAGTATTTAGACCCGGACTTTAAAGTTTTCACTCTTTGTTTCATAGCAGCCATTTGCTAAAATCCAAAAAGTTAATTTTATTTCTCATTAATGTACACTCAGCACTGCATCTTGACAGACAAAAACAGAAATGCAGAAATTATTGTAAATTTATTAAAAATAAAAAAACTGACATATCACAGAGCCTTTGCAGTGACACTCATATTTAACTCATATGCTGTCCATTTCTTCTGATCTTCCTTGAGATGGTTCTACTCCTTCATTGGTGTCCAGCTGTGTTTAATTAAACTCATTGCATTATAACCATCTGGACCAAGAATAGTGCTTTTGGGCTAAAGGTGACTTTAGGCAAGGAGGATGTGACACAATGACAGTTTAGACAGGGTTCGAACCTCAGCCTTCCACATTAGAGTCGTACACACTAACCAGTCAGCCAGAGGGAAATCTTTGTGACCATCTAGGGTGCAGGATCACTTGGAGGTGTAGGTGGTGAACAGTAATAATTAAAGTGTGTTCAGTTTTTCTATTGAAGCCTTTCCAGTCAACATAATTACATCTAGTAAATGCAGTATTCTTCCTAAACATGTAAAATAAACGTGGTGAATTCATGTTTACAGAGGGAATGTAAAGTAATTGTGTAAAAAGGACTAAATTTATTAAAGTAAACCCAAAGACCTGGAATTCCCTTTTTTCAGTGTATTGATGAAATGAAGGAGTTTTGCTGAAGATAATGGCTAGAAAGGCTGCCCTGTCTCTCCAGGCTGGAAAAACCTAGCCTCCCTAGCTGAACCAAAACCAGAACCAGAACCAGGAGAATGGCATCGCACCCCCCCAAGTTACCAAAATAGTGTTTATCAAGCATCTCATGTAAAGAAAACTTTGCAGTTTGTTTGGAGGAAATGAAGATGAGTAATGCTTCTGCCATCATTTCATTTCAGGTTTTCCTCCATGAACTCATCTGCTTTGAGTTACTGACTAATTGCCCAGTTGTATCTGCGCTACAGTTTGAGTAGTCAAGCAGCCTCAAACCACTGCAGTCGTAACACTGACAAGCCTTCTACTGAAGTGGCAATGTTGGTCCCTTAAAAGATAGGTGTGACTGTCTCAAGACAGGCACGGTCGTAATTTCCAAACTCTTAAATTCAATAATTTCTATTTCATTTGTGGCTGTTTCATGCAGGAACTCAGTCCAATGAAATCCCCATTTTTCTGGGGTCTTAAGACCAGCGTAGGCACACAGACCAGTTCAGGTCTTTTATGTGAAAGCATAAGTCAAGCTGTAATGTAAATACACTGTAAATTGCATTTTGGCATTTTTGTTGTCCTAATGTATTATTTTATGTCAAATTAACAACCTTCTGGTATGCTGTTGATATGAAATAAAATGCTAAACCAAGCACACAAAAATTGTTCCATTTAACTCAAAATCTTAAGACAACCCTCAAAGTGCTGATGACATGATTTTGACATTTTTCTCCATGTTTTATTGACCAAAATGTTCCTCATGATGATCTATGTAACAGAAACAGGCGCACCTGCATGAATGAGTTATTAGAAAACATTGCTGCATTTCAGCACATCTGACCATATTGTGGCGCCATTCACAGAAACCGGCTGTGACGTTGCGAGTAGGAGCTTTACACTGCAGTCAATATGGATTTTAATGGGTTTATTGCAGTTTTTAAGTTCCTTTTCCAGTTTTACAGACGAACAGTAATGGCTCAGCCTTCTGTTTTATTACCAGTTAATGTTTAAAAGCTTATAAGGACTGCGTTAGTTTATTTATGTTTCCCACGAATCATAAATACATTAGAAGAGGATAAAATAGGTGCTCATACCAGTGTCTAGCTGTAAGAGCCTCCTGCACATCTCTGCCAGTAAAATTCCCATCTACAGACACCATTTACTGAACATGATGAGACTTTAACACAGAGCTGCAGTCACTTCTGCCGGATTATCCTTCATTCATCAGCGTTTGCTTCACACAGCTGTGAACAGAGACAGTTCCTCCTCGGGTCTTCACGGGACTTCTCGGACATCACAGGACTTTTTGGCTGCTTCCAAAGATGCATTCCCTCCATCCTCATCTTTATAAATGGGAACTGTTTAAAACTCCACTGGAACCATGTAAGTTGTTATCTTCTTGTTTTCAAAGGCTAGTTATTTACTGTGAGTTAGCGGTTAGCCATGAGCTAATAATTAGCTGTCTATCCACACTTCCTCCTGACTCTGTCTTGTCCCGTGCTGGTCTTGTCCCGCTCTGTGCCGGTCTAAGCAGCACTTTAACAGTTGTGGGTCTGCTTGGTGCTGTTCTGGGTCACTCCTTACAGTTCTCAGTCTGCTCTGTGTGCGTCTCTTGCATGCTGGAGCTGAACCAGTGGACTGGGCTCTCTGAGAAGGTGGAGCTGACTTACAGTTCTAAGTCTGGTTCTAACCTGCTGGCCCCATCTTCGTCAGCATAATCACACTCTTCTGAACTGGCTGATGATCCCACCACACAAACCAGTTCCAATCTAGCTGTTCTGGAGCCATTTTTTATGTTTTCCACTGTTTTGATTTTATATGTAAATCAAAGAGCCGACCGCGACTGTTTCATCTCGTCATAGTGTCATAGAGAGGCTAAAATGCTAACAGTTTGCGGGTTTTGGCTGTTCAACATCGAATATTTACGGGAATATAAGTCTGATTGACTTCTAACCGTATAGAACTACTTATTTTGTTTTGTTGTATTGTTCTATTGCTAAGTTAGTTGAAGTTAAGGTTGTGTCATCAGCACTTTAAACCCATATTTTTAAGTTAAATATTTTACAGTGCAGTGTGCATGCACTGCAAAATTGTGAAGGCATCATAAATGCTTAAGATATATACAGGTTTTAGATCAACATATGTGGCCATCCTTATGAGTTATAAAAGCCTTTGATTATATAACAAGAAACAAAATATAAAAGATATAACAAAAATTCTGAGTGATATTTTTTATTTAACATTCTGCAAAAGCAACCATGAAAGAGTCCAGGGCTCTGTTTTTAAGTTGTAAAGAAATCTGTCTCTATGCTAGTTTCAGTGTCAGTTATTTAGTTGCTTCACATCAAGTGAAGCAGTAAAACTCCACTTGGTAGTTGTGTAACTTTCTGACAAACAGCTGTGGTGCTATGACCACTCACCTATACCAAGATGAGGTCAAACAGAAAACTGAAATAACTTGACTTATCTACGATCACATTTTCATATTTTTAATGTACTATTTACAGTTTTGGTCAAAATTTATTTATCAATTTCTTGCACCTATTAACTACAAGTAAGAATTTATCAGGTTTGTTTTAGCAATATACTGATCATGCCGTAACATTATCGAAACCAAACCTGATATTTTTCATGCTCATGTGACAGAAATATTAGTCAACATTAGATACAGTTTGTTAGTTAGTTATCACAAAGGTAACCAAGGATTCCTGGTATTTGCTACATTCATTTAATTATGGAGGCCAAAGACTCAGATTTCAGTGTAGCAGCACAGCTACCTGCAGGTTCTCACAACTGACATGTAATTTAGCCCAGAACCTGCACACATGTTTTAAGACCTCACAGAATTGTATCAGTTAGTGGTAAAGGCTTCTCTCCAGAGAGAACTCTTCTGCATGGACAAATGTGGTTCCATGAGCACAGGGGCTGTGACAACCACATGCTCAGTCCTCTCCTTATCCATTTAACTGTTCAACAATCCCCTGCTTCAAAACAGAAAGTGGCATTACTGCAGTATCCCAAAGCATTATTTAGCAGCACTGTTATTACAACTATGAACTGTAATAAAATGATTTACTCTTTTATTTCTACTGCCACTATTACTTGAAAATCAAATGCATTTGATGTGATCTCTGCATGATCTGCAGAGTAACTACATAATCTCAACGCCCACATTGAAGACTCTAAAGGCCTCAGGAAGCCTGTTATATAGTCAGATTTTTGGCACAATCAGGAAAAGTCTGACAAGAAAATTGTGGCTTTTTTGAAAGGGTATCCAGGACAGAACCTCTAAAAAGAACATGTTAACACAAGTTAGGTAGGTCGTTGAATCTGAACAAACCAGAATATTTGTCCACCACAGTGGGCATGTGTGTCCATAATACATAGCACCATGTATAGCTAAAACCAAACACAAAATAAGCACAAACATGTTGTAGCAGCTGTAAATCACAATGGTAGTAGGGTAATGATTTAGGTTTCTTTACAACCTGGACCTCGAAAACTTGCAGGTGCCAAGTCAACCTTGAACTCTTCTGTATACCAAAGTATTCTAGAGTCAAATGTGAAGCCATACTCGGACCCAATCAAAGTCAAAGCCTCAACCTGATTGAAATGCTGTTGTGGGGCCTTAAGAGAGCTGTACATGAATCCCTGCAAACCTCAATGAACTGAAACAACTTTGTCAAGAAAAGTAAATGAAATTCCTCCACTGTGATGTAAGAGAGACAGATAAAATCATACAGAAAATGATTATTTCAGTATTGCTGCTGTATGGTGGCTCTAGACAATTGAATTGTGGAGCGTATTTAGTTTTACATAGTTTTTCTATACTGTGTTTTGAATTTTGCTGAATAAATCATGGTAGAGTGTAATATGCCATGTACAATTACATATGTGCCATTATCTTTTTTTTTTATGTCCACATAGGACCTAAAAATGGAATAAAGTGTACTTTCTTTTCTTTATATACATGAACTTGTAAATGTCCTATCAGAACTTGATTGTCATTGATCCGGCATCCCAGTACAACAAAATTTGTCTTCCAGTACAACCTGTTCCACTGAGCAGACTGAGGCACCTGCGTCATGATAAATAAACAGTTGTTTTTTTGTTTGTCTGTGTTTTCCCATAAACACATAATAACTGTCAAACTGAAAGTGGAAAGTCGTTGTGAGAGCATGAAGGTGGTCTAAATTAGTTAACTCCTCATGTTTACCAATATTTTCAGAAAGGCAGAATAAGGGTGTGTATGGACAAGGGGTGTTATCACATTGAAGCTACATGAAGAAAATGCGGAGAATCATATTACTCAACTGCATCTCAACATGCTGTAATATAGAAAAGCAGACGCTGTACACTGGAAACAACTTGCTGACACTTGCATGCCTATTCCTCCTTCGTGGGCAGCAGAAACATGTATTTTGCCATTCATCATTAGCATAATAAGCCAACACATGGCACTTTGCTGTTTTGCATAAATAGTACACCCCAGTTTATGATTATAAAGAGGCCCTGGGGCTAACTAGCCTCTTTATTCAATTAATGAATAGTTCATGTATTTAAATTAGTCCTGCCTAGTCAATTTGAATCAGTGTGCTGTGCTGACAGGAAGAAGTAAAATATGTTTTTTAGTGAGATGCAGCAGTAAAATATAGTAAAAGTATACATGTATGGATTAATATAGAACTTGGTTAATTTGTGTTATGTTACTGTATAACAAATGTTCTTGAGACAATGCGATTGCAAAAATGCGCAAGAGTTTCAATTTTTCAATTTTCTTGTAGTAGTCAAATAGATATTTTGAGATTCAGTTGTGCTGATAATCTCACCGGGATTAGGGGCATGCCATTTGGTTTTATTGGAGATCAGACAATAGTCGCATCTTTTGGGGGTGTACATAATAGAGGTTGCTTTCAGACAATGGTACCATGTTTGAGCAACTGCGGGCATGAACATGCTGGAATGAGAGAGTTGATGGGAAGTCATGGCTTTCAACATGAATATTTCACTGTGGAATAGGGAGGGGAGGTGAGGTGGGGGTGCAGCTACGGGGGTGTTCAGTTAACCATGAGATTGCACACACTGCAGAACGCATTTGGTTAATGTAATTAAGAAAACCCTATGGTGGGAGACATAGGGCATTAGTGTCCAGGATACACGACTGTTTTGTTGTGACCTCTTGTTGCCCCATGCTAACTATTTGTGTGCGTATGATTTACAAATAAATCTGTTTTCATTCAGTGTGAGCTTCAAAGTTGATTCATGCTTTGACATTTCATGCTGAACATGACGAGTAACTGAAATTATGCTCATGGAAAATGATTGTGACCACCAATAATACCTAAAATGTTTTTAAATTGTAGTAAATACCTGACACCATGTGTGTACCAACATTCTCTTCTATTCAGATAGTAAAATGAACCAATATGGCAGTTGCTTAGGGTCAAAATAAAAAATAAAGCCATAATCTAGATTTGCTTTTTTTCTGTCAAAACTGAACTTGTAGCTCAGCCAAGTGACCAGCTGATGCAAGAGTTGTTTGTTTCTTGTTTCATTGCAGGCTTCCCTTCCAACTCTGAGTCACAGATAACAAAAATAACGAGTTAATGTTGTATAATAAGTTAAAGAAGGCCTCTGGGCATTTTAACATAGGTCTAAAAACTGAGCATTATATCAAATATGTGCATTAGGATAAAGAAAAAAAAAGATCAAATCTAAGGAAAAGATCAAACAGTATACTATATGTCTTTTAAAGCTGCGTCAAATTGTATGAATTAGCTTTATTAGATTGAACGGTAAACAATGAAAAGTCCAAAATCAAAAAGATCATGTTTTATTAAAGTACTCCAAATTTAACTTAACAATTTTGGCTAGATTACTTCCTGACATAAAATGGATAAACAAAACAAAACAAAGATAAACAAAAAACTGAAAAATAAGCAACAGCAACAAAACAAGGTATTCGTTCCAATCACTTTCACAATAACAAGTAGGCTTGTCTTGATCATCTATTTGTGAGGTGTCTCTCCGTGTGTTCTTGGGGTTCTCCACACTGTTTTATTATTTTTTTAATATGTTTTTCAATATTTTGCGTTTTATGCAGTCTGTTTTGGATTGCTGTGAGATTTGAGGCTGAAAGTGTGGAAATGTACAGTAGGATAATACTGGTTTGAATTAACAATATCAAACATTGTAGACATTCTCATCACTAAATAACTCCTCGATTTCTCTCTTTTTTGTGAATTTTCATTGTTCCAATAACTCAGCGCTCCTGCTATTCTGGAGAGATTAATAAACTTCTCATTGCTGCCACACAGGAGAAAAGAAACCTTTGCTCTGTTTAATGACAACTGTAAAGTGGAGGCAATCATGGGATGCCTCCCATGACATTTCCCCGTTCCTGTCCGCTCCACTTATCTTAGACAAATGGCCGTGCCAGACCACTATCGAGATGAAGCGTTTTCCCCGAGTCATTACGTCTGTCACCGGGGCCATTTCCATATTGAAAAATCTGAAACAATAAACGACGCCTGAGCCTTTAATAACTGTGAAGGAATCATATTTGGAAAATTGCATTGAAGCAATAACCTTTTCTCCCTGTAATTAGATGACAGAGAGGTCCTGGTTTTAATTAAGTCAGCAATTTATAGTCACACAGCCATACCTCTGCGTGCTGATTAGTATAGGAGGGATCACAGAACAGCGTTGCTTCAGTTTGAACAGATTTGATCTAGTAATTACTGTGTTATATGGCAAAGGCCGCAGCAAGTCTCAGACTCCAGACTCTGTTGTTGCAGTGCTTTGTGAAGCATGGCCCTTCCTTCCCATCTTTACTCGAGCTGAAAATATGCAGCGAGCAAGTGTCTGTCTGAATGGCTCTTCAGAGTTGGCCATCAACAGAGGACATAATGTTTGAGGAGGCATATTAAGGTGAAATCGTGAATGCGGGGGCCTGTCTGTGTTTGCAAGCAGCAGTGCTCCATGCAGCATTGTAACTGATCCTCTTGGTCACTATTAAATGTTAACATTTGCACGAGGGGGCAGGAGGGAATTAAGGATGCTGTTTTAGTGCGGTGTTAATAAACATGGCAATTTACTGTCAATTTATGTCCTGACAGGTCGTAATGAAGACCATGAAAAGAAGATTAGCTGGAGCTGTGACCGTCTGGGGACCGTCATCATGAGACTGTGGGGACCTGCGCTTGCTGTGTGAGCTGGCGGCCTCTGGCTGGCGGCCTCTGGCTGGCTGCAGCCGTCCATGTGATTGACATTAATAATTTGGATTTGGGGAAAAAAACAAAAAAGGGGATGAAATGTGCCCTCTCGTTTATCTCATACAGACTTGCATCTATAGGTTAGCAGAACAATAGCACATGATCGCCCCCTTGACATATCATTACTGACATCAAACAGATGTTTGTGATCTGTGCCACGAATTTCATTAGCTTTCCCTGTTAAGCATAACATGTCTTAACAATGTTGTTTAGGTCGTTGAATTTATTAACAGTTAAATATCTAAGTTATTCATTTTCTATGTCTCTCACTTTTCGATGAGTGGCTTAGAGTGATTAAACTGAGCCACACAATTATCCCTGATGGCAGTTAAGGACTAAACCACACTATAATGCACAGAAATACATTATGACTTGCAGGACTTTAATAACAAGATACATTTGTTTCACACCTGGTAGATATCAGAGGGAAAGTGCATGGATAGTCCTGCAAGACTTCTCCCAATTTGATGTGCAGTCCCAGAGGCCTAATGGAAGAATGGGGTTAATTAATCCCAGAGGACATGACTGAGGAGAGGGGCTCCTCAGCCCCCTCGCTCTTCCCTCCATAAAGGTCACACTTCACAATAAGAAGACAATGCATGTGTTGCCCCTCTGAGGACTTTTCATCTCCTCCCTGAAAACTCTAATTTGATATCTTTCCTTCAATCAGCATAACTATATGGCCTGAGACCAAACCCTTGAAGCCACTAGGATGATAAGTGCCAATACTAAATGCCGTCCCCAGGCTTTGAATCATGCATAGATCTGTGATAAAGTGCCCTCAGAGACAAAAGAGTCTGGTGCTAAATGTTTGCCAGTAGCTAAACACAATTTGCGTGCTGACGTTAGATGCTAAAGACTATCTCCAGGCCTTGGCTGCATGACTATGGCCCGTGATTTATGGGTCATCATTTGGGTGACATTTTCCTCTGGTCCAACATTCGAGTCAGTTGGCATTAAAATACTTTTTTTGCACCTTCTCTGCGCTGTGGCATATTTGAGGCAAACTATGTATGTGCACGCACCACAAATGCAGTTGCCAGCCTTTGTTGCTGTAGCTACAGGGTATTTCTGTGGCTGAGGACAAAATATTATTGTACAACCACAGAAGCCTTAATCTTATTAGATGTTAACAGACTGATCTCCATAAAACTATCTTAACTCTTCTCAGGGTGTTACATCAGGAGGACAGTGTTGGATCAGAGAAAAGCTGGAGTGATGACCAATGTTCTGAGGGAATCCAAGATGAATGTATCAAGTTTTTTTTGCACTACAAATTATAAGCCCACTCTTTTAGGTTAATCAACATCTGCAAACACTTTCTCTGACTTGCATCTCCACTTCTTCATCCAGCAGATAGGATAGTGGAGTGGTTTTGGCTGCAGAAATAGTGTCTCCCATGGGTTGCAGCGCAGCTCCTGTCCCCTTCTCTCCCTGCAGCTGGAGCTACCAAAGCCAGATGCTTCATAGCTCCACCACCCTCTGTCGTCCCTCTCTCTCTTCCAGGAGGATGGTGCCCAGAGAGGAAGATGACAAACGCCTCTGCCTCCTCTTACTGACGGATTTGGACGACCTGACTCCAGCCCCGCACTGTTCCAACCGCCAGCACAAGATGTTGACTTAATGGAAGGGGGTTGGCTGTGGATAGGCCCATATGTGTTTGTATTGGGGAAATATGGCAGGGCGGTGTGTCTGTATCTGTGTATTCAATGGGATTGTGTGTGTGTTGGTGTGTCTCTGTGTTTGTGTGTGTATCTTTTCACCTAGCCCAGACTGCCTACATCCATCATGCCATGGCACTCTGGCAAAGAGTGGGACTCAGACAGCTTCACTAACACACGGTCAGTTAAATTGCCTGTTAAATTGTCCTGGTCCGTAGCTATCTTAGGTGTAGATAAAAACACTGCACTTAAAGCCTGCACTTAAAGGCAGAAATTGTCAAGTAAATGCCAGCCTCCTTCCCTGCATAGAGAAAGAAAGAGAGCAAAAGCGAGCGAGACAGAGATCCTCTGAGGGAAACACATTTGCCATCACATGACAAAATTCTGCTGCACTTATCTTTGTGTAGATAATACAGATATTGCTCAAGTTAAAATATCTGCAATCTTCTGTATATTGTCATGAAAACATGCCAATCTACTCCATACCATAATGCTCTGTATGAGCTATTACAATATTTCAAAGATGAGTACACCTTTTTTCCCCACTGGAGCTGAGTCAAAAAATCATCCAAGAAGCTTCACTCTGCATTCAGCCGCATGAACTTGAGGTCCATACGATCAATAGGCTAAATTATGCATGAGCAGCCAAACCTTAATCCCTCTTCATCAACCTGACCATGTTTCCTTAATGATTAAAACAGTGGTCTCAATCCAATACATTTGACATTTCTCTCCATGCAACCAGATGGAAAATTAAATCTCATTCTTTTTACATTACTGGGATATTAAGGATAATTGCATTTCTTCTTCTCATGTACCTGAAGCAATAAGTTATGTATACAGAGCTGCTCTCCTATAACAAATGATGGTGCAGAAAAAAAAAGTGTGTATTCCTACTGGTCAGTGCTCATTTTGTAAAATGCACCACAGAGGAGAATCATAAGTTCCTATCAGTCTAGTATGAATCTTTCCATTATGTGACTAACAAAAACTGTCTGCATAATGAACTAATATGTAGTTAAATAGAGGCTATGACCTCAGATTATGGGTTTTGCTTTGGCTCCAGGCTCACTCTAAAACTCCAATCCGCAGACTTTGTTTGTATTCAGATTAATTTTTAAAGAAAAATTGCCATCTATTATTCACACTGCTTATACATGCATGCTCTCTATAATTTATCATTTCATAGATCCTGAGAATCATCATTTGTGTACTATGGGGTGATGACCTGACACACAAAAAAGAAAAAAAAAAAGAAATCAATTTGTCAGTGCTTGACACATGGGTCTCAGAAAATTGATGATGGATTCAGAAATATTTATAGTAATAGATCAGCTGGATTTTAATGTTTGTGTTTATCTTGAAAGATAGATAATGTGTTGCATTATATCAACTGCTCTACTGAAAAAGCACTGTGGATTTTATAGCAGTATTACAACCTTGATAAGTAGATGGATGCATACGGTCTGCCAACATAAACTGTGAAGTGATATGACAGGTCATTTCTATTGACACACCAGGGAACTACATACATAAATACATTAACTGCACCAATGAGCAATATGTGACAGTGACAGCAAAAACATCAATATATGTCAGCAGCTACTGAGATTTTAGTGTTTGCATAAACCCATGAAATTCTTTTAACAGCTTCAAGGTGTAACAGAGAGAAAATTGTATACTGAGTCAAATGATGAAATCAACTGTCAGAGCTCCTATAAAGTATAATATTAGATCCAACATGGTGAAAAAAATCTGTAAAAAGAAGTTAAGTGACCCTTTGTTGGTAAAATTAGCTTGCAGTTGAATAGATAATTTCATTAAACTGAGTCTAGCATTGAAAGTATGCCCACATAGTTTCACCAATTCAACCGATTAAACCTCACTGAGATCAGAAATCTTTTTTTTTTCCAAGAGTGATCACATCTTCAGACATGAATAACATAAATAAAAGACTTCTACATTTTCAACAGTCTTATGTGCTTCAGGTCAGTCAGCCTGTTCAAAACAGTTCCAGTTTACTTTTAGTCAGGAGACAACAAATAAACCCATCATCATTGCTCAGACATCGATGATTTTTCACTCACCACGAGGGGGCAGAAAAGCTCCACAAATGGCGCATAGTTAGAGCGCAGTTATAGCAGCTGCAGCACACGGGCCAACTTTTTTTTTAACCTTTGCTGTTGTCTTAAGATGTCTTTTAAGATATGTATTTATTTATTTGTTTTAAATCAAATTCAGATTTATGTTTGCACCAAGAGCTTCAGATACACTGTTGGATTTTGACTTAGTTGCTTTTACGTTTTACTGAAATGATCCTTTGTTTCTTTCATAATGACTTATTATTAGTCAGAATGACTTAATCAAGCTATCACCCACTTGTGATATAAAATAAATTTTACGTATGAATACAATTAGCACATGTAAAATACAAATCATTCTATCAACCACTCAATTTGTTATAAGTTGGCAAATAAAAATTTCTACATCAGACAGAGTTGACATGTTTTGTCTCCAGATGGTTGTGCGCGTTCTTGTAGGTGAAATGTAGAGTGGTGGTGGACACATCTTAATGTTTTACTTTCAATCCACATGGCGGCCCGTTATTTGCACAGGGAAATGGGACGAGGTCGAGAAGCCAAAGTGCAGTCTTCGTGTATGTTTTTCCAGTGGTACTCGAGCAGGCGGGGGGAACTTTGCGGGAGATTTTGGCTAAACTTCTGCCCATCTGCTTGCACATCTGAAGGGGCGAAATTCTAACTTTCACAGAGGAGCTTACGGAGGAAAACGTAGTTAGGTGTGTGGAGACGCGTGCGCGCCTAAATGATAAAAAGAGGGGATCGATGGGAGCTGAATAGCATGCCAGAGTTGGAGTTTTTGTATAATGTGGTCTATGTGATTAGGATGTTATTCATGGCACACTTTTATGGGCGACACAAAAACATAAGAAAACTCTTGTACCTGAAAAGAAACCTTGCACTTTAAAACATATAGGCAAAACTACATCAACACGTGATTAAAAACATTTTTAATCAGTTTTAATCTCGATAAACGTTTACCTTAAATGGCATAATTTTGGACTATTTCGACTTTCAATGGTGATATTGTCGAGCTCACCGTCGTTCGGACCATGGGATGCCGGGCTGATGCACAGGCATCACATTAATGCATGTTGACCGGGGACTCTCCTGTGACAAAGCCCTACAGCTGTCCTCATCATCACGTCAAAGAAACATAAATAATAGCCTTTCAAACTTACTTTCTTTAATGGCAATGCTCTTCTGATTTTTATGTTAGAATTTCAATACCGTATTGTAGGCAGTTGGAAATTTAAAAGAAAAAAAGAACGAGGACAAGAAAAACAAAGAAAAAAAAAGAAAAATCTAATTGACATCGAGTGACATAGTCCTACAGGCTAAATTTAAGTTAAACTGCAGGTGCAAAGTAAAAACAATAATAATGTCAATAATGTTTTTTTAATGTGTTCCGTTTCATGGCATGGCGCATTGAAATGAGCAACAACCCTGAATCACAGTTCAACTGTCATTATTTATTGAATATTACGTCTATGCATAAACGACTGTGTGCCTCTAGATATGTGTGATTCCTTTTTTGAATCAACACAGGAGGAGGGTTGCATCTGTTAGGGGCCAATGTTAGTCTTAATTACTGGCCTTCATGTTCTCCGTGGCCCTCAACCGTCTTTAATTAAAACCTTGATTAGGGGGGAGGAGGTCTCGGGTAAGACTATTACCAGATGGGTTTCCAGCAATAATAATAAAGACCATCCTTTGCCGCCGCTGCTGCCTGTGTGCCATAAAGAGCAGAGCGCACTGGCCGACCATATCAAAGCACAGCGAGCAGAAAGAGGCTGTTAATTACGCCGATAATTACTTGTCTAATTATGGTTCGTTTGTGATTACATTTTGAAACGTTTCGTAGACTATACAGAGGCTCTCTGTGGCCAGAATGCGGGCTTAACACTGCATAGACTGAAATGTAGTGTGTATCCACAGCGGGGTGCTGCTGAATAACCGGCCTGCAAAGTATAGAGTGAATAAGATCAATAGTGAAGCACTGACCCGAAAGTTATCTTAATTTTTCTCAGAGAAGTCCTCAATAATCTATACGTTCAAGTTACAACAAAGTATCTCCAGAATACGCCACAAACATGTTGTCAAACACTATTCACAGAACTCCTTTCTTGCTTTCCCCCTCCCTACATTATTCCTACATTTTCTTAATATTCCTGCCAGAATTTGGAAAGCTTTAGAGGGCTCATAGTGAGCTTGATTTAAAAGGAGCGAAGAGGTCAGTTTATGTCACATTTCTAAAATAGTTCTTTTTATTCCAGAGCCTCAATATTATTCACATTTATCGTGCTAAAAGATTTATATCAAAAATGGAAAGAGAAGCCAAATCAATAATACATCCTGACATATTCTACAGAGCTGCATATTAACGATTCAAGAGTCGCCACATTATGAATATATCTTGCCAATGGTCTGAAAGTCATTATGAGTGCGCACAGGCACGCCGCCGCCTTTATATTCAAGACAGAGAAACTTGCAAATAACAATCAGTTCAATTATCCTCAAAATATTTACTCCAGGATAGGATTTGTCATCCAGACACGGAGAAGGAGGGAGGGAAGGAAGGAGTGATTTCTTCCCGCACTATGTGCGTCCATTTTCCAGACGGTTTGTCGTCGTTATTGCCTGATTTACTGTGTGTTGTTTTACATAGCCCAGTTATCTGTGTGAGTTCACGTATACACTGTGGCGCTGCATCCATTTATACATATCACACAGATCTGCGTTGAGTTTGTCACATTTGGTGTTTTATGTTCCATCTTCTCTGATGCTTGGAGCTACAGTTCCACTGGTCTGTGCGCCTATCTATCTATCTATCTATCTATCTATCTATCTATCTATCTATCTATCTATCTATCTATCTATCTATCTATCTATCTATCTATCTATCTATCTATCTATCTATCTATCTATCTATCTATCTATCTATCTATCTATCTATCTATCTATCTATCTATCTATGGTCCTGTGCAGCGGTGCCGACAGCGTAATTACATCTCCTCCTCTGCAGCAGGTGCTCCGGTCTCTGTGACCCTGTACAGAAAAGGCCCACAGGCCAGGTGATGGCATTAGTGAACTAATGTCTATTTTGAAGCACATCCCGCCTCCTCCATCAGGAGGGAAAGAAGCAATGCTGAATAACATCCATGCCATTCCACCACACGTCATTCAACCAGCTCGCTGAATCTGTGGTGATATGAGCTCTTTATCTACGGTAAAGAATCACCATTCTTTGTGTGATTGGGAGCTGGGGGAGACCTTACGGTTCTACCTTTTGGGGTAAAGCTGAGAGGAAACACTAAGATGGTGCTTTGCACCTTCCAAAGATAACTCACAAGATCTTAGTTTTGTTAGTTATTTTGTCTAATGGTTTCCCAAAACCGAAACAAGACACATATTCTCTGCATGATGGTGACATCAGAGCAGTGATAAGTGAACATATAAACAACAATAGATTATATTTAATCAGACAGATTAAATAGAAACAACAGAGATCAGGGCACTTCTGTACAGTTGAGTAAAGAGACCCCCAGCCCGGGGGATTATGTATCTTACCAGTGTGTTGGGTATAGCTCACACTCTCTGAATTAGACAGAAGAACGCTCAACCTGATCAGCGACCACTGTTATTCACAAAAACCAGACAACAGATTTTAGTACAGTTAAACCCTTTCAGTCCAAGACATTGCACTGGTTGTAATCTATTATGAGTCAGAGATAGATTTAAACTCAGGCCCTCATATAATTTAGAAATTATATATAGACCCATTTAAAGACTCGTGTATTCTAAAAAAAAAAAAAAAGGGGGGGGGGGGGGGGGGGGGGGACAACAATAAGAGGAAATCGTTTTGATCTTTATTGTAAATTCTGCTCATATCTTAATCTTCTATGATTCTCTCCAACACACCAATTCTTGGATTGTGTGAATAGATGTTCAAAGATTTTCCAACTGACAGATGCTCTAA
Source organism: Atherinomorus stipes (assembly GCA_023101725.1). Taxonomy (NCBI): domain Eukaryota; kingdom Metazoa; phylum Chordata; class Actinopteri; order Atheriniformes; family Atherinidae; genus Atherinomorus; species Atherinomorus stipes. The sequence goes on from JALJCO010002339.1 coordinate 1,273,559, forward strand.
AACCATCCTTTCCATCAATCATAAAGACAGCTCTGCTTTAATTATTTTCTTTCGTCTTTTTTGAAGTAACAACACAAAGTTAAGGGTCGAGCTATTGCCTATATCATAGGTGTTATACAGATAGTCCTCTTTGATGGTGCTGAATCCAGGCCAACACCCTTTAGTTGATGCGTAATTTACCTCGCAGTGCGTAATTAAGTGAGTCTCCATCAGACCCCGGTGTGTGTAACACTTTATTTTGAACGGTGCAATACGTTTCCATTAAACGTTATTAAAGCGCAGGGAGTGACGAGCTCTCATTTGTCTTGTCAGGACATCTGACAACCTCGTTAGCTCCCATTTTCCCCTGTCAGCTCACAGCGCGACACGGACACTGACTTCAGCCACTCCTGGCAAGTGAGTGATAAATGCGCCTACTCAGCCCTGCGCAAAACAGCAGCATTATTGTGTCCAGCACGAAGCATCAGAATCAATCACACACAAGTCTGCATGGCAGGTGTCAGTCTTCTTCTTCTCTTTTTTTCCCTTCCCAAATACAGCACGCTGTCAATCTTTAATCTAATTTAAAGGGTCATAGATTTGGGGCATAATATCCCCTCGTTTAGACTTTCTCTCCCCAGCCTTACTCGACGGACTGACCATGTTACAGCCCACATTTGGCGCACCACACATGGCATCACTGGGAGATTAGAGGTTTCACAAATTGAACTCTTATGAATATTTGTGAGCAAATGGGTGATCTTGTTATTTTGAAGAAGGGGGGAAAAGGCAGAAGAACACTTAATGGCATGGGATCTTTCCGGTCCCTGCACTTTCAGATGCAATTGTAGATCGAAGTTAGACTTGTCACGTTGAGCCAAAGTGAATTCCTAACATCCAGGACGTGCCTGTCTACTCCGGACAAATTGCATCCAATCACCCGGGGGAATTCGGCTAATGTCTCGATCCAGGGCCGGGGACCATAGAGAGAAAACAAATCAAACTGCACACAGAGCGTGTAGGGCTTATTAAAACATTTCACACAGGAGAAACAAAGAGAGAGAGAGAGAGAGAGAGAGAGAGAGAGAGAGAGAGACGCGTGGGGTGTGTGTTTCTGCGCGTGTTTGTGCGTGCTGTGGGAGTAGGGGAGTAATTAGGTTACATTATCTTTGGACACTGTATTTCAAACTATGAGATGACCAACCTGAACATCTTTTGCACACTGCATGCCTGCTGTTTGGGAAACAGTCATGCGGGAATAAACTCCCAGCATTTCATCTATTAGGTAGAGCAGTTTAATAACTTTGCCCTTCTTATTCATTCTCAAGAGGGTGAATGAAGATAATCTTGACAAACATCAATATGCAGAAAAAAATCAATGATTGTATCATAAAGCAGATATCGGCCTATATCAAGCGTACTGGGTCCATCTTATAGCTAAATTAAACTTGAAGTTCAGATAGAAACTTACCTCCTCCCCTCCATTGCAATTAATCCTAATTTAGATGAATGAAATGCCCCTTTGAAAAGCAGCATCAGCTCTGCGTGCACCCTCTGCTTTCTACTAACTTGCTCGGTCCCCTGGACATTTTTCTCTGTCTGCTACAGCGGCAGTAAACAATAAGCTCATGAGGCGTAGGCTATGGCTGGCATAATGTTCTGCATGGCTAGAGAGGGGAGGTCGATCATTATACAATTTGTTTTAAATTTGATCAGTCAGAGCGAGCAAGAGATTGACATCTGCCTTCAAAAAGCCTAACAGGGCAACGTTGAATTAATCTAAGTTTTCATAGGCAACATGTTGCACACGCGGGCCTGCAAACATGCACACTTTGTAACTGTGAATAATTTCAGATATTTAACTTTGTTAGAAATGTTTGTGTTTGGTAAATATGTATAAGGGGATACAGAACGGGATAGTATGCAAATACAGGGTGATATTATGAATATTTGAGTTGCAAAGTAGTTTCCATACTTCCATAAAAATTCAGTAACAACTGTCAGTGTGTTTTACTGTGTAGGGGGGGGGGGGGGGGGGGGGGGGGGCGTAGAGAAAGGGAGGTGGCGTTGTGCAGCAGCGTGGTGACGGCAGAGGGAAAACCGGCTGGACAGATTTGCGTTCACGCCTGATCTGCTTCTGGAGAGCGGGGCTGTGTGGGAAGGGAAAGGCAGCACCTGGCTCGACCGCTGTATCCCATCTCGTTTTATTGACAGCCTGATAAGCAGGGACCAAGCCGTGCGGTTTCCAGCGCTGATGTCGAGCACCCTGCTGCGTTGCACAGTATCAAGGCCTCTTAATGGCTATTCCTCCAAATAATGGCCCAAACAGAGCCAGTCCTGACTGGCCCGTACCTGCGCTGCCCCGGTCTCTTCCTGAGAGACAAACGGCGGCGCGGTTGCCCATTTACTCACCATCTTGTTCAAATTGACACAAACATCAGAGGCTGCGAAATAGTATTTGAGGCTTTTAGTCTGCCTTGGTAAAAAAAAAAAAAAAAGAAAAAAAGAAAAAAGGAAGGAAGGAAGCGAAAACTCCATCTTTGAAGTCACCGATGACAACTTTATAGGGCTGTAGAAATATAACAGAGCTAACATTGGAGATGCTTGGTAAACTTGATTAAAAAAATAACAATTTACAATTAAAAGTATTTAAATCAACGGTGCCCTAGTGTGATTTGGAAATTATCATCAGGAGTTTGGAACACCTTATGCACGACCTGCACTCCTTCTGCCCACACCTGTTGCACATCGAGGATGTTCAGATGCAAAAGCACAACAAAAACAACTTGCCAGTGCACTAACGCATGTTTAACACTCATTCAGTCTCCTCAACAACCATCAAAGCAGCAATTGCTACAGCCTTTAAAATCAGATCTGATGGGCTCCATTATTGTAAAGTTTTAAAAACAATAAGAATAGTAAAGATTTAAAAAGGGGGAAATGTGATTAATTTCAATCATAACACGCGTGTCCAGGAAAAGTTTAACAAATCATTTCACACAATGACTGTTTGAACTGAAAATCACTGGAGAAACACCTTAAACCACCTAGAAACAGCCTTTGAATCAGGTGAAACTTGGAAGCAGTGGTTTTCTGCACAGTGCCATGTGTTTTTGAGCACGTGTAGCGGAATGATAGTGCAACACTTTAATAAAAGAAAAAATGCAAGAGCAATCAACGTGGAAAATAGGGCATTCAGGAAAGCTATATTTATTGCACCTCTGTGGAAAACACGGAAAAATAACACAAAAAAGGGGGGGGGGGGGGGGGGGGGGTCAAATTAATGGGACAAAATTAAACAAAACAAAGCCAGAACAAGCAAATAAGTCAGGACGCGGCCCACAGAGAGTGTTGTTAGCCGTTAGCTCCTATCATGCAGCTACACCGGGACACGCAGGCCGCTGCGCTCCACATGTAGGCTACCTTGTGCACTTCCCAGTTCTGCGCCGGGTCCTGTCCAAGGTATGACGTCGAGCCGTCGCTCCAGCCAATCACTGCCAACTTCAGGCTGATGCTGAAGGGAAAGTTGCTGGTAAGAGCCGCAGATTTTTTTCTCAGTCTCATTGACATTTCAACTTCACGACGGATCCAAAGGTAGATAGATTTTAATCGGGACCTACAAGTTTCTGTTTTCGTGACACGGAGGAGAGATCAGGGGACTGAGGAAGCCACTTTTTTACGCACAGGATACGGTTATACGCCGCTGCTGCCTTCCCTCCGGTGAGTTTGAGCGTGCTATAGGCTACTCTTCTGAACAATTAAATTTTGAAATACAAATTTAACATTTAAATGGAAAATATGTAAACATAAGTAATTAACGTGTTTCGACATTTTACAAAGCTCACAAATCGTGACAATGTAGGCTAATCGAGCATTTTAAGTCTGCAGTTGAAACATTTGTTGGTAGGTAATGAATTGAAAAAATAAAAAAAGAAAGAATATAATTAGTTTATTAATAAGCACATTATTCCAGGTGCTCCCGAAAGCGTACACCCACACAAATATGCGCGAGCTGGTTCCGTTTTCGTTGTCATCTATCACTCACATAAGCGTGTAATTAGCGATCATCGCTGATAAATTAGGCGCACGTCACCCCTTTAAAAACGCTTGTTACTGGGAGTTATACGCAGGGAGAATTAGACATTTAGACCTGCACAGTGGCCTAAATTTAAGGATCAGTTCTATCTAGCTCTACCCGATCTATTAGCCCAGAGGAAAGGTCACCCTCCACCGGTGGAATTTGCCACCGCTGACTGCAGGTTTAAGACCCCGAAGATCTCCATCCTCTCCCTGAAGCTTCTGATTTATGAGAGAGGCGTAGATGTTGACTTAATCAAATTAAACATGTAAGATAGAACATCTTGTTTTTTCCTCCCCAAACAACTTGCAATCATGCAGGGAAATGGCTTGCGCTTTGACGTTTTTAGTTGTACTTCTGTGTTTAAAAGGTAAAAAAAAAAGAAAAAGGTTTGGGCCCATGTTGTGCTTTTGTGAATATTTCATAATGTGCCCCTTTCTCTGATGAGATGCTCTTCTTGCATGTTATTATTTATTAATGATATGATCTCTGTTCCAAAGAGTCATTGGGAGTCTCAGGTCCAGGTCCTTGTATGTTTGGCTCCAGTGTTTCTTCCTGTCACGCCTGTCGACCAGCGTTGTGACACCATTAGCCTCGGTGTTTATCCCAGCCTTCAGCCTTTTGCCAGGAGAGGGCTTTCGCAGACTACACTTTCAATGTCCTGCACAAAACAACTCTACACTCCCAATGTCTCGCCAGAAAACTTCAACGATTGTGAACCATTAAAGGTTGACATAGGTATGCTGGTTAAAGAATACCTCACAATAGATAAACTTCTAACTGGCTAATTTCAATAGAAATTTCAGTTATCAGTTATATGAACTTTATCTATTGTAATAAGAAGGTACACTCACAAGATTTGACCCTTTAAACGAGTAACGTGCAATTGGCAAACATCGCCATTTGAAAAAGCTATTTGTATCCTGAACTATGTGATGTCTCCCTGTATTTTTATCAGTATGCTGAAAAATTAGTCGCCCTTAACAGAGATTCTTCTGCGGGTGGCCCTCCACGTGCACCGTCAAGTTTTGAAAAACAGCAGATTGATTAAATCTTCGCGCAAAAGTTGAACAAGCAAGTGGCTGTTAAATGACTGCTGTTAAAAATGGACTAGTATATTGTACACTTGCAAATGATTTATTTAAATAAATTGGCGGTGTCCTCGTGCATCCGTTTCGGGTGAATGAATATGACAGTCTGAGGTTGTTTGATGCATGGCAGTTCATGTTAACAAAAATGCAGCTGCAGGTCTAAGTAATGCAAACAATTCCTTTGGAAATTCGTAACAAATGTAAAGGAAATCAATATAGCCTATATAACCCTGGATAAAATAAAAATTTGAATAATGATAATAATTGTTTTTATTATCATCTTATCTCATCTTTATTATATTATATTATATTATATTATATTATATTATATTATATTATATTATATTATATTATATTATATTATATTATATTATATTATATCATTGACAATAATAAACTGAATTAATCATCTTAAATTGAAAGAAATGCTGCCAACATTTGTAAGAAATGTGTTCAATCAATTATTTATTAATAACTCGATTAAGAAAAACAGTGTCTCTATATAAACTTTCAGTTTATGGATACACTTTCAGTTTATATGAATACATGTGTGCAACAGTGAAACCAGATCAGCAGAGGGGGAAAAAATCCGCTGGAAATGGAGGCCAGTGTAAACCAGTTTGTGCTTCCCTGTGGAATAACTCATTTCCAACTTTCATTTCTTTTAAAATTCCAAATTTTATTTTAGAAATAAGACTGTTTGAAATTAAATCAATAAAATGAAAATAAAGATCAGTACAATGTAATTTTTCAGAGAACTGTTACAACTTAATGTTATAATATGTTGTCACATTTTCTAGTAGACACCCCCAGATGTTCTGATGAATACAAAGCAAGTAAACTGTGACTCCCAGTGGGGATCATTATAAAGACAAATTACTATCAATTCAAATATTATAATGAACAAAAATGTCTTAAATGACAAAATCCTATCACAAAGATTTACCCAATTTGTTAAAATAATTTAAAATATTATGAAGATTAACCAATTTCTGAAGATCAGTTGTAAAACCTCACATAAATGCTACGGGCACAATTAGACAAGTTTTTCCTTCCCCACGTTTCATTTTCCTCTCTTACCAAAAACAATGTTTTTCACTCCAGATCTTCACCCATTCTTTTTCCTCATTCCCTCCTTCATTCATTCTTTCTTTTATTGTATTTAAAAGTTTCTACAGGGGTACAAATACCACATTGCCTCAGGGGAAAATAGCGGCCAGATTAGGCTTTCCTTTCAAGGCCTGTGACATTAGTTGCTGCTAATCCGAATTGGGCTAATTGCTTTCCCAACATCGCCCCCCTTCCACCCCCTCATTCTTTTTTTTTTTTTTTTTTTTTTTTTTTGCAGAATCTATCATATCTGCTACAAACCTGCAATAGGAACATAATTTAGATATGCAAGCAATGTTTTTCCACGACTACTTTCAATATAAATGCTGGTGGCGCACTTGGCAAATCTGTGAAGGTTGTGCAGAAAAAACAAAACAGAAATCTCTTGAGAGTGGAGACAACGAATGAGCTCTTGGAGCGGATTTACAGCTTAACCAAAGAAATCAATAACCTACTGGAGGTATTGTTTCCAAAGAAAACTACTTGACACTCTCATCGGGGAATCTGTCTTTCAGCAAGCAGGTTAGTGGTGTGCATTTTTGACAGCTGTAGTCTGTGACAAGTGAGTGGCAATAACATTTGCACAACAAAGGTGGGCAAGAAATACCATACTTTTCCATGGATGGTCTTGGGGAGATTTCAATATTTGGGGCAAAAATTTGCAGCTTTTTGTTGAATATTGGTACCAATTTAAACCAGAAACTTCAAACCATTTTAATTTCTAAATATTCATGTTCTAAAGAGGTTGTCAAGTCTCCTCCGCTCTCATGCATGTCGTTACTCTGCCTTAACCACATGAACACGCATCGTTCAGTAAACACTTCAAAACTCTAGACTTCTTTGGTCCTTCAGTTAATGAAGTATTATGCTCAGGCTCTGACAGTACAATATGCTTCTCTCAAATTAAGCAGAAAATAATTGAACTTGTAGGAAACTGATAATGCTTCATGATAATTATTGCTGGTTGAAAGTTAAGCTCCTCCTTCACTGTGAAAATTCAAACCAACTCAACTGTCCCTTCACAGCAAAACCTCCAGTCGGTGGGGTGACTGTGAGGTGGTGGAAGGGGTGTTTGTGGTCTAATGCATGTCTAATGGGGGGGGGGGGGGGGTGTCCTTGACGAGAAAATGTTAGGGAACCCCCTCCTTCAGCTGATATAAGCTGCGGCCATTCACGCCAGGCCTATAGGCTGAGCCACCAGTCTAAGTAAGTAGAAACAAAGCAGGAAGGAGAAACAGATGAATGTGCTCGTTTAGTTTACGGGTTGTTTGATGAGGGAGTATTGGCCAAAGTGTTGTTCCTCACCGCGGGACCCTCGGTGACAGTTTGAGCCGGTCCTCTCAGCTCATTATCTCGCCGGCCCACTGAGGGCCCCATTCAAGCCGGGCAGTCCCTCACCTCCCCCTTTCCTCGCTCCCGCCTCTCACCCTCTCGCTCTCGCTGGCAGCGTCGTTTGTCTACTCATTGAACCCACAGTCAGGAATGCGATGGTTGTTAGGGAGCCCTCTTTCACCTCCGAAGTGTTTTATTGATGAGCTCTGACTTCTTCTACTTTTTCACATGTCAAAGAAAGTCAAGTGTAGGCCTCCATGACTTCATTTCGTGGCCTCCAAACCATAAAAAAGAAAAAAAGAGCCATTTCTTTCCCCTCCCCCTGCTTCTGCTTGTCCCTCTCTTGTCTCAGTCTCTTCACCCCTTCATGCACCCCCTATTCTGCTTCAGTTTGGCTTCAACATCCACACAAACCTCTCACTCTCTTCCCCTCGGTTCTAACCCCCTCCCTTTTGGTGTGAGCGACGGGGCTCCTCGGCGCTGAGGCTGGTGCTGCCCAAAGCCCCGAGTGTCCGCTCAAACACGGGCGCAGAGGGGTTGCTTTTGGGTGCGTTGAGGTGTGCGTTAATCCCCAAGTCATTCAACCAGCGCAGTTTGGAAGCGTGTGGCCATGGCTACACAGTCATTTGCTTTACTTTATTTACGCGTGCTATTTGCTGTCAGGTCGAAGGAGTGACGTCGCTGAGCCTCGCAAATGTGTCCATAAAAAGCAGCCGAGCTTGCCTAAAGGCTGCGCTCTTTACGCACGGCGTTCTTGTTGACAGGAGGGGTAAGGCTATTCAGGGGACGGTGATGCTCTAAAGAATAAACAAAAGCACGTGGTCGATTTTTCCTTTCCTTTTTTTCTCAATGAGGAAATACTTTTTTTTAGAATAGAAACGCAAGAGTTTCGCAAGTAGTAGCCTATAGACATTTGAAGCTAAACGCTAAACAATGTTTGCCAACTTATCTGTCGCTGCAGGACCACCAGACTTACTCTGGAAGAGTTCAGATTATGTTTAGGCTCAATCCTCTTTTTTTGAGCAATATAAACCACTTACTCTTTTAAGCTAATATCTTAATTTAAGAGAGTGAGAAGCTGGTACAAGTGGGGCACTTCCTGGACGGAATGCAGCATGATAAAAATCTAAACTCCATCTATATTTAAGCTGACACTTTCATGCCTGCAAACTTTTAAATAACACAACCTCATGCGTCTCTACAACATTAATCGCATCTGTTGAGAATCGACTGCTTCATAAAAGGCACGCTGCAGCTCTTTGTGATTTTAATTTGGTGTTACGGGCTCCAACATTCACGTGCGCGCTGCTCCACTGCTATAGTTTCCGTGCCACCCCTCCCTCCCCCCTTTGCAGCACTAGCTAGCCTCAGGTTGGAGCTGAGCATGCCTGAGATTCCCTGCCTGCCTGCGCGGACCCAATTCAGCCTTGAAGAATAGAGCTTTCCGTCCAATGGGCATTTCCGAGGCAGTTGCTTTTGCAATAGGGCAATATTCAGCAAGTGAGCGCAGAGTATTTGCATGCGTGGGCTGATTAGTGGGTTGGGAAGACGAGACTCTCTCTCTCTTCTCTCTCTCGCTCTCACTGTGGCTCGGCCCCGTTTCCCGCTTTGGCTGTGTGGTGCAGGGGGAAGTGTTTATATGGGGGATGATGACAGAGGTCGGGTCGCGCTAATGGGCCAGTGAAGAGCGGCGGAGGGAAGCGAGGAGAGGAGAGGCGCGCACAGAAAACCAGGAACACATACATTAATACACTTGTTCCATCACCAATCAGCATAGGTGTGTTCATTCTCTTTACCCCCACCTCCTTCTACCACTGTTCTCCCTCCCTCCCCTCTTTTCCCTCCACACTCCCCTCATCACCCTCCCTCGTTCTCTTCCCCACTCTCTCTCATCCCGACTCTCTCATTCGCTCTCTCACACGCCAGCGCACATCCTCGCCAAACTCCGTGCGTCCTGACATCTGAGTTCACTGTCAATCTCTGTCTCCTTCGCAGGGATATCCCCTCCGTCTCCGCTGAAGACCACTGGAAACTATTTTTTCCCCTCCGAAACTTCCCGTGAGAGACTGATCCTGGTCGGCTTTTTTCCTTTTTTTTTTTTTCTTCCTCTTTCTTTGGTGTGGACAACTAGGCAAACCTATAGTTTATCAAGGAGTTTGACAACGACGCAGGATGCCCCAAAAAGGTGAGATCTTCACTGAAACTTTGTTATTAAATTATAATAATTATTAATTATATTATTTTTAATATTATAATTATTATTAATTGTTATTATTATTATTAGTATTAGCATGAGTAGTAGGCTACTGCTGTTGGCTTATTTTCGGGGGAGGCTGAGGATCAAGGAGGTTGTAGCCTGTGTGTTTTATCATTTGGACTGTGCAGCCTGTCTTCTGACTGGACTCTCTCAAAAGTGCGAACAGCCTTTAGCGCCTCTGTCGGTTTTATCTGCTCCATTTTTGTTGTTGTGTTTAGGCCTACGGATAGCTTACCGCTTATTTATGACAGCAAAGAGTAAAAAGTCACGTTGGGCCAGGACAGTGATCATCGTGGAGAATGGGGCGCAATGACCCGTTGAGGAAAGGTGTCAGATTGATTCATGCAGGCGAGTCACCCAAGCGCCTTCAAAAAAAAAAAAAAAAAAAAGGGAGAGAGAGAGAAAAGAAAAAAAAACTCAATGAAGCACTTGCAAAGGCCCGTCTTAGCGTGTTTGTGTGCCAGAGACCATACAACGTACCCCCATGTTTCTAAGCTGAATTTGAAGAAAACATCTTCAGCTGATTTTATATTTTAGAGATCTGGCTTTGGGGGTATTTTCAAGTAGGCAAACTCTGACCTTGCTTGGCCTATAACCATACAAAAAACCAACACAAATCTCATAAATACATATATCTTAAATAATTTAAGTAATTTAACACAAAATGACATTCAATTCAAAAACTGTTACTGTTTTTAAATTGTTTTCTGTTTTGAACATGTTCTTGAAATAATTACGAACATGCAATGATTTACCTTAACTATGGACATCTGATCTGTAATTTGAAAACAAAATTCTGCGTAATTAAGAAAAAGTCTAAAACGGTAAATAGGCCTAGTAAAATTTTTGCTTTCAACAACATGCATTTTGAATCATTTTTAACTTAATTAAACCTGAAGGCTTCAATGACCTAAATATATAACTACACTTTTTAAAACAATGTTTTCAAAATGTTTTAAAATTCTCCTAAAATATTTCTTTCACACACACATATATGTATATTATATATATATATATATATATATATATATATATATAAAACACATAATCCAAGGCCCACATGGACTGGCAACTGCTGAATATGGATGTTGTTCACGCAGAATCCAGAGGCCAGAATAAGCATGTTGAATTAAGACATTGTTGTTCCGGATTACAGGGAAAGAAATGCAGATTAGATAGATCGTAGTTAACCTCGGGAACAACAACGTTTGAGCTTTCAACCCTAAATAAATGATTAACCACTTGCTCCTTACAAGGCTAAAAGCTTCTGACCACAGTGTATTTATAGACTAACTATTGTGCAATTACTTTCTTTAGATTTTTCCTCCAACATCCAATCTAACTTCATGACATTAGGCTGAAATTACACAAGATACAGGTTTATTTATGAGTTGTTCTAAGGTTTTAAGCCTGACTCAAGAGTATGCAGGGCCGTGTGAAGGAATCTGAATTTGATAAATGACCGAGCAGCCCATTTGTTAAACATAAAAGGAAGCAACAATCTAAAAGTAATGGTGGCCCTGCATGGATCTTACAAACTAGTCTTGGACTAAAACGCAGTCTGTGAGACGTCGACATTACAGGCCACTTTGCTCCGCTCACAACACAACTTTGTACGGGGAGAGAAAATGAAAACTTCAGTCTTCTCCCTCCCTGGCCCCCTTTTTATCTGTTCCTCTTTCAATAGCTTCTTTACTGCATTTGTCTTTTCCAATTGAGCGCCCCACTGCGCTGTTGTGTCTTTAAACCCGCTTTACAACCCGCACCAGCAGCACCAAATAACCACCAAATATTTATAACAAGAAATTACTTTTAAAAAAATGTAGAAAAGCAGGGCAAACAAAACCCACATTCACGCACCATCGGCAGAGGGGTCACGGTCGTGCACATGTGTGTGCGTGTTTGTATGAGAAGAAGAGACTGTGTCTGTGTGTGTGTGTGTGTGTGTGTGTGTGTGTGTGTGTGTGTGTGAATGGTCCCGGAGGGGGTGGATGCATGCCTCCGGCTCTTTGTATTAATCTGAACTTGTTGGTGTGTTTAGTGGGGAAGCTGCGTGTTTCTAGTCGCGGAGGCCGAGTTTTCGCCCTGGGTTTGAGGTATACGGAGGCAGAAAAGGGGTGCATTGTTGGGTATTGTGCACCAGCTTTGTACCCCCTCCTGGTCTGCACTTTTGCGGAGCAGTGAGGCGAAGTAGACAACGTGTGTCACTGTACTGTTTCCATGATAGACTCCGCAAGAGGAGGGATATCAAGTTTAAAAGAAAAAGGCTATGTAGAGGCCTCTTGCTGGGACGATAAGGGTTGATTTCTTTGTTTGAAGTGAGAAAAAAAAGCCTACAAACTCTGAAAGAAACAGTCCTGCAAACGAGTTACAAGCCCAACACCACGGCTATAGGCTACTAGTTTGAATTAATTTTGACAGGTGCTTTTGGAAATAGACCTAAAATGGATGTTGTCAATTTGAATTTTCTTTGCTTGGCAGCAAGAATTACGTTAATTGTAAATTTAGGCCAAAAAAAGGTTTGGTATATCAGTATAGCTATGGCTGTGCTAATGTGTTGTTTTGCTTTGTCCATAGGGAGACATTAAGTAGTGAAAACGGCAGATGATTGACTAAATTGTAATAGAGTGGACAGTCAACTCTGTTTCCAGGCAAGTTTAATTAAAATGCTTACATACACTGAGGATGTTAAAATTCACTGTGCATTTATAATTTTAAAGAAGCAGATCCGCAGAATTCAAAACGAACGAGATGAAAAAACTTAATGTATTATAAAGAAATGTTGCAAATTACATGACACTTAAAGCAAACAAAGATCTGTACATTACCGATTAATGATTTGATGCTAACCAGTTTTGTTATTTCCCTGTGACGCGTAGAATACCACAACCAAGCCACGTGGGAGTCTGGCGTAGCCTCAATGATGCAGAACAGTAAGTTGTTTTTAATGTATATAAATTTTTTATTTTCAAACTTTTGATTACAGCCGCAGGTTCTAACGTGGTTGCAGGAAAGCAACACCCACTGACAGTTTGCACTGGTTGTTAAAGCGGAATTAATTTAAGGCACACGTTAAATAAAGAGGGGGAAACGAAAAGGAAAATTATGAGCATGGAAAAAAATAAAAATTGCATGACTTTCTGAGATGCAGGGAGAAAATGTTCTCAGTTTTTGATGGCCGTTTCATTGTTGTTAATTTATTTTTGTGCAATGATAGGTGGACAAGTTATTATTGAACAAGTTAATCACACGTCGTCCTTCTCCAGAGAGAAAGAGAGGAGGGAGAAGGGGAGAATAGAGGGGGCTGGGTTGAGAGGGAGATTTTTGTTTCTGCTTGAGTTGGTATTAAATAATTGCACAGCCGTCTGCATTAGCGTTAGAGCTGGCTGCCAGGCTGCATACAAGATTAGCTGCGCAGAGAAGAGCCCTGCATGAAACACGAGGAATAGCAATAATGTCTTATGTAGATTAGTCCATATTCTTCCCGGACAGACAGCATGAACTAGAAAAGAAAATGCTCATATTATAACCGCAGGCCTCACTCTTGGTGCAGGCGGAACTCAGAGCAGGGAGATAAATATTAAAACAACCATATTGTCGTGGGTGCCAATCAAAAGAAACAAGCTTGATGAAGTTGCTTTAAAGTCTTATTCCTGGTGTGTGTTGCAAACAAAAAAGGATAAACATGCAACATTTTCTCTCTTGCTGCTGGACAAGAGGTGTATGACATCTGTGATGAAGGTGTGTGGAATAATTTTATTACATTACTCTCCATATACCTTGATGACGTGTGTGTGCTGTAACTTGTGCGCATTAGTCCAAATATGTTTGAATCCAATGTTGGGCCACATGACAGTTGGATTGTTTTGATGTGCAGAGGTGTGATTCGTGTGACAAAACAAAAAACAAAAATAAGCACTCTTTCTCACTGGTGGCAGTGGAATCTTATTTACAGGCCACAACGCTGTGATTTTTTTTCTCTTTTTCTTTCCTTTTTTTCCCTTCTTCTTCTTCTTCTTCTTCTTCTATTGTCTTGCTTGCCAGTTGTCCATTATACAGATGATGAGGCTTTATCAAAGCTGTGTACAACACCCCTATGCTCCTGCTTGCTACGGATTGATGTTAATGGGATGCTCCCCTGGCTTGGCGTGTGATGTCTGGTGCGAATTGCCGAGGAGATATCATTGGGCTCGGCCCTTTGGGTTGTCTAAAGGTCGCGACGGCCTCGCTGGCTTTTGTGCTAATAACTCCTGGGTGTATATGGTGGGGAGCGTCCAAATTGACACCATATGTTTTCCTATTAGTCGACTTGCAATAGAATACAAGGCGCATAATCAGCGCCAGCGGGCGAGATCGACTCTGGGCACTTGAGGGAATTGCGGCATGATTAAGACTTAACCTTAGGAGAATTTGATTTTTATGTGACGTCGTTATCTGACGGTTTTATCGATCCAGAGAATTTATATGATAGTTACAAATCAAAGGTGATGGAGCAGTCGCGGAAAACCCGCAGAGCAGAGCAGGACTTAATGTGTGGAGGCCAATTTCAGCGTAAGAAGTCTATTAATTCCACTTAATCCTGGAATTACCAAAGAGCTGTAGGGATGATAATGGATTTACTATCAATCAGATCCACGCTAGAAGATTATTACACATTGCGGCCAAAAGGGATATGTTACTTAGTTAAACAGGTTTATATCCAGTCAAGTATAAAGAGGCCCCCTTTTTTTTATTAAATACAAGTAAAATCTGTATTCAAAGACGAGTGGCCACTGTAGCACATTTCAGAGGAAAGACACCCACCGATTCCACACAACAGGACTGCAGTGGCTGTGAGCATTTGTTGTCAAATACAAACAAGGGGGGAAAAAACTGCATGTCACTTTTAATATGTTAAGAATCCAGGCGCGCCCTCGTTTGTGTGACCGCGCGTAGCCCCTGGCCACCTTAAAACGAAGTCTCCCTCGGAGGGTAAACGAGTAGCGTCCAATTTTGTCTGAGTGATATCCAAATGCAGACAGAAAGGGTCGTTTTATCATGCTACTATTTGTCGTGACGATGCGATTTTCAAAAGCAGAGCGGTGTCATAAAGTGACATGCCTGCCACAAGTGCTCCAACTGATCTTTTCAATTAGCCTCCCATGCATGATCCGAGGCGACTTCCGCCTATTTCCAGAAATTAAGCTCAAACTTGACGTGCAGCTAGCTTTATTTTAAAGACAAATGTCAGGCAGGCTCATCATATTTTCCCCCTCTTCTATATTTGGAGCTTATTTATTGCTAAGGAGCCTCTGCTCCCGGAGTCAATGTACCGGGCGGCAGCGCAAGGGAAGGGAGCGGAGAAACAGAGAGCAGCTCAGGCACTCCGGGGAGTCAGCTCTCCCATTTGGCTTCAGGTTTGCGAGCTTATTCTGTGCTTTGAGACATTGGATAGAACAGTTTATGGATAATTTTTTTTGAAAAAAGAAATGTTTTTTAGACAATAACTAATCATAAAATGGCTATTTTGGAGCTAGTATCTTGATGTTTATTGTCTTTACTGATGCGTAATTGCTGGCTGTTAAGAGGGGAAACCGAAGCCGGGACTTCGCAGATTTAATGTTACTTTTCCAAAATCGACGCTTTTGAATGGACGACAACTTAACACTTTATGTCAGTCTGCGCTTTTGTGGGATTATTGGTGTTGTTAGTTATAATTTAGATAGTTTGTAAGGGAGGTGCTGGTCGTGGTGAGGGGATGGATAACGGTGCCAGTGCTTTAACACCGAAGTTTGCCGGTATGATAAAAGGTTGGTTGAATTTTGTCGGAGCAAACGAGCGACTGATTTAATTTAGCTCAAAAATAAAACAACACATGGAGATGTTTGACTCGAATTATATGATGATGATGCTGCTGTTGGTTGATGTATTTTCCTGCACATGTAAGATGCTATAACTGCGCAGTGTTTGAAGAGGAATATGTTTGTCAAGCTCCTTAACCTTTTTCCATCAGCACACTTAAATCTATAAGACATTTTCACAACCATAAATTAGGTTAATTTCTTTAATAAAACTTTTGTATGCTGGCTTCATGTTGCATCTTTAACTCGGTTAGCCCTGCGCTTTAACCATTCTCCTCACCATCAAAATAAAACCATTTGCTTTCTCATATATTTTACCTGGTGCTGTAATGTGCTGTGATGTGATGACTCCGTTGCTTTTGTCCCCATTTAGGTCACAGTGGCGTAAACCAGCTTGGTGGTGTGTTTGTTAATGGTAGACCGCTGCCGGATTCCACCAGGCAGAAAATAGTTGAACTTGCTCACAGTGGTGCTCGACCCTGCGACATCTCCAGGATACTACAGGTGACAATTTTGCTCTTTTTTTTCCTTTCCAGAAAACAGGTTTGAGCAGACTTTGCTGGATACAATCTGCCTGATTGTAAATTATATCATGGAGCAAAGTGGGAATGACTTAACGCTTAGGTTTTTCATATAAAATGCTTTTTTTGTGTATCATAATTTTAAAATTTTTGACCTTTTTAAACCAGGAATATTTCCTTCACTGGAAATGTAATAAGGCCGAAGAAGAAAAGCAATTTAGCTGCTTGTCATACAAAAAAGTAAATAAATTTTAATATTAATAATTAAAAAGCCTAATATAAAATTCAAGGCATATTTTCTGTGTTATAGACCCATGATGAAGTCCAAGTGCTGGACAGTGAAAAGGTGATAATTATTTGAGCCATCTTAGAAATTCCGCTAATAGTCATAAATAATGTATGTGAATTGTGTCTTTTGTTTCCTATCCAGGTATCCAACGGCTGCGTGAGCAAGATCCTGGGCAGATATTATGAAACTGGCTCCATAAGACCGAGAGCAATAGGCGGCAGCAAGCCCAGGGTCGCCACTCCAGAGGTGGTCGCGAAAATAGCGCAGTACAAGCGGGAGTGTCCGTCAATCTTCGCGTGGGAGATCCGTGATAGGCTTCTGTCGGAGGGGATCTGCACCAACGACAACATACCCAGCGTAAGTGTATTGACTGGAAGTTGTGTGCATGATTTAATTTGCCACATGAAGTGACTTTTTTCTCATGCAGTGGAGGAAAAGGAGATGGGCATCCAACCATTCAGTCTTATTAAATACACTGAGTTGCAAAGTAAGAGAGGGAGGGGGATTGAATGGGGGTGTGGTGGGGCAGGCATGATGCGTATGTGATCACCCATGCAGTCGATTAGGAGAACGTCGCGATTTTTCACTTTGCAGGATTTTTTTTTGTTCCCCAAGTTTATTGAGATTAGATATGTACACGCCGTTCACACCCGCGTCTTTGTCCCTGCATGAAAGACACATTATAATCCGAATCCTTATTTTTATCATATGCAATTTGTCATTCAGGTGTCATCAATAAACAGAGTCCTCCGCAACCTGGCTAGTGAAAAGCAACAGATGGGCGCAGATGGCATGTATGACAAGCTGAGAATGCTCAACGGTCAGACAGGAACTTGGGGGACCCGGCCCGGCTGGTACCCCGGAACATCAGTGCCAGGGCAGCCCAACCAAGGTGAGCCTCATTATCACAGAGTGGCGATGAAGACACCTTGACGCATGTGGTCGTTGGGTTGTATCAGAGAAGGATATTACCGGGTGTTCTAGCTCTAATTTTGGGACCCCCAGGCTCTGGATCATATTGGGTCAGTTGCAAAAAGTATTTGACTTGTTTTGAAGAATAGCTTTACAAACTCTACAAAACTCGCCTTAGACTGCCATGTAGCCGATGAACACGAATTATAGCTTACTCTTCCAATGGTTACATCCCAGAGGCTATTTCTGCGGGCAGGTACTATAATGGCTGTTTTGATACCCCCTAACAAGACCCCCAATTAAGCCTTGTCCAATAGAGGAAGCCATAGGCCATGTATACAGTTTGAATGCCTCCACTGTCCCAGACATGGATGTGCGTGACAGCGACTTGTTCTTTCAGCAGAGGTGTCCATCCAACAGTCTGCATTTTCCTCCCCTTCTGATGAGGAGGCAGAGCCGGGGAGCAGTGTGCGGAGATATTACAAAGGAATGTTTTACTTCACACGCAATGATTGGTTATGGGAACGGTCCGCACTACGTGTAATTGCTCATTAGAGAGGGCTTTGTGTCTCATTATGGCAACATGCAGGAGTGTGGAGATGGTAGGGCTGCTGTGGACAGTGTTCCACTTCAGAGGGTTTCCGGTCTTGTCTGCCTATAGTGCAAGCCATGGAAAAAAAAACAAAAAACCCGAAACATCACTTTAATTCCTAACACACAGTAAACGAAAGAGCACTGCGTCTGATTTTCATGCACCACAGGGCGGAGATACAAGTGTTGGAATTTAGTCTATAGGCAAAAATGGAGAAAAACAAGGAACGAATAAAAAGAAATTGCGTTTGTTTGATAACCATTTGATTCGTGAGACGTCATCATCAAGATGTTAAACGGAAAATTATGATTATTATTAATAATAATATTAATGTCACTATTATATTGCTTCGTTATGAAAAATGACAATTATATTTTAGCATTCATTTAATAATATTCAACATAATATTCATGATAACCATGAGAGTCATAAGTATTAAGTTGCTGAAGGAGTTATTGTGTTTTGAAGTATTTGGCTAAAGCAGTTGTTTCAAAGGAGTGAAAATATGTTTTCCATCAGCCAACCGAATAAGCATGTATAAAAGCTACATGGAGAGCGACAGGGCCCCAGAAGAAGACAAGTCTATCCAAAGAGAAACGAAGAAAAAAAAAAACCTTAGCACCGATCTTGTCTTTCATCTCTTTCTCATTCTCATTCGCTGGCTATATGGCTGAAAATCCCATCTATAGGATTTAGTCTCTCACTTTCTCTTTCAGTTTTAAGCGGTTTCTCAAGAGTGTTTTGATCCAGTCTCAGCAGCTGAAAGGTGCCGCAATTGGTTCGGTATCTCCTTTTTTCTGCTTTTCCGCCTCACTGGCTGAGACATCGTGATACTAAAGAATGAGTTTATTTCCCAGCGCTTTTATAAAGAAAACAAATCCCAT
This sequence comes from Atherinomorus stipes, assembly GCA_023101725.1. Lineage (NCBI taxonomy): Eukaryota > Metazoa > Chordata > Actinopteri > Atheriniformes > Atherinidae > Atherinomorus > Atherinomorus stipes. Next base: position 1,292,444 of record JALJCO010002339.1, read on the forward strand.
CCTAGCGTCAGTGGGTCTGGCAGACGGATAATAGCTGCACAATCACTCCTTTTTATGGATTATCCGGAGTGAAGAAACAAATAGCGTGGATACAAACTATTGGCCTACAGATGAATACTTTGTGTATTATGCAGTGAGGGAAATTGTCAAAAAGGGAGAAAAAAGAGAGAAAAAGTGTCGTATCAGGTCTCTTCCTGTCTCCAAAATATAGACACATTAACCATCCTTTCGGACCTTAATGAATTCGTTCAAATTTGGTCATTATTATCATCATGATTATCATCATTATGATTATGATAATAATAATAATAATTATTATTATTATTATTATTATTATTAATATTATTATTATTATTATTATTATTATTATTATAATAATAATAATAATAATAATAATAATAATAATAATAATAATAATAATAATAATAATAGGCCAAATAATAGTAGTTATTATTATAATAAATAGTTTCATACAAACACTTAAAAATCAACATGGTGGTTGTACATGTGGCTTACATGTCTTTTTGTCGTAACTGTGTTAATAAAACATCCGTTCTCAAACAAAATAAATAAATAAATGAATAAATAAATAAATACAAAAAACAACCAAAACAATCCTCCAACTTCATGACCTTATCCGAGCGCCTGACAGACATCACTGAGATATTACATAAATCTTCCTCCATCAACGCACCCGCTGCTTAATTTCGCATTAACTTCTCGGCGTGATAATGATGTCCAACAACAAGACAGACATTAGTCGATAAGCCTCGCCCTGCAACTGAAGGGGCCTTTGGGCCCACCGCGGACAAGCAGGACTAGTGAATAGATTGGCCTTATTTTGGTTGTTCAGGGGGTTGCATGCTCTCTCCTCACTCATTTGTTTCCAATTGAAGACAAAAATCCTGACTGGCGTGTAGCTGGCCGGGGGACGTGATTAATGATGGTAGTGGATAAGGGTTAACACACTGGACTCAAAGCTCTGTTGACTGGGATCCTCGTGCGCACAATGCCAAAGCACTATAGCCTGTGCGCCTCCACAGAGAGAGGATCCTTTTGTCATCTCCTCCAATAGCTCCCCTTCCATATATTACACCCACCGAGGGCTCACTGCTCGTCCCTGGCTGTGTCCATAGTTTAATGGTTTCCCTTACTCCTGAAGGCATTGTATCATTCTGAAAAGCGTCTTCTTCTATTCAAAAGTTGGTGGTCACCTCAATGGCTCTACCAACGCCCATATGGGAACGACCATTGAGGCACTGCTCTGTCTTAAAATAAAGGGGGGGGGGGGGGGGGGGGGGGGGGGCAGAGTTTGGGGTTTTTATACATTTCATAGGCGCTGAAAGGAGGCTCGCCACATCTTGTCACATTTCTCTTAACCTTTTGAGAACACACTCTATTGTTGGGATGCGATAAGTGAGCGCAACCTTTCCCTCGCCAGCCTGTTTTTCCCACAATATTTTATAAACAGTTTAACTGTTAAGCCTTTTTGACATCACTCCTTTTCAAGCAGGCACCCGTCTGTCATCTGGCAACATTAGAAAGAAACTGCAATAATTCCTCCAATTTTGAATTAAATTAACCATGATGGGGGCCTTAATTAATGATGTACCACCGCGGTCTGTACAATTAGCTGTAGGCTGATGCAACACGAGGCCCGATAATTAATTATTCAATTAGCTTAAGTGAATGTATATTTCCATTAAGCGTTTTTCCCCCTCCTCTCAGATGGCTGCCAACAACAAGACGGCGCGGGAGAAAACACGAACTCCATCAGCTCAAACGGCGAGGATTCAGAGGAGACACAGATGCGTCTGCAGCTCAAAAGGAAACTACAGAGAAATCGCACATCCTTCACACAGGAGCAAATCGAAGCCCTGGAAAAAGGTCAGATAACCTGTAGATTATTTATAGTAACGAGTAAATGTAAACTTAATTGTGAGAACTGCTAAGGCCTGCAAACATATTTAGGCTAGACACAGCAAATTAAACACCCATTTGATGAACCAAAACCTCTGCAAAAGTTCCAGCCACCCTCTGCCTGATCCCCCTCCCCCCTCCCCCCTCCAAATCACTTTTATCTTTCGTTGCAGAATTTGAAAGAACTCATTATCCAGATGTTTTCGCACGAGAAAGACTAGCGGCAAAAATCGACCTGCCGGAAGCAAGAATACAAGTGAGTAGACACAACTTATATGTGGGGGAATTCAAAAGTTAGCTGAAAGCTATCGCCTTGATGAAGACCATAATGGGATTGTTTTTATTCTAGGTATGGTTCTCAAATAGAAGAGCGAAGTGGAGGAGAGAGGAAAAGCTGCGGAACCAGCGCAGGCAGGCCAACAACTCCTCCAGTCACATCCCCATCAGCAGCAGCTTCAGCACCAGCGTCTACCAGGCCATCCCGCAACCCACGACACCGGGTAGGTATCACACACTTACAGGACACCCTTAACTCTCAAAATAACACAAATTTGTCAACGTTTGCACCGCACAGATGCTCCACGGCCAGATTAATTAGTATCCTCTGCCATATAGCTAAACTGCGTTACTGTAATGTCGTCTATAATAACACATTAAACTGTCGTTGGATCCTAATCTGACGGGACCCATGTGAAATAATACCAAACACTATTATGTCTACGGATTCACGTAAAAGTGGGCAAGAGGCCTCGGTAGCGGTGCGCTCTAGTTCACACAAAGAAGCGCCGCTGCTTTCCTTTTAATGGATGACTGAACAAAACTTCTCAGCTGACTATCTGCGTAATTACCGAATCAGGCACGAGGGCACACCGGCAGAGCTGAAGCTCAAGCTCACAAGTCAATCACCTGAGACGCACACGGTACAGTATCTGTCCGGGCCTATCAGCCTGTCAAATAAGGCGTCGCCTCACGCACGCACCGCTGAACGCTAATAAGATGAGCCCCACTCCGAAGGACCGTGTCTATATGTGTGTTAAGATTTCTGCTGTTTCAACCTTATTTTTCTTTTCCACCCACAGTTTCTTTCACCTCGGGGTCAATGCTGGGTAGGCCTGACTCTGCGCTCACAAACACTTACAGTGCGTTGCCTCCCATGCCCAGTTTCACCATGGCGAACAATCTACCTATGCAAGTAAGTAAAAGGCTACATTGAATTTTAAGGAACCTTTAATCATGTTTCCATTTATTATAAAGGTAGAATCAAGCACACTAAAATAAATATTAACTGTTGCTTGGTCAAAAAAAAACAAAGAAAGAGAAAAGGAAAAGTGTAAAAGTTGTATCCAGGACAAGGAAAAGAAAAAAAACTTATTTAAAATGACAGCATTACAGGGTACTGAGCTGAAAACTATGGATGGCTAAGCTAATGTAACATTCTCTCTTCATCTATAGCCCAGCCAGACCTCCTCTTATTCCTGCATGCTGCCTACCAGTCCGCCTGTGAATGGGCGGAGCTACGAAACATACACGCCCCCTCATATGCAGGCACATATGAACAGCCAATCAATGACCACTTCTGGTACCACCTCAACAGGTAGGCAGAAAGTTCATTGTTTACCAACATCCTTGGGAGTAATACAATTTAAAAGTGCACTCTTTGAAACATCTGCCACCTCTCCTGTAATTAGGCGGTACTATAGCAAGCTTTAATTCATGATGTGTCACACCAGCTTTGCCTTTCCATCCAGCCTATTCGAGAGACTTCATGGTTTAAATGTCTGAGGGTCAATATTTCTACATCTCATATCATTTTCTCTCTGCAGTAGCATGAACACAGTTCATTTCATTGCCACTCTAGCCCATCATGTCAATCCCACGACTCCAGCACATAGTTTAGTTCCACCCCATTAGGATGCTGTTTCTGAAAGCCATATATACCGGTTATAGTCATGAAGAGTTAATCATGCATAACCACATTTCCTCTGTGCTAAATTGCTAATTAATTTGATTCATTTGCTGTTGTACTCTCTCTGTTTAAATGCCATTGCCACAGCCTCAATTTATCGAGCTTGCAAGGATTTTACCGAGCAGCCTTGTGCAGAGCATTGTGACTCATTGCAGCCTCATGCTTGTTCACCTATTTTGCAAGCTTTTAAAGTACAATGTGTTAGCTGTCACCCTGAGTGTGCATCTGCTTATTTAATTTAGGCTCTTTTTTTTGGTTTGATTTGCTTTACTTTTCATTGACATCTTTCTCTTTTTATTTCTGCAGGACTCATCTCTCCTGGAGTGTCTGTCCCTGTCCAAGTCCCAGGGAGCGAGCCTGACATGTCTCAGTACTGGTCAAGACTACAGTAGAGAAAAGAGCTACTTCACCCTGTAAGCACCCACTCCACCATCGCCCTCCGTCAGTGCTCCTCACACATACACGGCACAGGAAAGTAAAGACATTGGGAGAGGGTTGAGGAGAAGCAACAGAGGAGTGGAGGGAAGGAAGAAAGGAAGCGAAAGACTCTGAGAGAGCCTTGGGACGTCTGGGCTTTGTTTTTCCACTGGGACAGTGTGCTGTTATGTAGCTCCAGGCACATTCAAACGAGGACTTGGAAGAGAGAACAACTACTGAAAGACAGAAAAAAATGGACCTCTGTAAAGTGCCCGGTGTTAAATTTTTATGGAACAAAAACTTATCTGTTTTTTTCTATTTCCAACTTCAGTCATTGTTTCCTTTTTTCTCTGGTGTGTTTGTAAATGGCCATTTGTATGTTAATATGAAACAAAAAGAAAAAAAAAAAAAACAAGATCAAGTACTGATAGATGGACTGCTAGAAAACCATGTTGGTCTTGCGTTTGTTTGCGAGAGGAGAACCTGAGAGATTCTGCCATGACTATCTTTTAATCTGCTTATATCGAGACTTTCTACCAGCCTTTGCATGGTCTCTGGACGCTGTTGCATATCATTAAGACGAAAAGCTGGGGGGGGGAGACTCTTACTGTGTCAAAAAAAAGGAAAGACAACTATTTATTGGTCTCATTTCTTACAAATGGATATTTAACAGAGGAAACTCAAACTCGATCCACCCACTGAGGCTGGGGTCGTGGCTCCTCTGACACTGGCCTGCATTTGCTGGTTTAATAGACTTGGATCACTGTCAGCAGGCCCAAGTGTGCAAAGACGATGCAACATGCAAAACACCTTGGACCTCTTGCTTTGGTGGTTGGATTGACTCTAGATTACCAAGAAGAACATTACATGTGGAAAACAGGTGTAAAAGAATACCTGTAGTCTGTAAATGGTAGACTGCGTCTTCGATATAATCCAGTTTGTTTATGTCAAAATGTAAAGTACTTGTCTTCCCTAGAAATCTTCCAGAAAGATTTCTCCAATAAAAGTTGATTTCATTTATATTCCCCAAGAATATTCTATAAATGTTCCATGCATCATGAAATACATTTCTTTAGGGTCAGGTACAATTTGTCTCTTAGGTATAGTTGTAATATAGTGTCCTATGGTCAAAAAAGAAAAAAATGTGCAACTAGAAATATTTAATTCCTATAATTATGATTAAACATTGCTTGACAGAGTTTTAAACTTAAGTGTTTGGCAGTTGTTTACAAGTACATATCAGATTTAATCATTGTTGATTGTAAAACAGACCAAAGCCTTTGTATTTCATCTAGTACACAATGTTTTTCTTTTCTTTTGTTTTTTTTTTAAAGATATTAATCTTGTGTTGCAAAATTTTGTAAACACGTTCTGTTCAATTACATTGGCTTCGAGTTCAGAAGACTGCAGTCGAACCCTGCAGTCCTTATTTATAATTGAAGACCATGGGAGGGTTTTTCTAGCATCATCTGTCATGCTCTTTTGAGTTTTGCATTTTTATTTCAGTGTGTACGTAGAACATGGACACATACTGGGTTTATGTCTGAGCATTGCTTCTGAGATAAAAACGTCTACACGCTGTCTCTTAAATATTTCAATTTAATTTTATTTAAAATGGAGCTTTCTAAATGTATTTTGTGAAAACTATAAAACATTTTGTACAGTAAAATTGTGTCTTAAAGAAAGCTTTTTTTTTTGTCTGGTCAATGCTGTCCGTTTTTACAGACCAGGTAAAGACCAGATTTTGACAGAATGCATCATCACTGAAAAATCAAAACATGTCTAATATCATCACTGAAAAATTTAAAATATTGCTAATATATCCAGTGTTACTGAAACAACTTGCCATAAACATAACACTTCAAATTCCCACCAAACCAAAGTGTCCAAAATAACAAACCTCTCTTGATGTATGGGGCTGAACCAAGTCGACACAGACCACACAACACAACACCACCACACAATGAGAAAGGTCAAGCAATTCACCATCACTGGCTCTTGTTTTAGTAGAGTTACGATGGTAAGAAAAAATACAGAGCCAATGAGGAGGAGGAGGGAGCAGAGAAAGAGAAAAAAAGTCATGGAATAAAGCAGTCAGCGCCTAGAGCGAGGCAGAGGAGCGATTGTGTGGCAGAGTGAGTTATTTTGCTTCACTTGCTGCCTCAGCAGGGGGGTTATATGTGTGTGTGTGGATTTAAAGGGTGTGTAGGTAGAGTGAGAGACCATCTCTAAAAGGGAAAGATATCCAGGAGAGACTGAGGTCAGGTAACATTCACTCAGCATGCAAAGGCACCAAATGTCTTGCTAAATTGATTAATTGAATTTTTGAATTTACACCACACTCCATATTTAATAGTCTAATCTGAAGTTGGAGGATTGGAAATTAATCAGATTTTTTTCCCCATAGCTAATATCACTTCTCTATTGATTTAATGAAGTTTATCACACAAATGGAAGAGCAGCATTTTGGGTGTGCAAGGACGAGTAGGCAGAAAAGACGACTGCACAGAGATGGAGAAGGAACATTAATAATTACAGAGGGAATGAAAGAGATTCAAAATGCAGGAAAGACTGCAATTAGTGGCAGTCTAAATAATACACAGCCTGGGAGTGAAATGGTTTAAATGTAATTCTTGCTTGAAACAAAGTAAGTTTTTGTGAAAAAGTTTTGTAGAACTTTGCTGTTTTTGATTTGTTCTTTAAAGAGACACAGTCATTCTGACCTGGACAAACCTTACATCTGAATTCCCACGGCAGGGACCGGAAGGCTCACACACCCCTCCTCAGTGTCAGTACTAACATTTTTGGCTCTGTCTGTGTATGAATGATTTGAGCAAACATGAAACAACCTTTTCCTCATCATAGAAACAAATAGTCTTTTTTCTGTATATCAGACCAGACCAAAGACTCCACACAGTTGTGTGGATTATGAATTTTTCTTGTTTTGTGATTTGTGTAGAGCACCTGATGGAAAACAGCAAGAATCAAAAGGATGAGTAGCAGCTGCCAAAGACACAGTAATCAACCAAATTTTAAGTTCAGTCTTGCTTTTCATTTAGCTATAGAAAGGGGACCTGTAACCTGTGCCAGTGACAGCGAATATTCAACTTCTGCATTTTTGCAGATAATTTTAGTGAAATGTTGCATTTTTTTCCTTAAGAAACTCGAAGCACAATTTCTTTTCAAAAAGCAGACTTCCGATTAAGTCTGTTTTGATTCATGCTACATCATATCATGTTTTATCAACATGTATTCTGTAGTTTTGCATTACATGCCACTCCCTTCACTGAGAGAGAATGCCACCTTGCCTTGTGCTTTTACCGTAACCCAAACTGACATGCAAAAAGCTTAAAATGAAATAACAAGTCTGAAGTGAAACGCCATGGCAGCAGGCTTCACAAAGAAATGATTGGATTTTCAGCAATCAGAAAAATGTGGCTGGTCAAAGCAACTTTAAAACAACATGAAAACAGCATTACATTCAGGCTCTTTGAATACCAAAGACTGATTATACCATGGAAGAAGCAAAAGCTTCTGAAGAGGCACATGTATCATCATCATTTTGGATCTAGTGTTTGTAGGCTTAACCCATTAAGGCCAAAGGTACACATACAAATACTCTAAAACAATATTGTTTTAAATGAAAGCATTAATAAACCTGCAGGTTTTGCAAACAACTTGATTAAATTCTTACCATTCACCAAAAAAATTATTAGACACAAACATAAAACAAGGACATTAAGAGGGTAAAGTTGGTCTGCCTAATGTTAAACCCCTAAATAGAACCAGTGGCCACATGTTTTGAACTGCAACACACTCATACTGCATTAGGTTTCCAAATGGATGATCAAACAAGTTGTATCCAGTCTGAGAGGGCCATACATGTTAGATGTAGCATGTGGTCTTATTGAGTTACATTAAATGCAAATCGTACTTTGAACAGCTGGTTTGCAAACAATGTAACATCTCTGTGATGCACTGTGAACTGCAGCTGGACACCAGGAGGTGATTCTCTAAATATTTTACCAGTGGTGTTCATTGCATTTTGTGTTTATCAGGTTTTCAGATAAAATGTGCGCTATATGGCTATAGATGGGACCTTTCCATACTTTCTTTGTTTTGTTGGAGTCCGCGCGTCTAAAATTGAGCAGCAGCACATAGCAAAAATAATTAATGCATTCAAATGAGTTTTTTCCAGGGTGCAAAATTTTTGCAACAAGCATGTAAGATTTGTTGTTGCCTTTGAGCTGCCCTAGTGTTGAAAAAAATTTGAATCTGTAGACTTACAGTAACACCATGATTATGGACGAATGTGTGACCGTAACGCAGTGTCCAACCAACATCTCAAGAAAGGACTCTGACAAAACTGTCAGAAATTAGTGAAAAAACTTAAAATGCTATTTATTTTACTTCAGTGACATGAACACAGTTAAAAACTGCATTTACTCCAACTTCTTAGACAACCAATTATTCTTGTAAGCACAGATATAACTGACATTCCAAACATGAGCTGATCATTAAAAAAAAAAAGCTAATCAGAACAGTGACACAGGCACTTTCCAAAAGTAATATATATATGTATATATATGTATACATGTATGTATGTATTATTATTTTTTAAAGAGATAAACCAATAGAATGCCAACGTAAACACATGGCAAAATGAATTTATTCTGTTCTAATCCACTTTAAAAGTATACCCTGAATATGCCAGCACTTCAGCGACAACTCAGAGAACTATTTTCATCCTGACAACACAAACTTCTGTTTACCTGTACAAGTGACCCGTGCATGTCATTCCTCTTTCATAAACCTGATATAAGAGCGCCCCATTCATGTATAAAACTGTCAGGAAACACAACTGTCTCCCAACACATGTTGCAGATGGTTACCAATACTGCCAGTTTCTACAGACAAAAAAATTCAAAGTGGCATCAGTGGTGGACTGGGGAAAACAAAAATGAAACATTTAATTTTTCATGTTGTTTCTTTTTCTGTTTTTCTCCATCTCACCATTTGACCTAATTTATTCTTTTGGGCTTGTCATGGCAAAGCAGCTCATCCAGCAAACATGCCTGATGAGGTGTGAAGCCTGCATCCAAATACAGCTCTCCTACCCTCTGCCCACATTCCTGGTCTGCTCTGCTTACTGAAGGTGGACGTCACTTACCGGCACAGTTTCAGGGGTCAGATGGACACATCCCTATCTGAACCTGAAACCAGTCAGGGCCCACAGAGATCAGTCACTCATAAGACTCTTGGGTCCTAAGGGAAAGTCAGTTTTCCCCCAGAGTTGATTTGGTGAAGTAAAGCAAAAAATAAATAAATAAAAAATAAAATAAAATAAAATAAAATAAAATAAAATAAAATAAAATAAAATAAAATAAAATAAAATAAAATAAAATAAAATAAAATAAAATAAAATAAAAATAAATAAATCTCACTAACAAGAAACTGCATGTTTTGTTGTACATACGAACAGTTTTTAATTTCACAAGAAGATATTTCTTTGTCCTGAAAAATAAACTGCATTTTCAGAATGATGTAAATGGTGGAGCAGCACAGGAGCAACCTCATGTTTTGTAAAGTATGCCCAGAGCTTAGTTGAATTATTCAATATTTGCCAGGATGGGGAGTCTGTGAAGACTGGAAAATATTTCATGATTACACTTTACTTGTAAACAAAATCCCTAGAGGCGGAGTAAAACACAAAGAACAAACTAAATGTAGCAAACCCTAAATAATTCCCTGTGTTGGATTTTAACTGGGTTAAGCACCAGTCACCCTGCCACTCATATACCTTCATACTACATTTTGAACCACCTCAGGGTGCACAATTTTTGCAGATTCCAGGGGTGAAAAAAAAGCAAGCTTGGCTTGTAACCCAAGTTGAACAGACTTCTCACGACAGTTTGAAATATTAACTGTCTGAGTCATTAAAAAGCACAAAGGCTATATGGTATACTCATACATCAGAAAAAAATGGGCTTGAAATATAGGAGCAAAAGTGTCTGTTATAAGCAGAGGTGTTGTGGATGTTTAGATCTTCACCCCTGGCTGGGTCACTTGGCAGGTGGTAATGGCTGGCCGGGCTATTGCTGTTGACATTATGTGGGCGAGGAAACAACCTGGTCAGTGCAGCAAAGAGGACAACGGCCGCAGCATTCCAGGTGTTGGTTGCCCGTGGGGACTGTGCGAGAGCTCTAGAAGTCCAGGTGTTTGGTGCCGGAAGTGCCAGAGCCACAGGCTGAAGCCACCATGGCTGCTCCTGCCAGCTCCCCCCTGCCCACACGGCTCACGGTCTCGGACAAGTCCGGAGGCAAATGCAGTCGCTATAGAAATCAGAGGGTTGGTGGGGGTGGGGGTCGGGGGCAAACAGAGGTAGGATCAGAGTGTTAGAACACAACAGAAAGCACTACAGTGGATCAGTATACAGTAGAAAGTACACCTCAGTGATGTTTATTCACTGAGAAACATGCTTGGTTGAAATTGCATTAGATGCTTCAGCACTCCCCTTAACACTGGCAACATGGAGTAAACCTGCTAGCCTGCTGCTAAATGCTTCAGAAAGCTTTAGGTCTGTTTCACCTCACTGGGAATGTGTACATATGTGTGAGGTAGTGGCATTCTGGAGAGGTTTGTAGGAACCAAAACATCAAACTTGAAAAAGAAAATTGTGTGTTCAGGCACAAATGGGCATGATACAGCAAATCCTGATGAATATGTTTGTGCTGGCATTTACTGCTTTAGTGTAAAAGAGATTACTATGTACAGCTAATACCAGAGTCATTACAATCAAGTCTCTTAGCCATTTCACAGCAAAGCTTATTTGTAAATCAGCCCTGCGCTGACTCAAAACACAAACACTAAGAGGTTAATGAGGGCCACACTAATGTAACCCCCCCCCCCCCCCCCCCCCCACACACACACACACACACACACACACACACACACACACACACACACACTCACATCAAAATGCTTTTACACAGTTTTGGAGGGGATACACTGCTCAGCTCTCACCAGAATCAACACAGAAGGCTACCAATAGACCTGCATGAACAACGTCTTGAAGGGCCCTCAAGAGCGTGAGAGGAGGGCAAGTATATCCTGAATCAAGTGTGCCCCCAACAATGGTGTTGAGTAGCATGTTGCTCGAGTGTCTATCAAGGAAGTTAATTCAGAATGCTGCCATTCTGGGGACAAGAGAGGTTAAACCCTGTAATTTGCCCCTGAAAGAATCTGCCATGACATCTGAAACCCGCTGGTCAAAGCCTGCGCTCCCACCCCATCCCAGCCCTCTAAACCTTCTCTGCCCACCACATCTTCATCCCCTCCAGACATCCAGCTTTAGGAGAGCCCTTCCACTCCCACAGATACTTATCTTTTTTCTAAATGACAAGGTGTTTGGGTACAGGGTTTAAGAGCGTCATTATTTAGAGATAATTCAGGACTACGCAATACTCTTCACCCCTCTAGGGAAGACTACTTCCATCCATCCATTATTCAATGCTGTTTTATGTTTTGGAACATCAAAACAGCCCAGTATGGTTCTATATTGCTAATGTTCATGTCTGACATGATGCCTTATAAACCTGCAGCTAAGGCAGCCAGTTCAGAGGTGCATCATGCTTAGGTAGCTTGTTTCCTGTGTAACTTCTGGTCTTTGTGAGTGTTTCAGAGGACTCCTTGTAAGGTTAGGAGACAAAGAGGAGAGAAAGAAGAGGAGGCAATGCCTTTGTGCTGCTCTGAAAATGATCTGGGGCAGGTGAGAGACAGGGAAGACCTCCAATTTAGTAAATATATGATTTCTAAAGGGGAGAATAGAGATAAAAACTGTTATGTGTTGGATTCTGATATGAAAAACCAAAGAAAAAAAGGATTTTGGGGGATGAGAAACCCCCAAAAAGGGGGGTGGGAGGAGTGGGGGATGATTTTGTTGAATGAAGGGATGGAGGGGGGAGGGGAAGGAAAAGAAAAAAAAAAAAGAAGAGGTCCTGTTTATATAAAGATAGGGGAGGGGGGGGGGGGGGGGGGGGGGGGGGGGGGTGAAATAGAGGTGAAAGACCGATAAAAAAAAAATTAATGTTCAATCCCCGTTTTTGAAAAAACTGAGAAACCCAATAAGATATACATAAAAATCCTAAATTTCTCATAAACAACAACAACAAATAATAGATTCAAAATAAAAGACATAGAACATGATAAATATCTAAAGTAAGACATTTTGGTGTTACATGGAAAATATTAGCCCGTCTTGAATTTGATGGCAGCAACATTTCTTTAAAAAGTTCGAAGGGGGAGAGTTTACCACTATATAGCATCCACGAGGAGACCAGCGCTGGACCCCAGGCAAGAAATTTTGTCAGATTCCTGTCTGATGAAAGACTAGCTGCTCAACTGTCTTTAGCCTTCTTTGTCATATTTTGCACTCCATGATGTGCCAGTTGTTTTTGCCTGGTGAAAGGTTTGGACTGCAGGCAGGCCAGTCTAACACCAGGGGGGTGTTCCAAGCTTACTGGCTGGCTATGTTAACCCAGATAAAACGATAACCCTGGGTTTTCTGTTTAAAAAAGGCTGATGTTGCTAAGTTAATCCAAAAACTTATGATGCAAACATAACCTGGTAGGGAGTAGGTTTTGTTCCAGGCTATGCCAACTTATCTGGCTTTGTTTTGCATCTTTGTTTCCTGTATTTCATGATTGGATGGACTGATTAATCCAGGTGTGTCTGACCTCAGCAAATTGCCAGACACACCTGGATTAATCAGTCCATCCAATCATGAAAGACAGGAAACAAAGGTGCAGTACTAAGTTCAGGAAGTACTGGAGGTGTGCATAAAGCCCATTATTCCATGAAAAACCTACAAATGTTATGTAGCAATATATTTAAAAATTTAGTTGGTTCTTCATTATTTTAGTCAAGTAGCGAGCCATTGTGGAAAGCCCAAAGAGCCACTTGTGGCTCTGGAGCCACAGGTTGCAGACCCCAGACCCATAACCTGACCCTAATCCTGAGGTGCAAACGAGTTACGACATGGCCTACAGCAAAACCCACGTCATGATGGAAAAGATGTTTGGCATAAAGGAAAGATTCCATGTTTGACTGATTTGAGGGCCTATTGGTCCGCCCTGAGAGGGTGTGATGTACCACTGTAACACAAAAAGTATAGATGCATCAAAAAACATTTTTATACCTTTTTTAAATACTCCAGGTCTCTGATAATCCTGCACACAATTTTTTTTTTTTTTTGCATTAATCACATTTATTTTAACCCCATTTTCAGTTTTTGGAAGTTGGAGCAGCGTTTATGCAAAATGGAATTTAAAGGGTTAAAATTTTATAACACATTGATTTTTTGATATTGATGGTTAGGCCAGATGTCTGTTATGACAGCCATGAAAGAAAATGGCAACTTTTCATTTTTAGATAATATTAACAGGCCATTAATGGACATTGGCCAGTGTGTGCCCTTAAGAAGCTAAACGTAACTTTTTCTTAGGGAGGTATGAGGGTTAATACCTCCCTCTCACCACAATAGAAAACTAATTTGGTGTTAAATATTCTTTTTTGTTTTTAGATGTCTAATTTCCAACATGGACGTAAAACACCCGACTGTACTGAACCACCAAAGCCCTCCCTGTGTCAGTATGCCTATTTCATGACATCGTCCCAAAACTGGCATCACAACTTGGTCTCATGCGACACCATAGATATTTGTAAACACTGTTGTGAAATGGATGATTGGATTCCAATCATTGGAGTGTGATGGACCACCTGGTTATGGAGTCGACCCAAAGTCTGATACGGAATGAAGTACATGCAGTACCATAGACACCCCTGAGAAGTAAGTAATACAACCTTACATTTGGCTAACAAGCCATAACGGTTAGCACTGAGCAAGTGGTATGGTTTCACTTACAGGTTAAGGTCATTTTTATCGTGGAAATTACGCCAGGTTTCAGGAGTGATATCTGAGAAAAAACACTTTGGTACTGCCCAAGATTCATGAAGCTGTCGGGACTGAAGTGAAGTTCACACACAAAGTTCTTGAGGTTTTTTCTGTGCTCCTGAAGACAAAATCCACTTCTAGCGAGCAGATCCATCGTTAAGTACGACAAGTAAACTCCCATGCTGATTGCAACAAAACACACATTTTTGTACCATCTTGGCGTTGTCTAGAGCTAAAACACGTAGAAAAAAAGGTAGCTTTTCTACTCAACTGCAGCAAATGTTACTGTATGTTAGCTGATGACTGCCTGTCTCAGGGAAAGTCTTATAATAACTTCAGGCAGGCTGTTTGATTCCTCCTCAAGGACAGTGGGCAGGTTACCGATTCTTCAAGAAGGTAGCTAACCTCCTAATTTTCAACCTCCTAAGTGATGTCATGTAGGAAGCCGAAAATCTTACAGGTGTTTTACTGAATAAATCTCTCAGAGCTACAGCTTTGAGAGATTTATTCAGAAGGAACACTTAGACATGCCTGAATGATGCAAAATAGCACTTTGAGGATGTTTTTGATGAGGAACTAACATTATAGCATGTTTAAAGCTATAAAAGTTTATTTTTCATGGTATAACTCCTTTGATGTACAGGCAGTGCCACCTGAGGTCCTGAATATCATGGGCATTCAAGACTGATTTTTAGCCATTTTCCTTTAGAGATATCTCCAGATTGTAAGACTGTATGGCATTATGTACCACAGCTGATGGATTATTCAAAGACTTTACACCTTTGGAATATTGAGGAACATTATTCTGAACTTGCTCCACAATTTGTAGATGTAGTTGTTTTACAGACTGCTGAACCTCTGTCCATTTCTACTTCTGAGGAGTTCTTTTCATGGCAAATCATGCGACTAACCTGTTACCAATAAACCCAATTAGTTGCAATACTTTCCTACAGCTGTTTCTCTTTTAGAAACAGCTGCTTCTAAAAGAAACAAGATGTACAAATATCTGTAATAAAATAATAAAATGCCTCACTTTCAACATCTAATATGTTTAAAATTTTCTGTTTGGAATAACACAATGGTTTATGAGATCGGCTAATTTTCTTCTTATTTATGTTGCAACTTAAAAACAAAACAAAAAACAGCAACCTTTTGGGGGTTCTAGAATGAGTTCCACAATGAGGACAAACTTAAGATAAGACACAGTAAATATGATCATCTCTTTCTGTGACTCCCTCTCCTTCACAATTTTCCATGCAAAACTTATACATTGGCCCTTGAGGATGCCTCCAGAAGCGCCGCTCTGCTTCCATCCTTGCCAAATCTCACCTGTGTAACCTTTCGTGTCTTCAGCTCACTCAAGTGTGATTGAAAAAGAAAAACAATGCATTGATCAAGCCTGGACTCAGTCCTGCTTAGTGCACTGCAGCGGAAGCACGGTAGAGAGAAGAAAAATCAATCACATATACATCATCCTCGCTGGGTGAGTTAAAAAAAAAAAAGACATCACACCGTTGTCTGGCTGTCACGCACCCACGGGCCTGGCTACACTGTGTTTGCTTGGCTCTTGGCTCTGCAAACCCACTGAGCATGTGCAGAGCGAAGGTCAAAGCAATCCAGAAGTGCAGCCCAGCTCCTCTAACCTTTGAGTTCAGGGGCAGATGAGAACAATCAATGGTAACATCAAAGTTGGAGGGAGGAGCAGACAAAACCAATCGATTGGTTTGACACACAGAGGGAAAAGACTCGAAACAGTCAACCACCATTGCAGCCATCAGTGTCAGGCAGCATTAGAGCTGATAACTATACTGGTTATCAAAGCCACAAAATCTTACTTTATACCAAAGTCCGCTTGAAATAAACTATTCTGTAATCAGTGCTAAAATGAGAGTGCAAACAATAGTGAGATTTACGAACCAGTTTTATACCTTAGTTTACCTCATTCTAGCAGGGTTGCCTTAAATATTCACACTGACACCAAAAGAATAGTGTTTAGCTGAAAAAAAAAAAAAAAAAAACCTGGTCAGGGAGGCTCTAAGTAGGCTTCACTACGACCTGCTCACTCCATGATGTAAACAAGGACATCCGGAAAACCCTCAGAGGCATGCTGGGGTGTATATGTGTGTAAAGTCTTTCTCTGCTGCCTGGCAACCTCCATGAGGGTGCAGAAAGAGGAAAAAAAAGATGGAGGTGGAGGGGTGATGGTGGGTGTTAGATGGGAGTGGACGGCGGGAAAATAGACCATTGGCTGTGGTGCGGTGGTGGTGGAGGGGGGGGATGTGAAAATGGATGTGTGCCACAATGTTAGTGTGATGGTGTGCGCGTGTGTGTGTGTTAGAGCTGTGATGTCAGTGTTCCCTCCCTAGTGGCAGGCAGGGGTAAAGGTCCATGGTTCAGCTCTGCTCCACAGCCAGAGGGGCTGGGGCCATGCTGGCAACAGGGTGAGGGGTGACAAAGCTCCAAACGAGCGCTAAGCACTTCAAATGAGCCCTCAGGGCCGGCCCACAGACTAGCTTTGCCTAAGAGGGTTACTAATATCACCCTGCAATGGACAATTCCTTCAGCTTATAAGACCAGATTCTTAAGAAATACACCAAACATACAAATGTTTGTGGATATGACATTTAGGTAAAAAATATGCTGTTTTTAAAGTTTTGTAGAAATTAGGTTATCATTATGATAATAATATAACTGTATAATAAGGTATTTTTTCCTACTGGAGGGGACCCAGGCACACAGAGCAGCACCATCAAAGGAATTCCACTGGTGGTAACGGCTTGCTAATGACTGGAGTATTAGGGACTAATTTAACGAGTCATTTCTTCTATAGAGTTTTAGCTGCACTTTCAATTGGTCTGTGTCACTGTACAGCTCAGAACTATGGGAAACCCAACACCTTGTTGGAACACATGAGCACTGGTCCGGCTATTTCAATCAGATTAGCTAATAATGTAACATGCTCATGAAAGTGACACGATATTTACCATCAACACCTACTTAATACAAGAACTGCTGCAATATGGCTGGCATTTTTATAAGCTGCACTAAGTCAGTAAAAGGAGAGAAAGAGAATGTTTTATTGCTAAGCTGAGGGCATAACTAAAGAAATGGTAACCAATCAATCCAGTTGTATGCTGTCATCATTGAAAATTAAGTTCCTATAAATGCAGGGATTCAGAGACATTCGATTTTATTTTCAACCACAATAGTTAGGTGATTTTGCCAGTTTTGCTTCCACCAGTGGCACAGCTGTAGTGCAGCCACTGTAAACTAATGTGTCTGACCATGACACCAGGTCAATGTCCTCCATTTCAAGCCCTGACTCTACAACCAGCTAAGGGTCAAAAACAGGAGCATAGTCTTTCATGGCTGAAACTGGCAGATATTTCCCAGACTTTCCTGTCTGATCATCACTATAACAAGCTAAATCAGCTTCCCAGTACCATAATCCCCCACACCTCTAAAGTTACACGGCATTGTGTGGGAAATAATTTGCTAAACCTATAGGAAGCAGGATCAGCTTCAGTATGCCAAAAACCCACATAAAGAGATGTGCTTTTCTATGTAGGACACAAACTATCATCACATTTACGCCGGCAATTTTAGAGAATACTTCCGCTGCCTCGCCAGAAAAAAATGCATGAACAACTCAGCATAAATCCTGTCACTTTGCTTTGGTAATTCTAGCCCACCTACACTTAACAAAAGCTGAGAAGCAGCTCTACCTTCCTCTTATTCGGTGGTAACAAAGAGTGAAACATGATCCTTGGTCTTGCCCTAAGAACAACCTGTTGACTAGAGAGGTCTCTCTACCACAGACTTTGTCATTTTCAGATTTCTGAAAAGCATAAAACAAAAAACTCCTTAAATCCATTTATCTAGTTTGTAATCGAACATAACTCAGTGTATTTACAAGTTTTTAAGCCAATTTTAACGTTCTTCTTGTAGCTCTCCATTTGGTGATTGAGAGATCTAAACTTCTTCAACCAATTAGGACCAGCTAAATTCAAGTATAAAATTGCTCATGACTTGTACGCATGGGCATGTTTTCCACCTTCACATTACCTTGTTGGCATGCATAGTGTTTCAACAGGCATTCGCTTAATGTTTCTGAGGAAAAAAAAAAGCACTGGAGAAACAGCACAAGAGATAAAGGAGAAGAAAGAAACATGTAAACAACGTGGGAGCTCTTCTCCAATTTCTCTTTGGTAATTGGGTGATGGTCACCTGCTTACTATGTCACCTGCTGCCTGATCCAGGATAATCTGAGAGGCAGGCATACAGACAGTCAGGCAGACTGACAGACAGATACAGACACAGGCTCCTCATCTCTTCCGCTTCATGGCCTAATGAATCTGACAGAGTAGGCAGCAGGCAGGCAGAAGGATGAGTAAGCATTTTGAGTGTAATTATATTCCCAAACACAGAAAGAAAGGGAAGGGACTAATAAGTGACTGAATTTCATTAAATGTGGGCATGTCCACACAGGAAATTGATTAGCTGACAATATTTCAAGGTTTTCTTTAATACCTAAAGGAATGCGTATTCATGTTCTCTTGAATAGCGGGCTGCTCACTTACCCTTTACGCTCCACAGACTGATAAAAAGCAGCATTTGATATCATCTGTCATGTTACTAAACATAACATGCATGGGAATCGGCAAGCTTTGCTGTACGTCTAAATAACAAATGGACAAACAAGGGCCAAAGTGTAACTGCACTGTAACACAACTTGTTATCTCCATCATTATAATCTTCAACCAAACCCTCCTCTGGGGTCCTCTATTTGGGCCTGTCAAAAGCTTTGACAGAAGAAGCAGTGTGGGGCCATTTTGTCTCTTTTCAGTTCAGTTTTGTTTCTTTTGGAGGGCAGTGTTGGTATGGACCGTGGGCGTTGTGGGGTGAGGGCACATTGACCCTTATAGTGGTGGATAGTGAGGGGAGGGGGTTAGTTGGTGTTATGGACGTGGGCACAGCCAGGGAGTGCTGGTTTGCCCCCGGAGTGACATGGTGCCTGGGGAGAAAGGGAGAGGGGTAGAGGGCGAAGAGTACAAACATATCTAAGTGCTGCTTTCACTACAGATAGGTCCATAGCAAAGAACACGGCTGCACGGGTCATGACAGCATGTCTGGGGGACTTCTTGTGCCCTCCACCCCTCAAACACCCCTTATACCCCTTAAACCATGACTCTGATACAGACATCCTCAGGTTAAAACACCACTGACACTTTTGGTAAGAGCAGGTTTTCTAGTGTTGTATAGATGCCCTATTGTAAAAGAAAAAGAAAGCACACTTATAGTTACAGCTAGAGGCTAACGCCATAGCTTAACAAACTATTCAGCTCTTCTGACTCAAAGTTTTCCAATTCTCCATTGTCTTTTCTACACTATCTCAGTTTCCCTCACATCAGTTTTGAAAGAGCAGGAAACACGCTCACTGTCACTTTCTGACACACGGAAACTTTCTACAGCTGCATACTGCTTGTCACCCTGCTATGCCATCAAATGACGCACTAGTTATGTTAATAATAAATGCTAACAGGAAAGCATTATTCTACAGTAATTACTTTTTTATAAAATAACACAATTTGTGTAAGCACATCGAAGGCGAGGAATAGAAACTTGACTCCCAAACATGGAAGTTGTGTTCAAGTCAAACATTGATAATTCTGTTTATCTAAATCCCTTTTTTTTCCCCTGTTATCATTTGACTTTCTTCATGAATTAACTGTACAATTAAAAATACCTGGTCAAGGTTACTAAACATTATAATGAGTTATTGAAATATATAATTAACTGGATTTGACTGTGGAGAACTTTGCAAATATTCTCCACATTGCAATGGCCACGTGTCCAGCTAGGGACACTGGAGGTCCTAGAGTGACACTCTGGGGTGCCCTCTGCTTTCAAAACTGACCCAGAAGACTCTTGAGCAAGCATCAATCTATGATGAGTGAGAGCGAAGTTGTTTAGGCTGATTGTGTCTGGTGTGACTTGATATGAATCTGGAGCACATGTGTAGTCAGTCAAGCTAAAGACATCCCACTAACAGAGCCAAAGCCTCATAATTCACATTGCTAATCTGTACAAAACTCAAAGTAAATATAAGAATAAGTGGATTAATGTTGATTTATATACCAAACTGCTTCTTGATCTGGAGCAGCTACACAAAAAATTAAACTAGTCCTTTAAGATGCTGTTTGCTGACTGGTTCCGTCACTTTTCCAGTAAAAAGAAAGAAAGAAAGAAAGAAAGAAAGAAAGAAAGAAAGAAAGAAAGAAAGAAAGAAAGAAAGAAAGAAAGAAAGAAAGAAAGAAAGAGCATTACCAAGAATTTTTTGTCATGCATTATTCATGCTTTCTTCTGTGTTGTACTCAGTCTTCAAGTGTGCATACCCTTTGTAGAAAAACATACAGGAAGACACATTCTGCCACTCTCCTCTGCATGTGTCACACAGATCTATTTACAACATGAGTGCACAATGCCAGCTTGTACATCTAGGGTTTCCTAAACCCAGCCGTAGCTCCAACTGAAAGTCCCATTTTTCACTCATCATTTGTCCTGTGATAGAGTTCACGCAGTTTACAGGCATAACATTTGGCAAAGCGAAAGGTCGTCTGGAGGTTACTGTGTCGGGCTGGGTAAGTGGCTGACCCCTTGGGAGGGGTGGGAGTGTGGAATGACTCTCACAGAGCAAGTCTGTTGTGCTAGCAAAAAAGACTAGCTCTGAGTAAGGCAGGAGAGGCATATGTAAAATATTTCTTGTGTCTTTCATAATCATGTTAAAGCTGTCATGACAAGTTAGTAAATCTCATCTAATAATACACCTACACTTCAATTCTGCATGCTGTGGAGTAAGACACAAAAAATAATAATGACAGCACTCTGCTTTGTTCCTGCAAAGCTCCACAAAAAGACTACTCTTGTCACCCTCTACAGTCGAGGACAAGATTACTTGTCTGAGAATCAGGGATCAGGTTTTTACATTATGACAGGATATCGTGGCCTAACCCATTTCTAATCCTTAGGAAATTAGGCAAAATAGGGGGCAATGGACAATCAAGAGAAAGAGAAATTTTGAGATATTTATGTTTAAGCTGTAGAGAACAATCAAATGTGCAACTTAAAACAGGAAGAGAATATTAATCCTTTGAATCCAGACAATTCAGTTGTCCAATACACTGATTTGGTTTGTGATAGTTCAGAGAACTTTTTGGTTGTGCATTTATTAAGTGAATGTATACTTATGCTCATCCATGTCTGTTAGTCTGCCTGGATGAATAACGGGGGTGGGTATAATCCATCACCAGTTGATAGTGCTCACAAAAAAGAAGCCCTTTTTGCTGAGAGGACAGCCCTTGTGCGGACAAAGACCACCATACTGGGGACTTCATAGGACCCGGCTGAAAAGGTGTTGCCCAGAGTAACCCTATTCACATTAACAGGCATGCTGGCCAAAGCCAGTCATTACTGCTGACTTGGACCAGCCAGGCCACACATAGACCAGCCTAGAGCCTCTAAGGCCATTCACTCCACATCAGCCAACAGGCAAATGGCCTGAACTCTGCCACTGGGGAGCATCTAGAACTGTTACCATTCTATTCGACTGTCTGTCTTGGGAACTTCAATATATGCAGACTTTGGGAAAATTCATCAAAAAGACTAAAATACTATCAAAAATCATTATGGTTTGGAAAATCCTGGTCACAATGTCCAAGGTTCTTGCTGACATACAGTGGGTACGGAAAGTATTCGGACCCTATTAAACTTTTTACTCTTTGGTTCATTGCAGCCATTTGCTTAAAACAAAATGTTTATTTTATTTCTCGTTAATGTACACTCAGCACCTCATCTTGACAGAAAAAAACAGAAATGTAGAAATCTTTGCAAATTTATTAAAAAAGAAAAACTGAAATATTACATGGTCAAAAGTATTCAGACCCTTTGCAGTGACACTCATATTTCACTCACAGGCTGTCCATTCCTTCGGATCCTCCTTGAGATGGTTCTACTCCTTCATTGGAGTCCAGCTGTGTTTAATTAAACTGATTGGACTTGATTTGGAAAGACACACACCTGTCTATATAAGACCTTACAGCTCACAGTGCATATCAGAGCAAATGAGAATCATGAATTTCTACATTTCTGTTTTTTTCTTTCAAGATGGGGTGCTGAGTGTACATTCATTAGAAATAAAGTGAACTTTTTTGGATTTTGGCAAATGGCTGCAATGAAACAAAGTGTGAAAAGTTTAAAGGGGTCTGAATACTGTCCGTACCCACTGTATATATGATAATTTTACTTGAACAATAATTTGCTTTAACAAGTAGGTCAATGCTTACCTGGTCTGCACATAAAGAAAACCAGCAGCTCTAATATAATGGTTTGGGCAACTAGTTGCTCAAGAATCTCTTTGAATTCCATGAAGTAAGACGACACACATAAATCTGTGGCATTATTTGTACATGCAGTATGATACAACATGACAACCATTAGTAAAGAATTAAATGTTAGTGTTACCACAGAGCAGGGATGCACCAAGATACAGTACAAAATTGATGTCTGTCTGGTTAGAGACAAAAAAATATCAATAGGCTCTTGGAGAAATAGTGCAGTTATTGTATTTGTAGAACAATCATTAATTCTGATTATAACCTCATGCTCCACATGTATATATCTTTGCAATGTAATTAACTGTGTTGAATGTGTAAACAAACATTATCTAAGGCTTGTAGTCTGAAGCGGGTTCAAAATATCCAGGGTATATTTATTCACAATATCTAGGGTATATTTAGGTCATGTTGCTGAACTAATCCTAACAATGGAGATTTTGATAAGTGGTATGACAACATATAATATTAAAGTGAAGTCAATCAAGGCTTTGTAACTCTGGGTATAAACAGGTTTGTATCAAACAGATAGAGTTAGCAAAACTGACTGATAACAAAAAATTCTATGAGACCGAGAAGCAGAATACAGTAGCTGCAGCAGCCAAACCAGGAAGTAAAGTTGTCTAATGTTCAAGTTCATTTTAAGGGGTTAGTTCAGAATTTTTGACATAAGGTCTCATTTTAGAGTTAGCCAGGGTACTCTTTATCACTGGAGACAGTTTCAACATGTTTCATCTCGTTACTCTAGTTGCAGGAGGTTGCTGATGCTAATGCTAGCACAAGTCAATAGAAATTTCGCGAGCCTAACATTAAAAACAAATCTTATCCCCTCCACAGAACACCTGAAGCAAATTAGTTATTATATATATGTATGTATGTATATATATGTATGTATGTGTATATATATATATATATATATATATATATATATATATATATATATATATATATATATATATGTGTGTGTGTGTGTGTATGTGTGTGTGTGTGTGTATAAAATTAAACTTAATAAAGATATCAAGCAAAATCTAATCCTTGAAAAGTGGTATAAGGGGACAATGAAGTACCCATGATTTTGTGTTTGAGGCTGCATTCATACTGGAGCTGTTTGGTCTGCTTTAAATGCATCCTAGTTCAGTTCCATGGATAGTCTGGTCATCTAGGCATATGATAGGGCTGGGCAATAGTTCGATGACAATGTATATATTGATCGATAGGCATGCCTGCAATAGATAAAAAAAGAGCCTCAATAGGAAATTTGATGGAAAAAAAAGTCTCCCTTCGTTTTTCATTCCAGCCTATCATGTAGCTTAATACTACAGTCATTACTCCCTCCCAACTAAAAAAAATGCAGACCCAGGCATGATCTGACTCCAAGTCCCACCCTCTTTCAAACCACAACACCAGCATGTGAAGAAGCACACGTCACTGCATGGACAGAGGAGGAAATCGCCCCAGAAAAAAATGTGTTTCCCCTTTACTGACTAGCAGTCGCCGCGGCTGTGTTGTCATCGCCACCTTCAGAATGCAGAGATATTAAATAATTTAACATGAACAAAGTCAACATTTCCGAACTCTCGTTGCACCTGCGCAGCAGCGGTGATGCTGTCATCTGCTGTGCACGTTGACAGCATGCAGAGTGACGGGGCAGAGGCGGAGCAGCAGGAGTGCTGTCCGGAGGGAGGAATGGTAACGGGTGATAAAGCTTAGATTTTACAAGTTGAATAGGCATTCCAATAAATATATAGATCAAGGATCTGATCACATGGTGGCTTTCAGGGGGCCTTTCTTTGAAGTCTGTAGACTTCACGAGTCATGTGCATGTGTGTATAGAATTAGTGCACGATACAATCAGAAAGATAACACATAAACAACTACTCATGCCATAAAATAAAAAATCTGACTTCAGCATCATCTCACAGAGGGAAGTGCATTTCCAGCATGTACATGCTACAGTGATGAGTTAGAGCCGCCGAAACCCACTTTATCCTTATTTATAAAGTTTCTGATTATTTTATACCTTAAATTTAAGTTTCTATCATCCACTGTCTAGAAACAAAGTTATAATTGGTGCTATTTAAAAATATCAAATATATCATTTCATTTATTGATATGACATTGAAAAAATGTCCATTTTGCTTCTGTTCTCCTGTTAAACTTGAAAGCTTTAAGATTTTAGTTTTACAATTAAGATTTTTATAGGCCTAATTCATTTAGAGCTGTTTGTGTCCCTATTTTCTCTGACACAGCTGTGTAATGCTACATGTCACGTTTAACTTTAATAGAAAATAAATATTTGAATAAAACTATTCCTCTGATATCTTTAAATTTACCTTAAGAGAAACAGAAAACATTTAAGATTTAAAAAAATAAAGATTTATTTTATATCGTGATATATATCGATATCAAACAAAATGGAAAAAATTATCGTGATAGAACTTTTTCTCATATTGGCCAGCTCTACATATAAATGAGAAAAGATGCAAAGAATATGCAAAGACAAACCCCAGGAGCATTTTTAACTCTGCCGAAGAGGTTATGTTTTTGGGTGAGTGAGTGGGTGAGAAGGTGGGTGGTTGGGTCAGTGGGTCAGTGAGTGAGTGAGTGAGTGAATGAGTGAGTGAGTCAGTCACTCAGTCCGTCAGACCGTCCGTCTGTAAGCCAGCAACTTTACAGAAAAAAGTACTGAACGGATTGACCTGAAATTTTCACCAGATGTGTGCCTCAGCCCAAGGACGAACCCATTAAATTTTGGTGGTGATCCAGATCACCTTCTGGATCCAGGACTATTTTGAAGGATTCTTTATTATTGTGAGATTGTATTTTATTATTTTTTTTTTTTTTTATCATGTTTTTACCTTGTAGTACATTGAGATTTTTTAAGTGTAAAGTGCATTATAAATACAATTCATTATTATTATTATTATTGTTGGAAAGGCTGTTGATTAGGGATGAGTACCCCCTTGTGGAAGAAGTGTGCAGTTGCGCTACTGCACACATGATCGTCAGGATGCAGAAATGAAACTTATGAGCAGCAATGAGCACGAGGAGAGAAGACTGTTGGACAGACTTCTAGCTAGTTGAATATCATCAACTGTGTGCATCTGTGAAGAACTGTAAGTAACTAGTTGTATTTCTGCCTGAATAGGATGTTTATTAACCCTTTAATGTTATTTAGCTGATTTGCTTCTTCAGAAGTGTTCCTCCATTCACCATGTGCCTTTTTATGCAATTAAGCTAGCTGACCTGTTACATGCCAGTTACTGTAACTGTTAGCTTTGAAAACATGCATGTTTGGTTCTAACTGTAAGGGATTTATTAGTAATAATTAATACCTTGAATGTGTTTATTTGCCGAACGAATGTTCCTCATGGCTTTGTATTTCTGTGGTTAGAGACCACACTCACTTACATCCAGGCATTCACCTTAACTAGCCCTAGAATTCCTCACCTGTAAGCCTGCTGTTTGTTGCATTCCTGTGCTGTTGTTATGAAGAGTGACCAGCAAAGACAGTTAACCGTACAAGTGAGTCCTGTGTGTTCTGACCAACACCCCATGGTAAACATCAAACGTCCTTACCAACGCTTAAACACCAGACTCCACTCATTTAATCAGGTGAGTCCAGTCTAAACCTGAAGACATGGTGAGATGAGTGGAGTCTGGTGTGCTACTGCTTGGTTGGGAAGAAAACCAGCAGCCACACGGCCCTTTCTGGAAACACTTTGACACCCCTGGCCTTAACAGTCTTACATAAACATCACCCTAATAGGCCAAATTTTTGGAATTTTTCCATATAACTCCATACAAATGGCCTGAGTGTTTGGTAAAAAAAAATTACAAGAAAGGATCTCAATGAGTTCTATAATGTTTCGAAAGTTGATCCGGATCCACAGAAAATTCTGGATACTATGATCCAGAACACACAAAAATAAGGGAGTTGAGCTGCTTGGCGGAGGTCTGCGCTCTCCGAGTGCTTTTCTAGTGACTATTAATAAAATAAAGTATAAAAAAAACTTGCATGACATCTATCCATATGACAGACCACAAGCTTGAAGGGATAGTCATCTAGAAAGAAAGCTAATCCACAGCCACTCTTGGTGGACATGGCCTGGGATTTAAGGGGGCTGGAATGTGAACAACTAATCGAGTGTTCATCTCACCTAGTAGCCCTGGCAAGCTGGACAGAATACATCTTTACTTGCTAAACTTTGCCTATAAAAAAGTAAATAAATAAAACGTTCTAAATTAGTATTCTGGACTAAAATGGCAGCAACATTCAAAGTCACTATGTAAATACATTATACATTTGATCCTTCTTTTTTCCCTTTTCAAACACATCTGTCTCCCACCTCAATCCCTCCTCTCTCTCTCTAACATTTCCTGTTCATCCCCACTCCACCTCCACCTCTGCTCTCCTCTCTAGTACCCTCCCTGTGGGCAGGTGGTTGTGTAAATTTAGCCACAGCTAGGTGAGGTGCTTCCTGGGTAGACTGTTGGCAAAGCCACCTTTAGGGTGTTCAAGATGTCAGACGGAATGAGACATCACCTCGACTGCCTTGTCAAAAAATTCACCACCTTCCATTTCCCACACAACCCCTAGGTCCTCGAAGCACCGTGGGTGATGGGGGAATTCTTGTTTTGTGTTTTCTAATTTAGCCTGAAACACACCAGCCATTACCTAACCCAGAGCGCTGGCTGAGTGTTAATTGTGAAACATTACTAAAGCTATTAAAACAGTGAGCCAGAGCCTGGGGAGAAGACATGCTAAAGTTAAAAATCAGAGAGACTGTGCTAAACATGTGCTATACCTTCCCTGCAAAGGACCCCAATAAGGAGTTATTCTGCAAAAGGCTATCTAAATTTGAAAACAATGACAAGAAAACAAAGTTGTAATGGATACAAAAATGAGAGGACACAGCAAAATGGTGAATAGTATTTAAAGATGTTATTCAAACTGTCACTATAAAGAAGTTTTAAATAAAGATTTTTTTGTAACTTCTCAGGCAACCTGGCTTAAAAAATACATTTTTAGACACATAATCTTTTCTTTTACTTACTGTAAGTAAAGATAAAACGCTATTGTAGATGTGAAGAGAAATGCCTTTGAAAGAGGGAATTTTCAGCCATGAGATCAGAAGAAAGAAAAAACAAAAACAAAGAAAAATATGACACAAAACTGTGTAGTCCTGACAGGTAATCAAACCCTTAACTACTGTATGCGAGGACACTCCCCACATTGTGTATCTTCTTAAAGGTGTCATAGCCTGGTATTTTACATACACAAGCATTCTGAAATTGTCTTTAAATCAAGTTTTAATCATAGTTGGGTGGGAGGAAAATTTAATAAGCTTATTTTGACCTCTTTTTATCCCTCACTTTTTTTCCTTGCATGGGTAAGCATAAGAACAAGACTTGTCTTTAAGCACATCAATGAGGCAAGCATCACAAACCAAAAAAAACTTTACTCAGGATGGATGGTTGATAGAAAGAATACGTGGAGTAAAAGGGCTGGACTCTCATGAACTTAACAAGTGGGCGTCCGATGTCAAGTTACAACAACAATTGTGTAGCTTTTGTAGCTACGCTAGCAGCTTGTCACTGTTAGTCTCCTTTCATTTCCTGGTCTCTTACACATAAGATAAAAAGTAACACAGCAGCAACACTTACTAACTGCACATTGTCATTGAATAAACACAATCCACGGGTCCCTGCTAATTTAGTTTGCTGTTGCAGCACTGAAAACACTGCTGCAGAGCCACCTCGGCAGCAAGCAGTCTTTTTTTTTTTTTTTTTGTCGGCTGATTTTTTTTAAGCTGCCCGCGGCAGCTAATCAGCTGATTTTAGGTGGTGGAAAAGAGACGAGCATATTTTAGCAGATGGCAGCTTCCATGGAGGACGTCATCACTGAAGGAGAACCAAAATTGCGTACTGTGAAGTGTGCGCTCCTGTGGCCGATTCTGGTGTGAACAAAGCGCCGACATTCAAAAACGAAGCCACTTTCACACTCCGGAGTTTGTGGCACGTTTTTACTAAGGTCCTATTCCAACATACATTTTAACATGAGAAAGTGTGATTTCTGTGTGATGACACTAGGGCTGCCACAAAAGATTATTTTGATAATTGACTAGTCACCAATTATTCTGGCATTGTGTCGACTAATCGGCTCATATGAAAACTGTAGCACATTTACAGTGCCAGTCAAAAGTTTTGACACTTTCTCATTGAATCTAATGGAAAAATGTGTCCAAACCTTTGACTGGTAGTGTGTACGTGTGTTTATTTATATCAATATACAATTCAAGAAAAGCTGAGCCCAATAGCTACGACTACTAAGGATAGACCGATACATCGGCCGGCCGATATTTACGTTTTTTGCTGGTATCGGCATCGGCCGATACATCAGGTGTGTAGGCCAATACCCCCACTTGGCATAATTTACATACTTTTAAAAATATAAATATATATAGGCAGACAAGGCGGCAGAGGGTAAAGTGGCAATTTGAGAGAGAAACAAAACAAAAAAGAAATAAAGTTGATTATGAAATTAGGCGCATACTATTGTGATAGTTGACACAATCACGATTAATCGACTAATCATGGCAGCCCAAATGACACCTTTAAAACAGCTACAGTGTGAAGATGAGAACAATGCACTTAAAAGGGACTTACTTAGCTTCTTAAAGTGGACAATGACAATATGTTCTTGAAAAAGATTACTTTAAAACAGATGACAACAATTATTTGGACAAATTGTTCACGTATTGTTATAAAACTGCACTCTTGGCAATAATAAGGCTGTAATATGTTGAGTATTTTAAAGGATCACATTATGAGAGTAATGTGACAGTGAATTACAGCTGCTACACTGTCAACAGTCTGACAGTCAAAATAAATATTTGAATTCAAGACAATAAATCTGTTTTATGTAGTCAAAGTAAAAAGCAGCACAATGCGTCACTGCAGCTGCACGTGTTTGAATCTAAAGTGTCTACTTGTTAAACAGAGGTTTGAACACTGGAAATCAACAAACAACATGCTACAGTACTAGACTGATTAGTGAGGTGACAATCAATCACAATAAAGATACTGTCTTTTTATTTTCACACTGCTCCCAACTTTGCACAAGTTTTCTGTAATCACAGAGCTTTGTCTTTTGTGGTAGTTTGGAGAAACTTGTAAAACAGAAGGTTTTTTTTCCCTCCCAAAGTTGAAGCTTTTCTGTGGTTAGGATTATTTATCAAAAACCTTTGATCAGAAAACCACAAACGTTTGAGGAAACTAATGAGTAAGAATATTACTTGGAGCCATGCAATTAGTGTGCAATTATATTCCGTGAAGTATAGTAAAAAAGAAAGGGTGAGTATTGAGATGGATACAGAATGCTGTTGAGTTGAAAAGAATAATAAAATTGGAAAGCAGTCCAAATGTGACTATCAGCTTCTTCATTCTTCCTGATTTCGAGTTGGGCGTTTTGCTGGGAAATGGGCGGCCTGCCAGATTGGGGCCAAGTCAGAGTTGTCAGGGGATTACAGTTCTGCCTTGCTCACTGCAGGGGGTGCGGAGTGGGCCTCAATTACCCTGGAGCGGCGTGTTTGATTTGGCCCGGCACTTTTGGGGACAGACCAAAAGCTGAATAATGCACCATTAGCAACTCAAAATCCTGCCCTAAAATGAGTCCACTTATGCATCACATACAGTAATTGTGTGTCTATCAAAGGCTGGCAGGTCCACACCAATTACCCTGATAACAACAAAACAATCTATGCATAATATTATCTGCTGAACACCTGTGGGCACCCGCACACATCCAAACTTCTACCGCTCATTTAAAGCCTGACACATGGTGGCGTGATGGAGTGTCAGCTTCAAAGTGCTCAAAGTCTAAAATGCAAGGCTGCTTCGAAATAATCTGAAAAAATAAAAGATTACAGAGACAGAGTGAGGGAGATCCCCCTACTCTGGCAACAGTTAGAGCCTGTGCAATTGAATTTCACAGGGTATGAGGCAGCAAATGGCATGTAAAGGCTGGTGCATCAGATGGTTCCTACCACACAAACCAGACAGATAAGGGAGGTGTAAGTGACATCATTAGGTAACTCAGCAAGACATCGGGGCAGTTTGAGGCTGGCAGGGGGCTATGAGAACCAAAGGTCCCCCTTGAGCTCCATTGAACAGCTACTCAGCCTGATATACAGGCACTTACAAACACACAGGGAAAATCACTTATACAAACAAGGACTCAAGTCAGAGACAAGCAAACAACCAAGCACTGTTTTTGCTCTCCACCCCACAAATGCATGCACACCAACACTCATGGCCATGCACACATACACACACTACTTCAAACTGCAGACGCCTCATTGAGGTATCAGCCCCAGCGATTGTGTTTGTCCACCTGGGTATGAAAGAGCCATTCTGGCCTGTGTCGAAGAGACAGCAGTGCGGTACCACTCAAGCCAGAGCCCAGCTAGCCTACGTCTGTCTCAGAGCTCTCAGGGAGGGGAGCAGCCAAGTGTGGATGCACCTCATTACCTCACTCATCCACACACCAATTACCCCTAAATAAATACACCCAGCCCACAGGCAGCAACAATGACATCCAGCCTGAAAGGGAAGAAAGGACGCCGTTCAGAAAGCATTTGCACGCACAGAAAAGTGCTGTTGGATAACGATGAAGAAAAGGAGTGCAGAGAAAAGAAGTAAAAAGAAGAACATGCAGGGGGCTCCAAGTCTTTTAAAGTGCTCAAAGAAGAAATGGAGAAAGAGATAGAATGAAACAAACACAGAGCGAGCAGAGGGAAGTGATTCAGAAAATGATAATTTCTTGCTAAATTTCACCCAACACATCCGCAAATGATTGTTGTGGTGGGGGAGGGGCAAAGTTTAATTGTTTTAATGCACGCAGCCATGAGATAGCTCTGGTGCACACTAAAATGGTGAGCACGGTAGTGCCGATGCGTATTTGCATGTAAGACGGACTGCTCGGGGTAATAGCAACAGCAGCGTGTACGAAGGCCAAAGAAGGCAAGCTAAAAAGAGAACCAACTCGAAGCCAAAAAGGTTGACACCCAGAAAGTTTGGTAATATATGGCAGGTGGTGCTAAATGTGGCAACAAACCCTTGCGCCTTGAATCTCATAGAACATTTTAAGCTGTTAATGGAAAAATCTCTGCTACCGGAGTGAGAAGGTGAGTGTAGGATGCAGAAAAGAAGACAGATGTGTTTTCAGGGAAGGGAGGTACAAATGGAGAGGAAGCCAAGAGATCCTTCATGCCCCCTTATCCCCCCACCCCACTCTCCCACCTCCCTCCATGTGGGATCTTTCTGCATGAGTGACTCTGTCATACCTGGGGGACAAAATTCTCTCTCTCTCTTCCTCTGCCCCAGTTCTTTCATTCCTCTCCTCATGTATATCTGTGCTGTAATTGTGTTGAGCCAAGCCTGCTTAGCTGTGTGGTGTTTAGTGGCAAATAAACCAAAGTGAATGGAGTGAGTATAATAAATATCACAATATTATTAGGACGTATTACTTCAGCCCTCAAAATATTGTATTTTAAAGCTCAACCAAGGACAAAATTGTATTTAAATTAATCACTTCTACTTTGAAAAAAAAAAAAGAGAGAAAGATTTACCTCCTCCTTGAACACCTGGTGGTGGGGGTGGGGGGTGGGAAGAATCAGGTGATGAGTGGTACAGTTAGAAGTTGGGATGATGTGTTGGGCGGGTGTATCAGTGTGCAACCACTGATAGGCTGTTCTCCAGTCATCAGAGTGTCAGTGCACATCCAAAACTTGAAAATAACTTACATGACTAAAGCCAGCCGGTTTACCCCCACCAGAGGTAGATTCCTGGTTAACTGAAACAACGGATGGGAACGTGTCAGTTTTCCACGCTGTTGATTCAATGTGTTAAACAGAAGATGATGGATGAAATGGAAGTGAAAGGAGCAGGTTTATTAGGATTCCTTCCTGATGGAGGGCTAATTGAGGGAGGGCATGTTGCATAGGTCTGGTGCCACAGGTGGGTGGAGTAGCACTGACATGCTGTGGCAGCATAGTCAGCATTCCTGGTGTACAGCTCAGCCCTTAGCTGGAATACCACTGCATGAGAATCTCAGGCTCTGTCACACATAAGAAAACAGGTGAGGTCTGTGAAGACCTACTGTCTTTTTACAAAACACTTCACTTACATGTTTTTGACTGTGGAGGGGAATAAAAACAGAAAGGGCTCTTTACTCTTTTGACCTCTTCCCAGTTTGATGTGGTCTGAAGGATCTTAATGAAAACACCCAACAACAACAACAATACATGCTGTTATAAAACCTTAAAGCATGCTTCACATACTCATGCACAAAGAACAACACATTTTCATTACTTTACTTGTTTTTATTTTCCTAAAGTTTGTAACTAAATATTGAAGAAAAAGCCTGAATTCAGCATGTCAACCCTGGTTTACTTCATATAACACTTTCTTAAAATGTGTGAGAAAATTTCTGAAAATGTTCTGGGAATACCCCCATCTGCAACTTCTTCGTACCAAGGTTTGCGTGACCTGTGAGATTTCACACAACCTATGCCAGAGGAATGTACAGGAGATATGCAAGATCCTGAAATACACACCCAGATATGCTTCATGATCTGTGCAATCAAAAATCACAAAAAATGCAAACAATAAGACATCTTCTTGTTTTTGTTTATTATTAAACTATGTCTCGTAGGAAGGATTAGACATCATAGTTAGTATCATTTAAAAAACTTAAAAATGATTTTACTGCCCAGTTTTCTTGATTTATGATGAACTCCGAACCCCATGTGTCTATAGAAACATCTCACTGAAGCTTAATTACGGAAGCAGCTCTAATCGTGGCATCTTTTTACTATAAAACTGGAAATTTTGATAATACCTATCCCAGTGCTCCCCAGTGTACAAATTATTCTTCTTTTGCTTGTTTTGATACTGACCTCAACTCAGAAATTACATTTATGCTCAATAAGCAGACATGACACAGCAGAAAAAAAAAAAAAAAAAAAGGCAGAGTAACACCAATCAAAGTGCATAATCAATAAACCTTTATCAATGTCCAGCAAGTTCAGACTTCATTAGAACTACTTCATTCCACAGTTTGCAATAAAACTGAACAAGTTCAAGTTCACTATAAAAAAAATCTGAAGTTCACAGTCACAAAATAATTAAGTTTGCATTCATTTCTCACTGTTTTCTAAGCTTTTCTTCAAACTCTCCCCAGTGTTTGTATTATGGAGTGCAATAAGTACTGTAAAATAAGCCCCCACAGTCATCTTTAGTGCATAGCCTTCCTTATTTGGTCATTTTCACACATTTTAGCCATCTATCTATCTATCTATCTATCTATCTATCTATCTATCTATCTATCTATCTATCTATCTATCTATCTATCTATCTATCTATCTATCTATCTATCTATCTATCTATCTATCTATCTATCTATCCATCTACAGATATATATATATATGTATGTATATATGTATAGTATGTATGTTTTTATGTATGTATTTACACTACTCACAAAAAGTTAAGGATATTTGGCTTTTTGTATGATGTCAGAATGAATCTAAAATCCACTACAACATTTCAAGGAGAACTGAATTAAACTTTCTCTAAACTTTTCAATGCACATGTACATTGTTCAATAGTGAAATATTTATTCTGCATCATTCTGTTCTCCAAAAACCAAAAGTTAAATATCCCTAACTTCTTGTGAGTAGTTTATGTCTGATTGATGCAAATGGGGTTCAAGGTTGTGAGCAAGAGCTGCACCTACTTCACATTTATGTTAAAACCTGCCTCAGTCAGTTAAAAATTCACAGAAAATATTAACTCCACTCATGAATGTGCTCACTTTAATGCATTCATACACAACATGGACTTTTATTACATGATTATGCGATCTTTATAGTTTCAGGTGGCACAGGCATCTTGCATTAAACTCTGTCATTTTTAATCACATTGCCCTCTAAACTTAATTTCAAATCAGTGAAATGGTTTAAGAACTTTTTTCTATATTCACACAACTATATTCATGAATTTGTTTTACATTACTACAATACGACATTAATTATAATAGTTCAACAATGATGTAAATGCGTATATGGAAAGATGGATTGTCACTAAAAGTGTTTGTCTTCCTGAGACTATTCATGCAAATGAAGTTTAGTTTACTTCACCATGAGCATGCCAGGTGTGATATTTAGCTATTGTTTTTGAGTGCATGCGAATCACTTCTGGTACATGACCTGTTCAGACAGGTATTTGTAAAGCTTGTTGTGGGAAAACAGAGTTAGTATCCTGCCTGAAGTCTTAAGTGTCAGCATTCATATAAATCAAGCATCCTACATACTGTATGTAAATACTGACTATACAAACACTGGTATCTATATTTTCCCCAGTGCATAATAAAAATGTCCAGAACTGTTCTGTAGGAAATTTAAAACACAGAAATGAAACTTTTTCCAAGGTTACAAAGTTAGACTACTAACTACTAATACTTAACAATTGGAAGCCAATGCATCTGACATATTGTCACAAGCTTTCAAATTGTTGAAAAACAACAGTGTTAATCAGCCTATGGGCTATAGTGAGCAAGTAAGATGACTATTTCATGTACCAAGAATTTGTGCCACAAGAGAATTTTTATGGCACAATCTAAGAATTAGCAGTAGTAAAAAAATAAGAGATCACAGTCATATTGGCTGTACACATTGGCAAACACATTTAGTTTGTCTGCCAAATCCCTAAATTAACACCTTTTTTGGTGAGAAAGCTCAATTTGGAACACATCACACCAACACCACAGCTGGCATTCAAGGGTAAAATTAATTACTTCAGATACATGTGCTTCCTCTCAAAGTGGCAGACTTATTTGCATTGAAGAACATTCAGCAGAAGTAATCGATGCACACACAAAATACGGCCACCCAATGACCCCGGCCCCATCTCAAAGTCTCCTCCCCATCCCCAAAGCCCTGACGGCTCAGCCATGCATGGAGTAACAAACACAGGTAGCGAGAGAAAATCAGACTGCAACAAAACACAGAAACATGAATGGGAAGCATTACAATGACGGGCTGGATGCAGGACAATGGGCCTGGCGTTAAACAAACGGCAAATCCCAGGATGGGCCGCGGGAGTATGATACAGATTACAGGCACCTAGTCCCTGATGGGGAGCAGGGGAGAGGGAGAAAAAAGGACACAATATTGCAATCTGACAGCTGACGTCTTCATATAAATGTATGAATTTACATTCCAATTAGAGGAAATTTACATCTTAATCACAGCGAGCAGTGTGTCGGTCCCCCGGTTAGTGTGTTGCTACGGTAATGAGGTGGGATGCTGCTGTGCTCTCTCATCCAGACAGTGATCTGTCAGCAGACAACACCTCCCTGTTATGAGAGAGCTGTACCCTTAAATGCAACCGCCACCACAATCCACTAATATTCATTGAAATCTGTCTTAAATACCAACAAGGTGCAAGCTGCCACCCGAGGATAATGTGCCAAATATGGAGTTTGAAAAACATCAAACATATCTTAAATACAGCGCACTGAACCAGGAATGTCTTTAACTGTCACTCAAGTGACAAGCTTTCAGTACTCTACGGTATTCCATTTCTAATTTCCATACTAATAATGGGTATATTATCTTTAATGGTTTGACTTTGTTTTATGGCATTTGAAATGGATGCTGAAGCTGTCTGTGGAATTACTCAAACATATCATGTAACCAGATCACATGCTGCTCTGGTGCTAACAAAGGCTATATTAATGGGTAAGATTGAAGAATTGTGAAAGTATCATCAATATCTTTCTGGTCAACATTCACATTACTGTAAATCACAGCATTCAAATAACCCTAAGGGGGAGCATGCAATGAGTGATCTGATAGGGTGTGTAAACCTGTGGGAAGAGAAGAAAAGCAGGGCAGCAAGAACAGAAAAGAGAAACCTGCTGAAAGAACTTAAGTTTCTAAAGTCTAATTGGGGAAACTTGTTGTGGTTTAGTTCAATTAGCAGACAAGAATTGCTGGTTTGAAGTTTTGGAATGAAAACCACATATAGTAGACAAGCCTAAGGACTGGGCAGGGCTCTATTTAAAATATGCAATGGAAAAAAAGGGTGGGAAAAAGCTGCACTGCTGATGGCCAGTAAAGCAGTCTTTTAACTTAAACATCAGAGTTCAAACTTGGCTGAAATAACTTCAAACCAGTGAAATCACTTACTTGTACGAGAACACTGATTGCTGACAATGCAATCAGGAGGAGCAGATTAGCTACTACCAAATAGAAAAGCGCATAAATCATTTTAACACAGTCCTTTACCATCTTCACGCTTGACTTTAATACTGAGATATGTGAACAAAAAAATTGGAGGGAAATGAGGCATGGCTTCTTTATCAGCTACCTCATAGCCAATCAGACCCCTCCTGCCAGAGACACTGCTCTAATGGCCGATATCTATGGGAGCAGCCTATTACTGGATACTGCCTGTAATTAAGACAAGTCAGATTACACCAGGCCACTGCATCCTCTCTGATATGTTGGCTGCCATTAAGGCCTGAAGTGGTAAAACACTGGTACATCGCAGTGACAGAAGAGAGAAGACTTGTGGTGGGAGGGGGGGACGAAAGCAAACAAACAAACAAACAAAAAAAACAATCAACCCCACTCACAAAAATGTTGCGTGTCCAGGGTAAGTGCTGAATGCGTTCCCAAACATTCCATGGGGTGATATGTGGGGCGTGGCTGGGATTCCACTTTAGGCTAGAGGGTGCTTTGAGGATGCCTGAAAGCTGCACATAAACCCGGTGGCACTTATCTTGCATATTCTAACATTGCAGATTGATTCCCACATGCTTTCTTTTTTTTGCCATTGCACTTCTGTCTGAGCATTTAAATGAGATCGCCTACTTTTTCTTTTCTTTTTTTTTTTGCCATTGCAGGGAGTGTTTATTGGATGCAGCTTTAACTCTCGCTAAAAATGATAATTTCTTAAAACAGGAAGCAGCTTATAAGATGCCAGGGTGACTTTGTCTCTGCAGGCAAACAAGGTGAAAAGTGTGAATGCTGTTAAGTTAGGAAAAGGGCTTGAATGAAGACAGAGCAACAGCATTAAAAAATTATAAAAAAGAACAAGACACAAAACAAAGAGCAAGTAAAAAAAACACAGAAAGTAAGATCATCATGTGTTTGGGAAGAATTAAAGCACACAAAGTTACCTGGTTAACACGTCTCCTCTAACATTTACTACTACACATGCTATACCAACATACTGTACTCTCACAAATTCCTGTCTTTCATATTTAACCAGCTGTTAATACCTGTACAAAACCCCATGCTTCCATGCTTAAAGTGTAATAAATTCACTGAGTTGATTTGATTGTAACTTTGCATCACATGTCCAGTCTCTTTACAAGACTTCTGTTGATGCAGAAAAGTTATAAATGACGTGCATAAAAGGAAGCTGTTCACTTTGATGTCTTGTGAAATTTACAAGGAGAGCCACATTCATAAGGTGCTTTCTTGATAAGGTGAAAAGGCTATTTACGATATGACTAAAGCAGAAAACTTTATGTGCAGCAGGGATGCAAAGCATTTCAATTATATCTGAATGAACAATTATCAAAATATGTTTGAACATAGCAATTACACAGATTTTTATCTTGCATTTAGATCAAAGTACACTCAAAAATAATAAAAGAAAAAAAAATCTTCCAGTGAACCAAAACTAGGGTTATAAAACTGCACGGTAAGTATACATTTGATACTAAACAAATGCATGCTAAACACAAGCACAGCAATACACAGATGCAAACACCCTCACACACATTCACAGTGGGTGATGAAGCAAGCATACATGACATCCCCATTCAAACAGTCTGTGTAAGTGAGCGTACAACATCAGGCTATCAGATCACTTCCCTTTCCAAACATGAAGCCTTTAATAGATGTGAAACTCCAGGCCCTGGATCTTTTCACACCACTGAGTCGCAGCTCACACAGAAGAACAGGAGGCAGAAGATGACAAGCCAACAAACAAATAAATAAATAATAAACAAATAAGAAAACAATGACAGATATTAAACAAAGGGCAAATATATTTATGATGAAGGGATCAAGCAGAAACATACTACATTTGATCTCATTCAGACAAATTCTTTTAGACTTGACAAAACAAACACTTGTCTAAGAAAAAAATACATTCATAAGAATTCTCAGAGTAACATATGGAGTAACCTTTGCGGCCTTCCGGGACATGGGGGAGGCAGTGCAGTTTTGCGAAGGGGGGTCTAACGCTCCAAGGACAGTAGGCACGCTAGGGAGAGGTGAGCTGTCACCCCCCATTAAGATCACCACCGGAGCTCAGAAAGGGGGAGGAGTAGGAGAAGAACAGGCAGGAAAAAAAAAGAAAGAATATACCGGTTCCTCACTAACCGCCATCTAGAGCCATCCTCAGGCCTGAGGACCCTGAGTCTACAATTGCCCCCTGGGAAACACTTGCACGCAAGTCCTCATCCCTAGCTATGTGGTGGGACGTGTGTGTAGGGGTAATAGGAGGGGTTTGTGTGTCAGAGTCTTGGCTGTGTAAGCAGAATGTATAGATTTTTGAGTAACAAAAGGACAACTGTGCATGTTCTCCGACTTGTTTAAGAGGGAGGAAATATGCTGAATTTCAGTAGGGTTGGGGGTGGGGGCGGGTGGGGGAGCAATGCAGAGAAATAAAGAACATCTTAAGGCAATACTTGTTATTAAAGTTTAAAATGAGGGAAAAGAAAAGGCAAGGAGCATTTCATGGGCTCAGTGCAATAAGGCTCTCTGTTTCAATAAACAGTACTTGACAGATTTTGCATGCTTCGAAAGGATCACAAACTTCTTTTCAAAATTACTTAGTATAGCAGTGAAACCACCAAAAATAATACCAGCATTTTAGCCTGAGCATAACATAGACAAACAAAATGTTCTAGTTTATTATTTGATACATGAAACAGTGCAATACAATTTGCCAGCGGATAAGAAGCTTGCCTCAGATTTGACCTTTTGCTGCCTTTTGTGTAAGTATGGGGGAGCGCTGCTTAGGCGCATTCTGTTCCCCAGATCCCACTCCTAACACCCCTGTCACTCATCATCACTCATCATTGTTAGGGACAAAAGGAAAGTTTGGTTAAGCCACACACTGGAGTATTCTCCCACCCAATACCCCCGCCTCCCAAACTCTACCTTCACACATTTACGTGTTCATGTTGGACAGCATAGACACACACACTGACAAATGCACAAAGAAAATTGTTCCATCTCTGCAGTATAAACACAAGCTGGTGACTCACACATGCTCCCCAATTCAGGGAGAGGGTCACAAACTTTTCGTTAAGACGCCATCACCTTGCTCTCTAACTTTCCTTTTGAAGTGCTGGCTTGTCCCTCAAATGGCCCTCTGGTTCATCTCCTAAGTATAATTAAAACCTATTCAGGGTTCTATATGAGTCCTAACTATCCTTCATCATTTGGCTGGGCCTTTCAGTAGCCACCTGTGAACTCTGAAGGACAGGGACACTTGCCCTCATAAAATTCATGAGCACAGCTACATTCAGCAGATGACCAACTTCCTTCAATAGCCAATACCACTTTAAACAACTCTATGTTGACTGCTATGTGAATCCTTCTTAAATACACCATATTCACAGAG
Organism: Atherinomorus stipes; assembly: GCA_023101725.1. Classification (NCBI taxonomy): domain Eukaryota; kingdom Metazoa; phylum Chordata; class Actinopteri; order Atheriniformes; family Atherinidae; genus Atherinomorus; species Atherinomorus stipes. The sequence goes on from JALJCO010002339.1 coordinate 1,332,804, forward strand.
GCAAAGGTTAAGTAGCTCCAATGACTAGCTGAAACAAGTGTCTTTATGGTGTGACTGAACATAAAGAACAAGAAAGAGGATCAAGAAACTCGGTTTGGTTTTGTTACTGAGGAGTGTTTCATAATTTAAAGAAGATAAAAGAGTAAGAACAGGTTATCTGTATGTCTGCACAGTGAAAGTGACAAACTAAACACTTAGAGTTGTGTCTTCAAATGGGAAGAATGGAAAACACGAGCTTTGAAAAAAATTTTTGACATTTGGTGGTCAACTTCCACAGGCATGAATAATAAGGAACCAGCTTTCTGCTGCCTACATCTCAAACCCTTTTCACAGAGGCTGTTCATGACAGGACTGATCTGTCTTTATTCAACCACACTGCTTTGTGTGAAACATACAGAGATGGAAGGAGGGGGTATTGTTGTTGTGCCTTTAAGCCGGGAGCGGAACTAACAAAGCTGAATCGACGTGTGTGAAAGGGATACTTGGCTTGGCAGGACATGCTACACTGGATGCTGTTGTATTAAATATCACACCTCTGGCTGTAGCATCCTTACTGAAAGCATACCACGTACCAGCATTTTATCTGGCTTCATTTATCTCAATGTGAGCAAGGCTATTAATAAAAAAGGGCTTCTACTGTATCTGTGATCACACACTTTGTACTGCATGGTTACATTTCTATGCAATTTGATAGATAGCAAATACCTGCGATAACAGTTGACTGCATACTATAATGTTTTTTTTCCTCCAAAAAGGTCTAAATACAACAGTTTTGGTATGTCTATTTGTTGTTTAAAATAAATAACTTTGCATTAAAAGCATGGACTAATAACTGACATGCATCTCAGAAAGTAATGAACAACTTTAACCTCCTTTAATCAAGAGGAGTATTAGGACATATCTGCAAAAAAAAAAAAATCATTTATGATTTTAGTTCCAATCTAACCAAAAGACAGTAGAAATGCAGAGATTTGTTCATTGCGACACAAAAACAGAAAGACAAAATCTTTAAGGAACATGCAATAAAATTAACTGAAAAACCTTGTGCAGTCAGGCCTGGATCTGTAACAAGTCTGGGGTTTCAAATGTATTCTCATTAAAGCAATACACCATATCTTAGCAATAAGCAGACACACGGAAAAATACATATACACTCCTACTCCTGACCCCCCAGGACACTAAGCGGTGAGAGTGTGGGAAAGTTATTTTTAGGACCCATGGAGAGAGCCTTCCTTAGTTTGATGCTCCTGCTCCGGATCAACATTCCACCTTTGAACGACACCGACAATGGAGCGGTTAGTGCCTAGGATGGCAAGTTTGGCTTTCTCTGTGGACCAACAGCAGTGAGGACACTGTTTCAGTGCGGCTGTAGTTCAGTAGTCTGCCAATTGTAAGGTTGGTGGTTTGATTCCGCCTTCCCCAGATTACATATTGAAGTGTCCTTTGGTGAAACACTAAACACCACATTGCCTCTGTGTTCATTGTGAATACTTTGTGAGTGACAGGTAAAATAGCAAAACATAGATGATTGTGATGTAAAAGTGTGCAATGCACAAACAGGTTAATGTGGCTTGTAGTGTATATGAGATTTTAGTGGTCAATAGGATTAGAAAAGTACTTTATAAGTACAGTCAATATACCATTTAGAATGAGGCAGTCACAATCTTGTTGCATTAAAAAGTTATTACAGTAACTTTAGAGCAGGGGGGATTGCCGTGCTGAGCTGAGAAATTCAGCAGTTTTCAGTGCTTTAACAGGAGGGACAGCACAACCAGGGACCAGTGGATTATACTTATCAGTGAGGATGTGCAGTCGGTACGTGTTGCTGCTTGTGTAACTTATTATCTTTTGTGTAAGAGACCAGTAAACGATGGTAGACGAACAGACAAGCTGCTAATGTAGCTACAAAAGCTAGCACTGTTTGGTTAACTTCACGTCAGATGTCCGCACCGTATATTCATCAGAGTCCAGCCATTTTACTCCGCGGATCCTCTCCATCAACAATACTGTTACGTTTTTATCACGTTTTTCTCTGTTGGGACATCATTTCCTTCACTTGGTCTGTCCTGATAAAACTTTGTTTTGACTTTGACGTTTCCCTCGTGAACGCGCTTACAGACAGGTCTAATTCTCGTGCGTATTCTCGCGACAAACAAAAGCTGGGGATAAAAAGAGGTTAAAATGAGCTCATAAAATTTTCATCCCACCCAACTAGAATTAAAAATTCATTTGAAGATAATTTAAGAAGGATTGTGTGTAAAACACTAGGTTATGACACCTTTAAATATGGCAGGGCTGAAGGAAGCGGAGATCACGCAAGGGGCGCGGCTTGCCAGTTCTATCAATCACCAAACATCTACGTATTTCAGTTCCTATGGAACTCCGAAAAGACCCTGCCTCGGAGTAGGGGCTAAAAAGGTTATAGGAAGTAGGTTATAGGAACTGAATTCCTGTTGACTCTAAAATAATTTGGTCATAAAACACTATCTCAGATCAGTTTTGATATAGACTTGTAAATAATGTCAGCTGGCAACATTTCTGAATGGTTTTACCAGTGTTTTTTTAAAAAAAAATTTTTATGCTGGTTGTGTTTGGCATCATAAAGGCAACATTAGTTTCACTTAGATCGATATGTAATAATTGCATAGACAAGTTAAAAGTATAGTCCGGAGTTTCCCCCCTGAAAATAAACGTTAGACTTGTGCAAGTGAAATCTGTCTCAAGCCACGCCTTTGGGCCTCTACTCTGGTGGGGTGGTGTGTTTGAATGCAACTCCCTCTCCCCCTGTCTGTAATTTGCTTTTCCCTTTGTTTTCGCCTGGTTGGGACGTTTCTGGGTGGAGATTTCTGTTTATATCGCCAGCCAATGACAGAGCTAAGGGCATGATGCTGTGTGGGAATAAGCTCATGATTGAAGCAGATGCCAGTCACTCAAACTCTCGGGAAAAAAAAAAAGAAAAAACAAAAACGGCGGATGCGGTGAAAAAAAGGAAGTACTCCGCTATAAGAACTTCAAGATAGTGCACGTTGGAAAACCAGGGTTAATATTAGTTTAGCTTTTACCCGCTTCCGAGCTTTGAAGGAGAGGCTTGAAGCTGAACAGGCTGAAGAACGATTTAGCTATAAGCTCGAGGGGAGGAGTGCTCAGTTTGAATACTGTTGTTTACAAACAGAAACAGGGAGGAACTCCGGACTCTACCTTAAAACTTTACAATCTGATGCATTCACAAAAAAATCACTCCTTTTGAACAGTATATCAAAACTATTTACTATCACTCTATAAATTATGACGAAATGTCGAGCAGTCCATGATTACTGAATTTGCTGATATAAATTAGTTCCAATAAATTTCAGCCAATCTGCAAGACTAATTTTTCAGACGTATTCATCAGTGAGTAATATGGCCTGATACACATCAGTGTGAATCTCTCTGAGTGTTTTCACAGAAGAAATCTGCAAGCAGGCATCCTTAGAGGCATATGTTTGTGTGCCCTGTGTGGTTTAAAGTTATGTCATGACATCATACAGTAGGACCATTGTTATGTTGATGCCTCTGCACAAACAGAAAGCAGCTGCAACAGGTGCAGTCTTTGTCAACTTATGAACATGTGTGACAGACACTAGGCCAAGATATGGTAACTGCATGTAATTTTGATCAAGACGCCAGCACATCTGCAGCAAATTACTAACCTAGAAGCTTGTACAGTAAGAAATAGAGTTAGCAGACAAATGAAGAATAAATCTAAACCATAAATGAAAACCATGCGACTCATTTAACCGTATATAACTGTTACAATGGCGTTTGTCTAGTATTGGATTGGATCTGTTCTGAATAAATGCAAGTGATGCATACCCACCCCAAGCACTTAAATAAAGATTGATTCAAAGCTTCAACTCTCTTTGTATCATATGAAGAGAATACATTTTCAAAGACTCAGCCTTTTTACTATTACTATATTTTGAGAGACAAAATGAACACTGCAGAGACTTGGCTGCCTTTGAGGGTGACTGGACCTCAGTCCATTTTTTACAAGACTGAATCCATAATCTGCTCTTGGCAAAGGGCAACAAACCCCTTGAAATTCTTAATAATGTCCTTACATCTTTTTAGGCAATTTGTAAAGTTAACTCTCCTGTCATCTTTCATTTTGGAGCTGGGCTCTGCTAAAGAACCCTGGTTCCATGATCTGTGTCTGTTATAGCAAATGTGCTGGTACATATTCACTTTACTTTTCTTGCACATTTCTTTCTTTTTTTTAAATATCAGTATTTGGAGATATGCAACGTTCCAGTTTACTGGACAAATCTTAACAAGTTGTTTTTATCAATAAAGTGTACTGGTAGAAAATAATTTATGAATCATTACAAATACTTTGCTTTGACGGTAGTAAGTACTCACACAATGGGGAAAAAAAAGAAGTTCTGTACAGGGGAGAAAAAATTGATGAATCTGTAATTGTTTAAAAATCATATTGAACTCCTCTGAATCGTAATTGAATCATGTTTGAAAAGACTCCCAATCTTAAGGCCTTCACACACCTACTCTTAATATTTTGTCTGAAAGATTTGCATGGCAATGTTTTTGACCGAACAAATGTCAAGTCAATGGGAACGTTCACATCAGTGACAAATTCTGTCTAGCAATTTTGTGGCTTTTATTTTTTTGAACTGAGGTAGATTTTCTTAATATTCACATCTGACAGAAACACAATAGACCAATCAGAGAAGGCACATTGACAGCGTCACTCTTTTTAAGAGCTGTTAAAAAAAAAGAAAGTCACTTTGTTGCTGCTACTTTGTATCATCATCTTTTGTCACAGCACACTTGTTTGAGAAAAAAAAAAACTCAGTTGAAGTAGCAGTGTTTCCCCTACAAATTTTTGCAGCCAGTCAAGGTTATTACAAGTGCCATTTTAAAAATCCCAATTTGGCATTTTCTCAGTGAAAAAAACGGCATACATAGGTTTACCTTGCAGCCCCACCTCTCTCCCACTGGACTTCACTTAATGTGGAATCCGTTTGTTTTCCTCTCCATGTGAATTTAATCTAGATACTTCATAATGTATTCATAATTTCACATTGGACTTGGTGTGCATAGACAAAGACGTCAATATTTCTCCTTTGAATTATTCACAATTCCGTGCTGTTTTCACATCGGTCCCTATGTGAAAAAGCCTCTTATCTGGGTCATCTTTGGAGGTCTGGAAGTGGATAACTGCTTCAAGTGGTAGCATCTATCTGATCTATTGCAATCATGTATATTCACAAATGTAAAAAAGAAAGATGTGCAGAGGATGAATGGTTGAATGGGACGCATGTTCCCAATGCTTCCAATTAGCTTCATTATCTTACATGTTTACACAAATAGACATTCAACACACATATTTTGACACTATATTTGTTTTTTTTAGTTTTAATAATACCTAAGGCAAACAACAACAGACTGTATCAAATTAAGATTAAAATACAAATAGACCACTAATCACCTGTAATTGATTACAAAGTTAAGCAAGCGGTTCTGCAAAGTATTTACAGTGATCACAATTTTCATAGTTTTAAGACTCAAACAAAAAGAGGACAAACCTTAAACAAAACTAGGCACCATTTTCAATACCCATGCAAATAACAATAAAATCAACAAGCCAGAGATACAGTGGAGACCTAGTTTATAAGTACCAGGGGGCCTATGGTTCCCAGTCACTACCATTATGCTAATAAAAGCTCTATCTGAGCACACATACATAAACCCTTTAGTGCTACAAACCCCATGAATGTGGGGTGGCATGCACATTATAGCCTCCTTACTTTTCTCTAATGGGAACTGAAGACAACTAGTCCTACTTTAATCAGGTCTGAGTCCAGTGTGGCCAGTCTAGTCTGATGGGGGCTGAGTGGTGCATGGACTATGTTAAGGGTTCACTGCTCACTGATACAACAGCTTCACTTCCAGGGCGAGTTCGGGCAAACCACAGTCTTACTCAGTCTGGCAGGAGGAGCACATATGCCCTATTTTGTTTTGCTTCAGTACTGTCTATTTGAAAGAAATGTTTCGGCATTTTGTTGATATAGTATGGAGGGCAGCACATTTAGCTGTCTCAAATATTCTTTTACTGAGCTTTGACACGGCTTCTGCAAACACAACTGCTGCTGCTTCTCCTCCCCAGGCACTAAACAATAAAAATAAAAGAAGCTCATCTGGACTATTTCAGCCAGTACCCATTGTGATTTGAAACTTTGAATTTGCTATCACAGGCACGTGGTTTTAGCCAGATTGCATTGACTTTAAATGAGATCCCTCAACACCACTGCAGAATACATTTACCCCATCCACTTCTAAATATCTGTTGATTCATTAGCAGACTGAATATGGTTAAAGCTTTCTCACTGAGCAGAATGAACAAAAAACTATATGGAAAAAGTCCATGCATTTGTGTGACAAACCTGAATCACTTCAGAGCTTTGCAGGTGAACAACACATTGCTAACTTCCCTCACACATCCTAGACTGAACATAGAAAACTTACACACTGGGGTTTAAGAAACACACATACACATTTGCAGAGTAGATAAAATCTATGTTAAATAATAGATGTAAATCTGATGTATGTTGTGAATATTGTTCGGCTGAAGACTACGATTGCGTGCCACTGGCTGGCCTGCACTGAGCTCTAACTCTCTTTTTCATACACGCACAAACCATAAGCACACCTCATTCCCAAGTGTGACGCAGGGCTGATGTGAACTAAGGGAGGAAGTATGAATAATTCAATTGGAATATTATTCCAAAAGGTCCATTTCCATCTGATCATGATTCCCTTGGCAGAAGTAAGAATTAGAGACAAATATAAGAAGACCAAAAAGAGTATAGTTTGCATACCTCTAATAGGTCTGGGACATCTGGTGAGCCCATTATTTGAATTTCTTTTTCACTCATTCTGTGAACACTCACTGTGATTTGCTACTAAAAGTAAATATTGCATGGCTGAGTCAAATATTTTTCTTAACATGATTTATTTTCAGCATTGGCTAGTTCCTGATCTTTGGTATAAAGCATTATTGGTACCACCGTGAAGCACATATATGAACAGGCATACAAAGCAAACAAACATATAAACAAATGCAAAAAAACAAGCCCTTAGGAGTCAGTCTCTGTCTAACTCATTCTGCATTCTACAACTCTTCCTTTCCCTCCCTTTTCATTTCTCTCGCAATAAGACGGTTTGGTGCCTCTGAGGAAAAGCCCTCATTTTAATTAGACCTGACCTGAGAATCACTTAACTGCTCCTCTCCGCTTATGCCTTCCCCCTCCTCTCCAAGCCTTCGCTCTGTTCCTCACATAGGTCCATTAACACCCTTCCCTTGGCACCCACAGGCTTCAACAGGGGGCAGACACAGGCGTTGTCTTAAAGACGTTTTGAGGACATGCCAAGAAACATTAACCTACTCCATACACCTCCCTCGGACTCTTTCAGTTTAGCTTCCTCTTTCCCTTAAGTCCTCTTCTACTCAGCCCCATCATCATGTTTATCCTCTTGTCTGCACCCTCTTTGCTTCCCTTCTATTCACCTAAAAAGTGACTCAGCTGGCTGAAGGTTTTGTTGGGTATGATGGATGTCCATTGGGAATCTGATGATGATCGAAGGATTGAGGAGCTGGTTGCACACATACAAGAAGCACCAACATCCGTTTAATATTGGCTCACTATAAGACTTAATCTCACATTAGATGTTTCTATTTGTTTGTTTTTTTTAAATATAACAGTTATATGTGAGAACTTAGACCAAAAGGTGTGCTTTACAAATCCCCAGAAGCTTTTAAAGAGTCGACTTTGGTTAACTAATGCCACTAATTTTTAAAGTCTATCATCTGTAAAAAAGAAAAGAAAAAAAAAAAGCATCAAATATGTTCCATATTCATTTAAACTCCTTGATACACCTCTTGTCTTTCAGTCTAAAGTACAGCAGAATATCCTGAAAGAGGATAACTGGGCTGCACTTTGGCAAAAATCTTCAGTGCATTCAGACTTACTGGAGGATGACCTTGCATTTCTTTGCAAAGCCATTCACACTGCATCAACAAAGCATTCTTATTCACATGAATGAGGATGTAAAACTGTGAAATGAGGTCACTCAGACATCTTGAGCATGAATCTAGCTGTCATCATGCCTCTCTTCTTCCTTTCTTCCATCTTCACTTACTGACTCATTTTCTTTATAAACTTCATTTTACCACTAAACAAAATTAGAAAAGAAAATATCATAGAATTGAACGTTTTTCTACACAGTTACAGTAATATAGCCTCTAAGTGTTACGAACATCTCCAAACAGGCTCTCTAACTGAAGACTAATTTGACATAAATCCACATCTTACACTGTATTTGACCCGCTGACCTGCCTCTGGCTCCCCAGTACCCCACAGGCACGTTGGCTGTCAGTTTAAAGGGTCAAGCAAAGGTAAAGACAATGTAATTACGTACCATCTGCATTCTTCAGAGCAGAAGTATTTTGCATTGTGAAATTAATGACGGAAGCCTATGTCCTGTCAGTATGAGTGACAGGTAAATTTCTCGCACATATTGCGTGTTTGAGAAACTTTAGGATAGTATAGGATGATGTGTCTGCATTTTTCAATATGCGTTTGCATGTGCTGCTACGCTTATGTCAATATCTCAAGCAATGGTTGTATATGTGTCTATGAGTATGTGTTAATCTTGTTCTAACACCTTACACTCCCCTACCTGCTCAGACAGGGCCATGGGTTAATTCTGGCCTCAGGCATTGAAGCTAATAACTGCTCGTCAACCGCAGCTTGAACTCTCATAAGTCAAGTGTTACTGTGGTAAGCTTAAAACAGAACCTGCCGAGCACTGATCGAGCTGAATGTGGGATGGGGAACAATTCTATCAAAACCTGCCAGCTGTTTAAAAAAAAAAAAAAAAAGAAGAAGTACATTTTCAAATACTATCAAACTTTTTTTTTTAAATAAACCTGTGCTCTGTATCCTGACAAACATAGCCCTTCTGCGTTCCTGACAAGCTGGGTGATAGAAAGATGAGTCAAACAGCAGTTAAGAAATTAGTTACCAGAACAAATCTACGTGTAGCTGAGATGACATGCGACTGCATGACCCAGCTAGTGAGGAGCTGGTGCTGTCAATCACCTGTTATTCAATACCACTACACATAATTGAATCCAGATAGATATTATAAAGAAAGTTGATTGGATTTGCTGTTTTTTTTTAAAGGATCTGTGGAAGTAGATAGGATAGAAGAAGGAATGCTGTCCTTTGTGGCTCCAAGCAAGAGTCCCCTGGCTTGAGTAAATGAGATGATGAGTGGGAATGGTGTAAGCTGTCACATGTCAAACACTGGTCTTTTAATCCAATCGGCATCTCATATGTCAATCAGCTCCACACAAGAGCAATTGACCAACAGGTCAAGAGCGGTTTAGAAGGATCCATGTAGCTTGAAAATAACAGTAGTCCAGCTTGTTATCCTTGAGACAAATATGCCTCTGCACACCGGACTCAAAGCTAACATGTAGTCATACATTTGTGACATTTCTCTTTTAGATTATACCCAAATTAATGACAAGCAAATGAGGTGCCAGACAGCATGCACAACAACATAATAGGGTATTAGAATGACTAATCTGTTTTTTGGCTGATGTGATGCATGACTGATGATATGACACAATGTTCTTTGGGAAATTCCCTGACACAAGAATGTGTCATAGCCAAGGATTGGGATTGACGTTTTGTATTAAGTACTCTCTTGCATTAACAACTGCAGCTTTTCAGAATTGTTGAAAGTCTTATGCTGATACCACTCATTTTCTTTATAAGTACCAGAGTTTGATTTCCACTAAACAAAAAGCTCCTTAAAAATAGAGACAGACAAAGCTTGGTCTTGAGAGCATGCTGTTGGGATATACAACGTACTATTAAGGCCCCGCAGTCTTCTAGGAAAATAATAATCTTCTGGTCCCAATCGTTCTTTGCTCTGTATTACAGGTATGTTGGTTGTGAATTTAAATGAAAATTTTTTGTGCAAAGAAGAGAATAAAATACCACAAAGAACTTTGAATATTTCAGGTTTTACTTGAAGCTGCTTTGTAGACTAAAGCTGTCATTGCGAATGAAGGTGTCGCTCCTTGCAACTGGCATGAACACGACCGACCAGCATTCCATCAGCATAATGGAAAGACTTGACACGTCCTGACTTATAATGGTTTTCACCTCTGTTGATGCTCTTTTCCTGTTCTTGGAAAAAAAAAGCAGTGACGTGCCGGAGTAAAATCACCATGCTAGAGCACCTTGGGCAGCTGGTGACGCATATTGCTCGCGACGAGAGCTGTAGTCCACAAAGTGGCTTCAAGCAAAACCTGAAAAATCTCAAATCTTTGCAGTATTTTGTTTTTTCTTTGCACAACAAAAAAATGTCATTTATATCCACAACTAACATACCTGGAATCCAGGGCAGAGAACAATTTGGATTAATTATCAAAAGATAATTATTTCATCCCCATTGATTACCATTCATATTTTTTCGTTTGTAAGGTCCCATGAGAAGGAAGTAGATGGGCGTGACTTCAGCTCCCTAATTAGGCAATACAGAAAAAAACAAAAACAAAAAAACAAAAAACCCGCTGAGAATAAACATCTTGACTTTTACAGACCTTGTAAATCTATACTAGAGAAGTCTATTTGGGGTCAGAAAAGGAGGGGAGTGGATCAGTGGAGAATGAGTTAGAATGATTCTGAAGAGTGCCCCCCCCCCCCCCCAAAAAAAAAAAAAAAAAAAAAAAGAGAGAGAGAGCTGCTGGCCATAGGTTGCAGGGAAGTTTGGGGGTAGGGTGGGCATTCCTCTCCTCCCCTTCAAATCCTGCCTGAGACAATAGTACTCACTAAGAGCCAAGAACCAGAGGATGCGATAAGGTAATAATAATGTAATGAGGACCAATCATGAGCTTGAACTAAGAAGAGGGCCTCTTAATTTGTCTAGAGTGGTAATTTAGTGACAGATTAATTGCTTTGAGTGAAAGTGATGATGTGATACATGCAAAGTTGATGCATTCCTAACATGAAAAAGTAAAAAAAAAAAAACAATGATAAATCATAAATCTGAATGAAAGAAGAAAAATGAAGATGACAAAAAATATAATGTATGGTTAATACCTATTTTTCTATACATTAACCAATGGGTTCAGATATTTTAAACTATAATACAAAATTATTTTCCAACAGTCATTTAAAGCGAGAAAGCAATTTTCAGGAGCTGCAGCAAATGATCTGTGATTACTGCACTGCAATTGACATCAGCTTATAGTTCATGGTGCAAGGTAAAGTTGCTCTTCTTCTCCTCTTTCTCAACATGTCATCATTGTTGCCAACAAGGGTTTGACTAAACAGCAGAGTGCCAGATAGAGCAAGCAGCACCTACTCTGCGTAGCTTGTTCCCTCGAGAGCTATTGTGGCTTAAAGTGTTTGATTGTGCAGCCTTGTTTTTCTTTTTTTTTCCCCACTTGCCTCTTTTCAGTCAAGGTTAGGGTTAAAAAAAAAAAACAATTAACTAAATTCAAACCTGGCACATCCATGAATATCACCGCTTGCTTATTATCAAACACTAAATATATAAAAATGTGAATTGTATACTTTGCTTGAACAGCTGTCAATATTTCATCATGGCATATTTATGAATATGGATAGATTTTCTCACTCTGTTACCTCTTTACACTGCAGCAACTGTGGCAGCAACAGTGTATAATCAATACTTCCACCTTTCATTTTGCCACCCAATAGCAGACAAAAACAAACACAGCTTGGCAGTGCTTCGCTTACAGGTGAGATTTTTTGTTGGCACTGGGATTTAATTTAAAAGAATGATGAATTTTAGCAACATAAACTTAATAAATAATTACTTTGCATATAATCTAATTTGTATTTAAGGTATGATTAGATGAGAAGTTACTAAACCAATTCTTTTCTGAAAGAACTCATAAAGAAAAAAAAAAAAGTTCACTGTACAACTACCAAAAAGTTGTTTAAGGTGTGTAACCTTGACAACATACCTCAATACTGAACTGTTTTCTCTTGAGCTTAAAGGCCAGGTCCTTATGGTCAGGAAGTTGGCTTGCCAGACAGTTCAGGTGAGGAACCTGGTGAACATGTAAAAGACCTGTGAAGGACAGAGGGAGCAGATTAAATGTGAGAAAGTTCAACAGTGCATAAAAAAGACCAGTTTGATAATAGCAGTTCCTGTCCTGTCTGTGGTGTGTGAGTATATATTTTGTTACCCTTTATGCCAATAACGAACTACTTTGGCTGAGATAGAAACAAGTCTTTGCTATTTATATAGAAAAAGAAACAATTTTACATTTCTATATTGAAATTCTAAAAGTAAGATTTATCATGAATAATTAATTGTAGTAAGGATTAATGGAATGAGAACAAGCTTTTACAGTATATACAGTATCAGGCAGCTATATCAGCACTAATATCGACAAGCAATATTTCACAAGTATGAAAAACTTTACTTTATAAATAAGTCATTCATAGATATCTGTAAAAGTTTCCACATCAGCAATCCTACTCTCTTTATTCCCATATGAGGGTACTGTAAGTGTGGGCAAAGAAAATCAACTAACAAATCAAACAAATCAACTAACAATTCTTTTAAAAAGAAGGCTGGGCAAAGAGTCTGGGGATTTTCAGTTTCTTTTCCTTCTTTCTTCATTTAGCCTATTTTTACACAGTTACATTTTCTTAAAACTGGATATACTGTAAAAGTGCGGTAGTATAAATACGCATGAGAAAGAAAAGGAGAAATGAAGGGAGCAATGGAGAAAAGAAGACAGACAGAGAAAGTGGGGGATGGTGGGTTCTCTTCCCTGTGCACTTGGGTGATTTCCCCTTGCCTGATTTGCAGTGACAGGCTTCCCAGCATGCTTTGAGCAGCCCTGAACTGCTGCCGCAAACACGCACGCACGCGCAACCGCATGCACTCTCACACTCGTACCAGATGCGTTTGCACTCATGAACACACATCAAAACAATCATACACAGAAACATATTTCATAACCCTACCAGGATTTCTCTAGCTGGTTAAACAGGGCAAATTTATATTTTTGAACAGGAGAATCAAACAATATTCACAATAAATCCCAATGAACCTTTTTTCAGCACAAAGTGATTTTAGAAAATGATGTGACAACGCTCGTGCTGAATGAGCCACCTGCCTTGACAGTGCAAAGGAATGTTATCACTGTGTTTGGAATTATCCACAAAGAAGATGCTACTGGATGCAACAAAAATCCTCCACTGAATGTTTTCAATCTTATCCCTTCATGTGTCACAACTAGGGTCTTACTCGAGGAGGGGAGGGATGGGGGGGGGGGGGGGGGGGGGGGGGGGGGCGCAAAACTGAGTGGGAGAGTTCGAGAGGCACTGCTAAAAATATCCCACTCGCTTATTTTGACCTTTATGCGTGGGGAGTGATAGAAAAGAGGATAGTGAGCAGGAGAAAGAGGGAATGATAAAACTGCAGAAAAAGTGATGGAGAGCACAGAAACAAACTACACTGCCCTCCTCTCTGCTGTCTTCTTTTTTTTTTGTCCCTTACCGGTGTCCTTTCTCCCTACTGAAAGCTTTGCCCTCCATTTATTAGCAGAGCATGCTGGCCATGGAGACATTGAGCGAGGGATAGAGAGATAGAGGCAGAAAGGAAGAGAGAGTGATGGTGAGAATATCGATTCCCCAGTGTTGGTCTGCCCTGCTCCAGAGCCTCAGGGGTATGGGACTGGGGATGAAGAGTGGGCGAGGCGAGAGGGAGAGAGGCTCTGCTGGAGGGGGGGAGGCAGGGATGGAGGGGGTGAGGGTGCGAGGGAGAGGGGGTACAGCGTGGCAGCTGAATCCCCCCCGGCCTGTCTACTGAGGAGCACGTCTGATTGAGCAGCAGCACACTAACGCACACTGACAGCCTGGCCTGCAAGGGGGCTGCCCTGCCTCCATCCACAGCCCAGCCCCAGCTTTAATGCACTGCCTATGTGTGTGTGTCTGTGTATTTGATGGAAAAGAGACAGAAAGATAAGCGAGTGTGTGTGTTCTTACCATGGTAGTCTTTGTAGAGAGGGTTGGTCTCTCTTTCTGAGCCTTTGAAAGATTCTAGTGCTATGGCATTGTCACATAGCCTGGTTATGCTGCCCATTAGAGCTCTGTCCTGTAGGATGGAGTGGGATCAAGATTGAGGGAGGGAGAGAGCAAGAGAGAGAACGTAAGCAGGTAATTAAAAGCCTCCTGACGAGCCATCAGTGTTGCAATTAAATTAGGTCATCAATTCCTGTGGCCAGGTCACCTCTTACCATGGCTTATGTCAGTGCAATGAGTTCTAGAGGGGAAAACACTGATAGGAGTCACAAAGGTGATGTCAGAGCAGACAAACAGACATATACCTTCCACCAGTCAAACATCCATAAATATGGCATGGGAAAATTCATTGAGCGTCACACTTACATAATTCAACTTTATCAAATAGCATCTCTGACAAAAAGGCTAACGGCTGGTCCACAATCTCAAACCTGTGCATAGCAGGACAGGATTAAGAAGGATGAGAAGCAACACAGGTTTGATGAGGAGAGCTCCCCCTACTGGTTAGATGAGTGACATGACAAAAAAAGAGGATAAATGAGGAGTGAAGACAGTGGATAATAAAGAATGGGGGAGTAATATACAAAGAGTGGAGGTACAAGGTTGAAGGAGCGGAGGGAAAGTGAAGGGAAGAAAAGAGAGGGACATTGGGACTGAGGGAGAGGGGGAGTCCTACATTATTAATCCCTCTGCCTCCTGAATCATTCACATCCTTCTCTCTGTGTTGGCTGCCATCGCCTAATGCAGTTTTCATGCCATCATGTCTTTTCCCTACTCTTTCTTCTTCCTTTTCATTTTTGTCCTACTTTTAAAGTATGCATATCCTGCCAGTCAATGCCGCCACCACTTAGAGGGTTTCTTAGGTCACTCTTGCAGTCATTAAAGCCAGTAAGAGTTTGGATAAAACAAATAACTAAAAAAAATTCAAGGCAGTGTTTCCAATAGTGTCCGTGTGAGAGATATGATAACTAGAACATTAGCCGCATTATTCTGCACAAGCCATAATCACTTCTGTGCATTCTGAAAACATGAAGATGAGGCTCAAAGAGTGAAACACTTCAAAATCAGAGGAAACCAGAGTCCATTGTTTGCAGCTGAGTACCCAGGCAGGATGGTAGAATGAGGTCAGTATGACGTTCACATATTCCACATCTTCCCAAGTTAAGAAAGGTGGTCACTGCTCAGAGAAAGATTACTTTCTTCTTGTTTGGTGATGTCTCTAACAAGAGTTACTTTGGTTTTGGATTTGGATTTAAAGTTTATGGTGGCTTAACTGGCTCCATAAAAGAGTCCATCAAAGCAAATATACACTCACCGGCCACTTTATTAGGTACACCTTGCTAGTACCGGGTTGGACCCCTTTTGTCTTCAGAATTGCCTTAATTCTTTGTGGCATAGATTCAGCAAGGTACTGGAGTTATTCCTCAGAGATTTTGCTCCATATTGACATATTGTTGCTGCAGATTTGTCGGCTGCACATCCATGATGAGAACCTCCTGTTCCACCACATCCCAAAGGTGCTATATTGGATTGAGATCTGGTGACTGTGGAGGCCATTTAAGTACCATGAACTCATTGTCATGTTCACAAAATCAGTATGAGATGATTCACAAGGGGCCCAAAGTGTGCCAAGAAAATCTCTCCCACACCATTACACCACCACCACCAACCTGAACCGTTGATACAAGGCAGGATGGATCCATGCTTTCATGTTGTTGACACCAAATTCTGAGCCTACCATCTGAATTTCGTAGCAGAAATCGAGACTCATCAGACTAGGCAACATTTCTCCATCTTCTATTGTCCAATGTTGGTGAGTCTGTGTGAATTGTAGCCTCAGTTTCCTGTTCTTAGCTGACAGGAGTGGCACCCAGTGTGGTCTTCTGCTGTTGTATCCCATCTGCTTCCAGGTTGGATGTGTTGTGCATTCAGATATGCACTTCTGCATATTTTGGTTGTAACAAGTGGTTATTTGAATTACTGTTGCCTTTTAGCTCGAACTAGTCTGGCCATTCTCCTCTGACCGCTGGCATCAACAAGGCATTTGTGCCCACAGAACTGCTGCTCACTGGATATTTTCTCTTTTTCGGACCATTCTCTGTAAACCATAGAGATGGTTGTGTGTGAAAATCCCAGTAGATCAGCAGTTTCTGGAATACTCAGACGAGGCCATCTGGCACCAATGACCATGCCACGTTCAAAATCCCCTTTCTTCCCCATTCTGATGTTCAGTTTGAACTGCAGCAGATTGTCTTGACCATGTCTATATGCTTAAATGCATTGAGTTGCTGCAATGTGATTGGCTGATTAGAAATTTGGGTTAACGAGCAGTTGGACAGGTGTAACTAATAAAGTGGCCAGTGTGTGTATTAAAAAAGCCCTCATCTCAGCTGACAATCACTGGCTTACATGGACCCATACATGGACCCAAATATACCGATTGCTTTCGGTTTAAAAGCTTGTTTGGAATGAAAATGATCCATGCAAACACCGAATGAAAAGTGCTGAACCGAATGAATTTTCATTCGGTTTCACAGGGGTAGAATATTCCTTTCCCCAAACCAAACGGGGTATCATGTAAAAGCTGAATCGGAAAGTTGTGAGGTTGCGCTCTTACAGTGCATGCTTCGACAAGACGTCAACGTGGAACGAGTGACGTTTCCTCACTTTGACAGATGGCTGTGAACAACGTAAACCCTGGACAGCAACAGAAAGTTTGTTTTTTACTCAAACGTTACACCTTTTCCTCTTGGGTGTCTGCAGTAGGAGCACATGGGGATCAGCTGCTGCTGGATTTAAGTTCTGCAGAAACCACGACAACCGTGACGATCAGTTGTTAACCTCCGTCTTTATTAAACAACGCGATGCAACATCATTCTGCGCATGTCAGACAGGATTATTCTGAATAGATATTGGCGCCATGTACACGCCAGATCGGAATGAATTAGTTCCCATGTAAACAGCTGCCCTGAAATCCTCAATCAGAATGATTTCATTCCGAAAGGGAAAAAAGTCTCCATGTAAACGTACCTGACAGGTCAGAATGAGGGACCAGAGTGAACTTTATGCTGCAACATTTTACTTTGTGACTGGGTGTAGCAACAACAGTTTTATTAATATTGCTAATTTCTTTACACATTAGTTTTCTATTCCAAAACAAGCTTTAGACATAAAAGAATACATTCGAGGATATGAAAATATCAATGAGAATACATGAAACACAGATATAAAAAACAAATAATAATAATAATAATAATAATAATAATAATAATAATAATAATAATAATAATAATAATTTAGACTTTATTACTCCCAATAAGGAAATTTCTTCTCTGCATTTTACCCACCTCAGATGTAACCTGACAGCAGTGGATTGCCAATTACAGTGTCCGGGGAGCGGTTGGTGGAGGTTAAGGACTTTGCTCATGGGCCCATAATGGTTCATCCAAGTGTCGTGTTTCGAACTCAAACCCGGTTCTGCCACGTCAAAACCTGCGGTATTACTACTAGGCTACCCACTCCCTTAAATAAGCTCTATTTGCAAATTTTGTAGTAATGGGAGAGAGAATGTTTCAGTGAGGCTTCCATTACTTTCTTCAGAGTCAATAATTTACCTTTTCTTAGTATTTGGTAGCATTGGCTTTAAACTGTATGACTTGGGTCAAGTGATTGGGCAGCCTACTTTGCTGGAATCCTAGCCTATTCCTCCTGATATAACTAGTATAGCTAAGTCAGGTTTGTAAGCCGCCTTCCTTGCACACGTTTTAATTTCTGTCCACAAATTTTCCATGGGATTGAGATCCTGACTTTGTCCTGTTCAAAACACTGATTTTGTTGTCTACTTTAGTTGTATATTTATGGTCATCGCTCATTTGGAAGATCCTCAAGCTTCAAGTTCCTGGCTGATGGATTGAGCCGATGCTCCAATATTTCCAAAAATTGTTCTTTCTTAATGATGCCATCTACTTTTTAAAGTACACGTTCCTCTTGCAGCAAAACAGCCCCACAACCTCATGTTACCAACCCCATACTCCCCATACATAAGGTGTTCTCAGGTGTACAAGGTTTTCCCTTCTTTTTCCAAATGTAATGATGGTCATTATGGCAAAACAGTTCCCCTTTAGTTTCATCAGACCACAGGCCTTGTCTCCAGAAATTATGGGTCTTTGTCCCTGTGTGTATCTGCAAACTGTAATCTGGCTTCTTTTTTTTATAGTTACTTCTGTAGTAATGGTTTCTTCCTGGGTGAGAGGTAGGGATGGGTAACGAATTCAGTACTTTTATTGGTACCTACCAAACTCCGTCTGTACAACCAAGTACCGATTCACGTTAAATCAAACGGTACCCTGTTTCGGTACCTAAATGCATCCTATTTACTGTGAGGGATTGTTAAAAGTTGGTGATTTCTATGCCACACGTGAACGTCGCATTGCACGCATGACAGCAGTCGCTGCGACCCGTGTGTTCTGTAGTAATGGTTTCTTCCTGGGTGAGAGGTAGGGATGGGTAACGAATTCAGTACTTTTATTGGTACCTACCAAACTCCGTCGGTACTACCAAGTACCGATTCCCGTTAAATCAAACGGTACCCTGTTGCATTGCACGCATGACAGCAGTCAATGCGACGCGCGTGTTCAGTCAGAACCAGCAGCTGATTGAAAGCTTTTCTGGCTTCACTTCTCTAAATCATAGACTTCGTTGCAATATTTGAGATGCAAAATGCAAGACAAGCGGCGGAAACATGTCTGATCTTAGGAAGCAGCTGATTAAACACAATACTCTACCAAAAGCTCCGTTCCCGACGCTTCGTCTGCAGCCCGTAGAAAGAAGAGGGAGAAGTCAGTCAGCCCCTCAACAGCTGAATAACCAGATAATAACCAGCAGGGTTCACAAACTGCCGTTCAAAAATTCAGCACGATGTAAATAGCTACTTACTGAGTTTGCCATCAACCAACACAGTAAATCAATTCGGGGGCCGACACGCAGGTCACGTCTCTCCCTCCCTCCCTCCCTCCTTCGCATCTCACATCTTATTAAACTCCTCATCACAGCGGAATTTCTGCACGCGAGCACACCAGCCACAATACTTAGATCTGTCATAGAGTCTGCGTCTCTATGAAGAAGCTTGTATGGTTTAACCAGCACGGCAAAAACTGTCTGCACCAAGTTAGTAAACTGGGCTTTATGACTGCAGCTGCAGGCTCACAGCCTCCATCCTACCTGCGCAAAATGTCATGACAGAATCCGTTTAGTGTCGGAGAACATTCCATCTTTATTCTCATTAAGTTTCCCTCTGTGTAGGCTACTAGACGCTCTGACACCATATAGAATAAAAACAGCTGGATTTTGCTTTAACATATTAGTTAAAAATTACATGTTGAGAATGAGAAATAAATCTGTTATTGCCATATAAACACACACAAAAGTACCGAAAACTGGTACCGTTTGGTACTGTTGCCGATTCGCAGGTACCGGAAGTTGGTACCGTATCGATTCAAATGTGAATGGTACCCATCCCTAGTGAGAGGCCTTTTAGCCCATGTCAGCACAGCCATCAAAGTGTGTACATTGGTTTTGGTGTTGATTCACACATTTCGGACCAAAATATGCTCATCTCTGGGACACAGAACCTGCCTCCTTCCTAAGTGGTATGATGGCTGGACATTCCCATACTGTCTATACTTGCAGATAATTGGTTGACCAGATGGACATGGTACCTGTACACACTCAAAAATAGAGGTACCAATTTGTACTTAAAAGGGTACAAAGCTTGTCACTGGGGGTGTTCCTTTTTGAAAGACATTTCTGTACCCTTCGGTCCTGGTCCATTTTTGTACCTTATCAATTTTAAACCAATTAAAAATGATGAATAAAAGTCAATAAAATAGAGATTATGACAACAATCAAAGATGCTAATAATAAATGAATAATTATTATATTAATATTAGGCCAAGCACATATATAATTAAACATATAATTATTACTATGATTATTATGAAAATAATAATATAATAACTATAATTATACTACTGTTTAGAAGTACTGCTATTTATAGTTATTGTAAAAGCTACACATTTTTCAATGCTGCAGGTACCCTTAGAGTTCAAATGGTACAAATTTGTACTTTATATTACTTTGGACCCTTTTTCATAGTATATAGGTACACTTCTGGCCTCATAAAGACCAATATTGTACTTTTGAGAGAACATTTGTAAAAAAAAATGTACCTACAGGTAGGGATGGGCGATATTTTATCGTGTGCGATATATCGTCAAAGAAATTCCCCACAATAACTATTTGAATTTATCGTTTTTATCGTTAGATACAAATTTATCAGGTTGTGTTTGCAGTTGCACTACTTTGGTTTTTTTAATAAGCCAAGTTAGTTTTGCTTTTTGTATTGTTTGAATAATTGTGGAATTTTGGTCTCTCATATTTCAGAATTGTTTGATTGGTGTCACTACAGTTTTGCATTACAGGTGCACTACTTGAACTTAGTTGATATAGTTTAGTGGCTTCTAGTTTTTTGTAGGACAAAATATTTTGCTGATAGTTTTTATCGTCACTTATTGTTATCATGATAAATAAGAGAAATTATCATGATACATTTTTTAGTCCATATCGCCCATCCCTACCTACAGGTACAGAAATGTTCCTGTCTCGTTCCTCTATTTTTGAGTGTGTAAGCATCTGAAAATTGCACCAAAGGAGGAACCAAACTTGTGGAGCTCCACAGTTCTCTTACTTATATCTTGGCTGATTTCTTTTGCTTTTCCAATAATATTAAACAAGATAGCAGTATGTTCATGGTGTAGCCTTAAAATATATGCAAAGGGGGCAGTGTTTAGCTCAGTTGGTTGAGCAGCCGCCCCATGAACAGAGGCTACAGCTCCTCAGCGCAGTCGACCCCAGTTCGATTCCCAGTCCAGGTCCCTTTGCTGCAAGTCACTCCCCACTCTCTCTGCCCCTTTCCTGTCGCTTTACACTGTTGTATAAAGGTGCCTCCAAAGCCATGTCATCATCATCTGGGATTCTCCATATTGTTTTAGGCAATCTTTGTGTATGTAAACGGCTGACCTCAAAGGGTAATAAAAGTGTCACTGAAACATTCTCTCTCCCATTATTGCTGCATTTAGCGAATATAAATAATTTTGGTCATCCCAAATTGACTAAAACAGTAGAGGTTTATTTATTTTTTTTTTCAGTCCTGTCTGTTGAATATGAATATCAAAATAAATAACTTTGAGGATGACTACATAGACTAATCCGGCCAAATGCCGCAAGCCAACTGTCCGCCATTGCTTAGGGTACATATCTGTACATGTGTAATTAGAACAGATGAGAATCTGACTTTTTTCTAAACAGTATCAAGGGAATGGTGTTGCTGCAAGTTCATGACTTATCTGTGAGATATTAAGAAATATAACATTATTTGCTCTGGTCAGAGCAATATTGTGACCAGAAAATAAAAATTGTTCAGTCGAAAACACAAATGGATCACAAAGATGGTGTCCTGCAGCCTGTAGTTTATTCCGCAGGACGTGTGAATGCTACGTGATCTGTACAGTCCTTAAACAAATAGCCATATTTATGACAAAACAGAAAAGCAACAACCTTTGAAAGAGTTTTAAAGTTTTTCTCTTTTTTTTAAACCAACTTTGATAGGTAACAACAAGATTTGCATGTTATTCCAGTGTGGCTTGTCATTTAAATCGGTTTCTGGAGATGAATAACAGTTTACATGAATGCACTGCTTCGATTTGCATTTAAACTGCAGTAATCGAAGTGGACCAAACCGCCTGGTTAAACTGCAGTTAAAACAACTGCTTGTTTGGGGGAGACGCTCCCCAATACAACCACTGATCAATGATGGAAAAGCAGGAAGAGGCAGAAAACCGGACTCCATAATTAAAGTGGAATCTTTCTGCTGCTTCTTATTAGGCTACTCCATCTCTGTCAACACATTTTCCAGTTGTTTTTTGTTGTTGTTTTGACCTCGGCTTCTTCAAACATGCGCCGTTTGCTTTGTTTTCCCTCCTACCCAAACGATAATCTACCCCTCTTCCTCTTACTTCTTCTTGATGCTTTACAGCAGTCAACATACAGTACGTCACTTCCATTTGGTGTGTTGAATGTCTATGCGCTAGATAGGCTGATGGTCCGTATGCAAGTAAACGAAGTGGACTATCCGTGGAAGCGGACCACGGTCCTTTTAAAGTGGACCAAACAGCAAGAGTGTGAATGCACCCTAAAAGTAATGCACAGTCGTAATTTGGTACCCAAAAGTCTCGGATTTAAGGATTTTTGTGCCTGGCCATCTTCGATATGTATTCATGTGAGTTTTCTTTCCCAAGCCCAAAATATAGAGAAGGGATTTTTTTTTTTTTTACCTTTGTTGTAGATCAGGAAATTTTGATTTTAAGCATCACTGGCAGAATTGAATACTCTCACCAGTGCCATTATGATTTGCAACAACATACCTAAAGGCAGGGCGGATGATGTTTTCCGGGAGCATTTTTTACTAAATTGCTTAAAGTCTTCTTCACACCCCGATTGCAGCCAATTAATTAAATGTTCTGACAAAAATTTTTTTTAAATTAATCACCTGTGGAACGGATACTTGTAGCTTGCTCAAACCATTTTTCCAGGATCCCCAACCCTGCCTTTAATTGCCTGGTTGAATTAATCTGGACTTGAAGGTACTTCAGCACCAAGCTGACAATCTGATGTGTGAACTATGGGAGCATTGGTTAAAGTTGTACTTCCATGGTCATTTCATTAATATTTCTGTGTTCTCCATTATCATTGAATGCATTCTGCATCGTTTCTGTTTAAAAAAAACCTTCTGGTTGCTTTGTATCCAGCTGTATTTTTATACTAGAAGAGAGGCTTGTAGTCCAACGGCAGGCTTTTCTGGGTCCTTCTCATGAATTTCCGTCTGATTGGCTGCCGCCCATCAGTGTATGAAGGAAGCTCCGCCCTCCGCTCTTATTTCGTTACAGACAGGAAATAGAGCCGACAAACAAGATTGTTCCGCCATGCTAACAAACAGTTAGCTAATTAGCTTCTCAACGCCGAAGCTACAGTCATGCTGTCTTTACTTCTAGTGTGTAGTGGAGGGTTACCTGCCTTTCAATGGACAGATAGAAACCCCACGTGGGATACGCTATTTGCAATGTGACGTAGAAGTGCGAGGCTGTTCCCGATTCGCTCTTTTCTTCGTATTGTTTCTCTAATGAGAAAGCACAGCCGACTGGGGGGAACGCAATGCTAGCAAGTCAGCATGTGTAAGTAAACAAGGGGAAACCCTTCGTATTTCAGAAGGAGCAAGTTAAACGGGTTTTCAGTGGAAGGAGGCCTTTAACATCTCAACCACTCATTTTCCAACATTTAAAGCGCTGTCAGGGCTGTTTGACTCTGTCAACATTCTTGACAGCACATACACTGGCATTAGTTTTGGCAGTGTGAGAGACTACTTTAAATGTCTGTTGAGCTTTGTCTGTGTTAATAGAGCGTTCAATTTATAAATTACTGCTCCCTTCTACAATACGACTTACGTCCCATATCCTATCTACCCTACATATCCAAAATTCTGAAAAAAACCTGTTGCCTCCCAACTCCAAAACCACCTGATGTCCAACAATATTTACGAACAGTTTCAATCTTGCTTCCATCCCCTGCACAGTACTGAAACTGCACTTATCGAGATCTCTGAAGACCTCCTCATGGCTTCTGACTCTGGACTACTTTCCATCCTCATTCTCCTGGACCTCACAGCAGCTTTTGACATCATTTCCCACGCCACTCTCCTCAGTTGATTATCATCCATCGGTATCAGCCACACCCTTCAAGCCTGGTTCACTTCATATCTCTCTGATAGGACACAGTTCATACAACTCAAATCTCATAAATCCATCTCCTTCCCCGTTTCTGCTGGTGTGCCCCAAGGTTCTGTCCTGGGGCCCCTCCTGTTTATCATCAACATCCTCCCTCTCGGCTATATCCTCCATAAGCATCACATCAAAATTTCACTGCTACGCGGATGACACCCAGCTCTACCTCTCTATTCAACCATCTGCCTCCACCCTTACCCTTACCAACCTCCCTCACCCTCTGTCTTCAAGAAATCCATCCTTGGTTTTCATCCAACTTCCTCAAACTGAACAACTCTAAAACCGAAGTCATCCTAGCAGGCACACCTCACACTCTTTCCAAAGCCAATAACTTCTCCATTACCTTCGATGACTCAACTGTCCTCCCCTCCCCTCAGTCTGGTCGTCGTCCTCGAAAGCACACTCTCCTTCCAGTCTCACATTAATAACATCACCCAGTCCGCCTACTTCCACCTGCGTAACATCTTTCATCTCCGGTCCTCTCTCACTCCCCAAACTACCGCCATCCTTGTCCACAGCCTCATCACCTCTGGCATTGACTACTGTAATTCACTTCTTTTCGGCCTCCCAAATATTTCCCTCCAGAAACTGCAGCTCCTCCAAAACTCTGCAGCACGCCTGATTACTCGAACCCCCATTTCTCATCATATTGCTCCCATCCTGCAACAACTCTACTGGCTCCCCACAAAGGATCATCTTCAAACTCCTCCTCACTACTTTCAAGGCCCTCCACAACATGGCTCCATCTTACATCTCTGATCTCCTTCATGCTAACACCCCCACCCGCTACAATCCTCCCACACCTTCCAGCTTTCCGTTCCCCCAGCCCGTCTTGTCTCAATAGAGAACCGGGCATTTAGTCACTCTGCTCCCCATCTCTGGAATTCCCCCCTCCTGATCTCCGTACTCTGGACTCCTTCCCTCTTTTCAAATCCAGACTCAAAACCTTTCTGTTCAGACAGTCTTATTCCACATAAGTCCATATCCATCACTCCAATGTTGTTTTTCCCTGTTTTATTTCTTGTAGTTTTGTTTTCTGTGGTACCTCTTATGCTTGTGTTTTTACTGTTTTAGCTTCCTGTTTTTAGTGTTTTATCGGCCTGTACAGTGTCCTTGGGTGTTTTGAGAAGACAATTTGAAATTAAATATATTATTATTATTATTATTCTACAATGCAAATTACCCTCTTGTGCAGGTATACAGTATATCATACCAGGAAATTGTTTTGCAGAAAGCTTTTTTTTTTTTTTTTTTTTTTTACATGGACACAGCTAACGTGAGGAGACTCAGCAGGGAGGCCTTTCATTGCTGCAGGTTCATACCACTGGTTTTAGTGTGTCAGGGTTTTACTGTAAGTCTGAGCAGTTGGAGAGATGTGCAGTGCCCAGAGAAATCTTTGAGATGCTTTTAAGGTTTTTTTTCTTTTTTGTTAATTCATGAAATAATAAAGGACAGAAATATACTATTAAGATGATTACTCTGACCCCTTTAAACCCCAGAGCATTTGAGCTCTTGTGCATTTCACTTCTAACCTTTGTTCAAATGTGCCCAACTGAATTCACTGGATGAGATTATGAAGACACACGTATATGTATGTTATTCCAGGTGATGATGGATGTCATAGTCAAAAAGAAGCTCTGAGGTTGAAGGAATCAGTGACAGGCGTACAAACTAGGTCTCTGTCATAGTGGTCTTTAGCTCTGGGGAAGGATATGTTAAAATATTCTTAGCATTTTTAGTGTCCAGGGGCACATTAGCACCTTGAACATAAGAATCACATCCCTGTGATTTGATGACATTTGAAAAATTTAACAATTAAGTCTCAAATCAAATCTGTGTACGCAGAGGAAACTAGACATTTCATTGATACCATTTCTACAATCAAACATGGTCATGGTCACTAACTAGGATAGATGAAAAAAGGATGGGGAAAAATATGGAACAATCAGGAGTGAACATCTTTTCCATAGTTACTAGAATCTGTAGCCATGGAAAAGATTTATATTTCATTTAAACAACTACCTGCAGTCAACAGCTAAAAAAAATTCTGTAAATGTTCTGGACAGACCCATTTCTAATTTGGACCTAGACCTAGAGAAGTATCTTTGATGAGATATAAAAATGGCTTTGCATTGGCCATCTCATCCAAACCAAATGAGCTTTCATGTTTCTGCCAAGGCAAGCGGGAGAAACTTCAGAGAGAGAAAGATGTGATATAATTGTAAAACATCTCTCAAGATATCTTGCCAGCCCGGTCAAAGTTGCTTTAACCAATGATGAAGTGATGTGTCTTAATACTTTTCTAATATTTGCTTTTGTCATGTGGAGTTTGTTGTGTTGATGATTCTTTTAAAAATGCAGAAAAAGTCTCTAAAAAAAACTATTAGTTGATCTATTTTTTGCTTGTGTGTGGGCTGGGTGTGGTTGCAGGATATAGGATGATGAAAGAGAACCAGGCTAGGACAAGACTAATTAATGTTTAAGATGGACTGTGGCACAGGACTGCTGTGAGAAAGCTTTCAGTAACTCGCTCAGCTTCCCAAGCTGCTAAATAATGGATTGAGCATTGTAGACTAGTAGCAGTGGGTTAGCTGGCTAAGATCTAGCCGTCTCAGCCAGCTAGCCCACTGCTACTAGTCTAGACAGTTTTCCAAAGGCCACACTCTCTTACCTGAAGTAGTTATTTATGCAGTGTAATGACAGAGAGAAGCTCTGCTAACATGTAAGTTGGTAAAACAGTTAAGGTAATATTATTTGAGTTTAAAGTGATAAGCTTTCAAATGTTGGTGATCTCAGCTGATCAATAAAAGTGTTTTTCTTATGATGACACCATCAAGAGAGATTCCCAATGCTAAGCTAATCATAAGGTCATAATATAACAGCCGCTAATTACCTCCTTGTTGGCTTAGTCACTAAACACCTGATTCAGTCCAAAATTTTCCTCTTTTTTTCTTTCCCATCTCATTCACGTCTCTCCACAGGGTGGAGAAGGGGGAGGGGACAGATTAAGGGTTTGGAAGCCTGGCCAGAGTGGGACAGGGGGACCGCTCCCACCACAGCTGACATCTGCTAGTTAGCCATTCTACCTTTTTTGACTAGGCCAAAGCCGCTGTGCACCGAGCATATAGGCCTGGAGCCAGAACGTGTTGTGACAACACAGCTGTTCTCTAAGTTAAGCACTGACCTATATCTTTGAATAAAGGGATCAAAAATTACAAAGTGTCAATGCTCATGTGAGTGAATATTCCAAGAGTGGTTAAAATGTGGCCAGGTTAGTTCAGTAGAAAGTCTCAGATGGCTTCTGCAGTGAGTTTCCTTCTATGGTTGACTGTTTGGGGGGAGGGCTGTGGTTTGCCATATGCCTCAGCAGATGACTCCACCTTCACACTGAGAGGCCAGACTGGACACAGACGCATGCACGCGGACTAGCCCACCCCACAGCCCCCAACTCACCCACAACCACAACTAGAGACACTACTGCAAAAAGTGATGTTTGTAAGACTATACTATGACATAAGTACGAAAAATAAGAAAAGCATAATAAGTAAGAAAAGCATATACAAACAAGTGGGTTTTAATGCCTCTGTACATGAAGTGTGCACTTGACTGGGATGCTTTGGGTGCGATGTTTGGGATGGAGGCCCTCACAACAAAAGACTGTATGCTTTTTCTTCACTGAATGAAGAGTCCATAGATCAAGCACCCATGCACAACATATATCAACTGTAATAACTTAAAAAAAAAAAAAACCTAACTATTGTTAATCAATTTCAATTCAATTAAATTCAGTACTTCCTTCCTGGGTAAGCTGAAGGTAGATGGTTTGGTAACCATTACTAGCTTACATTTTACAGCTGTTTCACCCTAACAAAAAAAGCAGAAGTAGTGTGACCTCTGATAGGCTGTCTTCATGTGTCAATCTCCATCTTACCTGGATGAGATGAGAAGGTACAGTAACTACTGCAACTGACAGCGATGACCTCAGTACGGCACGTAGTCCATAGAGAAAGGTAGTCAGGGCGTGGCTGTGTGAAGGGTTGTCATGACAACTCAGGTCATCACCCCACAGAGCTGAGCCAAGTGAGTGAAGCCCAATTCTCAGGATGTTACGTGACTTTGACTAAAGGAAGTTCAAAGAGAAAAAGAGGGTCAGATTTGTATTTAATTTCAGCAAAGTCTGGTAAATGAGTAACATTTCAGCACATAGCAAGTACAAAGTAATGCAACGTTAACACCAACAGAATATTTGAATCTGAACATTATCTGAAAACTAATTAAAAATTATTTCAGAAAAGTGCTGCTGTCTTGGGGTGGTGTTGCCAAACTCAGGAAGAGAGCAACTGGACAGTCTGCTCACTAGCACAGACGATCGGAACACTGTGCCCAAACGTGACTGGACACAACTGCCCAATCACAGAAGCCATCTGACACACGCACAATGGACCTGTCAGACAGGCTTCCAATATGGCCGCCACCCAGAAACCCCAGCACATTCTTGGCACAACAGTGATGCTCTGCAGCCAAGGGGGCCTGGGTAAGGGTGGAGGGCCTTGCCTTGAAACCACCCTACCCCACCACAAGGGATCAACTGAAACCCACTCTCTTGAGAACTGAGAAAAAGTGGCCAAACAGTAGTGGGACATATATCACTGACCCTCAGAGAATGGAGGAGCCTGTCCAAACTGTGAGAGGTTTTTAGCCTTTAGTTCAATTGCCTTTCATTTGGGGTTTCTTTAGGATGGCTACTGATCACTGAGGTAAGAGCCAAGAGTGATTAACAAAGCCCTAGGTTGAAATCTGCTCACTTTTCTCTTTTTCCTGCCTTTACTTTTTCTTAAACCTCCCCCTCCATTAACACATCCTTCTCAGAATCTCCACCCCACTACTTCCTCTCCCAACAGTATGACCTAAGCTTCGTCTGAATCTGGATCCGAATCGCAGGAATCTAAGAAAAATAAATGCCATTGTTTGGAAGGAGGTTTTCAGAGCTGGCTCCAGAAGGACTCTGAAATTGAACTCAGACCATCTTTTGTTTTATAATTTAATATAAATTCTCCATCTCCACATTTCACTCTATTAAAACAGTAACATTATTGCATAGTTACAATTGTCATTTCTTTGTTTATCAGGCTTTTCAAGGGTTTTGAGAACCACAAAATTAGAAATCTATTTCTGTGTCTGAACCCAGCAGGAGGGGAACTGTGGAAACAAGAATGTTGCTGTGGCAACATCAGGATGGGAGGCCAAAGTTAACTTCTATAGTTTAGCCTATAGAAAAATCAGGGAACAGTGCCAGTAGGGTCCAGCCAAAGATCCGAGGCCAGCCATATAGACTACAACATGTGTGGAACCACAGCCTAATCAGGCAAAGTCTGTGGAGCCTCTTGCTTCCATCCCTGCCAAACTCAACTCAAAAGAGACCAGAACATAAACCCAGGGAGACATACTGTATCTTTGTTCCCATTTAGATATTTATTTCTGAATAAAGTATTTTTTTTTGGTCTGCATGTGTATATAAAATTCATACAGTTAACAGTTCAAAGTGGCAGAACAACGATCAATGCACACACCCTTTTATCCATACTGGACATTTTTGTGCCAGTGCCCATGTTGTTCTGTGCTGGTCTGCATTCCTGGACTGTGCCAACAGCATGTCAGGCGGTCACACTGCTTTAATGATGTCAGCAGTTAATCTGGTGTTTGAGTGACAGCGCTTGGGGAGGAAAAGTGGGGGGTAGATGAGGTAAATCCCATGTGTGAGTGACAGGCAGAGAGGTGGTTCCAGGTGACGAGCAGAGGGTTCACAGAACGTAGGTGAATAAGGTGCAAAGACATGCATGCATGTATGGAATCACATACACAGAAGCTCTCATGCTCTTGTAAAACAAGTTATATAGATGAAGGGTGTCTTTAATTGGTGTAATTTATACACACAATACAGTATAATGTATTTACTGTACAGTATGGACAGAAGACCTATAGGTCCTGTGGAAAACCCAAATAGGCATGCCTAGTGAGACAGACAGGGTCACTGATGTTTATGGCATCCTGTGAGGGACTGGTGACTATTAAAATGATGTATGTCAAAGGTAAAACACACATAGATGGGACACACAGGTGAGCAAATTGAGCAAATGTGAGAAGGTGACAGTGAAATAAACACACTCGAGTACTGGACAGAATGAGAGAAAAGCTGGGGATCACACATATAGATCCAACATTTTCTTTTTTTTTTTTTATTTAACTTTTAAAGTGCATCACACCAGGATCATTTAAATGCATCATAGTCATTTAAGTGGAACTTTTGCCAAAAGTGAGTCCCATGAAAGATATCTGCCATCATGTCAACATTTGTAGAGTTTGCTAAAAAACACCAAAAACAAACAAACCTCTAAACACTGACAGAAACCAGGTGTTACGTACCAGCTTGGCTAGACAATTGAGCGTAACAAAAACAGAACTGTGATACAGTGGGTAGAGGATGGAAATAGGGATGTAATGATATGAAAATTTCATATCACGTTTATTGTGACCAAAATGACCACGGTTATAATTTTTATCTCAGTATAATAGAAATACCCCCCAGCATCTTTAAAAATATCCAAAATGTGCCTAAATGTCTACTTTGTTCTTTTTAAAGGGGGAAAATTCTCAAGAGGACTGTCCATGTGGGTGCCTTTGTTGCCTTTCGCAATGTTTTTCATAAATTAAACACTGCAAACTGTGACTGCTACTGCTTTTCCAGCCAATGAGCAGCATCACTGGGAGTTTTTCAGTTTTAACGATAATTGAAATTTGAAACGGTATTACTAATTGTTGGTAATTTTATCACGGTTAACCATTTTACCGGTAATCGTTACATCCCTAGATGGAAATATAAATTTATTGTCACGAAGAGGGATGTCATTTTCTGTACCGCATCCAGTTCAGGGTCGCTGGGGTTGCTGGAGCCTATCCCAACTACTATCAGGCGAGAGGCAGGGTACACCCTGGACAGGTCCCAGTCTGTCGCAGGGCCAGGAAGAGGGATGTAACAAACCAAACAATGGCAACCTAATGGGCCTTTTCCACTGCCCGTTTTGGTAACCCTTCCACACGGCACGGCACGCTTTCTTTGTGTTTCCTCTGGGAAAACCCATTACGAGCCGTTACAATTTTTCGCACCCGTTTCAAAACTAGCTATAACCATGCTGAACCTACACAAAACGTGACGTACCTGACGGCTCTCCACTGAATGGCCAAACGAAGTTGTCCCCATACGCGCCATACGTGATTTGCCTCGCCTCTTCTAAAAATATCAGGCTCTGTTTTCGGTGACTACAAGCAAACAACAGACTACAGAGAAAACAACAACAGCAGTAACACCTCGACATTGTCCAATGCCTCCATTGTTGTTTTTACTTTACTGCCCACCGCGTGGCACAGCAGTGACGTCACTGCATTCTCGACCGCGTTTACTCCGCCCACTTCCAGGTGGTAGACTACACTTTCTCCTGTGTGAAAACAAAAACCGTCCTGGTCGTCTTTAGTGTGTGGTGCTGTACTGTGCTGTACCGTGCTGTACCATGCCGTGTGCAGCTGCAATGGAAAAGGCCCATAAGGGAGTAGGGGTGTAAGTAATTAGCTTTACCGATAACAAATAAACGGAAAAACCAATCCCAGAAGATTATCAAAGAGATTTCAGTTTTGATAAGAAAACGTTCGGGTGAGTTTACATTTCACTCACAGATGCTTTTGATAAAACAGAATGAAATAAACAAAACATTTGTCATTTTTAAGAGTTTAAACATCCTTTTGAATGTAGCTAGTTGATTGGATTGAGAGATAATCATATATAACATGGATATAACATGGCAGCTGTTTAGCCACAAATGTATTTCTATATGATCACAAACAGCAAATTAACAACAAATGATGGATTTGTTAATTGAATTAGAGGGGCCTTTAATAACTGGAGATATTACACATTTCTGAAAGGTTGTGGGTGCAAAATATAATCAGCACAAACCCTTTGTATTCAGCCAGTATAAAATGAAAGCCATACAGTTATTTAGCTCTTACCATGGGGGCAGCCACATCAAAGCCCTCCCTTTGTATGACCTCTTGAAGAGACTTCAGCAATGCAGAGTAGGACTCAAACATGGTACTGGAGAGATCAAAGGACAGATTGGACACAGTGAACCAGACAACTACGAAAAAAATACTAAAGACACACTTAAGATGTTGAAAGCATCACTGAGACCATTTTGATAAAACTGGGCCAAGCTTATCACTACAGCAGCCTAATCCTCTATGACTGCAGCATGTTCCTCCTGATTGTGCTTTTTTTGGAGCCACCGAAGCATACAGATGATCCATATCAAGAGATCCAATTAATTTATTTGGTTGATTAAATTACAACATGACTGGTTCTTTGTCAGCTCCCTGAGGATCTGATTGTGCCGAGACAGACAGACAGATGAGATGCACATATGCATAAACATACACACAACAAAGATGAGACTGGGGCTTAATGGGCTGATACTTAAAATTAACAGGGAACAGCATTTTGTTGTTTAATCAAGGAGAAGATGTGCACTACTGACAAGGGGCATACAGTACCATCAGACCAACATTTAGCAATAGTCGAGGAAAGGACGACTGCTGAGCCCTCCATGAGCTTATAGGATGTCCAATACCAATGTTAACCCTGTCTTTTTACACAGGACCCTCCACTTAAGAACGCCCCACCATTGTAATGACCACTCTGTCGTGATTCACAGTGGGCTGCTATGTCAGTTGTCAATTCAACCTGCGGGCTACAAAAGCTGATACACACAGACTGGTCACACGCTAATAGTCCTGCATAAAGAACAGAAATACACACTAGTGTTGATTACACTTGGACAAGTATATCCATGTACTCCATTTCAGTTATTCAGTACAACAATGGTGCCTCCTGACCCTGCTGTGGCTAATGATAGAGCTGGATTGGTGAAAGAGGGACACCTACCCTCCACGGTCTCTCTGCCCATGCACCAGCTCTGATGTAGGGGGCTGGGGTGGTGTGACATGCAGTTGTGCAGGAGGTTGCCTCTGGTTGGCAGTCATTGTGTGGGACAGCATTGTATTTTAGCTACCCCTACTGAGCATGGCTCATTCAGGTACCAAAGAGGTCTAGGTGCTTAGCGACAGGGGCTAGTACGTCAGCTAATTAGGATCACGCACAGTGAAGCTTCTTTATCTCAGCATTCCTCTTTGAGCAAAGGAAGAAAGGAGGAGAAAAGGGGGATGCTTGGTCTTAAACAACAGGATCTGTATCACCTAGAGAGCAATTTGTGCCAATTATGCCTTCAAGTGAAACGGAGCAATTTAACAGCTAGGGTATCAACATGGGGCTGTGGACACGTGCAAGGGGGAGTAGTCTGCTTCGAAGTTTGTGTGGTATGTGTGCGTGTGTTTGTGTGTTTGCATGTATTTGTGTCAGTGCTTGGGCGGGCCTTGAGGCACAATGGTGTGGTGCAGGTGTAGTTTCCAGCTGTCAATATGTCTAAGATCTATGACCCATTCACACACTACAACACCGCAATTTCACTCTAACTCGCTGTTATGCAAACTGAGATGATTTTTTAAAAAATATTCTGTCCAATAACATTATCAAGTTCTGTCCTGATATCTAAAAGCAACCAGAGCTGACCATTTCATGCAGTCATGAAGATGCAAACTTCAAACATAAAACCTGCCACATTTAATGTGTTTGTTCGGACGCTCTGTTAAACAGTCTTTATTTGCAGATAAAAAGAACGAAGGATTCTCTAAAGCCTCCTCCACATCCTCTGTGCTCCAGATTGCTGTGTTTACCCAGTATGTGCAAGTGTGCCTTCGTGTGCCTGTGTGTATTCAGCAGCACTCTTTGAGTAAAGAGCCTGCATGACCTCTGAACTCTAAGTACACTCAACGCAGGAGAAATCAAACAGACGCTGAGCAAACAGGACCCTTATTTGAATAGACATACGCAACCTTTCCAAGAGGCTGAATGACTTGGCTGATGGCAAGCAACTCGGAATAGAACCAGGCAGATTTGTATCATTTGCCTAAGAGGTGACTACTCTGAGTTACAAAACACACACACACACACATACACACAAAAAGAAGAAAACAAAGAAAGAAAAAACAACTTTTATTTACACTTTCAAAAGGATAAGCTACAATACGTCACTACATAATGCATCATTTAAGCAGTAGTACTTTTAAATTTAAAACAATTCAGTTAATCACAACTAATAATTTAAAAACAATAGCATAATGTTTCTTTTCCTGCAGATTGAAGTATTAAAAACAATCTTACTGGGTTTGAACAACTACTTAAATAGTAATGCGAATGAAAAAACCTGATTGATGCCATGTATTTCAACAATGATTTTAGAGCTCTAGTCACTGTCAAAGGCAACAACAATCTGTTACAGCTGATAAAATGCAGTATTTTAGTTTAATTTCTGTTAAATGTAAACGTTAATTACTTTTTATTTTGTTTTTTGTTTTTTGCCATGGACTGCTTGTGATAAAAATATGGGAATATTTCAAAAGTGATGGACATTTTCCTGCTCTTTTGTGACATTTACTTGAAAATATCCAAAACAGAGAAAAAATGATCTATAATAATGACAGAAAACAGACATTTGCAACTGTGAGGGTAATCTACTGATATAAATCTATTTTTGGGTCAAATGAGTAAAATTCAGTCCTACAAGGTTTATACCTCATGTGCTCTTTACTGAATTTCCCCCGGGATTAATAAAGCATTTTTCATTTTCATTCGTGCATTTTCAAATCATGCTAAAATGTCAACATTACTGACTCACCTGTATTCTGTGAACAATGCCATGTTAACTTGCATGTGTTCTGTGGGTGAGGTCTTATTTGTACAACCGTGTTTTGTGGATGATGTCGTGCTTGTGTGCCCATGTTCTGTGGATGGTGTCTCATTGGTTTCTGTGCATTCTGTAGATGATGTCTTGTTGTTTTACCTGTGTACAGTTGATGCCAGGATGGGATGTTCTGGAAGGTAGAAGCGGTGGCACTTGGCTGCCTGGCGAATTTCTGGGTCCATCGTCTTGGAGACGTCATAGTAGTGCCCAAAACGGGAAGAGGATGCCAGAGCACTCTAAAGGGGTCAATAGGACAAATTTACAGGATGGCAAAGAATATATGCAGTGAAGCGATTTATCGAAAGAGCATCTGCAGTTGTATCTGATGCTGCTACTTTTGCCGCTTTTAAATTCTTTAAACAAAGAGTGTGACTTAAACATATAAATTAAAAATGAAGCTCTTAATACTTCATGCTTATTTGTCTTTGCAATATATTAAATGCATTTGCTTTGCAATACTATGGTAATGCAATTGCATTGTTTATGGGTCATTCCTCAACATTCCTACAGCAGAGAAGTTAAATAACCACTAGGACCATGGTCTTAATCATTTCTTCACATAAATGTCCACTTCTGGCTGTGAAAGCAAACGTGTCAGGGAAGCAGAGGAAGGCGGATGTTTTCCTGCAGCTGAAAGAGAGTTTTAGTTCTTCTCTCTCAGTGAAACCAGGGATTCCATTGTTAGAGGGGCCCTTAATCTACTTCTAATCTGGATTAGGGCCCCCGGTGTGTCCCTCTCCTGGCAGGACGAGGGGGTCAGCAGGGCAGGGGGGTCAGGGGCTCATCTTCTCTTTGTGAGCTGGGCAACCCGCTTAGCGTTCCATCCCCGCCCTGACGGCCTCACCTTTGATCTGATGTCTTCATCGGGAGAGCAACACAGTGGGCTGTGGCAAGAGAGGTGTGTGTAAGGGGAAAGTAAGCGTTGACTCTCAGGGTGAATTTGGGATGCAAATCCTCTGGTGGGGCTTACTAGTGGTTTGTAAAGACGATTTTACAGGGGAAGGGGGAGAGGTGAGGAAAATACACAGATATAAAGAAGTTTCCAGGGAGAGAGAAAGAGGGAGAGGATCCCCAGGGACACAGTGTGTGCTGTTAATCCACATAGCGATATGGATTATAGACCAATGGGGGTAGACTGCAGAGAAATGGAAGGGGAGGGTCATTTCTCCTCAAAGCGGAAGAAAGAGTGTAGAGCTGCCGACCCTAGCAGGGGGAAAGGCAGGGATTTAGGGGAAGACAGAGGCGCAGGTCTGGGTCATAGGGTTGAGCGAGCAGACATGTCAATGCACAGCCTGCAAAGTACTCTTGTTTCCCAGGCTAAGCAGGGGTGCAGGCGTGTGTGTATGTGTGTATATTAGAGTTGGGGGACCAGTGAAAAGCCTACCTATTGCCAGTTAAGTGTGAGTAATCTGGTACAGCTCTGAAAAGAGAGACTGAAGCCTCATTCACACCAGAAAGGAGTTTAGAGGCTGATGGATTTAGTGGTCAAAACAATTGTCAAACCACTAAGACAAGAGAATCAGAACTGTCCATTCTCATACCATCATTCAGAGTGATATTCTTTTTATAAAAGCAAACTATCACAAAGTTACCTCTCTTGTGGTATAAACAGATATGATTTAGGTGAAAAGTTTCAGACAATATTAAGCATTATTTAAGTCCATCCAATCACCTGTACTTTAGGTAGATTCTGATAGCGCCAGGCAATCTTCATGGCATCAAAACTGTCTTGGGGTTCACAAGGCAGTCTGGGCTGCTCCACTGGTTTGGGAATTGCAACATCATCCAAGATGGGTGCAGGGAGTTCCTGGTTAAAATAGTACAATAAAAAAAAAATTATAAAAAAAAATATCTAAACTGTAAACAAGAAAAAGGTTTATCATTTTATAGAAATGATGCAAGTCAGAAAGGTTCACTATGTAATGCATTGTGAATGCATGACTTTCCAAGAGAAATCTTAAGATGGCAAGTATGATGAAGCAATAACAGACAAGAAACGAAAATTGCACGTGGATAATAATGGCTTTTGAAAGGAAAAATCCCATAGCAGTAAAAGAAAGGGATACATTACTACTGTAGTAATGTGGATTGTATCAAAAAAAACCAGTAAACACAATCTGATGTTGAGTTTCACCAAAAAGGACCCACACGAGAAAAGCAACAGCAGAGTATTATTAAAAGTCAAAACATAAACAGGTAATATAGAACAAACAAACAAATAAACAAACCACTTATTTTACTGCATTCTCATATCAATCTCGTAAGTTGAGGCTCATCCTCCCGTTTTTGCATAAAGTGTAGTCTTTGCATTGGAAAATTACCATAACTAAATTGTAACTGTGAAAACACTAAATAATGTGATATATCCCCACTGGGACTTCCCCTCTCTTAATAAGTCTTTGATATGCAAAGAGAGGGTGAGGCTGTGACCCCTCCCACTATCAATCAGTGAGAGAGAGGCCCTCCTCTGTATGCTGGGTGGCAGGCAACTTCTGGGGCTACAGTCCTCTTCACAGATTGATATGCCGGGAAACATTTCAACAATGCTACAACCATGCCACTCTCGACCTCTCAGATACCCTTGTTGACCCTGACACATGTTGGGAAAAGCTGTGTGTATTGTGCAAGCACCATACCATGGGAGTTGATTATATTGAGAATAATCCTCTAAAAGTGGTTTCCTACATTTTATGACAAGATGGTGAAACAAAGTTTTTCATAAATTTCTTTTCACAAAGTAACAGTTACACTGAATGATACTAAAGAAGATGTACAGAGATCATCTTGAGGTCTTTAGGATTAGTTTGTCAAGATTTATAACACTTGCAAAAATCTTACTTTGCAATACGACAAATTTCATCCTAAGAATTTAAGAGTAAATGGCAACTCCTCTCTTACCTGTAAGATATCATCAGGATTATCTTGAGCTGCTGCCACAAAAAGTTCATGTCGACACACCACTCCTTCAGCCAGAAAGTACTTCAAGATCATGCGAGAGTAGCTATCATATCGGTCTTCCTCTGAAAGAAAGAAAAGGACATCAACAGAATTTCATTATAAACAGAGAATTCAATG
Source organism: Atherinomorus stipes (assembly GCA_023101725.1). Lineage (NCBI taxonomy): Eukaryota > Metazoa > Chordata > Actinopteri > Atheriniformes > Atherinidae > Atherinomorus > Atherinomorus stipes. Next base: position 1,370,820 of record JALJCO010002339.1, read on the forward strand.
CCATTCTGTTAAATATTGCCGGCAAAATCTATGAAAAAGACATTTTGAGATTAAACATTTGTCTCCATTAATTCAGCCACCTATCTATATTTCCAGCAGTCCATGACCGCATCACAGCTGAAGACTATAATTGATGTAAGGACCACATTCTGGCTACCTTTTTGTAGGCAATACATGATGTGGCAATTGACATGGCACAGAGGCATAGGTGTTACTGTGTGATCTGACCATCACTGTGGCAAGGTGACATCTTCAGCCTTCTTGTTAGGTATTAACAGTATGCCTGTCTACTTTCACTATCTCAAGCCCAACCAACAGCAGAGGTGAGAGAGAGACACCTGCCTCAAGCATTCACCTGACCCCACCCACAGAACAGAAATGTTATCTCTGCGGTCAGGATGACTGTCAAGGGAGAGCAAGGGAAGGATGAAACAGTAGCTGTTCTTAAAATGCTTCTTGACATCTGGCTTAATTGAATCTTCTTGTTTTTTCTGTACATTGTGATGGCAATGGCATCTCTCCACAACTGTGTTTCTATTGTCATTCACATAAGGCCTATTTGTAGAAAAAAAAAAAAAGATATACTCAGAGGGGGACGATACATCCTAGCTTCGGAGATTGACACTGCAACATCAACATCATTGTAAAGAAAGTGAATAGAAAAGAAAATGTACGCTGTAAGAAAAGATAACCTTTCTTACAGCACACAATACAACCACCTGACCATTACACACCCTAAGCCTGCACAAAGAAAAAAAAAATGAAAAGTGCTTGCATCATCCCCATGAAACCCAACCGAGCAGGGCACATTCTGTAACTCTGCCCAGCATGCTGCTACTGCTTCCTGACACCATCACTATTTTGTATAGATTTCATAGGCCTTTCTTCACAATGACAAATAGTGGGAACACGGACAAAGGCAGCAGTGACAGTTCAGGTAATGGGCATGCTGACAGCTTGGGAATGACATCCTGACGTGTCATCCTCGAACATCCGGAGAATTCTGCCCCCTCCCACGTTCCTGGTCTACATCCTCACCTACGGATTTTGGATGGACCAGGAAATTCCATGGCTCTTCAATTTGTTGTCGGTGGGGCTCCCTGTTCTCTTATTGATGGGTTTCTAGGTCAGCAGGCCTTTGTGGCTTTCAGCAGGCCCCACAAAGACTCCCAGATGGGCCCTCTCAAGATGGGGCCTATTGTGCTTGTGTTTCTATGGGAGCCTTACAAATGGAACCTCCAGGAGTCATTAGGCTGTTGAGGTAGGGGGTATGAGGAGGGGGCAGGAGGTGGTGGGGTATAGGAGCAACAGAGGGTGGGGGACGGTCATATCTTTGAGGTAGATCAGTCACTCTGGACAGTCATGGATGATTTTTTTTTTTTTTTTTTTGGCTTATTCTGACTAAGATTTGATAAAGGAGGTGGAAGGGGGTGCCTTGGCTTCATTTGCCTTCAAACAAGGGAGTGAGAGTACAAGAGTCCTGAATCATATTCTCTGAAGCTGCAGGGGAGGAGACAAAATATCTAGGTCAGACTGTTTTCCCCTTGTACATCTTTGGTCTCTAAAGTGTTATTATTTTTACTTAACAGCTCAGTGACATTTAGGAAAGAAGAGAACATAAACATTTATCATAAATAACTCAGGGAAAAGCTTTAAAATGATCTGTTTTACTGCTGTCAAATAAATATGTGAAATATACTATACAGGGAGTGCAAAATTATTCGGCAAATGAGTATTTTGACCACATCATCCTCTTTATGCATGTTGTCTTACTCCAAGCTGTATAGGCCGGAAGCCTACTACCAATTAAAGGTGTCATAACCTAGTGTTTTACATACACAATCCTTCTTAAATTATCTTCAAATGAATTTTTAATTATAGTTGGGTGGACGAAAATTTAATGAGCTCATTTTAACCTCTTTTTATCCCCAACTTTTGTTTGTCGCGAGAACACGTACGAGAGTTAGAGCTGTCTGTAAGCGCGTTCACGAGGCAAGCGTCAAAGCCAAAACAAAGTTTTATCAGGACAGAGCAGGTGAAGGAAATGATGTCCCAACAGAGAAAAACTTGATAAAAACTTGATAAAAACTTAACGGTGCGGTTGATCGAGAGGATCCGCGGAATAAAAGGGCTGGACTCTGATGAATATAAGGAGCGGACGTCTGACGTGAAGTTAACCAAACAGTGTAAGCTTCTGTAGCTACATTAGCAGCTTGTCCACTCGTCAACCACCGTTTACTGGTCTCTTACACAAAAGATAATAAGTTACACAAGCAGCAACACTTACCGACTGCACATCCTCACTGATAAATATAATCCACATCTCCCTAGTGCTGTCCACTCAGGCCGACCACGAGCAGCTGTAAGGCGGACATGCTTCTGCGCAGGAGCCGGTGAAAAAGCAGAGCTCATAACTTTATTTCTGAACATCCGATCTTGGAAATTCCAAGTGTAGATGGTAGCTAGTGTCAAAAATATGAAGGGCACGAGGGTTGGAAGCAGCTCTGGGTCTTTCCTGGAAAGCAGCAGCGAAAATCCCCCAAACGCAATATCTCGGCGAGAAACGCTTATACGGGCATTTTCAATACAGGGAGCCAGTTAACCATGCCTTTGCACCTTGAATGAGGATGGATTCATATCTGGGGCTCAGACACTATGACAGGCATCCACAAAGCTGGGCCTCTGCTGGCTTTTGCCACAGCAGAAGACGCAGTGTGACTTGCAACACTCAGGCTGACCACAAGCATCTGTAAGGCGGACATGCTTCTGCGCAGGAGCCGGTGAAAAGCAGAGTTCATAACAAAGACGCTAGCTTAGCAGCTCGCTCGCAGCCTCTCTAGTTCACGTCATAACAGCTGGTCATAACTCCTCCGTGGCAGGTAATCAGCTGCTTTTAGATGGCGCTAAAGAGGCTAGCTAAGCAGGCCGAGGCGATTGACGTCAATGCCAGAGGCGGGTCCAAATCGCGTGCTGTGGAGTGCGCGCTCTTGTGGCCGATTCTGGGATAAAGAGAGAGCTCAAGCTGAAAAACGAAGCCACTTTCACTTTCAGGAGTTTCTGGCACTTTTTTACTTAATTCCTACCCCAATACACATGTTTTAACATGAAAAAGTGGGATTTCCGGGTGATGACTCCTTTAAGCATATCAGGTGATGTGCATCTCTGTAATGAGAAGGGGTGTGGTCTAATCACATCAACACCCTATATCAGGTGTATTAGGCATACATAATTATAAGGCAACTTCCTTTCCTTTGGCAAAATGGGTCAGAAGAGGGACTTGACCGGCTTTGAAAAGTCAAAAATACTGAGACATCTTGCAGAGGGATGCAGCACTCTTAAAAGTGCCAAGCTTCTGAAGCGTGATCATCGAACAATCAAGCGTTTCATTCAAAATAGTCAAAAGGGTTGCAAGAAACGTGTGGAAAAACCAAGGTGCAAAATAACTGCCCATGAACTGAGAAAAGTCAAGCGTGCAGCTGCCAAGATGCCAATTGCCAGCATTTTGCCATATTTCAGAGCTGCAAGATCACTGGAGTGCCCAAAAGCACAAGGTGTGCAATACTCAGAGACATGGCCAAGGTAAGAAAGGCTGAACGCAATGTTGATTGTGAACAGATCAAAACACTGACAGGATCCATGGATGGCAGGCTTTTGAGTGTCCTTGCAAAGAAAGGTGCCTATATTGGTCACTGATTTGTTTTTGTTTTGTTTTGAATGTCAGAAATGTATATTTGTGAATGTTGAGCTGTTATATTGGTTTCCCTGGTGAAAATAAATAATTGAAATGGGTATATATTTGCTTATTGTTAAGTTGCCTAATAATTATGTTTGCCTAATACACCTGATGTAGGGTGTTGATGTGATTAGACCACACCCTTCTCATTACAGAGATGCACATCACCTGATATGCTTAATTGGTAGTAGGCTTTCAGCCTATACAACTTGGAGTAAGACAACATGCATAAAGAGGATGATGTGGTCAAAATACTCATTTGCCTAATAATTTTGCACTCCCTGTATATCGACTTATTTTTTGGAGTCTTTTTTGTTGCTAATAGTAGCTTATTTGAGTAGGGGGGCATGCAGCAAAGAAAGGGCCCAGGGCACAGACTCAAATGTGAGCCAGCTACGCCAAGGAGCCGTGGTCCTTGGACATAGGTTGGCTGCTCCACCAGGTTAGCTAAACACTAAATCAAATGTTCGACAGCTGTTTGTAGCTACCAGGTAAAGCATGTAAAGATTTTTAAACAATTTACATTCACATGTTATGACGTTTTTTTTTTTTTTTTTTTTTTTTTACAGAATCAATCATTTATGAAGAGTTGACTTGTGTTCCATGGAGCTTTACAAATTGTCTAGTGTTGTGGGTAAAATCACATATGACAAGTGTAAGTCAAGACACTTGACGTCTCACAGAATGCATCAAATTTGAAAAAGTCTAAATGTTAGGTGCCCATTCTAACCAACCCTCTTGGTACTTTACTTAGAGTCTCAGCACAAACAATAAGAAAGGACTGTAATAAATAGGGAACTCTAGTCAAAAACACAGAACATAAAAGTGATGTATACTGACAGTGTTTTGCTGTATAAGTGGATCTCAACCCTCCCATTAAAGAAAAGGCTAAATTCACAACAGTTATTAAAATAAGACACCGAAAAAAAGTTATAAAAAATACAAATTTATTAAAATCATAATTTAGTAATAACACAAAATCAACACCAAACAAAATTATACAGCGAAAAATCAGAGCACCTTGTTCATGAACAGTGGTACAAAATACCTGTCAAAAGGATGTAGAACTATTACTGAAACTCACAGAAAACATTAGATTGCAGTGATTGCCTCAACGGGTTCAGTTTTAAAATTGTAGTTCAGGAGCCCCACCATGCTTGTTTGCTTGTTTTATTTTTTTTTGTTTTTAAATTTTCTGTTGAACCACAATTCAAAATTAATGTCATGATTTTCATAATTCTTTTTAAATGTATTATTAATTCTGTCAATTTCAACTTATTTCACTGACAACTGATTTATTTCCCTCTTTAATGGGAAGGTATGTAATCATTTGCACACAACTGTATAACCCATCCCTGACAGCCTCTTTTGGCATATGCGGTAAAAACAAAATCAATATTTAATTGCCATCACCCAAACTTAAGCAAAGAATACCCCTTGACATTGAAAAAAAAAAAAGCAATTAAATATTTGGGAATATACTACCCAAGTTGTATGTACAAGAAAATGATAAAACTCTAAACAAGAAAACTAAAAAGGATCGTAGAAACTGGTCAACATCTTTACTGAATCTCAGTGAAAGTATCAATGATATATTAATGTATATTTTACCTAGACTACTATTTTAATTTATGTCAATATCAGTTAAGATTTCAGCTGGTCAATTTTTTAAAACAATTTTCACTATTGATTTGGAAGGGAAAGCAACCAAGGATTAGATAAAGTACCATACTATGCAATAAGAAGGGAGGTGGTATGTCCCCCCTGATAATACATTATCATTCTGCCCAATTTAGAAATATACAGTGGGTACAGAAAGTATTCAGACCCCTTTAAACTTACTTCGTTTCATTGCAGCCATTTACTAAAATCAAAAAAGCTCATTTTATTTGTCATTAATGTCTTCTTTTTATTAAAAAAGAAAAACTGAAATATTACATGGTCAAAAATATTCAGACCCTTTGCAGTGACACTCATATTTAACTCGCAGGTTGTCCATTTCTTCTGATCCCCCTTGACATGGTTCTACTTCATTGGAGTCCAGCTGTGTTTAATTAAACTGATTGGACTTGATTAGGAAAGGCACACACCTGTCTATATAAGACCTTACAGCTCACAGTGCATGTCAGAGCAAATGAGAATCATGAGGTTGAAGGAACTGTCCAAGGAGCTCAGAGACAAAATTGTGGCAAGTCACAAGGCCAAGGTTACAAAAGAATTTCTGCAGCACTAAAGGTTCCTAAGAGCACGTTGGCCTCCATAGTCCTTAAATGGAAGAAGTTTGGGACGTCCAGAACTCTTCCTAGACCCAGCCGTCCAGCCAAACTGCAATTGTAGGAGAAGAGCCTTGGTGAGAGAGGCAAAAGAAGAAGCCAAAGATCACTGTGGCTGAGCTCCAGAGATGCAGTAGTGAGATGGGAGAAAATTCCACAAAGTCAACTATCGCTGTAGCCCTCCACCAGTCGGGGCTTTATGGCAGAGTGGCCCGACGGAAGCCTCTCCTCAGTGCAAGACATATGAAAGCCCGACGGAAGCCTCTCCTCAGTGCAAGACATATGAAAGCCCACACAGAGTTTGCCAAAAATTACATGAAGGATTCCCAGACTGTAAGAAATAAAATTCTCTGGTCTGATGAGACCAAGATTGAACTTTTAATTCTAAGCGGTATGTGTGGAGAAAAACCAGGCACTGCTCATCACCTGCCCAATACAATCCCAACAGTGAAACATGGTGGTGGTAGCATCATGGTATGGGGGTGTTTTCCAGTTGCAGGGACAGGACGACTGTTTCCAATTGCAGGAAAGATTAATGTGGCCAAGTACCAAGAGATCCTGGACAAAAACCTCTTCCAGAGTGCTCAGGACCTCACACTGGGGCAAAGGTTTACCCTCCAACAAGACAATGACCCTAAGCACACAGCTAAAATAACAAAGGAGTGGCTTCAGAACAACTCTGGGACCATTCTTGACTGGTCCAGCCAGAGCCCTGTCTTAAACTCAATTGAACACCTCTGGAGAAAACTGAAAATGGTTGTCCACCAACGTTCACCATCCAACCTGACAGAACTGGAGAGGATCTGCAAGGAAGAATGGCAGAAGATCCCCAAATCCAGGTGTGAAAAACTTGTTTTTTCCACATCATTCCCAAGAAGACTCATGTCTGTACTAGCTCTAAAGGGTGCTTCTACTCAGTAAACAAAGGGTCTGAATATGACCATGTGATATTTTAGTTTTTCTTTTTTAATGAATTTGCGAATATTTCTACATTTCTGTTTTTTTTCTGTCAAGATGGGGTGCTGAATGTACAATAATGAGAAATAAAATGAACTTTTTTGATTTTGACAAATGGCTGCAATGAAACAAGATGTGAAAAGTTTAAAGGGGTCTGAATACTTTCCGTACCCACCGGATATTGCCTGGCCATAAAAAAAAAAAATCATCACCAGGATTTAACTATGGAAATACAGTAGGTATGAGCTTTCTACTGAAAAATTACTGCACGGGTGATTTTCTGACAGTTGGCTGCAAGTTATTTAAACACAATTGATGCAACAAGTAGCTTTTCATTTCTTAAACAACCATGTCAAAGGACATATCCCGCAGTCATGTAAAGAAGGAGGGTCAAACCATTGGCATGCATCAAGCTGAGAAAACATCTAAGGTGATAGCAGAAACTACTAAAATTTTGTTCCAACACATTATTAAAAACTGGAAGGTTAGTGGGGAGCCATCTAAGAAAGAAATGTTGTTGGAGAAAAATCCTAAATGATTGTGAACCGAGATCACTTAAACATTTGGCCAGAGAAAATCAAAGAAAAACAACAGTACATTTCTACATGCGAAATGCAAAGGGAGCTCAAGGGATTGGGACTGAACAACTGTGTAGCCATAAGAAAAGTACAAATCAGTAAGGCTGATAGGGATGGGGATTTGCGAACATCTTTTTGATCGATCGTCGGGAGAATTAACGATCTATTATCAATTTAATCATTAAGAAATGCATGTTAAAAAATTATTACACATACCAAATGCAGACTGTTTTATCTTTTCTTCTAAAATATGTATTTATTTCAGCTTCCCGTTGCTCTACAGCCTCAATCATCTTCTCGGCGAGAAGGTTGGCAGTGGTGGCACATTATGGGGAGGTAGCTCTCTGCAGTTAAAGCGGTCCAAGTCTGTTGTTATGGCAACGCTAGCTGCTGTGGCTAACTTGTTTAGCAGCTCCTGCTTTTGCTTCTCGTGTTTCAATGAGCCTGGTGATGGTGCACCTTGAAGGAAACTGATAAGACTGGTTCGAGTAAATTCATCAAATCTCGGAAACCTTTACCATCAAAGACACTTCTTGGCAACATATCCACTTTAATCATTTTACAGATTCCCTTCGTTATTTTGACTGCCCGCTTTGCACCACAGCTCCTCAACTTAAGACTGAGGCAACGGTGTGTTGAACAGAGGATTCATTACCTTTAAGCACGGTCGGATGAGCGTTTTTTTAAATGGTACATCATGGGAGTTGTCGAGTTTTTTTTACAAAACATGTCCCAGTATTTACAATGTGAGGTGACCTTTTCTAATGCAGAATGGTCCCATACCAGACTTCACCGTGCTCGCTTCATGTTTAGATGAGCCTTCTTTCAGCTGCTGTGACGGGGACAACTGCAGCTCGCAAGTGGCTTCCACTGCTGTCTTTAGGCCATATCGCCCCCCGCTGGTAGGATGTTTTATCATCACCACCCCATATTGAAATATATTACATAGCTTCAAGACGTGCACTACATGAATGAACTCTGTTTTATAACACCGTTGGATGATCGAAAAAAATTTACGTGATTGAAAAAATTCTTAATGATCAATTATCGATCATTGATTAAGAGTGCCCATCCCTAAAGGCTAACCAGAGAAAAAGGCTTCAATTTGCTAGTGAGCATAAAGATTGGACTTTGGGGTAATGGAAGAAGGTCATGTAGTCTGATAAGTCCAGGTTTGTGCTGGAGAGGGCTTTGTGCAGTGGTGGAACACTTCCATCATGAATAGAAGATCTTGGTGAAAAATTAATACAACACTGACTGGAAGTAAATGCTGTAACATTGCAGAAGCTACCGTTATCAAAGCTAAAGGTGGTCCCATGAAATATTAGCATGTGACCTTTTCATTTGGTGGCAACTCTTTTTTTTTTTGGCAGGGCAGTGTAGTTCATTGGTGTGACAGCAAATATAAGGCAAATGGCAGGATATGGGAGAGAGAGAGCATGCAAGGGCATCCGACTACAAACATTGGGCACGTTTACACGGAGACTTTTTTTCCCTTTCGGAATGAAATCATTCTGATTGAGGATTTTAGGGCAGCTGTTTACATGGGGACTAATTCATTCGGATCTGGCGTGTACATGCGCCAACATTTATTCAGAATAATCCTGTCTGACATGCGCAGAATAATGTAAATCACGTTATTTATTAAAGACGAAGGTCTACAAACTGATCATCACGGTTGTTGTGGTCAGGCGCTCCTGCTGCACGAAGAGGAAAAGGCGTAGAGACAGAATTTGAATTAAAAACAAACTTTCTGTTGCTGTCCAAGGAATAACGTTGTTCACAGCCATCTGTCAAAGTAAGGAAACGTCACTTGTTTCACGTTGACGTCTCGTCGAAGCATGCGCTAAAAGAGTGCAACCTCACAACTTTCCGATTCAGCGTTTACATGATACCCCGTTCGGTTTGGGGAAAGGAATATTCTACCCCCGTGAAACCGAAAGAAAATTCATTCGGAAAGAGGCGTTTACGTGGATCATTTTAATTCCGAAAGAGCTTTTAAACCGAAAGCAATCGGTCTATTTGGGTCCATGTAAACGCAGCTAATGACTGGAGATGAGAAATTGTGTCATGTCAGCTTATCACAAAAAAAAAATCTCTTGTAAATGTTTAAAAACTAGCCCACCTACAGTGAATACTTAGTTAAAATTCATAAATTTAGTTCTTTTATTTGATTAGCAATAAAGATAGTAAAGCCAAACAAGTAATGCCAAACAGGTTTTGGCTGAAGCATACACTTACTATGCCAACCATTTTTACATAAACATCTTCAGCAAGCAACTCAAATACATCATGGAATTGAAAGGAAAATACTGAACAAAAGGAAACAACTAAGCTTTAACATCAAAGAAGCAAATACATAAAATTAAATTCTGTAACAGTCCAAGCAAACAAAACAAAAGTTTCAGAAATTTCATTACTACTTTTTTTTTCATATTTGATTTATACATCTCTTTCTAATATTTTCTTTCTTTCTTTCTTTCTTTTGCTTTCTTTCTTTCTTTTTTTTTTTTCTACTTGTCATGTCCAGCATCATAGCAAGCAGAATGGTGATCTGGTTGCTTTATTGTGTTGAACTGTTTTGCTTTGCCAAGGGGAGTTTTATGAACACAAGGCTCCCCTTGATATCCTGTTTATTCATTTTATTTCTTTAATTAAACATTTGTTTATAACAGCATTCCATACCATACTGCTGGGCTTGACAAGGAAAAAATGAAAGTTAACAGAAGCAATGATAAAAGTGGAACAGAGAGAAAGGAGCAAGGGAGAGGGAGAGGGAGAGAGAGAGAGAGAGAGAGAGAGAGAGAGAGAGAGAGAGAAAAACATGGATCCACTTACACAGTTCACTGGTGCATCTGTACAGAAACCCCTAAACAACATTCCAAGGTCTCAGTTGGAAAACAAAACTAGCAATCCCCCTCAGGGGGACCTGCAGGTGGCTTAAGTATCATCAGATTACACAAACACTCGCAGAACTACACAGAGAAGAGGTAACACCTAGTCAGTGCAATGGGAAGCAGCGTCACAGCGTCAACATGCATGATAAAGGGTGCTCTATGGTGATGCAGTCATTCAGATGCAACCTCATCTCTGCAAGGAGGAGAAAGCCCGCAAAGCCCGATCCCGGGTCCCCAGCAGCCACCCAGAGGCCCAGACCCCAGCCACCCCCCCAAAGGGACGGACATGCATCCCCCCAGAGGGCGGCAGAAGGCGGCCCCAGCCGGAGCCCCCCGTGGTCTCGGGGCCCAGGCCCCAGTGGACCAAGACCAGCAGCTGCCAACCCCACCAGGCGCCTGTCCCCCCCGGAGCAGGCACGGCGCGGGGCCCAAGCGCCCGGGCGCAGCCCCCCCCCCCGACCCAGGCGGCCCAACCAACACCCAGGAGGATCAGACCCCCCAGACGAAACCCCAGCACAGGCCAGCCCCCACCCCGATGTCCCTGCCCCACACACCTGACACCAGGGCACTACCACTGCTACCACCCCCCTATACCACACTCACACACACTCCCCACACACATACCCTCAACACCCACATGTACTCCCCCCACACACATGCACCAACCCGCTCCACCCCAACACCCTCCCCCTCTACCCTACACACATACCCCCCACCTTCTGATACCCTCCAACACACATACATGCACCAACCTGCTCCACCCGCCGACCTTACATACCCACACTCACTCCTCCCTCCACCCCAACACCCTCCTCCTACTTTCTTTTTTTAAAACATGCTTTAAAAAAATGAAATGAAAAATATTCTATTTATCCCAGAAGGGAAATTCAATAAATGAGAGAAGTGAATTGCAACTTTTTAAGTCATTGTCATTTTTGTTCCACAAGTTGCCACCTCAGACAGAAACACATCTCTGTCTTATCTTGTTTTTTATCATATATGTTCCTTTCAGATTTTGATTCTTTGATTTCAAACAGCTTCTGAATACTGCAGCAGAGTAAATTATTCTGTACTTTAATATTGACTGTGCTATTCTAAACTCAACTAAATCATAAAATTCAAGGGTATTAAGATTAATAATCAAAATGTTGGTTGGTTCTCTTAAGTTTGAGTGACTTATAATTCTTAGTTGTTAAAGAGATCCACAAGATGGAAAGACTTACCTTTTTGCTCAGACAGAAAAGATATGCATAATGCCAGATGGGAAAACCGGATAAAAGATTGTTGGAATGAGGAACAGAGAGCAGTTGGTGTTGGTTTCTTTTTTAAGATTTCATTAATTTTATTTAATTTTTTCTGTAGGTTAGTTTCTGTGTTTTGTTTGTGATTTTTATTAATCCTTCCTTATCCTCATACACTTAAAGTATCTTTTTAGATGTGAACTGCCATTCCCTTTCTCTCTGAAATATGCTTTATTTATTGGAGATTGCTCACACATAATAAGTCGTAGTACTATATAGAGATCTGTCTATAATGTCAGTGTACAGAATACAATCAATTTATTTGGAAGTAGTTGATGTTAAATGCCTGTCTGTTAAGCTTTTTTTTTCTTTTTTTGTACAGTGCTTTTCTAACTTTCTTCCAAAGGACCCAATAAAAGTGACAAAAAACTCCCACAACAGTAAGTCACATAAACAGTAAATGTCATTAGTTCAAATTTCTTTTTTTCTACATTTTACAGACAAACCAGCATGATTTTAAAGCCTCTTTCTTTCTTTATTTTTTTTTTGTTAAAAATCTAAATTAAGTAAACATGTTTGCAACTTATCTCTAATAATACGTTGTAACTTTATCATTTTACATCTTAAGATTTAATACTCTGAATTATTTTGCTACACACTGTCTCTAATGCAAAGCATTCACAGCTAATATTGTGCACTTTTAAAGCAATGAAATATTCATGAGTAAAACAAATAAACTAAACTTAATGATGATTAATGAGGGTACAGTCAGGCGAAAGAGGCATTTACTTAAATTAGAGAAATGACGCCATATATAGTTAACATAATGCAAGCTGGGCAGCTTTGTTCCTCCACTTGCAAAAACATAAGAGATGAGAGATCTTCAGACAGCAGCCATACTGGACTGATCCCCCTCTGGATGACAAATCAGGACAGACAGCTCAAGACACTTCAAAGGCAGACAACGACCAGTCTGATAATTTTATGTCTGTGCCTCACAAACAGGCCATCACAGCTAAAGGGGCAGACTGTAGGAGACGACTGCCTGAAACAAACACAAACACACACTCCAAACTCACCCCCACCTATACCACCCACCCACACAACAAAACAGACACACTTGCAGCACATTGTGCGCAAACATCACATTTTCGGAGGCAAACACAAGAGAGTGCACACACACGCATTTCACCTTTACTGTGTCTCTCATTACCAGATGAAACCAACCGTACATTGATTCACAAAATGGAAGGGAAGAACGCATTAGTGTGTAATCACTGACTCCTGCATCGATTGGGGGGATGAATTAAAGGGCAAAGCAATATCATCAGTTGGTATAGGCCTTGGCTACACACAAATTACAGCTTCAAGGGGAAACATGACTACCTTAACCTTACTGTCTACCAGTGCATATAGCCTAGCCTTCGATGAATGATAATAATAATAATAATACAGTGGAAGACATTTATGTCCCCAGAAAACCCACTTGCTTTTTATGTTAATCTGAAAACTTCTCACAAACATCTGCAGACAAGCATATCAATTAAGGACTACACTAAAAGTCTGAACACCTGGGATTCTAACCAGAGACCTTTAGGTCATTAGTCTTTTTGCCACTCTATTCTAACCACACAGAGCCTTTGAAAAGGCACTACTGATAGCTGTTGCTTGCTACAGAGTTACAGAGTTAAAGTGATGGAAAACAGTCAAAGTGGTTGCAGTGTTGTTTTCTAAATTCTTCAATATTACAACTCCATAACTAAAAGTGCTCTAAAGAGTCTCCAAAGAGCAACAAACCATAACGTCTCTCTTTCTGTCTTCTCCACCCCAGCCGGTCAAGGCAGATGGCCGCCCTACCTGAGCCGGGTTCTGCCGGAGGTTTATGTTTTTCCTCCCTGTTAAAAGGGTGTTTTCCTTCCCACTGTCGCCACCGCTCCGTGCTTGCTCAGGTTGGGGGATTGGACCGGGTCAAGTCAAGATTCGATCCAATCTGTTGGTTTCCTTAACTAGGCTATTATGAATATGACCTGAATTTTTCTGTCTGGTATGCGCCCTGAAGTGACATTGTCATGAATGGATGCTATACAAATAAAGTTGAATTGAAAGTTGAATTAGGGCTGCACGGTGGCGTGGTGGTTAGCACCGCAGCCTCACAGTAAGAAGGTCGCTGGTTCGATTCCCGGCTGGGGAGGGGGTTTGAACAATTCCAACTGTGGCCTTCCTGTGTGGAGTTTGCATGTTCTCCCCGTGTATGCGTGGGTTCTCTCCGGGTACTCCGGCTTCCTCCCACAGTCCAAAGACATGCATGTTAGGTTAATTGATCACTCTAAATTGTCCCTAGGAATGAATGTGAGCGTGAATGGTTGTCTGTCTCTCTGTGTTGGCCCTGCGACAGACTGGCGACCTGTCCAGGGTGTACCCCGCCTCTCGCCTGATAATAGCTGGGATAGGCTCCAGCAACCCCCGCGACCCTGAACTGGATAAGCGGTACAGAAAATGACTGACTGACTGACTGACTGAAAGTTGAATTGAATTGATATATTGTTTCATACAACAAAACATATTCAAGTCTCATGTATAATTAATATGAGCTTAAAGGGACTTGAGGCAGGAATTTTAAAAAAATCAAATATGAATGTCCTTTTTTTTTCATACTAATGGGTGATGAAGCGCTACATACCAAAAATAACGTTTCCACCCATGTTTCTCTCCGTTGCCTTGAACAGGCTGTGTGCTGCAAAATGCACTGCAATTTGGTGTCCGAATTTCCCGCGCTGGCTTGCGGACGTGACGTCAAATGACCTACATCCGCAGTTTTGATGCAGGAAAAAGACGGTTGCGTTATATTAAAACACTGTAAGCGATAGTTATGGATTCTTCTGCTGTCAGAATACGATCTAGATCAACTGAAAGACCACTAAAAAGTGTAACTACGAAGAAAAAGCTTAGTAAACAACATTATAGCTTTTCAGCTCTGCCATGCGGACGTGATGTCAAATGACGCTACATCCCCTGATTTGATATATAGGACGAAGCCGGTCGCGGTAAATTCAAACACTGTAAGCGATTGTTATGGATTATTCTGACTTCAGCAAACGATCCAGATCAACTGAAAGACCACTAAAAAGTGTAACTACGGAGAAAAAGGTGAGTAAACAACATTATAGCTTCAGTTTGTGCACGCTCCCGTGACGGCTTGGCTCATGGCTGCAGTTACCTGAAGCGCCAATCCTGGCAGTCGCGAGTTTCGTTTCTTAATCTTGCCTCAAGTCCCTTTAAATGACTCAAAAAATGTCACACTGGTCATCATGGCTAAAGTTGCAGACTGATAACCTGGTACACCAGGCTGACTAATGCCATGTATGAGATACACGGTAAGTCAAGACTTGCCGTGTATCTCATACATGCTGCTATGGTGTGCCAGTAACAGATGGGGACAAATACCCAAGTGTCCATGTAGGTTAAATGGTATCAGACTCGTTATTTGAAATAATAATAGTGAAAATCATGTTTGTTTTTTTTACTTGTGTCTTATCCTGTGTCAAAGCAAAACAAGATGGCAAAAACATCAAGTATAATTTTTTTATACTTGATTTTTATGCTGTTTTTTTTTTTTTTTTTTTAAATAATATGAATAGTGAAAACTCACCGATTAGAAGCACAGTTCCAACTGCTAACCCACCACCTGTTAATGGGGAAAAAAAGTAACATTAATAACATAGTATCACAACTGTCTCTTAATTATTCTGAAAACAGAGAAGCCTGAAGTAAGCCTCAAGTACTTCCTTCTCTATATTATTATTTTCCTTTTGGACTCCACAGCAGTAAATTTAAATTAATAACAAACACCACAATAGATATTTTAACCTGTTGCTGGTCAACTTAAATCCATGAGTGCTTGACAGTGAGCACAATACCAGCTTTATCAACTTAAAACAGTTAGTTTAGAGGGGTGGGTTTCCTTCTGTAATGTCTTCAGTGAAAAGTTGCCATATTTTTGGATCTACCTGTACATTTAGAACAGGTGCTTTTACTAACGAGCACGCATGGCAGAAGAGCTGTGCTGGTTTAGTGAATGATTGGAACAACTGCTGGACAGTATTTTTACTTTCTGGAACAGGGATGTCAAGGTGAACATCCCTGTTCCAGAGAGTAAAAATCCTGTCCAGCAGTGCCCTCATTGTCTTCCGTGCCTGACACAGAACTGGCTATCTGAAAAGAGGGTTTTGTGAAAAGTAAGAGTTCCACAAATCCAGTACATTTCACAACCCCTGGGAGCTTTAATCTTCTCATGTAGCCATCAGTGTGGTGTGTATTTTACAACTTGCCCATTCCTTGTGTCACAAATCACCTGATCATAAATATATTTGACCCGAATGTGACCAATTTGTGTAATTATTTTAAAAGAATTAAAAAATATATAAAAGATATAAGCTTGATTAATCTTTCTGCCAATTTCCCTAGAATTCACCAGATTCCTCAGCTCTGTTTAAACAGCCTTACAAGATTATCACAAGGTGTTTAAATCCTTGGAACATTCATGATTTGAATCTAATACCAAGGCCAGACACCAGAGCCTGACTGCAGGTCCATTCTACTCTATAAGAAAAAAGAAAAAAAAAAATAACTTGGAGGGAAGATGACTGATTAGCAACTAAAATGTGGCTTTCCAAGGCTATAAAAGCACAAATCCAAAAAGCTAAGGAAGGAAAAAAGGAAAAAAGACAACATTTTTCTTACAAGCAAAAACAAAGTCTTAAGGCTCCTCTCTCTTACACATCATTAAGACTTATAATACTGGTATAATATAATATAATGCAATGTAATATAAGTAATAATAATAGTCAAGTATTTCTTGAAAATCATCCCAGTAAGCTAGAATTACAGATTAAGAAAATTAAAATCTCAGTTGTTGGGGGAAAAAAAAAAAAAAAAAGTAAGTAGGGGTTGTAAAATAACTGGCCTGCAGGATTTAAAATGCTTCCATTAATAGTCTATCAGACAAGAGTAGTCTTAAAAACAAAAATTAATTAATATCAAACTTTATTCATAAAGTACCTTTCATACAGAAGCAGCTACAGTGCTTTACATAAATAAAACCAATAAAACAATTTCTGAATACAACTACATACATGCATGTATACACATACTTATGAATATACATACAAAAACACACACTTGATCTCTCTTCATACACATATCACAGTCACATCCACACAGTGAACAAATACACTCCCACCACCACCCCACTCTGTACAACACAAACCATTACATCTTGTTTCTACCTTATCTCTTTAACCGAAACATCAATATAAAATACAAAACAAACAACGAATGACATACCCTGCAGAAATTAACTGTATTTACATGCTAAAAAACTCACATGCTTGCACCTGCGTGCAGAAATAATGAGTAGTGTAACACTTAACAACACAGTTAGCCTGTGCTAACTTATTACATCTAAAGAGACTGACCGAGCAGATAGTCGAGTGACGTGACACCAGTCGAAATTAAGAGTTGTCCATTTTGAACCGAAGGTCTAGTACCAGGTATGGAGATTAATTTGCTTCTAGTTTTCTTCTGAAAGCTCGTACTATTGAACATTGATGTATCGGCTGAGGGGTTACCCATACTGTTCACGGGAGCTGCCATATTGCTAGTAACGTGGTAACGCGTGATAGTGTTTAGGAGCACGTAATCCAATCAAAGAAGAGTTTGTTGAAGCTCCACCAATGAGGACATCTATTATTTCGATGCCGCTTCTGGAAGCTGTCAAAGGGAAGTTCAATTTGTTATGGTAAAGTGCCTGGTTTGACGTTGAATCACACGTTGGTAAGTTACTAAAAAGCTCCGCAGATTTTCATAATTAGTTGCTGCTGTTTTGCGTTTCTACGTCATTTTAATTAAACACAAGCGTGTGTGTTTTTGGCTATAGCCGGAAGATAATCCGTGTATGAAAACATCCTTTTCTTTATTGGTTTTGTCTGTAGGTGACCTTTTTCGTTCAAATGTAATGATACAGAATCTGAATACTGGTAGGAGGAATTGGCCCCTCTTAGCTTCTCTCTAGTTACAGTTAAACCTGTTTGTCAGTAGCACATAATGTCAGAGCAAGCTGCAAGAAGAACATTCCGTTCTGTTTGGTCTCATTATGTAAGATGTCACAGCATTAGTAAACTAAGTGGGCAAACTAGGAATATGTAGTTGAGACGCATTTAAAACAACAGTAAGTGGAAGAGAGTGGGCGATTATTAAGATCATTTTCTTCTAAATGAAACCTAAGCATGTTTTAGTAAATAAAAGTAGGAGGAAAGGTGTTTCCTTTCATTTCTGTTTCAGTTTAAGTCGTGCATAAAGCATGATTCTTCTGAAGTGGTTTACCATGAGCAACCCCAATTTCTAGTCAGTTGGTGTAGATTTGCAAATCTGATAAACCAATATTTTATTCACAACAGAACACAGAAAACATATCAAATGCAGAAAAAGAGACATTTATTGTTAGTTGGAATAAAAAGACATCTTGATTTTGGAGGCAGAAACATGTCTCAAAAAAGTACAGGGCCATGTTTACTGATGTATAACAACACTTCTTCATATAGCAACAGTCTATAAATATCTGGAAATACAGAAGTTGTTTTTGAAATGAGCATTGAGATCAAGCCAGATGCTCCCTCACTTCTTAATTTTTCAAGAACTAAACTATTCTTCTGTTCTGTTCTGTTCTATTCTATTCTATTCTATTCTATTCTATTCTATTCTATTCTATTCTATTCTGTTCTGTTCTGTTCTGTTCTGTTCTATGTTTTATTATATCATATTATACCAGTATTATTATAAGTCTTAGCAGTGTGTAAGAGAGAGGAGCCATTAGTCTTTGTTTTTAGTTGTCAGAAAAAATATGTCCTTTCCTTTCATTCTCTTCCTTTTTTTTAGCATTTAGATTTGTGCTTTCATAACCTTGGAAAGCCACATTTTAGATGCTAATCTGCCAACTCCCCTGGCAAAAAAAGGTGATGACAGTGCTTTATGATCATGTTTACATTTGGCTTTTACTTTGCATCATATAGCCTTAACCTGCATTTGTGGTGCTTTAAACTGTGTTCACTGACAGTGGTATGGAACTTATAGAGTTTATTTCCTTAACAGAATCATATCTGTTTTTAATGCAGTGCTGCCTAAGAGGTACTGGATCACAGGGATCCAAGATTGTCTTTCTTAAACAGAGATGTCTACAGATTCTTTTGATTATATTTACAGTTGTGCTTGAAAATGTAGATTCCCTTCCATTAAAGACAGAACAAAATCATCTCCCAGTGAAATAAGTTTAAATTTACAATAATGATAATCAATCAAAAAAAAAAAATTATGAACATCATGACATTGATTTTGTATTGTGGTTCAACAGAAATATTAAAAACAAAAAAGCAAAATAAATAAATACATAAATGAATAAATAAAATCAAATAAAACAAGTATACAAGCATGATGGGCCTGCTGAGGTAAAATTTTGTTGAGCAACACTTTGAGCCAGTCACTGCAATCAGTTATTTTCTGTAATGTTCAATAAGACTTCTACATCTGTTGACAGGTATTTTGACCCACTGTTAATGAGCAAGGTGTTTTAATTGGTCTGCGCCAGTTTTGTTTGTTTGTTTGTTTTGATTATTTTTTTTAAACAAAAATTTGTGTTCTATTTTTTGTTTTAGTGAATTATGATTAGTAAATTGTTATTTGTTATTACTTTTTTCAGTTTAGTGTTATTTTAATTACTATTGTGGATTTAGACTTAATGGGATGGTATGTAAGCTTTCAAGTACAACTGTAGATCAGGTATGTCAGACTGTGGCCCCTGAGGGCCGCTATCCTGCAGGCTTTTGTCATGTCCCTGCTCCAACACACCTGATTCCAAACAAATGGATTCAACAGCTTCTTGTCAACTTCCCCACAATGACTAATGATTAATTTGAGTGAGGTGTGTGAGCTTGACACCTGTGCTGTAGATAATGGAGTACTCACTTTCTTTGCAATCTTACATCTTTCTTAAATTGATTGCTGTTTTTCACAGATTGCCCAACCTCGGTCTGTTTTACCTCTGAGAGACTACCTCATCGAAAGACTTTAAAAAAAAATCCCCAATCATGTTTCTGACTTGTTGCTAATTAACCAGATAAGTTACAACATGTTCCTCCAGTTGGTTTTCTCTCCAGTACCACTTACTTTTGGTGGTTTAGTTGCCCTATTTCACAGCGATACTAGAGCAAATGAATTAGGGGCGCGACAGTACATGTATCCGTATCGAACCATTCAATACAGGTGTACTACTGAACCGTGAGCCCATGTACAGTATCGAACAATGCTGCTGGGTATTGTTAAGAACCTGTCGATTCAATTCTATTTCAATTCTTTGGGTTGCAATTCAATTTGATATTGATTTGAAGCAATATTGATTTAAATCCTTTGACATTGATTCAGTAAGAAGTAAACTGTTGTAAATTTTTATTTTCATGCCTCAAAAAAACTTAGCCATTTTGGTGTTGTATGATCTAGCGTAGTCCTCGTCCATACAACATAAATAACGCAGAGTATAATAATAACAAAAAAGGAAAAAATAC
Organism: Atherinomorus stipes; assembly: GCA_023101725.1. Taxonomy (NCBI): domain Eukaryota; kingdom Metazoa; phylum Chordata; class Actinopteri; order Atheriniformes; family Atherinidae; genus Atherinomorus; species Atherinomorus stipes. The sequence goes on from JALJCO010002339.1 coordinate 1,391,111, forward strand.
AGAAATATAGAAAAAAATATAGATATTGTATAGACTGTAAATTTTAGTTAATGTTTTAGAACCTACAGGTTCTGAACAACACTTTCTGCCCATAGGTGCGTTCACTTGAATGAAGCCTGGTGGGCGTTAGACTCCCATGATGGCACATATGTGTCAAGTGAAGGCGGGGTGGATAATTAGGATAAAAGAATGGCTCTTAAATGAACAGCTCACAACTGAGATCTGATTTTCATTGTTCATTTAAAAGAGCTGAGTGCAAAAGAATTGATTCTTTCATGAACTCTACTGCATTGCTGAGCTCAGATCCACTGAATGTCTCTCACATGCATTCACTCAAGCTAGTGAGACAAACTATAAGAAGTTAGCTTGTTGCCACCTGCTGTCTCAACTACATCCAAAATCGAAGCTCCTCCTCTATCATTCAGATCTGGCATTTGGAACTACTTTGGTTTTTATTTTAAGTATGACCCTGATGGTAAGCGTGTCATGGACAAAAGCACAACAATGTGTCGGAGGTGCCACATAATGCTTAAAGGGAAACCATGTAACTTTTGACCCAAACATTAGCCTAATGTAAGTAATGATAGCTGATGTCTTGGGTCAATATACAGTACTCAAAGCATGATGTTGCTCCAAAGGGGCAGCTGTCCTCAAAAATCAGACATTGTTATTCTGCAGGAGCTGACCCATCTCTCATTGAATCATGTGACCTGGAGCACTTTGCTTTTTGGATTGATTACTTCAAATCAACTGGTCAAAGTGGTGTGTAAACATGATTCAAAAACATGGATAGAGACTATTTTATTCTGCGACAAATGTGTGGCTTTTGGGAAGTAGGGATTGGCATTTGTGAACATCTTTTTGATCGATCGTCGGGAGAATTAACAATCAATTATCAATTTAATCATTGAGAAATGCATGTAAAAAAATTATTACACATACCACATGCAGACTGTTTTTTTTTTCTTTCTAAAATACATATTTATTTCAACCGCCCACTGCTCTACAGCCTCAATCATCTTCTCAGCGAGAAGGTCGGCAGTAGTGGTGCGTTATGGTGAGGTAGCTCTCTGCTGTTAAAGCGGTCCAACAGTCTGTTGTTAGGCAAAGCTAGCTGCAGTGCCATAACTTGTTTTGCAGCTCCTGCTTTTGCTTCTCGTGTTTCAATGAGCCTGGTAATGGTGCGCCACGAAAGAAACTTATAGACTGGTTCGAGTAAATTAATCAAATCTCAGAAACCTTTCCCATCGACAGCACTTCTGGGCAACATATCCACTTTAACCCCTAATCACACCTTTAAAAAAGTTCCGTTAAAGACCCTAAGCACAAAAATGTATGCACTGACAATCATAAAATAAAGAAAATAATGATACTTTCTTTTTTTTATTCTTAAAGTCAGCATCAGTCCATACGATGCATATCAAAACTGAATTAATTTTGAACTTTTTTAACTCATAAAATGCCAGGTTTTGTCATGGTGCAACTTCATTTTATAGTGCTAAAACCACAAAAATCAATAATTTTCCCCAACATACTTTGTGTAAACTGGATTATTTGTGGTTTGATAATTGCAGCCTGGTATAAGGTAAAAATTCGGACCAAAATGAATATATATGCTTTATTAGTTTTTGCTTGGTGTTAAATACTCCCATTAAGCACCCTAAAACACATAAATGTGTAATATATTACAAAAAAATTTTTGTTTATTTGAATTTTTTTTCTTCTTTGTTTTTCAAACCAGCATCAGTCCTAACCATACCTATCAAAACTGAATAATTTTTGGTTTGATAGTTGCAGCCTGGTATTAGGTAAAACTTAGGAACAAGATGAATTTATATGGATTATGAGCTTTTGGTTAGTCCTTAACTCCCGTTAAGGACCCTAAAACACAAAAATGTGTTTATAGGTCATATCACTAAAAATACACACACACACACACACACACACACACACACACACACATATATGTATATATATATATATATATATATATATACACACAGGGGTTAGACAATGAAACTGAAAGACTTGGTTTTAGACCACAATAATTTATTAGTATGGTGTGGGGCCTCCTTTTGCGGCCAATACAGCGGCAATTCGTCTTGGAAATGACATATACAAGTCCTGAACAGTGGTCAGAGGGATTTTAAGCCATACTTCTTGCAGGATAGTGGCCAGGTCACTACGTGATGCTGGTGGAGGAAAACATTTTTTTGACTCGCTCCTCCAAAACTCCCCAAAGTGGCTCAATAATATTTAGATCTGGTGACTTTACAGGCCAGGGGAGATTTTCAACTTCACTTTCATGTTCATCAAACCAATCTTTCATCAGTCTTGCTGTGTATATTTGTGCATTGTCATCCTGATACACTGCACCGCCTTCAGGATACAATGTTTGAACCTTTGGATGCTCATGGTCCTCCAGAATGGTTCAGTAGTCCTTGGCCCATCTAGCACAAGTCCTGGGCCAAGCGAATGCCGTGATTTGGGCAGCTGTGGTTTTACGTTTTTTGGATACAATCCGGGTTAGCACCCGAACATCTTCCTCTTGCGTCCACAGTTAATCCTGTTGGATGTGGTTCGTCCTTCTTGGTGGTATGCTGACATTACCCTGGATACTGTGGCTCTTGATACATCACAAAGACTTGTCTTGGTCACAGATGCACCAGCAAGACATGCACCAACAATTTGTCCTCTTTTGAACTCTGATACAATGTTGTGTGCATTGCAATGTTTTGAGCAAAACCGTGCTTTTTACCCTGCTAATTGAACCTTCACACTCTGCTCTTACTGGTGCAATGTGCAATTAATGAATATTTGCCACCAGGCTGGTCCAATTTAGCCATGAAACCTCCCACACTAAAATGACAGGTGTTTCAGTTTCATTGTCTAACCCCTGTATATTATACATACATGTACTCAATTTGAAAATTTTAAGCTGACTGTTAAAACCACAATTCACACTAAATATCTAAAAAGTCTTTCTGATGTTATTTTGATATATCAGAATGGCAACAGGCATCATAATGATTCAGTCTTGATACAAACAAGTAAAGATATATAAATAAAGATCTAAAATAGTTTTAACCATAATTAAAAGTATTTTATTTACATTATTACAGTGATAAGTTTCAATAATCAAAATTTGTATATGTATGTCACAGGTGCAGACTGTAATATACTGATGTGACAGTTTCTGGGAATGATGGATTGAATCATTTTGATGAGCTTTGGTTTCTGGCTCCCTGCATTGTGTGCACTTGTTCAGTCACACTGTCATGGTATATTGAAAAGGAGTGAAGCAGTTATTGACCTTACAGGGGAGAACTTTGGGGTTTCTTCATTTTTCCCAACCAAGAATGACAATATTTATCCAAAACACTTCCAGTGTTCTGTTTGATTAGGCAAATTGCTGGTAGAAGAAAGCCATGTTTAATTTTCACATTCTAGTGTCCACCATTAATGCTGTTTGACTGGCGAGTGATCACTGATATCCTTAAGACAGCTGTAAAAAGCTTTCTGTTGCAGAGAGAGGCCAGAGGCAGTGCAAGATCACAGGATGCTGTGATGCTCCCGAGGAAGCAATCGCCCAACTGCTCACTTTACAAATGCTCTCAGCAGAGACGGTCCTGCTGTTTTGACAGCACTGTTGAGATTTATATGTGCTGACAGGAGGCCAAGGGAATATATCATGACTGACAACACTGGGCATTGTGGAAAGCCTATACGAGACAAATAAGATGCGCTGACTGACCTGCATCTCGGAAGGAATAGAGCCTGCTTCAGCAGTGCAGTGTGCATCATGTATGAGTACAGTGCTTTCTCCCCTTCTTTTGAACATTGTTAGTTAACTAATTAACGGTTCTCTCTTGGACTTAACACTGCTGTATCACTTAGTATGCAGCAAGATGCAGAGCAGCCCACTGTAATTGTATAAACATCCCATGCATGTCCACCTTTTCATAGTGCCATCTAGCAAGTAGGTGCTTTTCTGCAGTGTTTTCCAGGTTAATCACTATATCTGATTCAGCTATATAATGGCAGCAGTCATAACATGTCAGACTTTTCCTGGTCAGAATGTTTTGGTTTCTTGCGTCCAATTCTGCCATCGGTGTGGAACTACAAGAAGCAGTCTACTTGTTGTGTCCGGAGGATACAAGATTATCATCAACATGCACCATATTTGTTTTTCTAACATTGTGAGGAAAGCAAAAGTCTACGGTTTTGTATACGGCTAATTTTGGCAAAGGATTTGACTTTTCCATTTGTTCACCATCCCATATTGTGAATAGCTCTAGTTTGGTTTCCTGAGACTTTCTTTTTGCAGATGTTTCATCAATATACTATGAGTCATATTTGGTCTGACCTATACAGCTGTGACGTAGAAACTATAAAAGTATATATAACAATAGATAGCATGTTCACGTAGAATTAAAGGAAATCACAATCTTTAAAAAATGTTGATGAGTTAAGATGTCTGTCATTAGCTAGTATTAAAATATACTACCCTGTGTCATGAGTCGGGCTGTGGATAACCCAAACTCCTTTGTAAATGTGATGCAACACTAGATAACATCTCTTAACTCTCAGCACCAGCCAGCACCATGCAATCACTTGTGGTCAATACAATAAGACTTTGTGACTGATTTTCCATTGAATGTAATTGAGTGGAGTTCTGTCAACCCACACTTCCTTTCAGCTCACAGCAGTTGTATTCATATCACTTTGCTATTATTTGCTCTGGCTGACCCATTGATTGTAGGTATAAACCCAGAGCTCCTCAAATAGTAACCTCACTCAGCTGTTTCACGGCTGTGTTGCTGCTAGCAACAATGAAAAGAGCAATGTGGAGATCAGGCTTTTCAATTAAGCTTCTGATACAAGGCAGACCAAGGAGAAATGGGAGCTAGACATAGTCCTCTGTCCCTGGGACTTTTACATCTGTCACTCCCCATCCAGCCAGGTGTCTGTGTTTAAATCAGTAGGATTAACTCTGATTGCACTGATAGCTGAAACAGACCCCCCTGGGTTGCCAAAGCTTCTCCTTTTTATAGCTCACATTAAGATCAAGTCAAGCTGTGCGCAACAGGGCTAATGCTCCTCCCTCCCCTGCCTTCTGCTGCCCAGAGGAAGACATCAGAGGTGGGATTCGTCCCCTCTCTGGTTTGGCTGCTCTTCCAGACTCCCTTCCATCTGGGATCCTCAGGGAGAAGAAGAATATCTGACAAGGGGCTCATAAGCCTCTTAGCCCCCCTGTTGCCCGGTTCTCTCTCAGCCCATGTTTTTCTAATTTAGTTGTGTAAGAAGTCCACTGCAAGGCCCTTGTGTGCTGTTTGGATTGAAATTCTCTTTGTGGTTCTAATAGACAGGCCATGTATATCAATTAACACTACTCAGCCATGGGCAGGGTCAAATCTCTTGAGACTAGTGAAAGTAACTCCTTTCTATTTCCTTGTGGCTTCAGTAATATATTTTTAAGTAGGTATCACTTTTGACAGGCTGTGTTGGCTTTATTTTCTGTTTATTCTTTCAGTAGTTACATTACTTAGCTTTAGAAGTTTTGGCATTTGAAAATTGAGTAAAACTCAAACAATCCAACTTCTTTTTATGTCTTTTTTGTTTTTCCAAACTTAAGGATTAAATGACATTTTGAAATGGTTATCTTTAAGTCAAAACCTTTACAATGGAATATTCACTATCTTAAATTGTTTGCTAGACATGTGTTTAACAGTTATGGGGAGAAATTGGTATCATTTATACGGCTGCATTTTATGCTCATTTCTTTAAAAAAAATTTTTTCATTCATCTTTTTATGAATGCTCTGATCTGAATGAACAGGGCTCCCTCAGAATGAGGAACCCAGAGTTAAAAACACAATGACATGTTTCCATCCACAGCCATTCATAGGGTCCCTGTTTTTTCCCCTCTGTAGCACTGTGCTGCTACACTGGGGGGCTAGCGCCACAGATGGTTCTGCAAGGAAGGCTCTGTGACTTTTTTTTGTTTTCCCATGGCCATATTTGCCGTGTAATCCTGGATTAACAGAGACTTTGTGTTAATTTACTGCTGTAATACAGCGTTCAATTAATACTGGTTGCCCCCACCACACACACATGCACTGAGTATTAGAGGGAAGAGATTGTGTGGGTTGCCTGGCTCTTTACCCAGGAGAATTAGACATAATAGAGATCCAATCAGAGGTCTCTGTGGATGTCCACCTCATTCTGAAGGAATCCCAAAGGAGTCACTGCACCTCACATATTGTACTTTTGGGGAAACGCATAGGTGATGCTTTAGTTCGTGCACACAAACACACACTATCAATGACAGAGGGTGCCTTAGAAAACCAGGCGGCTGCATATGGACTCTCTTGATATCAGTCACTGGCTGTGTGATCTTGTTATGCAAAGTCCCTTAATCCCTACCTATGATGAATGCATGCTGGAATGGAGAGGTGGAGGGGAGGGGGATGAAACGGAGATATGAGGGCAGCTGTATGGGAGGCTGTCCACTGTGCTTTGCAAATGAGTGCTAACTAAGATTCCTGATCCCCAGTCTAGCAGAAGGCGGAGCACATGTGAGATCATGTCTGAGAGTGCATTACAGTTCTGTAATGACAGAGATGCTGGTGGAGCAGGCTGAGAGCAAGACGAATAGAGATGAGTATGTTGCCCTAGTGCAGGCCTGAGATTCACATTAACCTCTAGACCACTTTCTTCCCAACAGAGGAATTAGAGGGCCAGAGGTGTCATTGTAGCAGCTGGGGGAGGACTGAATTTGTAGTTCACATGAAACAGAACAAGAAACAGGAGCAGGCTGCAACAGGAAAGGGGCACTTCATTTGGGCCCTGCACTGAGCCTATATATGTCCCCCTTCACCTGCTCAAGCTTTTTCACTCACAGTATTCATTGAAAAGCAGAGGGTTGCCAGGGGTGATTTGGGAACAGAGAGGAAGCAGAGTAGCAGCACATAGGGAGGTGAGAGGATGGAGTTGGTCTTTTCTGGATCAGAAAGGATGGTGAATGGGCCACAGAGACGAACCACACTCGGGATGAAAGAATAGATAGAGGGTTTAATAGGTGAAGTCTAGTTGGAATGATGAGAGGGCAGTATGTGTGTTTGTGTGTGAGAGAGAAAGAGAGAGAAGAGTGGAGGGGGGTAATGGGATTAAGGGTAACACCTTTGGCAGGACTCGGAGAGCCACCTGACGCCCGGTCTGTTGGGAACCTGGGGAGAAAGGGGGTGGAGGTGGTGGGGCAAGGGAGAAATTGGGGGTCTAATCCTTGTCCATCTTTGGGAAGTCATTCCCAGAGCTCTGAGGATTTGGGGCTTTGGTTTCCGCTCTGCTTGCTTTGGTTAATAATACCCTGGGAGAGAGGAGACATGGAGAGAGAAAGAGGGAAGGAGACAGAAGGAATAGGGGAGATGAAGAAAAAGATTTCTTTAGCCTGTGGTGGACTAGGAGGGCAGCAGCCCAGTGTAAAAGAAAAAGTCTGAAGCACACACTAAATCATGTGGTTTCTATTGTGATACAGTCTGTGTGTATATGCAGATCTGTGTGTGTGTATGTTCTTCTATGTTCTGCATATGCACCCTGCATGTTAGTGTGTAAATACTGGCTGGCTTTCTTCTGTCCATCCCACAGGTTGAGTAAAAGTCAATAACCAGAGTGTGGCTAAGATGTTTGCTTAGAAGACACATGTGGGTTGTCCTTGTGTGTGTTTAAGTGACAGTGTTTGCAAGGCAGTTGTAAGGTGCCTTGGTGTTTTTCTGTTTCTATGGTGCTGCTGACAGAAGTTGATAACAGTTCTAATGACTGTGGTGATAGTGGAGGCAGCCCTGTTTCAGGGACTAGCTGCAGACAGTGCAGAGCTGCTTGGCTGGACGTGTCACAGCTTCTGTGTTTGTCCATCACCTGAGTGCAAGGTGTTGATAGGTCCATCCTACACAAGATCAAAGTTCAGGGCAGTTTTCTGGTGTGAATCGGCCGCTCAGCCCCTGAGAATGAAACACCGTAGAATGTGCCATCTTAGCAGTAGGCCAACTGTGACAGCCTTGTCCACACCTTCACAAATTAAACCCCAAATAACTTTTGTTTTTGGCATTGCTGCTAAGCACATACTGTAACCCTACCAGGAATGGATCAGACATGTACTGTACAGTGGCAACAATGTAGCTTAACTTGTGTTTGTTCTTTTCCACAGGTGGAAATGTTTCGTCGTGTACTGGGGAAGACTTTTGGCTTTGTGGGTTACACAATCCAGTATGGCTGCATTGCACACTGTGCCTTTGAATACATCGGGGAGTTTGTAGTGGTTTGTATCATTAGAATTAAAGACATAATGCCTTTTTTCCTCGTATTATATAATGCTATATTGTAATAATGCTTCTATGCACAAGAAATAATTGTGGTTTTTTATGTTGATTTCAGTGTTCTGGTCCATCCATGGAGCCTACAATTGTAAACCATGATGTAGTCTTCTCTGAACGCATGAGTCGACATCTTTGTAGAATACAAAAGTGGGTAGCACTTGTGGAGCACACACACGGATGACATAGCAGTCACTGTTTTCCTTTGCAATTTACTCAGTGATTTGTGGTTAATAATTTTGGTACTAATGTATGTCACATTATAAGAGCCACTGCATCTTGATTTATCAATAACAACTATGGTTCTTTTTTGTTTGCAGAGGGGACATTGTAATTGCAAAAAGCCCATTTGACCCAAATATGAACATTTGTAAAAGAGTAATTGGATTGGAAGGTGACAAAGTCTGCACGAGTTCCCCATCTGATCTGTTTAAGGTCCACACATTTGTGAGTATATTTACATCATACACGCTTATTCATTGAGGTGTTGTGCTTTTCATGTCTAGTTATTACCTGCTCTACCAAGTGAAGATTTAGATGGCAATTTTGCTTCAAAAATTACAGCTCTTTCAGTTTCCTTGAAAGAAAAAAAAGGGTTAAAATGGTCCAGTGAAATGGAGAATAGAATAAATGGCATGTTTAGAACAAAACACTTGCTATTTTCTCATACTGTAAAATGACAAGCAGAATCTTTATGCATAATGCAAAACGGTGTCTCAGCTTTTTTCTTTGAACGTGTTCCACAGTCTATAGATTGCCACAGTTGTTTACATTTTAGACCGCACACATCCATTTTGTGTCACTGGTCAAAATATCAGCTTTTGACAACACCTATATTTCCTCAGAACAGTGATAAAACCAGAGAGTGAACAGGGGTTCTGCTGCTGAAACCACTGTCATTGCTTTTCTATTACTACTCTCCCCAACACCCACAGCTCAGGCCTGCAATCTCTCTGAAGCCTGTTAGAGTTAGTGCCAGCCGAATGGACAGACTGATGGGTGGGAGGAGGGGTGTCTGTGGGTGTGTTTATATATGTGTGTGTGTGTGTGTGTGTATGAAAGTCCACAAACCAAAGGTTGTGTTTATGTTGCATGATTTTGAATGTATTTAGTATTTTATAGACAATGGAGAGACAATGAGTTCAGCAAAGCAGCATAGGGTAAGCCAGCAAGTACCATCCATCAAACAAAAAGTGAATGGATACAGCAGGTTTCCCTTTACTGCTGAGGACTGCTTCACATACAGTGGAGTTGATATTCATTGTGTTCTGATAAATGTCGCGTCTTTATATTTTTCAGCTGTAGTCAGGATTTCAGTTCTTTAAAGTTGTGGTTGCTGTAAAGAGCCCTCATTACTACATGTATAAATTTACAAGTTTTTTCATATTGGTTTTCCACCAGATTTTCTACATGCTTTAATAATGCCACACTGGATGTTGCTTCAACACTTTTTGTCTTGCTGTCTTTAAGAGCCCACCCCCAAAAGCCCCAGTCTGACTGACTAGTTATTTTATTTCACAAAAACGAGTGCATGGTGGCTGCTCTTTCTTTAGCCATTTTTCCAATGGCTTGGCACAGCTCAAATTATTTCTTCTCTACTTACTGTAGGTCTCTGCTGCAAATAGTATCGTCTCAATGTTGGCAGAGCAGCTGCTTATCATTTGCAGCACTGTATGAAACTGCTGTGACAGAGATGGGGCACAAAACTTCCTGGTGTGTGAAGAGTGGTCATTGCAATGTTTGCGTTTGAGGCTGTTATCTTCTCAGAGTCAACATGACAACACCGCACTGCTGACATCACCTCCTGCCAGTGGAAAAAAAAAGTAATGCAAATCTGTACTCATTGTTTTTAATATCTGTAAATGAGGCGCATAGTTTTGTAAATGTCTTTCTTTTTAAAATAAGTCTGTTTTGGTTTATTCCAACTTCAGCTAAGTCTGCTGCAGAAACACTGCACTCACATATGATGATTTTCTCTTATCTGTCAGTGTTTTCATGTAACTATTATTATCAGTTCATCTCACTTAATTGTGATAGTATGGAAAAAAAGTACCTGACACCAGTACTACAGACAGGAGAGTCATGTGTGCAAGGTTAAAGAAAAAAGATCAAACACGAGGCATTTCAAGCAAATCTGAAGCATTGTCGTTTGTGGGAGAAAAGAAAAAAAGACTTCTAAACTTTAAATTAGTTAGATTACACCAATCTATTAAATCTAAGACAAAATTAACATCATCAATAAACTTTTTTAACTTTGCAGACTTTTTGCACTCATGAACTCAAAGCAATACACACACACTGAATGTAAAGGAAAAAAATCTAAGGCATTACTGGTCCTCTTTAATTGACAGGTAAGTGGTGTAAATTCCTGTCAGTCAGTCAATGTGCCCTCAGTTTCTCATTTATATCTGTCCCTTGCACATCTGTTCTGCCTCCTGCAACCTGTTACAGCAGTAAATATTGACAAAATCAAGGACTGAAGATGCTAGTTTTCAAACCAATGTCTGATACAGCAGTGCTGGTTCCCACTTTTTATATAGAGTATGTGTCCAGGCATTGTTTGCAATACTGACTTTTATTTTTGTTTTATTTTTTTCCACATTCATTTTAAAAAGGCACACAGTGTCTTTATGATAGCCAAAACCAAATATATTTGTGGATTACAACCTAAATTGCAACATACTCATGCAAAAAAGTGAAATTTAGAAAAATCACAGTAACAAACTAGTGTTCACACATGTATGATGCATGGTATGATACATAATACCTGGAGCATTTTAATCTCATATAGCCTCATACATGTTTTGCCATGTCTCTTTATTTTTTAACTCCCAGGGGCAAAATCACTGTCTCTGTGTGACAGCATCTGTGGTAACCGAGAAAATACCTGTTGTTGACATAAATGTTTGAGCTCCCTCAGGGAGTGCCCCCCTTAAAAAAGAATATACTGTTTGTGTTTGTGTATGATTATTATGATGGTGTGAATCATAATGGGTGGACCTGTAAAGACAATTTTTTTGAAGGCGCTTTTAGACCCTGTCATCACCTCTTCTCATTCAGACAGACACGCGTGTCCTCTCCAGCCTCAGAGATCCAACAACAGACTAATTGCTCTCTCACCTTTTAGGAATCATTTCTGTATTTGAGCTGTTGTGTCAAAACAATGTCACTCGATCTCTAATATTAAACCAGAGGGGGGGGAGTGAGTGAGACATGCAAGAGATAAAATACCCCCATACACTTTGTTCTTTGCAGTAAAGACAGACTGAGTAATATGGTGAAAGAGTAACTCAATATTCATATAAAAAATTAAGCTGAATATGATTCCCCACCCCAATCATGTTAACATAATGAGCAGTGTAATGGTGTGGCTGTTGAACAGCACTTCTCCACAGTGAAGACAGCTCCAGTTTCAGCTCTTCTCGACACGTCTCTGACAGGTACACAAGGCCTGGCATCGACCCAACCTGAAACCACAGTATGGGTGCAGGCATTCCCATCAATCACACCAGAGTCCCTGGCAGAGCTGATCAAAGTGACTGCATGTTTAAATATTTCAACTCTGTTGCGCCTGTGTGCAAATTTGGAATTATGTGTGGAAATCTGTTCCTCTGTCAAAACCAGACATATGGATACTGTTAGGTGCCAAAGTGACAAATTGCTCGCATATCTCACCAACCTGTTTTCAGAAAAATGGCTTAATTACAGGTTTTACAAGCAGGCAGAAATATATCAGAGTGGTTCATGATTTTTAATATTTACTGGTGCTTAAAATACTCCTAATATTTCGAAGCAGTCAAGAAAGAAGGCATCATCTAATTTCAGCATTACTTGTATTATTCTGTTTGTATAGCATAGGTTTCAGAGACAATAAGTAATGGCATTTATTAGGGATAATAAATTATTAGATTTAATCGCCCCCCTGTCGATATCGGCCTACATCGGCCTTAAAAGTGATTATCGGACATAGACCACCCCACCGATATTTAAATGACATTTAATCGATCAGGCCGCTGTTTCTAAAGTCTAAAAAAAAAAAAAAAAAAAAAAAAACTCCTTCTTGTTCTTCTTAAAAAAACTTTTTTTTAAACACACTTTAAAACTTCTAAAGGCAGTTTCTTTTAGGATGTTCTGTGTGAACAGAGTTTATACATAGTCATTTGTGAAAATAACCAAATATCGTCCTGTTTTTGGGTATTGTTTTTTTTTCTAGGTTCTAGGATATAGTGTACATATCTTCGTTGTGTTTGAACAACTGTTATTAAAGCTGACTTGTTATACATAATGCAAGTTGAGGTATTTTCTAATTTTGCACAAGGAATGAATATTACATAATTTATTGTTCAGCTTTAGTATCAGTATCGATAACAGTTATTGGCCACATGAGTTTTAAAATATTGGAATATCAGATATTGGCCAAAATTCTAATGTCGTGCATCCCTAGCATTTATTTTAATGTTCACCACAAAGCAGCAGGTCCTGTTAGGCTACACTTCTTCAGTGTCATTTGGTAAGTGGTGCTTTGTTGATCTTTTTGGTAGATTTGTTATTAAAGTTAGGGTTGGCAATGTTGGAAAAATGGTTTGAGCAAGCGACATTTAAAAAAAAAAACACACCACCCGAAACCACGCCTTCAGAGTGCAGGGACATGTGAGCCGATATCAACTGATACGATAACAACTGAGTGGATAGCTCGTTAGCTTGATAGTAAACAGCTGACAAACCAAAGCCTGTCTCAAACAGCACACTTGCCCGAGTGCACTGGAATTCAGTGCGAAGTGCGCACAGTGTACTTCATCTGTAATGCACACTATTGTTGCTAAATGGTGACCCAAACAGAGTACTGCACTTACAGGAAGTGACAGACTAGCATTTCCCGCTAACATGAGCTAACTCGACTGAGCCGGTATAACCGCAGCCTCAAACAAATGACCAGATCATAACTGTCATCACTGAGTGAACCACTTGGTAGCATGCCACAATATACATTAGTAATTATGTCTAAATCATTTCATAAACGTCACTTAAATCAGTACAATACCGCCTCCAATGCAGCAGGGTCCTTTCCATTATTTTGAAAAAACCCTCAAGGCCACAAAGGGGGGGGAAATCCACACAAGTTTGATTAATAAATAAATGAATTACTGAACTAATTTATGTAAGATGGCTGTAGAATTTCACAGGTTAAATAACTGTTACATTCTAAACAAATGCATAATAATGATTAAATTGTTGCTCTGTGACTGTTATCGTTAGCATAGAATGTCCATTAATGTCCACACGTCCATAAAAACATGTATAAGTTCTTTCAGTTACATTGGGAACTGAGACCCGTATTAATCACGAGTTGTAAGGCTTACAGGTTACATAATTATTCTATTCTTAATTTAATTGTAAATAGATGCTTTGGTATTGTATACTTATTTAGTTTTTGCTTTTTTCTTTTAAAATGTTTGCTTAGTACTGTATTTTAATTTAGTTAACCTGTGTTTTTGTTGATTGTATGTTCAAAATTTATGTTGATCTGGACCCCAGGAAGAATAGTCTTCACTGATGAAGGCTAATGGGGATCCATAGTAAACTAAACTAAACTAGACTATGTCAGGTAAACAGGTTTCCCTTGTTAAAGACGCTGCGTCTCGACTGGACTTACCTGTAAATAAAATTTTTAAATGAAAAATTATTTGCTCTTTTAGTTCTGTACTTCATTTTAAATGCTTTGATTTTAATATTAAAGTATATTAAGTAACATTGCAAACTTCAGTAATTATTTCACCTACAGCATAAAAGATTAAATATTTCAATGTTTACATCTGAAATGGTTTTTCACCACAGGCAGGAGCTCATCACCAGACATGGACATGTTGCCTTTATGGTTCAAAACGTCACATGCAGCAATGAATTATGGGCAATATGCTTCAGTGAAGTCTGCATGGATGCGGACTTCACTTAAGTGTGGATTGAGGGCGCATAGGGGCATGACAGACTTCCGCCCTCTAGCAGCCCTGGAGAAATGGGACACACTACGCACTTCAACCCCTCAACGGGAGCGCGCATTCTAGGGGTGCAAGGGTGGAAGTGCGGGTATTGGGACGGGGCCGTAGTGTGCTTCGTTTTGCACTTTGTTTTTGGCTGTTTTTAGGGCAGCATCCTGGTGCTTTCAGTGCACTGAACTTTTGCTTAAATGACAGCATGAACACACTACACACTCAAAAACAGTGTTTGAAGTGCTCAGGTGCGCGGTTTGAGACACGGCCCAAGTTTTTAAAAGCTTTAATCTACTCACCTTCAACTCCTTCTGCGGTTTAAAAAGTCCATACTGCAAACGTCAACACCTCCAAGACTTATTCCTTATCTGTTGTTTGGTTTTTTTGGCGCAGCAGCAGTTAGCAGTCTGTTAGCTATATTTATTTACAGTGAGCGGCACACGGGGGTCGCATGGGGGACGGTGAGAGAGGAGGGACAGAGACGAGACATAAAGGCATTGATTCGTTCCATCTATAAGTTGCGAATTACCAATTCCTGCCTTTCGGTGTGAATGGCAGGGGTTGGTCAGAGTTTTTACAGAACTGCAGCTCTCACAGAGGTCCAACTTTTTTCCTTCCTCTTTATGAATACATGATGTATTGACTACTGTCAGGATGGAAGGACCATTTCACCCAGTATAACAAAAGTCTTTCTGAGCAGGGTTACCAACTCTGGCTTTAATCAGGCTTGAGTTTCTCAGTGAGGTTGTTTCATGTAGCTCATTAACCCTAGTGCCATTTTTTTGTGAGGTTTATCAGGCAGTATTGATTTGCAGCAGTCTGGTCCATCATCAAAGTCTTTTTATTAAATTTGATTTCTATGTGTGAAGTCTCTTAACAACATTTTAAACAGGGACCTTAAGATTTCCCAATCTAAGTGTAATGCGCTTACAGTCAGCACAACCAAGATAATGCTTTTATATAAAAGGGTGGCTCTGGTTTGGCAGATGACAAACGGTGGTGTTTCTTTTTTCCAGTGCTTGGGAGCCAGCATATGTTACCATGTTAATGAGGTGTAATGGTGAGAATCCAGCATGCTGACATATGGTTCTCAGATGACTTCTTTAATGATATTCATTTGTGTCGTTGTTATTCAGTGAGTTGTTTACCTCATGTTAGGTCAATGTGTCACCGGCTTGTGATTATGTCACATCATCTGTCTCAATTATCAAATATGAAATGAAATGCAGCATCCCACAGTAGGGCTGAAGACTAATCAGAGAGCAGGGTGACGGGAATACAAACACAAATGCAGGCGAAGATGTGACATCACCTCACTGTGGCTAGTATTCTGTTTCTGTATTCACATTATTCTCTTTCTTCCACAGGACTTTTGCCGTTAAAAAGTTAGGCAACACAAAAATAGACTCGTAGATTGTGATGCCCATTATGACAATATAATGTGTTGTTGATCCTGTCTGCACATATAGGGGGGACAGCGCACTTAATTAGGGCCTTGACAAGCCTACTCTCCTAAAGTGATGAGATTAATCATAATTGGTGTCACTGTGAATTAGAGCCCGCTTGGATGACCGCCCCACTGGCAGGTCGGACTGTGGTTGAGACCCTTGGATGCTGCTGCTAGCCACAGCTTAGCTCTCTCCCTCTCCCTCTTTTTCCCTCTGCCCCGCTATCTCAGGCCTTTCTCTAGCTTTGCCCTCCCTGGGTAAGAGGGGCGCAGATCTCAGCCAACAGCCTAATGACCGTGTTTGAAGTCCTCCCTAAATCCCCATCCCCGACCCAGCCCGTTACTCATGACCCCTCTCCTAAGATGATAGAGGGTTAAAGAGGAACAGCCAGGTCGACGTTAAGATAGACTGAGGAGGGAGGGAAGGCAACTCGTTGGAGTTAGCGGGTGGGGTTAAGGTAGATTTTCACCACAACACAGGGTTAGTAATTTATGTTGAATGCAGTCTCAGGAACTTGTGTTCTGTGTGATTTCTTGTTCTGCTGAGGAACAGTCTACATCTTGATTAATTTTGCCCTCTTTCTGTATTTGGTGATGTTTTCAGGTTCCAAAAGGCCATGTATGGCTAGAAGGGGATAACCTTAGGAATTCCACTGACTCAAGGAGCTATGGCCCAGTTCCTTATGCCCTCATCCGAGGGCGCGTTTGCTTAAAGGTAACTGGCAAAAATTACATCCAACATGTTCTTTGGCAAAATCAAGGAGGCTAGTTTGGTAACATTCTCCAACATGTGGATTTTAACCTTGGTTAAGTGGCTTTTGCTGAGCCTCTGTATGTGATTTACCTATTAAATTTTCTTCTCAATACATTATGGGCATTTTAAACCAAATTCAGTGATATTAGTCTGTTGGCAGTTTAAAGCAAGTGCGTCTGACCAAAGCCTGGACAACATATTGTCTAGCTTTCCATTCTGCTATGTTGTCATGTCACTGGATGTCATAGCAACCATGACCCTGGAAACGGGTCACGCAACCTTCTGTCCATCTGATTGGACAGCAGCACTCCACTGGAGGCCCTAGTACGACAGCTGATGAAATAAGATTTTCAATGAGGTCAAATGCATCATTAAAAGCCGTTTTAGAAACTATCCAAGATGTGAAACAAAGTGTTACACATGATGACCTTAAGCCATTTATTTAGTTTTCATATGAGTTTTATCACTTCTCTAACTCCTTGTTATTCTGTTTTTCTTTGTCCTGTACAGCTTTGGCCGGTGCATAATTTTGGCTCCCTGAGTGAAAGCCCAACCAAACGGATCATTCATAGCCACAGTGACTCAGATTGACTCATCCACTTTGTTTATAATGTATCCTACTGTACTTGGCCATTTTTAAATAAAAATATTTATTAATTTTTCTTTTTCAGTCTTTTTTGTTTGATTAAGGTCAGCAGCAGCACTTCACATTCATAAATACTTGAGTAATTAAACTGTGTTATGATAGTCATGCCTTTGTCATTTGGGCTTACAGTGTACTCATTATAGCTGTGCGGCACTGTATGAAGAGCGTTGCGTGAGCAGTGGGTAAAGCTGGGTCTCTGTGGAACTGCTCATGGCAGAGCTGGCAGAGGCAAAGATGAGAAGCACAAGGGATATGTGCTCATTCAGAAAAGTCTCAAACATAATGTGTGGTAATAAATTTGAAATCAATAAATTCAGTTCTTAATCATACATAACTATACTGGAACATCAAGTTATCTTTGCTCTTAACTGTGAAAACTGGTTCTGAATTGAACTTAAACTGCATAAAGTATATGCAGGGTGCTTGTGCATGTGCTTTAGAAATATCTGTAAATCCACAAATTACAACTTAAGGAACTACTTGTTCTAATCCCCTTACAGAGATGTTATTAATGTTATGTTTACCCTTTCATGGCATTATGGTAAAACAAAAGCTCTCTGATGGTTTAATATTTCATTAGGCTGCAAAGGCAATTGAAAAATTGTTAACATCTCCCATTTAACCATGCAATATTAATACGCACTTAGTAAGGCCTCACTCAACACTGAATACATTTTGTGTAAGTGCATGTGTGTAAGTGTGCATGTGTGTGGGGGACCTCATTCTCAGTACTGTATGTTACATACACTTGTGGCAGCATTATTTTGTGTTTTTGCAATTCTTGTAAACATGGCTTTCATCATTGGAGGGTAAGGAAAAGGGCAACAATGTCACTGTAGTTTTCTTCTTTTAATACACATTAGGAAACATACCAGTATTTAAACAAATACTGTACGCATTTAGTATTTCACAGGCAGCATATAGCTAAATAATAAAGACATAGCAGTGGAAGCAATTTGTTAATACACAAGAAAAAATAGTGTTTTGTCAGTGCAGAGCCTGGAGGAGAGCATCTTTCAAGCAGAAATTTCATCTGTGGGGAAACTAAGCTGGTTGTTATATTTTCATCATCCTGCTGACTCTCAGAAAAAGCACTGTACTGCTGCACATTTGTATGTCTTGCCCATCCTACTCAGACCTTCCTGGGCACAGAGACATAGCAGCACATACACATACTGAGCTCAGCTGGTCATCCTCGGAGGCAAAGAGGGACTCTTCTCCTTTGAGCTCCCAAGGGGAAATGAGTTCTGGGCAGCCATGGGTCCCTGTCCAGCTGCTTCCTCTGTCTGGAGGGGACCAGAGGGTCACAGACAAGGCTCTCTGTGACACAGAATTATCTGCCGGAGTGTGATTGTGGCTGCTGGGAGGGACACTCAAGATTGTGTGTGTGTGTTTGTGCTTGTGAAAAATATTTATGCAGGGATTTGCTTCTAGCACATCTTAGTTCTCAAGGTTTTATATTCATCTGTTGCGTGTCAACATGGTGCCACTGTTCAGCTGAAATGCTGACACAAGTGATCTTAGCATGTCCCTTTGAAGATACTGCCCTATAGAGGGAGCCATGACTTAATTTAACTTAAGCCCTGGTGGATAAAAAGCTGTTTATGATTTAAGTAATCTTAACAAGGTAAAAGCTAAAGATTGTGGATTCATGTTACCCGAGGCTCGCTGGGATAAATGTAACTGTCGCCCACCACCACCACAGCATAGAGGTCAGTCTGCCTTGGGATGAATCTAACACCATTAGAGAGAAGACTGGATATTAGATTTACTGATAGCATGCCTTAATTTGATTAAAATGTTTAGTTATATAGATTCATGAATTATACAGTATGTTGTTTTCATTGTCATACTTAGAGTTGTACCATAGTTACAAAGAGATGACTGTGCAGAGGTGTATATCATTATCATGCTGAGTGAGCACAAAGGCTGAAGTCAGGCAGGAGGAGATGGAGATTGGAAGAAACGGACAACAGACAGCTGTGCTGAGCTATGCAGCACTGCAGAGTCAGCCTGTGGACTGTCAGCAGGGTTAGGTGTGTCTGCTTCTTCTGTACAAGATGTAGACAGAGGGAAAGTGTATTCTCCTTAGAATCTAATTGTTTTACTCTATAAATGATCAATTTCTGAAGTACTATGGGAATAAACAGGATAACTTATTTTTAAATTATTGATGAAGAGAAGAAAATGTGGATTCTGCTTTATGTAGGGGTTAAATTATCCTCATGCGATTAAAGACTTCTTTTTTTTTTTAAAGTAATGATGTAGCTTACAAACACTAAAGCTGTAAGAGGTGTATCTTATCTTGTATCAAGGTAGCAAAGCCAGAGATTTGATTTAAAAAAAAAAAATAGGCATTTGGGATTCAAATTTATAATCTTTATTCTTTTTTTAAATTTGCAAA
Organism: Atherinomorus stipes; assembly: GCA_023101725.1. Taxonomy (NCBI): domain Eukaryota; kingdom Metazoa; phylum Chordata; class Actinopteri; order Atheriniformes; family Atherinidae; genus Atherinomorus; species Atherinomorus stipes. The sequence continues at coordinate 1,410,720 of JALJCO010002339.1, forward strand.
CAAAAACAATGACAGACAAAACAGTGACCAAAATGTGGAGGTAAATCAGAACTATAGTACCACATTTATTATATTTATATATGTTTTAAATTAGGGATGGGGTCTGTGTACTTGTTCAGCTATCAATATGAGGACCGTTTTGCGTGTTTAACCAACAAAGTGAAGACATTTTGGAAAGTGAGGACATTTTGGCTGGTCCTCATATAAAAACCCTAAGAAAAAAACCCTTTTTGAGGGTCAAGTTGTAAGTTTGATTCTGGCTCCCCCCCCACCTTTCCAATTAAGTCTATTTCAGGAGTTTGCTCAGGTGGGACAGCAGTCATCAACTGGAGGGTTGGTAGAGCGATTCCAGGCTTCCTTGGGCTACATGCGCAGTGTCGCTTCAGCAAGACACTGAATCTCACGTTGCCTAACAATGTGCCTATTGGGGTATGAATGTGTGTGTAAATGGGTGATTGTGACATGTAATGTGAAGCTTTTCGACTACTGTATATAAGTAAAGCCCATTTTCTATGGTAGAAAGAGAGGATAACCTATAGGGTGGGTAGTAACAGGGGTCATTGCAAATTTAGTTTAGGGAGAATCTGCATTTGAACGGTGGCGTTGTGACCTATTAAAGAGAATAGTAAGTCTATCAATCTGCCCAAGTTTTATTGAATATTGTGGGGCATAGCGGTAAAGTTGAGTTTGAAGATATTTTTTGAGTTGACTGGGACATGCCTTCTGAGATGTTTACTAGCTTGTCTTCCATGAAAAGTGTAGGTCCCCAGTGCCAGCACCCCATTTTGTATGCCCCAGGGGCAGTTTCAGGTTTGGACCAGTTCACAGAGTAACCAGAGATCTTACCAAAATTAATAAACAGACTGTGGATTGACTGAAGAGATATTGTAGGATAAAAAAAAAAAAAAAGAGAAAAAGGGGGGAAGAAAAACAAGGGACAAAAAAAAAGGAAAAAAAAAAGATTACGGAAATATTGGGAAAAGTTTCTGAGGAGGAGTGACCTGAAAAGAGCAAAACCTGGAGTAAATTTAGGTGAAGACTTCACTAAATGGACCCACATAAACGTTTTCCATGGCGTCAAAACATGGAAATGGCAACTTTTCTCCTGGATCGGTAAGCTAACTTGTTTACTAACATGGCTAACGTTAGCTGTCAGTTATAAACTCCTGTGCGTTACTTGTTGGACATGCTGCAGACTGTTGGTCACTTGCGTATCGGCAGCGAGCCTGGCATCCCAGCGGCTGGAGTTGTTTTTCTGCCGTTGCAACTACAACCTAGACACACGTGATGTCGCTGTTCTGTCCGTATTCCATATTTAACCTTTAACTTTTTTACCTTAAAAATATGTGCTTCTGACTCGTTTTTATAGCACACCAACATTCATTATGCGCATTTCTCGAGCCATCACTGCTCAGCGACATTCAAACACATAATCAATTGTTCGTGATCTTTAAATTGATTCTGTATCTGGCAAAGAATGTTGTCCAGAATACAGTTGTGGCGATAGCGAGTGCGTATATGTCCTCGCACTGGCCCTCTCCGTGCGCTCAGAGTAGCTGCGTTATACTGTGTTGGCACCAAAACGACCCCTCTCTTGCTGAATGGTGTCACAAAACTCCTTCACTCTTGCCAGACAGAAATGTACATCCAGTGATTTGTTCTGTAGTATCCCAAAAAGCACATTAGAATGGTCAAAAATCCCATTGAACTTGTGCAGCAAGCAAAACTCAAATTCATCAAGACGTGAATTAAGTCCATCAGCACTGCACACGGAGTCATCATCATGATGTTCCACTATGTGGTTAAACACCTCCTTTAGGGCATCTCTTTTCTCAAAAAACTGTACTCACCAGTCTTGAGGTGTACTGCCAACGAGTTTGTGCCACAGTCTTGCCTTTGCCCATTTTAGTATTTTCCAGGGGTGACGACACATGTGACACGGCAAGATGGCGACGGTGGGACACGCCCAACTGGCTTCACTTTTAGCTTTTCAGAAACCAATGGGTAACATGAGCGGAAGGTTTGTCCCTCTCTATTAATGGTCTATGGCTGCAACGTCACAACTGTGTCTCGGATACAAAAGTTACACAGTGCGGTTTCTGAGCCTCAGGACGCTGCTTGGCAGATACAACTCGAAAATGCTTATAATGAATTTTCTATTCTCTGAAACATATTGCTGAATTGCTCATTTGTTGAAAGATTTGTGAATGATGTATGGAATATTCTTATTAGTCAGAAAAGAACTGCTTTTTTAGAGTTATGTTAATCGAAAAGTCTGGTTGATCCATCAGCCTTAAGCTTTTGAGACTCTGCAAAATGGGTTTCTTGTATAAGCAAATGTCTGATTTCAGTTTCTATAAATGGCTCACTTTGCTTCTTTTTGTGGGTGAGCTGATTCCTCTTATGTTATATATTGTGGTATTCAGTGTGGGTATCACAGTATCCTTATTCGTGAGAACAACAGCAGAATCCTATCATAAAGTTTTCTCTGCCCATAATTTCTTTTATGCAAGTGAGAACAGGATAGGTGGGGTCATGGGGAGTGCAACACAACAAGAACATTAAACAAAAGGCACAATTACAACTACAGCTACAAGCACAGATTTTCATTTTTAGGTGACAGGGTGGAGGTGAGATGCAGTCCAAAAATACTGTACCATACTGTCTTCTTCTGTTTATCTGGGATTGGGTTGCGGGGGCAGCTGCCTAAGCAGGGAAGCCCAGTCTTTCCAGCTAAGCCCAGCCAAGAGAAGCAGTCCCTCCAGCGTGTCCTGGGTCTTCCCTGGGATCTCGTCCTGGTGGGGCATGCCCGGAACACCTCACCTCACCAGGGAGGCGTCCAGGGGGCATCCTAACCAGGTGCCCAAGCCACTTCATCTGGCTCTTCTTGATGCTGGGGAGCATCGGCTCTACTTTGAGGCCCTCCCGAATGACCGAACTGCTCACCCTGTCTCTAAGGAAGAGACTGGACACCCTGCAGAGGAAACTCATTTCGGCCGCTTTTCCCCTGCGTTCTCGTTCTTTCCATCACTACCCTCAGCTCGTGACCATAGGTGAGGATAGGAACGTAGATCGACCTGTGAATCAAGAACTTTGCCTTTTAGCTCAGCTCCTTCTTCACCATGACAGACTGATGCAGAATCCACATCACTGCAGCTGCCACAGCGTTTTGCTTGTCGATCTCCTGTTGCATTTTTCCCTCACTCATCAACAAGATCCCGACATACTTGAACTCCTCCACCTGGGGCAGGACCCGGAGAATTAGGGATGTAAGGATTCACTGAAGCCACGATTGAATTCGATTAACGATTTTGAACTCCCGATTTCAATTTTTTACGATTTTTTTTGTTTTTAACAAAATTGTTTATTTGATTTACACTTTTTTTTGTCTTTTTTTTTTTTTTTTTTAACTTTTTTGGTTTACTGAATCTGCCATTTTGTCCTTCATGTCAAACTGTAACTGTCTTTTGTTGTACTAACAGAACTGAATACAGAACAAACAATAATTATACGTGATATTGAAATGATCACAAATCCCTTTATGATCTGTCACATGCATTTTTTTTTTTTTTTTTTGCGGAAGATTTCTTACTTCACAGTGTTTCCCCCTACAAAATGTTGTAGTTGTGGCAGTACCACAGGTCGGAGAGGGGGTCTTGTATAAACACACTGTGCATAAATGCTAACTCACGTCACACTCACACCAGCCTTTCCCAACCTGTGAGTCCCAAGTAAAACAAATAGTCTAAGAGGAATAATCATATTAGGGATGTCAAAGGGTAATACACAGAGATGAATAAATCTGTGAAGCTGACAGATTAATTTTCTAAACAACTTTATCACTCATGTCACGTCAAAAATCCATGTTCCGCATTTTCTCATTAAGAGAAGCAAGATTTTGGGATTGTAGCTCTTTTGTTTTATCAATAATCAAATACACTAAAAAAACACTTTATTCTTCTTATTCAGTTATGATATCTTTAAAGGCTTCTGGCTGGTTCACATCAGGTCTGTGTGTGTCACGTTCTGGATTGGCCGCAGTGTCGTTCCAACCCACACATCAACACACGTGAGGAACCTCTATGCTTGCTGTGTTGTTTATGTGCAGAGCAAATGGCCGACAGCAGACCTGCTGCTGCTGGAGATGACAATGCAGCTTCACTTAAGAAAAACTGACGTTGTCCATGTGAAACATGTAGCTTATTCTTTGCATTTTGAAGGCAAGCTGTTAATAATGAAGCTGCAGCAGGTTGCCATTACTGAGTCAGAGGAAAAAGTTGCGTAATGTACTGCGCATTCTGGAGTTTGTTTACATAATGACCTGGGAATCGATTTTCTTTTTTTCTATACTGTTAGCTCATGAGCCAGCTAACTAATGGTTAGCCGGGTAGCGAAACCACCTCCAGAGGTCAGTCTCTGTACAGTTCCATGTGGACGCTGCACGGCCCTCAGTTCAGCCCATTTACAACAGTTCCCTTCGTCCTACATGATAAGTGAAACAGAAGATACCGGAGAGATTGCCAAAGATGTCTCCAAAATACAAGATGGTTCAGGTTAGGAGCTTAGCCCATTTTGTGATAGTGTCTTGCAACACATCATCTCCGTGGAAAAAACAAACCAAAAAACCCCCCCAAAAAACAACTTTGCAGTGCTCCCGTGCCATGTGAGTTTCATGCTTTAACAACAGCAGTATTTGTGCTTGCTGCAGAACGCAATGATAATAATATATTGCCACAATAACGGGCGGAAGAGCACAACAAACACAGACAGATTTTTTCTTCCAGGATTGTCCTTCACTTGCTTCGTCAATCATTTTCAACAAAATAACCCACAGTATTTTCTGAACAGCGCTGCCATGTGCATTGGGCAGATATAACATCCATAGCGTTTTTTTTGGTTTGCAGAAACACTGGCATGAATGTGAACTGGACTAGTTGAGAATCGCAAAATTGTTACAGCTTTTGTAAGTTGCAACAGTGAACCACTTTACCGGACTAACAGAAGTGAAAGCACCTTAAAATGAGCTGTTTTCTTCACATTTTATTGTTTAGTGCAGTTTTTTCCCAGTGGCCATGATTCAACAACATTTCTAATTAAAGGTAGAGTCCGGAGTTTTCCCCCTGAAAATAAACGCTAGACTTGTCTGAGTGAAATCCGTCTCAATCTGCACCTTTGGGCCTTTACTTTCGTGTGGCGTTGAATTTTGTTTGCAACTCCCCCTCCGGTGACTGCATTTCATCTTTTCCCTTTGTTTTGGTGTGTTTGGGACATTTCTGGGCAGGAATTTGTGTGTTGTCTCCAGTCAATGACAAAGCTAAGGGCATAGCGCTCTGTTTGGATAAACTCGTCGATTGGAGCAAACTTTTTTTTTTTTTAAACATCAACTGGAGCCAACACCAGATTCACTCCAGTACCCCCCACCTGCAGCTTGCAGGAGTTGGATATTAGGTGGCGCTAGACGTCTGATGGGCGTGGCCATTTAGTGAGGTTAGGGTTAGGGCTTAGGGATAGGCGAAGGGTTAGAATAAATGGCTCAAAACAGTAATGTGGGCGGAGTTGGGTGTCTAACCCCGGCTAATATCAAACTCCATCTCTTCCTGCAAACTGCAGACGGGACCATCTCGATTTACTTGAATTCTCGATAAAAATGGCGGATGCAGTGAAGAAAAGGAAGTGTTTTGCATTGCAAAGAGCTTTATTTATTGATTTATTGGTACTTTCCAACACCTTAAAATCATCTCCCTGCTTTATTCAGTACAAATTCTTTGCATTCAGATCAAACTGCTTTCTTTTGTGTGACTAAGCAGAAAGGATGCTGTGGTCTTCATACATTCTTCATTTTCCTCACTTGTTTTGCAAGCTTCCTGTTGGCTGACTAGAACTGACAGCTTAATAGCATTTATAAATGACATGGCATCAAAATAATTTCTAAAGTAAAACATTACGCTTACCCCTGCAACCCTGATTTGGACCAAGTGGTACAGAAAACAAATGAACATTACATATCTCTTTGTAACTGCTTGTCAAACTCCTTGACTACATTTCCCAAAAGTAGCTCAGTGTTGCACTCACTTACCCAATTGATATGTCTTAGGCTGGTTTTACTAACCAAAGTTATGATTTGAAGAGTTTTTTGGACTAGTATTTTAATGAATATCTTATTATCATCAACTTAGTGCAGCATTCTTATATTACTTGACTCCTCTATTGCCCCAAAACCTTTGTAAATGCTTAGAAAAAGAGTTAAGACAGAGGAAGGTTTGAAGTATGTGGGGAGGGGCAGACAGGACAACAGGACAAAAGGGAAGTGGAGTGGAGAATAGTTGAATATGGGGCACAGAGAGGAAGACAAGCAGTGTGTGTTCATTTCAGGTTAATTGAATCCTTTAAAAGTGCAAAGACACGTGAAAGAGGAGAGCAGAAGGTATGAGTAAAGGAAGTAAGAGAAGCTACTGTCACTGGTGATAGCCTGGTTTGTTTGTTTTCATATCCATGTTAGAGAACATGACCCAAAAGTAAACCTAGGTCAGCTGCTGCAGCACGATTCTGACATCCTGATTTCTACTAGTGCTGCCTGCAAACAAAAATATCTCTTAAAATGTTCTAAAAGCACAAGGTCAATAATGAAAACCTACTTAGCCTTGATCACATGAAAGTGTGAACTTGATGTAGGTTTTTAGAAAAACTAAACTGAAGTCAGGAATGTAATTAATCATGCATCCCTTCCCTTTCTTTCCATTTTTGCTCTGTTGTTGCATCCTGTTTTCTTACTCTACTTTTTCTTTACACTCCCTTCTCTCCCATCCACTTGCATTGCTGTTAGCCGATAAGGGAATTGTTCCTTTCACTGATGGATCCTTTCATTCTCCCCTTTTAATCAAGGCTGTTAGTTCTTCTTAATTAAGACATCACAGTCGCGTTTGATCACTCTTGCTCTTCTGTGAGAGAGGGAGGGAGACAGACAGTGAAAGAGAGCATGAAACAAGTGTGTGTATATTCTACCCGTCCTATTCTGTGTGTGAAGATGACTGAACAACTTCAATTGGGGCATATACACCTCCTCCAACTCTGTTCTGCCACCTCTTGAGGCTTGTGGTGTGTACATCTCCCAAGCCAACAGGCGTCAACCTCCAGAGATCCATACTAGACAGATGGTATTGGCGGCTGGGTAGGATGGCTATCGAGCTCCCTACTGTCAGTCTGTTGTGATGATCACACACACTGGGCTGTCAATACTCACAGCCCACTAATCAAAGAACTTAAAAAAGAACACAAAGACAATTTAGAAACTTGAGTTTGTTTTTGTTTTTTGTAAGAAACTGGATGTTAATAAAGTTGACACTTGTTTATTATTTCTTGTATTGATACAATCTATGAATAATAAAACTGGAAAGCTAAGGAGCATTAGCCTTTGGCCTATGCACATTCTTCCTTAAGGCAGTCAGGAACATGAGTGCTTCTTCCCTCTAATGGAGCAACTGGGAGGGACTATGACTTTGTATGGGCTGTGGGGCCTCTGCTGTATATACAGTACATTCACTTAGGGACCAAAGGGAAGCTATGGGACCTCTATCCTCAGGCAAGGAGTGATGCAGAAAGTGGGATAGCACGGAGGAGGGTGGGTGACTGAAGCCTTAGTCGGACAGCCTTGACCTATATCCCCTTCTGTTTGATACTAGGAGGGAGAGCATGGGAAGATACACATTTGTTGTTCGGGAAGCTCTCTTACTGGCACCTTCTGTGGTTGAGAAAGAGCGGGAGGAATGGTGTGGAACTGCTTAAATGCGGTCATTTGTTTTCTAAATTTCTTAGCTCATGTTAACAGGACAAGTCAAACTAAGATGACAACAATTATTGACTGCACTGTCAAAACAAACTAAATCAAATCTATGGCGTTAAAGTGGAGTAGGGAAATACCAGCAACAAATTTGAGCTTTGCCTTCTAGTACTTCTATTTTATACATTTTTCATCCTCTGCTTCTCAATATTTCAAAAGAAAATTTTATACTCATATGGATTTACATGCATAACACAAAATTCTGGGTCCTATGTATGCACTTTCTTGGTGGCCCTGTAGGAAAATGTGATCAATAATTCTAACATATACTTTTCCCATTGTATAAGACAAAGTTAATAAACGTGATCTTAGTTCAACCTCTAAATGTCAAACTCCTTGATCATAACCCTGGTTCATCTGGTAGGTAGACACTCATTTGCATTACTCATCTCCTCACTGTCTTCCTGTCCCTCTTCTTTCCTCTCCTCAACCTCCTCACTACCATCAGAGCAATGTTCATTTCCCTGTTCTTCACTTGCATCTTCAATCTCTCTCTCTCTCTCCCTCTCTCTCTCTCTCTTTCTCTCTCTCTCTCACCCTATATTTTCTCCCTACTCGTTCTGGTATCTAGACTTCACTTTCTTTGGGAAATACATGACTTTCTCCTCTGGCTGTTTGTCCGCTGTGCGTAACTTGGTCGAACTGACAGGTGCAGGTGTGGACTAAACCATTTTGCACAATTTTAGAGGGGTGATAGGACCCTCAAAGAACTTGTACAAGAACAAGTACTTTGTGCATGCAATAATACTAACACTTTTACAAAAGTACTGAATCGGAATGCTTCTTCTACAGTTGAGTGATGGTCAGTTTGATGAGTCAGCGTGTGCTTGTGAGTCAGAAGATGAAAGTACTCTTTTAGTGTCTGTGCATGTTTTGGTGAGCCTGTGCATGTGGTCCACCTGGCATGTTTGGGGTCCCGTAGTGGGGCAGTGGGCACATAGCCCTTTTTGCCTGGTTTACTGCTGTGGGCTGTTCAGACAATTTAGCAAAGGAAGCTCCTACAGCAAACATAAACAGACTGATACTGGTACAGACAACAAAAGGCAAAGCAAACACAAAACAATACACCAACACAATCAATGTGACAGTGCGTGGAATGAAAAGTTTACATGTGATTCAGAATAGGTACTTTCAAACTTTTCTGTACTGTTACCTCTTGAAACCATGAAGTGCACCTGGGGCTGCCCTTTTGATTTGTGTAATTTGCCTAGCTAATTTACTTTCTGTCAGAGCTAAAGGTTCTCCTCTCTGGATTAGAGCTTGCAGGCTCTCTTTCTTTTGAGAAGCAGTCCATTTGCCTCCAAGGTAGAGGAGGGCAGGGAGAAGGAAAGGCAGGAAAGAAACAAGCAATAAAAGAGAGGATGGAAAACAACTTAGATCCTTAGAGCAGGTCATCGGCCAGAGTGATGATGGAGAGCTGGCACGGAGAATCAGAGCATTGCGTGCGTGTGTGTTTGTGTTCCTCTTCGGTCACTGTAGTTCAAAAGCTGAACTGTGTCCAAGCCATGGTAATGATGCAGGCGGCCACAACAGACTACAATAACCAACAGTCTATTGCTGGCCAATTACTGTCCGCCACAATTATATTTTCAATTCAGAGGTAACGAGGGAAAGTGGCCCAACTCAACTAATCATTTCGAGCAATTACTTTTAAAACTAATTAGAATGTCAGGTTGGGCTGTGCGTGCCTGAGCTCGGAGGAGGTTTTTGTTTGTGTTTTTGTTGCTGTTTTCACTTTGTCAAATGGGTGAACTTGAAAGGAGAGAGCAGGAGGAGGGGGCAATATCAGCAACAGTGAAAGCCAAACATCATCCACAGCCACAGATCGAGAGAATCGGTCATTATGCGAGTTATGTGAGTTTAGGGAATCCATTGTGTGAAAGGAAATGCTGTGTTCAGTCTATTTATGCTGGGCACTCTGCTCTACTGGTAAAATGAGTTCTTGGTGATGCCAGCTAAAATGCAATGACAGAGCATGCCGACCTCAGATCTCTGGAGCCTCTGAACTGAACAGAGGGAGATGTGAAGGACACAAAGGATGACTGTATGTTGAAGTCATATCTGTATTTGGGGGTGAACTGGTGAATTCCATAGCGTTCACCTCATAATATATATATACAGTGTTTTTTATATATGTATATATATATATATATATATATATATATATATATATATATATATATATATATATATATATATATATATATATATATATATATATATATATATATATGTGTACTTTATATATATAAACCCACACATTAATTTTATTTCTCCATTGAGCAAGTCAGAGCTTTCACTATGAAGTAATAATTTCAAAATGACATACATATTTGATTAATTTGATGTAGATAAGTTAATATAATCTTTTAAATCTTTAAAGGAGTGATGACATAACAGTTAAAAACTAGTTTATGTTGTTGGCATTACTGTATATGTAAATACTCCAAAGAAAAAAACAGCATTTTTTACAGCAGAGTATTGTTTTGAAACGCCAGACCTCACTTCCTCAGTAATACAGTTGGGTCCGGTGATGATATGGAGCTTTACCCGGAGACCACGTTGACTTCATTTTGATTGGCCAAACCTTATTTCGCTATGACCTTATTTGGAGAATCTAGGTCAAGCTGCAGTCGGAGTTTGCTAAAGGCTAACTGCTAGCAACATGGGCAGTTCAGATAGTGAGCTACGTTTATCAGACAAGACGGCATTTAGAAAATAAATAAACTTACAGGTAATGACAAGGTTGTGGCCCCCTCCCTCAGTGTTGCCGCACAAGTTTGCTTTTAAATCCATTTGTGTGAAAACCCAGACCTGACTGCAGAGAAGTTACTACTAGCTCCATACAGGCAGCTGAATCAGACAGGGAGGGGAGGGGGGAGCGGACGGTGCATAAACCGTTAGGAGAGAGAGGGGGGGGGCGCTGCTTACTTGATAGTGTGCTCTTATTGGAGCAATTAAATTATGTAGAATGATAGAACTACGTAGAATGATAGCCTGCTGTCTGATTCAACTGTTTCTGAGCAGAGAGACAAAGCTGACAGACCATAAACAGGAACTTTGATTCTCACTTTGGACATTCACATGGCCTCATCAGTGCACAATAGATCATATTATACACTGAAAACCCCAGAAAAGTGAAATTTGATGTCATGGCACCTTTAACGAATTTGGTTAAATAAAATGGCTATTTCATGAGATTCATATGTACTGAAACCTTTAATAAATGTTTACATTCTGAGTATTTATTACACATAACTGTCACAAAACTGTGTAGCTTTTTATTGACTCGGGATTAGAATAATATGCAGTTACAGGCTTCTTTTTGGTAACTACTGTATGGAAACGCATGAAGCATAATAAAGTGAAAGATTGAAGAAACCAGGCAGTGTACAGTAAAATGCATGCTGGAATAGATCAAAAAAACTTTAGATGAGCATTTACTGTACAAAAATAATTGCTAGTATGTCAGTGTGTGGGTGCAGATGAACTGTGTGTTCACTAATGTTTCCATTCGGAAAATCTGCAAGTTGGCCTGTGTTATATATTTTATGAGCCTTGAGGTTTCTTTTCTTGCCATACCAATCTTAGACACGCAAATACCTTAATGCTCGCACATGTAGGCTCTTTAAGGAGAGGGTGATCCACCTTTGTAAGGCAAATTTAATCTATAGTGCACAACAGGATTCGGGCAACTCACACACATCCAACCATGAGCTCCTCCATGCAGACAACTCCAGTAGGAATTTATGTATTAATCTGATTTGATAAATAATGTAATATATGGTTGATTGCTGAAATTGTATCTATTTAATACATTGTCAGCGCTTTAAGTATTTTCAAGAATCAACTCTTGGATGATTAAATTTAACATAAAGCTCGGAGCTATTTTAGTGTTACTTTCATTGTTTAAAAAATTATCTAATTTTTCTTATCTGCGTCTTGAATTAACATTTGCAGAAGTACTCTGGGTCTTAAAATCAGAAAAATACCCTGGAAATTAACATTTTTCAAAGCTGGCTTTGGGTCATGAGTGTCCAAAGTAATTGCGCACACTCATACAAACAGCAGACAAATAAATAAAAACACACTAGAATGCCTCTAGTTGTTGTCATAACAGACCACTCCTGAGAGAGTGATGTCTCATTAAACGGCTAGCAGCAACTACATAACGTTACCTCTTCTACTTTTATAGGGACATGGTGACAGTTCAGATTTGTTCAACAAACTCACTGGATGTGAAATAAGTTGGGAAGTATCTGTAAGGTATTAATTTTACAAAATGTTTTAGAAAGAATGTACTTAAAGCATGACATTTTAACAGTGTCCAAGTCAACAGACATCTTTTGCACTTTTCTGTCTGGAAAATATCTAATGCCACTGTTCTGCTCTATTTTCAGCAGGACAATCCAACAGGTTCATTTCTGTTTTAAAATTAGGATAATAATAATAGATAAATATGAAGCTGCTGAACCTGAACATTCCAATAAAAAGTTTCAAGAGCCTTCTTCGTGGTGTGAAACAGACAAATGATGACTTAAAATTAATTTGGAAATATGCATAATATTTTTTTCACATCCCAATAATCCAATGTCTATTTGAATCCATCTATATTTGCTATTGAAATAATTTGTTTTCAGTTCTGTCATCAAGACACATACTACAGAGACAATCGCATATAACTAAGACAGTCTGAACGATAGTCATCTGATTCCAGTACATACAGTCCATTTATGTTGAGTAGATAATTGCTTCACAAGAAGACAGTCAGTGTACTGTGAAGCAGCATAGAACACAACCGAAAACAGACATTAAAAGAGCTGGTAGCTACTGCAGCATACAGTAGATGCAATATGTGGCACAGTAACAGCATTTTGTATTAAAGTTACACAATAAAATGCAATAAGGAGTCATATTAGAAAGCTGCCAATAGGTAGTTCTTGGTTTAAAGTAATTTTTGTTTTATTGTTCATATGATATGCAATTGCAACTGATTTTCTTTCAAACAAGATGAGGAAAGACACTGTATGGTTAAGACTGCATCAGCTGGACACTTTCAGCTCACTGTTTAGAGTAGAAGTCGTGGAGCATTGTCTTCCTGTGGTGCAGATTTGTTTGTTGTTTAGCATTGATGGTTGATTGAAAGCTGCAAATTAAACAAATTGAGATAGGAAATGCACTTCATGCTCATAACAATGTTTCATGGCATTGCACAATCATAATTATCATTGTGGTAATTACTAATTAGGTAAACGTGGATCAGGAATTATTGATTGCTATTTGTTATCTATTGCACTGACAGGAGATGAAAAATAGTTGAGCAGAATGTTGTCCACCCTGATATACAACAAGCTGACCAGTAAAAGCTCTTTATTTTTGCACATCTGTAATCAGCATTTGTCTTCGAATCCCTTGATAGATCCTTGTTAGAACATCGAGGCCACTGTATGTTTCACCATGTGGATCTACATGCTGTGGATTTGATCCAGACTTATTTTTCCAGTGAGCATACTGTGACTGAGGGAAACCAAGATGGAAGACAGACAGAGACATGAAACAAGGAGGGGCAGCAGCAACCAAAAGTGAAAAAAGGGGAGAGGTACTTTGATTGACAGTTGTCTGGCCTGGTGCCTGCTGAGGTTGTTCCCCCCGCCGACTGCTATTATCAGCAGAAGGACTTCCCCATCGCCTTGGCAGCAACTGTGTCACCCCCGCTCCCCTGGAGGATGCTATCCCATTTGGGAGGAGATGAATAGGGGTCCCCTCACCCTGTATGAGGTCTCTGTGGACAGAATCTTTACAGAGGGGGCACAGAGGAGTAAACAGACTTTATGTCAACACCAGCATCTCTGACATTTCCATAAGAACATTAAAGTTCTCTCAGTATGGCTTTCAAACTTGTTGGGAGCTTGTGTCTGTTTGACTTCCAACTAGGTTTTTATATTTACAACAACTGCATTGGATTCAGAAATGGAAACTAAAGCAAATGCTGTATTGTTTAACCTAATTTAACTGGATTTGAATCTTAGAATTTAAGTTTAGTGTGAGTTTGAGTTGCAGAACTGCTTTTTAGTCATTTGCACAGAACAATGAATCATCAGGTATGAATTTTAAAAAGGCCAAGCTTTAGTCATTCCCTTATGTTAATTAAAAACTATCTAAATAGTTTTGACATGCAAGTGATGAAACAGCTTGTCATGACATTTGTCCCCACTTCAGCATTCAAAACTGCGTGTCTGAGAGTATTTTAGGTGCACAGTTCATTTCTAAAGGAATGCAGACGGCTCCCAGACAACACACAGACAGCTGCACTGTTCAGTGATTGGCATGTTCAATGTTCTATGTGTAATACAAGCAAATCCTTCACTTAGGCAGGTGTGTGAGGTAAAGAGAAAACACCAGGAGACACAGAGAGAAAGAAAGCATGTGCAGGTGTCATGGACAGGTTTATTAAATTTTGTTCTCTTGACAACATCCCTGCAGCTGTGGGTGTAGAGAGCTTCTTGACTTGCTTGTAAATTTGGATGTGTTGTTTTTTCTTACTCTCAGATGGGCCATTACCAGGCCACAAGGAGGTAAAATCTGAAAAGCACCATGTGACAGTACAGACACACAGTTTGAAGGCCATGTCTAATATTATAAAATGTTATTTTCTTCTATTTGGTAAAATGCAATGCTTTTATCATCAGCATTGTTGCCTAATGTGGTTAGTGAGTGTGATAAGTACAGAGGGCAGTATCCCTGATGAGAAACTATAGTGATATTTTGTACACCTTATGTATACCACAACACCTGAACCCACTCACCTACTCTGTCACCCCAGCTGTCAGCCTGTAGCAGCCTTAAGCGGACCGTTTTGGGCTCATAAAGGAACCTTTCTTCTTATCACACCTCATGTAGGCTACCGTCACACACACATACACTCATACTTCCTCACTCTCAATTTAATCCTGGTGTGTGATGGGGGCCATGGTTAGGCTCCTTGCAGGTGTTAATGGCCAATGGAGCAGATATTGTGATGAGTGATCAATCTAGTTCCTTTCTGTCACAGCAACACATTAGCCATTTATACAAATTCAGTCCACTCGCCCAAGCAGAAGATCTGGATGCATATTTAATGTTTATCTTTTACAGATCTTGTTTTAGCAGAACTGCTCATGAAGGAAAGTCTTCAAAAAGGTGACAAAGTCGATGTGAAGCCAGCTCCTGCTTGACAGAATCAAACAAGTTTGTCCTTCATTCCTACTTCAAGAGACGCTGGGATAATGAGATGATTATTTAATGATTAATAAGATTTGCTGAAAGTACATTACAATTAACATGATGGCTGGGATAAAGTGCAGTACGTCAATTTAGCAAGACCAAAAACAAGTGTCACAAGATGAAAGAAAGCTGATGCATATATTGCCAGGATATAAAACCCAGCATCCATGAGAGATCCAGTGAGAGGACAGTGGCTGAGTGTCTGCATTTAAGTACCTCAATCATGCACCTGTCACTCCGCTTCCTCACACAGACATCAGTGTTTACCAAAATGAGGACTGACAGAAGACATCAGTGCTGCTTTGTGTGCAAACAGCTTGTGTGGACAGCCTTGTGCAGTCAGCTTCTTCCTGCACAATGAAGCATTTTTCCAGCTTGTGTGAGATACTAGTTTAGACGTCTTGAAGCTTGAGAACTGTATACTTGTTAGAAAGTAATTTTGGGTCAGTGTGCTGACATTACATGTGAATAAGATGTCGTGTATGTAGGCTAATATCTGTGGCAGTGCCCTCGACACTCCTTTGTGGCAGGCCGATTGTCATTATTATCTCAAACCAGTCAGAAGACACATTAAGTCTCCCAGCAAGTTAAAACAACCTTGAATGCATTTGCAAGGGATCCCCCATTTCTAAAAGCTCAACAATTTCAGCATCATGCATCCCAAGTCACCCGAACAAAGTCTGAACGCAGGTTTCAGGCAAGGCTGGTTCCAATTCAACTGTGATAAATGGGCAGATAAGACAATCAGTGTGCACTGTGACATAGGGCAATGTAAGCTGTCAGACCAGCACTCTGCTGGGGAGTTCAGGTGCACTCATGGTCCTGCAACCAAGGAAGAGGAGAAACGAACAGGCACAAGGAGGCTGTGTGTATAAATACTCTAGCTACTGTATCAAAAGTGACTTTAATTTGCAGCTTAATTCTTATATCTACACTACTGTAAACCGTGTGTGTTTTAGGTCAAATGAAGATCCACCTTTGCAGAGAATGAAAACTAAAGTGTGTTCAGGACTTGTGTCAACTTATGCAGGAAATCACGGTATCCTCAAGCCAAGATGAAAAACTGATATGCAGCTGAGAAACTCATACCTGTGTCAAGTGGTGAGTTGGCCACATACCTAAATAGTTTGCCAGTTGCTGATAAATGTAAACTGTGTGTCTGGCTGACTGAGGAGTAGATAAATGGAGCAGACAATTTGAAATTTTTCTGTTGTATTGTGGTGGGAAATGTGTACATGTGTATGTACATGGTTCACTGTCTCCAGAGGGTGCCAAGTCACAGCGGGACTGTGCCCCTCACTGCATCTCACATTTTCAGGATACAATAATGAGACTTACTGTGTTTTTCTAACTTGTACAGATCATGGTGTTGCTGTTCTTTTTTGCTCATTCTCTGTCTGAGCAAGCACTGCTCTGCACGCAACGCTCCCACCGATCCCAAATCACAGCACATTTCTCCATGTAACCTAACAAGTCTAGACAAAATTTTCTTTGTATGAGTTTACTGCTAAAATAATGCTGTCCCCTAATGTAACTACTGTACTCTCTTAAAAGGTAAGTTGTTTTATTTATTCATTTATTTTTACTTTTGACACCTGAGGTCACCTGAGAGTTTCATTCAAACAACAGCTATTATCAGTACCTTTCTAAACCAGTGAAAAATGTTGCTGTTTTCTGTTATATGTAAGGAAAAATACTACTGTATACCAAATTTAGCATTTCTACAGGATCATATAATCAGAATGGGCTTGTGGTTAACTCATTCATGTTGTATTACATATTATGTGTTGTATTAAAAAGCTGGTGAGATTGATGATCATCTATCAGCAGCAGACTGCATTTTCTGTGAATGTGAAGAGTTGAGTTTTCATTTAAAGTTGCCAAAGCTCAAGCAAAGAAGGGCCAGCTTGAGAGATGAGGTTGATATGACAATACTGCCACCTAGAGGCCTGAGGAGGCACAAACACAACCAAACTGCTGTCACTGCTCAATTTCAGATGATGAAAAAGGCCAATTCTAAATGGCTTCCACTTTACAGTATTAAAGCTACATTATGAATTTGAGGTTTTACATGAGCATGTGTGCATTTATGTGCACCATCATGTGCTCATTTCTCTGTCGTGGCTATCAAAAGGGTAGAAAAATACAACTTTGGCTGCATTGTGGTCACATCAGGTGGGTCATCCACTGAATTTCATCTCCAATGAAACCCATCTGTCCTGCAGAAGTAACCCAGCACATGCTGACCTGCTCTCATTTGCTGTCAGAGAGACAGATACAGGAGGTGACTATATTTAAAAGGAAAAAAAGCAAAGAAAAGGGGGGGGAAAAGGGAAAGAGAGGGGGCTCACCTGTGAACCAGAGATGCCCTGTTCAGGTGGGACCTGTTTTGACCTGTTGCCACAGGGACCCTAATGTAAGAGGTGAAGGGGGAGTGGCCATCTGGTGTGTGTGTGTTTGTAATTGTATGTGCGCGCCTTTGTTTATGTGTCCAAAGGCGTTAATAGGCCAATGGATTTCTCCAACAGCTGTCACCAGGCACAACATGAAAACATAATCAGCTATTTAAAATGTGGACATTTGCTCTCTTCAGCGCACAGTATAACACCTACACCAAATTATAGGAGACCTTTTTTAGTTACATTGTAACTGCTGAATGTAGAGGACAAACAGTTTAAACAGTCACATCATCGTCTTGCTGTATATTAAAAATTGAAACGTTTAATCTTTTCTGTTATCGGAGCTGAAAGCTGTGAAGTCTGTCTGTGGGGCTGAATCAGAGTAGAGAGGACTGAAGAAAAAAGACAGAAAAAGCTAATGAGTTTGCATCATTTACTGTGCATTTCATGCTTCCCTGCGTGATGCAGTGTGTTGCAACAATCGCAGTGTAACTATACAAGAAAAACAGGAACTTTGTGTATCGTGTTACAGTTGACTTGTTATTTTACTCCTTTCCCATTCCCATTCACTCCTTTATTCCCATTACAAATTTAAACTTTTCCATTAGATTTTTGCTGAAATATTAAAAAAAAAAAAAAAAAACAGAATCCTCTGACAGTGACAGTGATGTGATCTTCTATTTTTTACAGTCAAAGGTCAGACGTTTCTACGATTGTAACAGTTACAGTCAAAACAAAATCACACACACTAATCGGAACAAAAACATGCACCGACTCAGACAGCGAATGACCTTTGCTTTTTATCTAGAAGAACTGGTTGTTTGATAATCTCTTGCACGTAAACACTATATGGATACACACTTACTCTTGAGAGTATTGAAAAAAAATTCTCAATGGGATTTAAATTGGTTGGAGGCCTGGGGGCCTTGTTTGACTATGTGGCTTGTCTGTCTCTTGTTTCTGTCTCTCTAAGGTCATTTAAAAAGTGCTCGTTTAAGGATGAGTGATTAACAGAGATGTCCAGGGGCTTCCGACTCATCTGAGGCTTCCTGGAAAGGCAGGATAGACCTGCTACAGAGACACGGCTGAACGGCCAAGGCTCCGAGGCTTTTCCGTCCAGTACAGTAGGGAATCTGCTGTGGTTGTGAATCAGTGCAATGGAGGCTTTTGTGTTTAAACGGCATGTAAGAAATGACTTATAACAGCTTAATTTAGGGATTCCTCATGTGAATATGTTTCTGTGTGATACATACTCTGACCCAGACCTTTTAATACCAGGAGACAACATGCCACCACATTAAAATGACTGCGTTGCACACTCACATCTATGCATGCGCAGGGTAACACATGCGCACAATGCAACAAAGTCCTCTCTTGAACCTGACATCCAATTTAACAAACACCAGTTTAAAGTCCTGTTGACAAGAAGCAGGAAGCGAGAAGAGAAAGAGGATATGACATGAGGAGAAATCGGCTCCTTCTGTTCCTTGTCACTCCAGATTATTGAAGACTTACCCAACATGCACCTGGGGGAATCAGTGTCTGTCCACCCGAGTCTCTCTGTCTTATGTTGCTCTGCCTCCCTCTTTAAGACACACACACATGCACACTTTCTTTTTCTTTCTCCTCTTCTAATCAAAAGTAAGCTTTTTGTGCACTCTCATCTGCATTTCTCCTCATTCCTTGCTATTTTTTTCTTCTCTTTAATGATTTACATTTTTTTGTGTTCCAACGGGTCCAGAGTGGGCACGGACGTCTGCCTGCATGTGTGTTTATACATATGTGTACATGTGTGAGCAGATGTTTGCTCGAGGCAGTCTCGCATGTCCGTCCCTGATAGCTCAATGGAAATGTGGGACAAACTTGAAACCACAAAAGAACTTTGCATCGAGATGTATTCAGCACAGGCACTGAATAAATAATAGGACCCTGATCAGCTCATCTCCATCAAATTGTACTGTCCACATTTTTTGGACTCACTATTCATTACATGACAATTTATTATAATTTGCATTATTTCTACGTGTTCAAGGAGGAGGAAAAATACATCTGTTAATAGCGTGAATCTCTTGATAATGTCCCTGCAGAATAGGCTTCTGCTTCCCATCTGATATTAATAGGTCTTAGAAACACAGCTGTAGTTATTACAGTTATTTATACATTTTACCCCACAAAGCCAGCATAGCTCAGTGAACACCAAATATATTTTGTCAAACTCTTTAATGGTAATTTAATGAACCGTAACCTTTGGATGACAATTAATGCCAGATGTATTTCCACAGTGTTCATTTATTACTGGCTAATTTTACCTTGCCTGCATTTTCTCCTATGCAGATATTCATGCAAGTCGTGTTTAAATGAGCTCTTCATCATTAGTTAGCCTCACTAGGACAAAGACTCCGCTGTCCACTTTCTGGAACTGCATTTGAAAATCCTGCTATCAATTCTTAATGAATATGTTTATGAAAAACAGGGCCTGATATACTTGCAACCTTTTTATAGAAAAAAATACCTACGATTTATCTTGATAAGGCTCAGAAAGGTACATTCATTATAAAGCTGTACTTTAAATGGATACACCAAAAGCTTATAAAGCTGATTAAATGTAACCTTAATTGATTAATTTATTGACAGGTTAAGGCAGACCAATCCAGGCTCTTCAAGTGATTCTAATTCATTACCTTATCATAAGTCTGGAACTTTTTTTTAACCAAGTGAGACAATCATCACAAGATCTTAAAAATATCTAGTTTCCTCTTGTTCCTTTTTCTACCCCCCACCCCTCTCACTATGTTTCCAGTCTATCATACATCCCCCTCTTACTGGGATCAGTGGGGCCATCACGCGCGCACCTTTGATGTCTCCCAGAGTTAAGCCGGTTTTGAAGTCAGATTAGTGAATTGTAAACACCCTTTTAGACCTTCAGACTCTCTCCGCAGAAAGAGGGAGAGAGAAAGTGAAAGAGTTGTGGGATTAACCCATACACCACAGCTCAAAGGTTGATCCAAAACCACGCTCCATGTTGCCATGTGCAAAAACATAAACTGAAGTGTTCAACTCATTTATCATCTGCTTTCCTCCCTTGCCTCACCTCTTTTCATTTCATTTCTTTTTATTTTGGGGGTGCTGAAAAGGCCGGATTGAAGCAAACAGTAGATATGTGCGAGAACAAGTGTACCCTTACACACACACACACACACAAAACGCACACATATATGCACACGTGTACGGAGAGAGGGCAGTGTTTTTCAGACGAGAAGCCCGTCTGTCTCTTTCACATTCCATTAGTTCCTGGAGCTACATCAGAGGGCAGAGAGAGCACACAGACATTCCTGCAAGACGCAGATGTCAGGATCAAAAGTCAGACAGACTCCTGTACGCAGCAGGGGAGAAAGACAGAGTAAGAAAAGAGAGGCAGAGAGCAAGAGAAGAGAAAGAATTTATGCTGGGTATGGCGAGAAAGTGGGACTGAATTTTTTTTAAACATCCTGTGTGCTGAAAATCAGAAAACATTGTTCACTCCTTCAACAAATCCTCCAATATTCTGAAAACAAAGGCCTCCTCCGCTGCTGTGTCTCTATCTGCACCTGTAATGCTTTGTATCTTTACTGTTCTCAGGGCTATTGTTGCTATTGTTACTTACTGCTCTCTTGCTGCCAGGCTGATGGGAAACCATGCACCATGCTGCCTACATCTTGTGCCTTGTTTTAGTTATTAAAAGGCACGGGACCAGATGGTGTATGTGTGTGTGTGTGTGTGTGAGTGTGAGTGTGTGTGGGTGTGTGTGCGTGTATGGGTGTGTGCATGCATGCGCTGGTGTGTGTGTGTGTGTGTGTGTGTCTCCAGGTCTATACTTTGGCTCCAGGCTCTTGCAGAACTGGCACAAGCCCAACTGGGTCATCCATGCAAAGACTCAGTCTCTCCTCCTCCTCACCAAGAGCGCATCTGTGTAGGCCTCTACATAGGGAGTGTGTGTATTTGTCTGTGTTTGTGTGCAGTTGTAGTAAAGATACAGTATGTATTATAGAAAGAAAGGGAGGGCGGGGGGGGGGGGGTGCTTGGCAAAGTATGGCCTCTCCTCTACAAAACATAAATTCTGTTCTGCATATGTCCATCCCTCCTCTAGGGTTTTTCTCTTGCCTTTCTGTTTATTTTCCATCTCATTTGTTTTTTGTTTTTTTAATCTCATCCTTCCTCTCATCTTTGGCCAGCAGAGAAGCCAGGTGAACTAAAGTCAAATGATGAAGGTATGCTATTTTTGTCATTTTTGCAAGATAACTAAAGGAAGGGATGAAAAAACAAAAACAAACAAAAAACAGGAACTGAAAAAGGTTGAATCAAGAGGGAGTCAAGGTGGTGAGCTGCAGACATTTGTGCAGTGACACTGAAGTGAATGGCAGTAGATGGGAGGGTAAACACTTTCACTGTTGGCGAAAAACAAGATAGGAAGGACAGAAGGAGTTAAGAGCCATGGGCCTAGTAGAGCTGTCAGAGTGGTCAGGGGGCTGTGAAACACCAGACTGTCAGGAAACATTGGGTACCCCCAAGAACAACCAGAAGTTGTTTGAGCTCACAATATCATGGTTGTGATTTTACAGGTGTGTCTTTAATCACAACTACAGTTTTTAAAGATGTGCTCAGAGATCATGCCCATACATTTACATGTCATTGTTACATTAAGCAGGCTTGAGATGAGACATCATGGATTCAGCTCAGAGCTTTGCTGCAGATCTTCCATCTATCATACTGTGTGTGCTTCACTTTTCAGACATGGACTGAAATTTGACAAGCGGGCAATTGTATGTGTTTGCTTCAAGCAGTGCTTTCACTCTGTTTAACCTCCACAAGCAGGATTTAAAAAAACAAACAGACAAAAAAAAAAAAAAAAAAAAAACATATTTTTTTTATTGTGAAGTTGTGTAGTTCCATGTGCTTTCAGTCATGACTTCCCTTTGTTTATGGCATAATGTTTAAACTAAGCTGGTCACTATTCAATTTTACTTTATACACAAAAACCATGCCCAAAACTATTAAGGATAGGGATATTATGAATTTTTATATTTAAACTCAAACAAACAAACTTTTTTTTGTCTCTCTCCCTTTGGCAATTACAATCAAGAGATAAGAAACTGTAAACAAACAAACAAACAAAAAAATGTACACAGCCATAATTTTCAGTCAATTATTTTTTTTATTTGATCAGCCGCGATCAGTTTATATACACAAAATTATTATTTCATCATTCTAATACCACAATTGTGACCAGTGCTGGCGATCTGCATCACCTCAAGTATAAACTGAAAGTGTATTGTGTGTGTGTGTGTGTTAAAGATCCCCAGTGCTTGACTTCTGTCTATGCAACCACCTGCCTTCCTGCTAATCTCACCCCTCTTCACCTGCTTCTCAGCTTGCACAGCCGCTGATTACATTAGTCCTCAGAGGGCTGCCCAGATCAATACAGAGTCACTGTTCAATCCGTTGCAGTTGTGGCTACTGGTTAATGAGAAATGCAGACAGAGATATGACAAAGCAAGACAAAAACTGATGAGAGTCTGTTCGGCTTTCATCCTAACGGAACCTCGTCCGAGATTCACCTGTTCCAGTTGTCTTTAATCAGTATTGTGTCTGGTTTTTCACTTTTACTGTAAGACTCTGTTATCTGCCTTCTTTGGTTTTATCAGGCTTCTTAAATATGAGTGCTTGTCTTTCATTCCTCTCTCCGACTATCCCATTGTCTTTCATGGGCTCGCTCTTTTTTTTGGCTCCCTCTTTCTCTCTCTTGCACATCGCTGTTTAATGATGGTAATTTTCCACCCAGGTCCGAGAGTGAGCTGATGTGGTGAGGCTCTTGGTCCCCCGCTGTTCCTGATGAGGCATGATGGGAAATTACCCAGAGCTCTCTGTTGTCAGATAGTAACTCACTGTTTGGTTGTAATAAGCAGGCAAACCCCTGCATGTGTATTCACACGGACACACAGACACACACATACTCAGACACCTCTGATTGTGTGCATTAATTGCACTGTGTGAGATCACCACAGTGACCACAGCTGTGTGGGCTACGCCTCGCTTTCCGGGTCACTTGGGTCATCAACTCCCCATAACAGCTACAGCACTGTCACTGTCAGACACGACAGCACATAATGAGAGTTCTTCTGGCTCTGTTCGCTGTTCAGATACCACTCTCCGCCACCCATGCATCACTTCCTTTCTCTTACTCTCCCTCTCTGTCCTGATGTCCTTAACATTTCCAGGTTGTCGATGCTGCTGTTGCTGTTGTGTGTGTGGCATGTGTAGCCGCCTGCAGTTTTATTGACTGGCAAGAGGGAGGTACAGGGCTCTCAGGGACACTACCGCTGGGCTAGGAGCTATGCTGGAAAGTGTGTGTGTTTGGGAGGGGAGGCTCGCCCTGTCACTGCGGTGTGCCACCTTTGCAGCAGCCCTGTCACCAACAAATGCAGCTTCAGTGGAACCCTGTAAAGAGTCCTGCTGTGATGCTGTTAGAATCAGCTTGGGGCCAGTGGGGGACCGCAGGTTGTTTGATCAACATTAGCTGATGTTGGGAGGATGTCCACTGTCAGCTTGACCATCCACTGTCAACACAGACAGTGGGTATTTATTCTAATCACCCGTATTTAAAGAAGATTTTGAAGGCTAAGCTTACAGCCTCATATAAGAATCTGTAAATCTGTACTGTACTCTTTGCAATGGCAACTGTCTAGTTTTCCAAAAATGACTCTTCTGTGAATAATTTTGAAACAAAAAATGATAATATATCTAGAAAATTAATTGAGTTTTTTTTTTATTTTATTTTAGAAAACCCTCATAATTTAGAGGGGCTTTAAGTTTAATAAAGAGAAACAAAACCCAAACCCTTCAGCAGGTTTTCCTGAAAAACCATCTTGTTTCAAACTCTACCAAGATATCAAGTTCAAGCATGCTTGTAAAGTAACAATATGCAAAATGCATATGCAAAGAGGTGGATTTAATTTGGCTTTTGCTGCTGCATAAGCAATTCTCCCAAGTTTGTCTTGCCACTGCAATTGCATGATGCAGTTCAGTCCCGTTGTATAGACTGCACTCTGGATGAATCAATAATCTGTCAGGCTGAATCAGGAGTGTACACTCCAGGATAACATCAAGTTCTTTAAATATGCAGCTGATTGTAAAGATGTTAGGAACAGATCAATTCAAAATTCTTAATGGCAGTAAATGTAATATACCAGTCGTTATAAAATGTCTACCCTTGATGAAGGCATGTGAAAGATATAAACTCAAGAAGCTCACTGAAGATGTTGATTGGGATTTACTGAATAATGGTTAGACTGTGATGCCAAAAAGTCAATACAACCTCAGCATGTTTAATTATTAAAAACAACATGTGGGGATAACAAAACCAGCTGGATCATTTTAAATATTGAGAAAACATTTGTAATATTATACTGTACATTCAGTGAATTAGGATTGAGTTATCTCATTGGTTGACTCTCAAGCACAGAGGATCTCTACATCACATCTTCAATATTTCTGTATCATATTGAGGGCATAGCAATTACACTTCTCCCTGCAGCACTAGCTGCCGTGCCCAGCACCTCGGTGCATCACTGTGGAGATACTCTCCCAAGAAAGGCTTTAGCTAATGGATAACAGTCAGCATTGCCACTATCATAGTGCCGCTGGCTGAATGTGGGCAAAATGGCAAGGCCCAGCTAAACTGGTGTGACTGAAAACGGTCTCAGATAGGGCAAAATCAGCCCGCCTCACACACATACTCACACACGCGCACACACACCCAGGGGCCAGGAGCTGACAGTAAATAAAACCAGAGTCCCTCCTTAATTAGCTCTTTGCCTGAGGGTGAAAACACAGAGAAAGTGTGTCAGTCTCTCCCTGTGTAGGACACTAAGCTGCCACCCAGTCTTTCTGACAACAGCAGCCAAGAAAAGAAAAAAAAAAAGAAAGCCATTTCAGCACACTGATTGGTGTACACATGTAATTACATGGTTTTATTGACTTGACTTTAAGGGGATTGTTTAAAAGTCAGTGCTCCTTAGTGCTTATCATCTATTAATTGTATTTTTTTTTATGTTAACTCAATTCTATGGCTCCACGATACAAAATAGTAAGCTTATGCACAGACATGCTTTCTAATTAAGAACAAAAATAAAGTGAATTTAAAATTAGGCCATGAATGTCAGGATATATCGGAATTCACTCAGGTGAAAAGTATAAAAGGTTATTAAATTAAGCAATTACAAAATAATGCCAGTATTTAAGTTTGTGCCCACCGATGTCCCAGCCGCTTACTCCAATCTTTATGTGAATGTAGAAATAAGCTTTTTCCACTCAGTAGTTGTCCATGACTTAGTGACCCTCATCTACATGTTTAACAGGAGCTACAAACATTAGAATAATTATTTTAAATGATGTTGTTTTTTAAAAATTAAAAGCTCATGTGATTTCGCTTAATATATACAATCCATTCAGATCCAAAAATAATGGTAATTCTGGAAAAAGTTAATGTATTTACATGGTTTAGATAATCAGAGTAGCTTCTGTATAATTTTGTCTTCTCAATAGTTGGTTTGAGAGGAAGTTAATCAGTTGATGCCAAGAAACTGGGATAGTAGTGCACTACTGCCCCCTGCTGGTGACATCTTTCCCGGAGAAAACCGAAGAAACACTCGAGTATTTCCCCCCTTGATATACATGTATCTATGTTTTGCTTTCTGTGTTTGTATTTAAAAGAC
The DNA here is from genome assembly GCA_023101725.1 of Atherinomorus stipes. Lineage (NCBI taxonomy): Eukaryota > Metazoa > Chordata > Actinopteri > Atheriniformes > Atherinidae > Atherinomorus > Atherinomorus stipes. Next base: position 1,436,969 of record JALJCO010002339.1, read on the forward strand.
TTGCACTTTTTTAAATCATCAAATTAAATATGTATGTTGTTTGCATTGTATATTATATGGGATACAATCTTGAGGAAAAACCAAAAACCATAACATCTCTCATACTAACTTCCAGATTTTTTTTCCCACATGATTTACCATAATTTACCTTATCAAAACTATTGATATTCACTTTGTTATCATTATATTTTTTCCATATATACTCTTTGGGGTGTATTACTGATATCAGAGAGGAAAGACATGGGAAAAGATGTACTGTATGGCTACATGCAACAAGGAAGCTACATATTCACGCATATGCAATGCCAAATGAAATAGAGTCAGCAAAAAAAAAGAGAAACTACACTACACAGCAATCAAAATATATATGTATTCAAAAAACAACAAATGAACATACATCCTCTCAGCACAAATAGACAAGAGTAATAGACACAAAGCAATTTTCCCTGCCAAACAGTCTTGTGTCACACCTGACTTAACTGGGATCCTTAAGAGCAACGGATTTACACCTCGTTGCTCATTCGATGTCACTAAGCCATGGGTCAGAGGGAGGAGGAGAGCGCCGGTAAGTGAGACCTTTGGGGGGAGCAGCTTCAGGAGGTTAAGTAAATCTTGTAGTGGACAAAGGCTCAATCAGACAGGACACAGAGGAAGCTTGTTATGACTCAATTCCTCACCGCATAGTGGGAATAAGGGCATAAGGTGAAATGGTAAACCTGCTTGTGATGAATGGAGAATACAGTATGCTACAGTTGATTTTCTCTGCCCACAGCTGAGGGTTGGATGACGGATTCTTGTAAGAAAAGAGCAGTAACCGTATGAGATCAGACAAGCACAGGACATGCGTCAGTGGCACATGGCAGTGGCCCTGGAGCCATGGTTGGCTATGAGTGGGCTATCAGTCGCCATTGTAAGGAAAGGCCCAATTAAGAACATTAATTATGCTTCCTTGGCGCTAACTCTATCACTCTCTTTTTAGCCTGAAGAACATTTAACTCCAAGGCCGTAGCTGCACGCTCTCCCATGCTATAATCCAATCTACTTGAGAAAGTTTGTCATGTTTGGCAGAATTGGACTCTCTCAGATGAGCTGGGAAATCCAGATGGACAGTGTAGCAGAGTCCAGCTCATCCACAGGGTAAGGATGTGTAGTCGCACAGAAAATGTGGTATGATCTCATAGACTAATTCTACAAGGTTCCCTTAATGCACTGTGAAAAACCTGTGAGGGAGGCAGATGCAACATGTTTCAGATAAGCATGCCTCACAGCTCTTTGCTGACACAAAAAATGCAAACTGATACATGCTTAATGTCAATTAGAATTTCTAAATACAAACAGAACTGAGGATAATGTGTGCACTATTTCCGTGTATGAACTAGAATTAATTATAGGAAATGAAATGTGCTTTTGCTGTTAATATCTCCGTCATGCTGGAGGCGTGCTGTCTTAACATGTAAAGGTTTTAATTGAGTGGGTTGTTCTGCTTTTAGACTAAGTTCCCTTTTCTCTCTGTTCAGTAATTACTAACATAATCAGGTTTACTTGTCATAGATTAGCATTCATTTGTCACTCTTATAGCTAGGCCTATGTTAAAGCTTGGGTTATTTTCAGGGGCTGTTCATCAAGAAGTTATTTATTCTTAGGAATAAAGACATTTGGTAGCTTGAGAAAAATCTAGCTTAGCAAGCACACTAATGGATGAACAGTGGATGTAACATCTAACAGAACAGCAGTCTAAGGGCATAAATACATAAATACAGTAGAATAACTAAAATGTATTTTATAAAATGAATGAAGATGATGGTGATGATTTTGAAATACTTTATTCATTTTTTCTTAGATAAAAATGACTCATGGGATTTGAAGATCAGATATTCTGAAAAGAATTATGGGCCAGCAACCAAAATTCCCAGTGAAAAGAAATTTAAAAAAAAAAGAAAAAAAAAAGGCTGCTGTAGAAAAATTTAAGCTGTTTTTATTATTTACCCACTTTTAGTTCAAATGGTCCATTAAATGCAGTAAAGAAGAATTTAGTTTGTGGTCTACATCTCCATGGGTAAATAAAGTCAGTAATACAACAACAACAAAAAAAGCACAAAAAGTTTATGTTTTGATTCATCTTTATGTCCATCACTGTCTCAACCTGCATCACTCAATCAAACACAACTCACTCAGTGATCATGCTCTAAAATATCAAGAGATTACCAGACCTCTGTTTTCATGGCCAACAGAACATTAGCATGCTTATTGCTCTCACCGATTATCCTCACTATGTACGGTACATTAGCGAACTGTACGATTGGCCAACCCCCTGCCTGTGCAATCAACAGAGAGCGTGAATGAATGATCAGCCATTAGCAGGTCGGGTGTGAACTGTGAAAATGGGCTCTCACACCAATGACTGCAGGAGGCCTTGATTTGCTTTAGCCTAGCCTAGCAAACCTGCTAGCAAGGCCCTGCACTTGTTACACTGTGGCAGCATAAGAGCTAGCGTTAGCCTGCCCAATGTAATTCAGTGGAATACAGACTAGTGTTGCGTGTTGAAGCCCAGTCTAGTGAAGTGCTGTGTGCAAGATCATAGTAAGACTCCTTGCTAGCATATGCTTGTGTTTAATGCAGCGACCTGCTTCTGCATGGTGGGTTTACACATACCCTACAGTGAAGGTAGTGTGTGTGTGTGTTTGTGTGTGTGTAATATCAGTAATCAGTGTACCTCACACAGACAGAGTATAACTAGGCCTGGTGTGGTGAGAATGCTGGAGACCAGCTCTCTGCCAGCCTCTGTTGACTACTTCAGCCACTCATTGTGTAGTTGTGTGTGTGTGTGTGTGTCATGGATACTAAAATTGGAGGCTCCACCTTCAGATGCCACCAAGACAACCAAAACCCCAAAGGTCCAGGTAATAGGGAGACATGTCAGTGTGTTGTTTGGTATTCATAGTATGTCTTATTTTGTTCTTTAATACACTTCTGTGACATCTATGCGTGTGTGCATGCCTGTGCATTAATGCATTTATGACCTTTGAGCATTTCACATGAGGGAAGAGAAGAGAGAATTCAGTTATCAGTGTTGCAGGAATGCTGCAGAAAGGCTATAGCCTATCTAAGTCTCAGTGGAGAGGTGTGTTTGAGCATGTGTGTGTGCCTTTGTGTAGATGAAGCAGTGTTCGTTTGGTCTCTGTGGATGGGATGCTATTAGAGCTGCCAGCATGAAGGCAGCAGCATGTGGAGGGTCAAAAGAGGATTTCAGATGGGTAGAAAAAAAAAATATCAGAGGATATAGCCAAGTGATCTCAAGCCACAATTTGTCAAAGTAAATGTAAAAATGACAGAAAGTGACAAAGAAAAAGTCACTTATGTGGAAGTTCAAAAGATACCTCCTGCAGAAGAACTGCTGGAGGTTGTTCATTAATTCATTACTTGCGCTCTTTATTCCTTTAAAGCCTTGAAAAGTTAGAAAAGAAGTTACTAAGATTTTTTTTTAACAACATAATTATTCTGTTTTGAGAATATTTGCTTGGCTTAGCCATTGCAGTTGGGGATAAAGTAGTTTGATTTTCAACAAAACAGAGAAATATGGAACATTACTCAGAACAATGAAATCAAACTACTTCTGATCATGTACAATGGTCTTTTTTATAGAGTCTAACAGTTTTGAATCCTGGGAATGTGAGAAGCGACAAAGTGTGATACCGTGTCTCGGCCTCATGCTTATTTGCTTTTCCCACCTTCACACCCCAGTCTAATTTCACAGTACACAATCCTTGCTGCTGTGCATGGCATGATGGTCTCTGGAAGTCTTGAATCAGTGGACCAGAGTGGACCCGAGGCTGCTGACTGAGCCCACAACTAACCAGTATCAGCTCAATGCACTGATGCCCGCATGTGCACAGTTAATTCAGTTGTTATTGTCGCTTATGTGTGTCCCAGTGGAGCCAGGCCGTGTTGCTTTACAGACTGGGTTTTAGTTCCACTCACTAGTCTAGATGCACACATGAAAGCTGATGTGGGCTCCCTCTGGGCTGCTTCATGTGTGAAAACCTGAAACTGTTATTTGATGCTGATTACGTTACATTGGTTTTGTCATTTTTGTGAGAGTGATGGAGACGGTTAATCCTGGGTGAGAACTTTTTTGGTCATTCTGTTTGCATGCACTGATGTCTCTATTCTTAATCAAAATAATCTGCTCACATATCGTAAATACATTTAGAAAATATTTTCCATTTTTGACAAATAAGAATGAATTAACTAATTTCAATGTAATGTAATCAAATAAAATGTAATTATATAAAGTGTAATGTATGTACAGTATATTTTCTTTTTCTGCAGAGAAAGTAGTGTAAAGCTGATACATGACACTGAACACACCCAAAACCCTGCATTTCACAGTCTACTGGGTCTATCTGCTCCAGCAATGTTACTTAAATGATGACCTCTCTGTTCCCTGCCGCTGAGCAGCTCAAGGACCATCAAATCCTTATCCCACTGTCGTATTCACATCACAGCGCTTATCTAAGCTCCCCTGTTTATCAACAGAAACAAGCATTTCATTATTCATCAAAATCACTGGCAGATCACTAATTCATTCCCCGTACACTTGAATCAAGTCATATATTTGAATAATGGCATCCAAAGTTCTCGCATATTTCAGCATCTCACTTTCTGCCTCCTCAAGTTCTTATGAACTCATGTTTGGGACGTGGCCAGTGGCTGTGTGATAAGGAGGCTGCGTAATGAGTGAGCTTCAAAGCAAATAATGGCTGAGCTTCACTATTAAAACCTCACACTAGGGATTTTTAAATTAGTGTCGCTTTTTGATCTCATACACTCAACCCCTTGATGTAGCATTATGGACAGTTTCCCTGATCTTCATGCATATTTGGAGTTGTGATAATGAGCAACAGGATGGATGCAGCAAGAAACTGGGAGACAAATACAGGATGTGTGTGATGTTAAGTGTAAACACTCTTCACTGGATTCACCTGATTTGTGCCAATTTTTGCTCTAATGGTTCCAACATTATTAGATACATGTATTCAGCATCCAGGCTCATTATAAGGCATAATCCAGTTGACCTGGAGATATTTATGTGTGTTTGTATATATAGGATGGACAGTCAAGGGGGCCACAATGATGCAATATAGTGATTTTCTTTTATTTAATAACCCCAGAGCTTTAACAATGATGGTGTGAAACTAAAGCAACAGGGATAATGTAGTAATTGCCAGTCCAGGGCACTAAAACAGAGAAAGGGAGAGGGGGGGGTTACTGCAGGCTCAGCTAGTGTCCCATGCTTACTTGGGTGTAATGACCCATCAATGGTGACATCTTGTTTCATCAATTTCTGCTTCTCTTCACTTGTCTGTCTGGGCCTTGTCTCTCCCTTTCTCCTGCCCTTCTCCCCTTCTACCTCCTGAAATTCATCTTCCTCTCATGTTTTCCTTGTGCCCCCCTGTAACTGCCTGTCTGCCCCTGCTAGATGTAGAGGATAACCCTGAACTATGTGCTTAGAGGGACATGCAGTTTGAGAGGCGAATGATACAGTGTTGTGTAAGGGCTGCTTGTAATGGTTCATATCCATATCACCAAAGCAAATGTTCCAAACACTGATCACATGCATGAGTGTGTGTGCTGCAAAATCCATCTAAATGAATCAGAATTAGGAAAATTGTGTCTTAGAAATCTAATAATCTGTATTGGTTTGCATGGAATAATTACACTGTCAGGTGGGTATTGCAGATTAAGAATAATATTATACAACAGCTTATTTCTGATGTAATGTAATAACTGGTTTAAACATGAAACATTTTTTCAAGTAACTGAAGGCACAGTTGTGACAACCCTTTTGTGTCATCACTGAGTGATTGTTTCTTAGAGCAAAAACTTTTAGGCCTTTTTTTAAATCTAAGTGAAAATACATTTTGAAGATGCACCTGTAAAACTAGGTTGAGATTAAACACACAAAACTCACCAAATACACATGAAAAGAATGATCAGTTCTAAGAGAAATACCTCTTCTTGACGCTTTATTTATTAATTCTCATTTAAGTTAAACTTCAGATCACTTAAATTATCGCAAAATAATAAATTTGTTATTTTTAGAATTAAGTAAATGCGTCCTGGATCCTCTCCTGATTTTAAAAACATGTTTATTTCTAGTTCTATATAAGATATAATCAGTTTACAAAGACTCACAGAAACAAGAACATGCATATGCATGTTTGAGATTAAAAACCATAGTTTTATTCTAAAGGCAGTTAAAATAGATGATAATGCAGTGGTGTGAACCAGAAATAGCATAAACTGCATTGTAATTTTCCCTGTTAGATGTGTGTGTGTGCATGTATGTGCATGTGAAGAAGCAGGGGGCCCAGCTGACGAAGCCTCGCACTGGGACACTGGCAGGCCTAACTTGCTGCAGGCCCAGCTCTCAGCTCCACCTCTGACAGGCTTCATACTTATTGCTCAATGACATTCGATGTTTTCCTTCAGTTTGCTGTAAGATTGATTTCCCAGATATGTTTGAAATATCTCCAGAGCCCTAGAGCATAGTGACTGGCACAGCGGCACAGAGAGGGAGAGAGACAGAGAGGTGGTGTGGCAGGGGAGTGAAGGGGGAGATGGTGTGTTCGGGGTGAGGAAAAAGAAGCAAATGTGAAAACCAGTGCTAAAAGCTCAAGGTTGCATGTAGGGGTGGGGACTATTGGTTTGTTTATCCGCGTATCTAAATGATAATTTCTTTATATTATCAAAGTAACATTAGATTGTACTAGTCACACTTTAGAGTCAAAATTAATATAAAACAAAACAAAACAAACAAATAAAACAAACAAAAAACAACAGACATAAAGCAAAGACAAAAGAACTCATGATTAAATGTATATAATTCACCTCTCTATGTCCTTAAAAAAAAAAAAAAAAAAAAAAAAAAAAAACTGAACTTTTAACACTTTTCCAAATAAAAAAAAAAATCATGCAAAGATTGACATGGAAAATATTTACAAAATCACTCACAAAAGATTCCAAAGACAAATCAAATCATAAAACTTTGCGCTCTTTGAAAATATATGCTCATTTAACATTTACAACATAAACTCAAGAATGTAGTTCTGTGTTGTCTTGCTGAAATAAAGCATTCCCTGAAAAAGATATCCAATTTCCAGCATATGTACAGTATATTACAAAACCTATACATCATGTATCTTTCAGTGCCTTTAAAACATCTGTGTGATACGCCCACAGAAGTGATCTCTGCAAACTACTGTAAAACTGTAAAGTATGTACAGGTAAAGTACACAGTGATGTTGATAGGTTTTAAATGTAGTGAGTCCCTGGGACCCACAGGTGATGATTTCAGTGGGTCCGTGGGAAATTCAATGGGTCCCCGATTTTTTAAAAAAAGAAGAAGTCATTTTCATCTATTTCTCACATTCTTCTATTTTTTAAATTGTAACGTTTTACTCTGTTGCTGGTGGTATGACATGGTTATAATTAACAGACATTCATGTATATGCTAGTGAAATTAAACAAAATTTAAAATATGAAAAGTTTATTAGAAGAAAAAGGAGCCTAGCTCTCATGAAATAAAATACAATATTTTGTCCAACACGTGGTGGGGAAGTCAAGCAACCAGTTAAAAGCAAGATTTTCCCCTTCAATTCTTTTCTATTGAAAAGTGTTAGTTTAAAGTTCTTTTAACCACATCAAGCTTGTGTGGCATGGACTACCATGACCATACTGTGCTCTTGCTGAAGTAATCTGTATGCAAGAATGTAAATGCTAAACTTTTATCAGAAATGCAGGGGACCGTACGTTATTCCGTCAGATAAGATGCAGATCTATCCAGCCAGGAATTTTCTCTCTACAGTAACTTATTGGGTCAGTTTACAATTCCCAAATTAACTTCATAACAAAAAAAAAAAAAAAAAAAAAATTATTAGGTTTTATGGAAGATAGTATACTGACCCAAGAATAAAAGAAAAATAAAAGCGTTACACCATCATTCAGCCTAATGAAGAGAATGTTTATCACAGCAGTTGGTGCACTTTGTATTGGTTCAGTAAAAATATGATTTTACAGAGCATTGTGTTAAAAAAGGTTCATGTTTTCAACACAACCAGAACTCAGCATCATGCTAACAATTTAACAGGAAAAGGAAGGATTTGTGTATCACAAGGACCCAGTTGTATCAATAATCAGCCTTTGTTTTCATTTGTTAATAAGCTGGATTTATCTGAATTGTAAAACCAGCAGGACAGATGACTTACTTTCTTTTGAGAGGAAAAAAAACTCCTTAGATCCATTTCAGCCACGAGCAGCATGCGGCAGATGTGCATGTTCAGCTGTAGTCCAGTAGCTCACGTCGGGATGCTAAACTTTTCTATCTGCTGGGTTTTGCCGGAGTGTACAGTGCTCCAAGCGAACTATAACAGGCCTAACGATGTCCATGAACACTAAACCAGCAGGAGGAGATTTAAAACGGCCTCGTAACTGCGTACAGGAAAACGAAACTTAAAGTTATACCGTGTAACTTTTGACTCTGATATTAAGCCTAAAATGAATAGTATTAGATGATTTTCTGGGGCCAATATACTGTATAGTGACTGATGCATGTCAGCACTCTGAGCAGGCAGCCTTCTGCAGAAACAAAGGTTACGATATTGTAACCCTAGTTATATAAACACAGGTGGAGCCCTCTACTGGACTCTATAGGTACAACTCTCCTCCAATTGCGTACACGTATTGGCCCACTGAAATTTTCATGTACGTAGCCGACCAGTAGGGCGTCTACCTATAAAGGCAGGTGCACCACCGGCTGCCTTCATTCCACCAAGCTTCAGTGTAAGGCGAAGCAGCAAAGCTGTCTTGAGTGATGACGCCCTGAAGGAGGAGCATTCCAAAGGCTCATAGGGGTCCCTAGTGAGGGCCTCGAGCACTAACGGTAAGTCCCACTGAGGTACAGAAGTACGCTCCACTGGTCGTAGCCTTCTGACTCCCAGCAGGAACTGCTTAACCAGAGGGTGGGCGAAGACTGGACCTCCGCCCAACTCTTCGTGGCATGATGAGATGGCTGCAGCGTAAACCTTAACAGCCGCATGAGACAGCCCTCTATCCACCAAAAGCTGTAGAAAGGAAAGAGTGTCCCCCACTGACCATGTCAGTGGGTCCACTTTCCTCCCCTCGCACCAACGCTGAAAACCCAACCACTTAACCCTGTAACAGGCAGTGGTAGAGCCAGCCCTAGCTGCTTGGATGGTACTCACCACCTGAGCAGTCAAACCAGCCCAAATTAGCCTGTCCCTTTCAGGGGCCAGACTAGAAGTGACTGACCCAGGGTCAGCAGTGCCTGAACCGCGCCTGCCTCCTGAGACAGTGCCCCCGGGACTGGGGAATGGGCCTCGGTGGAGCCACCAACATTGTGCTCAACTGCAAGAACCACGGAGCTGATGGCCGGTCGGGAGCCACCAGAATGACCCTCAGCCGCTCCACCCTCACTCTCTCCAGAAGCTGGGGAATGAGACGGAGGGAGGGGAAAGCATAAAGCAGCCATCTTGGCCATGGAGCGTGTGCAAATGCATCCACCCCCAAGGGTGGGTTGTCCTGTGGGCTCAAGGAGAACCAATGGGAGCAGTGGGTGTTCGATCTGTTTGCAAACAGATCCACCATTGCCCTCCCGAATCGAGTCCAGATCTGCTGTACCACCTCTGGATGCAGTCTCCTCTCGTCCTCCAGGGGGCCGCTCCTTGACATGAGGTCGGCCCCTCTGTTCTCGATGCCTGGGACGTGGGGGGCTCTCAGAGATAACAGGTGCTCTGAAGCCCGTGACCACAGGTTCTCCGCCACTGTTAACAGGGCCGCAGAATGCAAACCGCCCTGTCTGTTGATGTAAGCAACTGTGGTGTGGTTGTCGGACTCACCAACACGTGTCTCTCCTTAACAGGTGACTAAAGTGTTGGAGAACCAGGAATACTGCCTGTAACTCGAGGAGGTTGATGTGACGGTCCTTCCCTGGAGGCCACACAACACCATTCTGCCCAGGCAGGTGCCTCCCCACCCGATTAGGGAGGCATCCGTGAACACTGATGTGTATGAGGTCACTCAACCTAGTGGTGTCCTGGTCAATAAATGTTGTGGAGAACCACAGTACCTCAGGTTGCCCTGCATTGATGGGGGGACCGTCAACAGCCAAAACTTTTGCCTCTTGAGGTCTAAGTGTAGGCTGTTGAACCACCATTGAAGACAACACATGTGCAGCAGTCCTAGTGGAACCACTAGGTAAGCTGCTGCCATGTGTCCCAGGGTCTGCATAACAGTCAAGGCTGTGACACGTGGACTCTGTCGCAGCTTGAAAACCTCCTGCTAGGGCTATCTGTCTGGACTCCGACAGAGTGGCTCTCAGGCTGACAGAATAGAGCACAATCCCCAAATACTCGGCCTGCTGGCTTGGTTGTGGGGTGCTCTTCTCCCAGTTGATGGCAAATCCCAACTTGGTTAGGAGGAGTATCAACTGAGCTGTGTGAAAAATGGCCCGTTGTCTGGACCTGGCCATCACAATGAGGTCATCCAGATAAAAGAAGACCCTCATCCCTTGGCTGCGCAGCGGTTGTAGTGCTGCATCCACACATTTGATGAATGTGCGAGGGGCCAGGGAATAGCCGAACGGAAGCCTGTTGTATTCATAGGCTGTCCCCTGGAAAGCAAGATGCAGGAATTTCCTGTATTTTGGAACCACCTCAACATGGAAATACAGTAAGCATCCTTCAAGACGATGGTTGAGAACCAGTCACTTGGTTGGATGAGTTCCAGCAGTTTCTTTACGGTTAGCATGCGGAACGTCTTACGACCGATGCGCATGTTCAGGGCATGGAGGTCCAGGATGGGTCTGTAACTCCCCATTTTTTTGGGAACCAAAAAGTATGGGGAGTAAAAACCTCGATCCTTGTCATGAGGAGGGACAATTGACATGGCCTGTTTAGATAGCAGGTCCTGAATTTCCCTTTAAGGAACTCTATCTCTTGTTGAGAGGATAGATTCATCTCTTGAATGCCCCTGAACGCTGGGGGGAGCCCACAGAATTGGAGAGAACATCCCAGTCTGAGGGTCCTGTCCAACCAGTCTGTCAGGATGCAGCTGCTCCGTCATGCTTCGTAAAAACGAGTGAGAAGGCATGCAGGTAGCTGAAGTACAGCTTGTAGAAAGTTGTGTTACACAATTTCGGCCCTATCTGCTGCCAAACCCACCATAAATGAAAGTTTGGCCCATTGGGGCCCTTTGTGAAAGGGCTGAGTCATCCCTGAACGCACCTGGCTGGTTGTCCAAGCTCTAGGGGCCGTCTGTGAATGCATCTCTGTTGTCCGAGCCGGCGTGGTGTTTCCTGAACGCACCGCCGCTGCTCCGCATCTCACAGCCATGGTGACACAGCTACTGTTAGATGCAGCTGCTGAATTTTCGACTGGAAAACGTGTGGACATACTGATCGTCCTACTGCCATTTTCCCGAGACACAGCTCGTGTTAATCCGACGGCTTCACTGTAGTGCGGGTGGTTAATCGAGTGAGATATAAGCTGATGTGCTGCAACACTCTCATCACTCGCCCTGTAGTGCTGACGTGAGCGAAGATTTTTATCGCCGTCTAGGCAGTGAAACCCATCACTCGCCAGGCGGTCAGCACGCTGAGCTGGGCCCACCGAGGAACAAACACGGTGTCGGCTAGCAGCATGCGGGGCTAACGATGAGGTCACTACAACCAGTGGGGAGCAATATTTCTTTATGCATCGCCGCCAGCTGTAGTGCTCATCTTCTGCTACAACACTCTCTTCGCCCTGTCGTGCTGACATAAGCGAGGATTGCCATCTCTGCGGTGACAGCCATCGCTCGTCAGACGGTCAGCACGCTGAGCCAGACCGACTGTGAAAGAGACATGGTGCTGGCTAGCAACATGCGGAGCTAACGGAGAGGTTGCTACAACCAGATGGGAGCGACATTTCTTTATGCATCAATGATGGTTGAAGCGCTCATAAAGAGGGGTAATGGTGGCTCTACCGGTTGACAACGGCGCTCTGCTGTTCCATTGTGGCTTGGAGACAGAATTTTTAATTAATAAATTGAATTAGTTGGATTCTAATTTACATATGAACAAATATTACTTTGTGTCCATGAAAAACACAGTTATGAGTTTCCCATTATTTACATGACATGATACATGACTATTGATTAGCATGAATGCTAACTTAACATTAAAAAAACCCATAGACAGGCTAACGCAAATAGCATCGCTACTCTTCTCAAAACGTTTAACACAATCAATTCCTTCAAACGTTTATCACTTTACACTGACATCAAATAAACATCACTGATTATATACAGACAAATGCTCTTCAAGGTTATGTACAGAAAACATGCAAAAGATGATGAAAAACACAAAGCTCCAGTGCAGGAATGTCATATTACAAGAAACTACAGCAAGTTTGAGAGAACAAAATAGTCCTGTGCAGCAATTCCACTGCCGGCTTTAAGGGGCCACAGTACCGAACACACTGACATTGGAAAAATGACGTCAGTTATCGCTGTAAATTTCAGTGTTGGTAAATTTTCAGTTTATCGCTCAGCCCTAATTCACTGTGAGAATATTATTAGACAGCGTCTCAACATCTGTCCCATCCGGGAATGATATTGTTTCCCCACAGAGTCGCTCCTTTATCTCACAAATTTTTGGGATCCATAAATAAACTCACTTGATCCCAATTACAGGTGAATTTGATTGGCATCTCTTGGGAGATCAAAGTTACCCTCCCAAATCTCCTTCCCAGCAGGGGTCTGCAACTTTTACAATCCATATTTTTCACCTCAACCAGCTAAATAAATGTTGCAGAGCTGAGAATGTTCCATGTCCTTAAAAAAAAGGAAGCATGTCATTTTTGAGAAATACTAAGGCCTACTATAGAAAATTTGTAGTCATTTTAAAGGAATCACAGTTTTATTTCTTATTTTAGGGTTAGAAAAAAATGTACATAAAGTGGATTGATATATTTCTTTCTGTCATGGTGTAGCCCATGGCCTCTAATAAGTAGGTTGCACACAGTTGGCACACACCACTTAAGTATATAAACATTCTATTTATCATTTTACATCTGGCCGGCTTATGGAACTGTGTAGCTTGGGTTGTGATGTGTTAGTGATTCTGTGCACCATTTTAGATGCTACCTTTAGAGCATGTGTGGAATGTACCATGGGGATATGTTGAAGGGGGTGTTCCCTAGTGAGGTAACTAGTAATTTGGGAAGACATCCCAGAGGAAAATTTTACTAGTCAAAGCTTGCTCTTCTATGACTCATGAGACATATTTGAGTTTCTCATCTCTGCCTCATTTTAGTTTCTATTTTGTCTCAAATGCTTCTCATGTGTTTCTCCTAAAATGCACTAGGAGAAATAAGGTGAGACAATATTTAGTCATGCTTGAGACTTAGGGGAGATGCTTTTGAGATCACATTTTACTGCTCAAGGCTTGCTCTTCTATAGCTCATGAGACATTTTTGAGTTTCTCATCTCTGCCTCATTTTAGTTTCTATTTTGTCTCAAATGTCTTTCTCGTGCGTTTCTCCTCAAATTTACTTGGAGAAATAAGGTGAGAGGACTTAGGGCAGATACAAACAACCTTATTTAACAAATTCTGGCAATACATTCCAAGAAAAACACTAATAAACTCTGTCCAGACTGAACACATGTATGCAAGTATGACAACATTCAAAATAATACACACAATAAAATATTACAATAAATGAAAAGGGGAAAAAATAACAAATGAATAAGATAAAATAAAATAAAATAAAATCAGAGGTCTAATCAGATAAGTACATTTAAATTTTCAAAAATATTGGAGTCTTGTGTGGTTTGGATGCACTTCAAGGTTTATGTATGTATGTATATATATATATATTTATATATATACACTGCCTGGCCAAAAAAAAAAGTCGCCACCTGGATTTAACTATGCAAATAGGTACGAGCCTCCTATTGGATAATTACTGCATGGGCGAGTATTTTTCAGCTGGCAACAAGTTATTTAACCCCAACTGGTGCAATGAGTTGCTTCTCATTTCCTAAACAACCATGTGGAAAGACACATCTGTGGTCTTGGAAAAGATGTTAGTCTGTCTGAGAAGGGTCAAATCATTGGCATCAAGAGGTGAAAACATCTAAGGAGATGCAGAAACTACTAAAACTGGGTTCAGAACAGTCCAACGCATTATGAAAAACTGGAAGGATAGTGGACCATCGTCTTCCAGGAAGAAATGTGGCCGAAAAGGCAGATGAAGTAATGCAGCATCATGCCTAGTGCTACTGTATGAGCCTGTGGGGGCAGTGTGATGATCTGGGGTTGCTGCAGTTGCTCAGGTCCAGGTTCAGCAACAGCATGAGCTCAGATAATGAGGTCAGCTGATACCTGAATGTACTAAATGACCAGGTTATTCCATCAATGGATGTTTCTTTCCTGATGGCACAGCCATATTCCAAGATGACCGTGCCAGAATTTATCGGGCTCAGATTGTGAAAGATGGTTCAGGGATCATCAGACATCATTTTCACACATGGATTGGCCACCACAGAGTCCAGACCTCAACCCCATTGAGAATCTTTGGGATGTGCTATGGTCAGACTCTACAATCATCATCAAGATCTTGGTGAAAAATTGATGCAAAAGGATGCAAATAAATCTGGTGACATTGCAGAAGCTTCTGGAAACACAGCGAACGCTGCCGCAATCAAAGCTAAAGGCGGTCCAACGAAATGTTAAATGTTTGACATATTGGCGTCTTTTTTTTGGCTGGGCAGTGTATATATATATATATATATACAGTATATATACTTATATATATATATATATATATATATATATATATATAAATATATATATATAATTTACAGGCTCATTCTTGAAAACCAAAACCAAGTACACTGGGTGTGCCGACCTCAATGTCTTGTATCTTGACAGTCAGATAAACACCTTCCCGACATCAAGACTGAAGACACTCTGCTGCTTGTCCACAGGTTTATTGACATTGTAAGATATGTGAAACTAAAAGAATATACAAAACATAATTAACTTTATGCAGAAAGCTCTGCACATTAGTTTTTACTTAAAGTGTAATTTTTAGATTAATATTTCCACATCATGAACTGTCTATCTTCCTTTTTTATTTTAAACACACTTGAATGAATTGAGAACTGTCTAAAAACAGTTTATGAGGTTTCAAGTCATAATTTAGCTGAGTTACCTCATGTAATCAAACAGAACTTTTACAAAAAACTAATTTAACTAAACTAAACATCTGAAATTGTAGATGCTGTTTTAAATGATCAATACCTAAGATGCTATCAAAAGGCATAAGATGTTTGTCGGTGATGATGGGATCGCCCAGCCTCGGGCGTCTTTGCTGCTTTTGCCGCCTTTGGTCTGAACGTACAGTTAGGATGGTCTTTTAATAAAGTTACCCTTTTTAATTGTAATGGAAAAAGATTGGTGAATATATATATAAATTATAATACTGGTGAAAAAAGAAGCAACATGTCTGCATCCAGCACCGCCCGCTGTGATGCTTGGCGGAGGATTGCCAGCAAAGTCAGTGTGTAAGGATATAAAACGCAGTAGGCCAACTCACTGTACTAGGCTACTGGTTGACTAAAGTTATTTGGTTGTCAGCTTTATTGTATTAATTACTTAGTTTCATTTTATCTGATCCTACTTCATTCAGTTATCAGATGTTACCTGTTTAAAAGCAGAAGATGTGGAAATTCTGAATATTGAAATAGCCTCATGGATAAAATACTGGATGTAGCAAGAAAAATGGAGTTGCTTTTCTTAAAACCATTTTGCATTGAAATGGCTGTAAATTGTTTAATTACACACAGTGACTTTCCCTCAAGTCATGATGCTGCATAAATGATGATCGGGTACCGGCTCCACAGTGGTGGCACAATATTCCATTGAACGTTCTCTCAGGATGGACCGGAACACCGGAATCTTTCCTTCATACCAAATGTAATTTCTTCCATGATGATGTGGGTTTTGCTGTAGGCCACGTTGAAACTCATTTGGGCCCCAGGATCAGGGTCTGGGTCAGGGGTCCAGTTGGGCTTTCCACAATGGCTCTCTATTTGACTATAAATGAAAATCCAACTTTTTAAAATATAACATTTGTATGTTTTAGCAGTTTTTTAACAGAATAATTGCATTAAATTACCACAACATGACACTAAAAGTACTGCAATATATTTCTCTTGTCATTAGCTTATAGGGCTTTTTCCCTCATTATTCCCCACATCTGCATTTTCATATATTTATCCAACCTTTTTTTTTCGACTGTTAAGTCAAATTGAAGAAAATCTGATTGAAGAAAATGTATCATTCCTCTTTTTTGTATTTTTTTTCCCCTAAACCCTAAAATAAGAAATAAAACTGATTCCTTTAAAATGACAGCAAATTTTTATAGTAGGCCAAAGTATTTATAAAAAATTATATGTTGCTTCTTTTTTAAGGACATGGAAGGGTATTCCTAATCTTTCAGGAGATACCCATCAAATTCACCTGTATTTGGGATCAAGTGAGTTTACATATGGATCCAAAAGATTCGTGAGATAGCCTAAAGGAGCAACTGTGCGTGGAAACAATATCATTCCTGGATGTGACAGATGTCGAGATGCAGTCTAATAATAATAGGCTATCAAGGTGAATGGCACGTAGAATTCATGCCTCTACATCTACGGGGCCTTTTTCAAATAGAAATGCCACCGTCTGCAGGGAAAGCCACTGCTCTCCGAAACAAAGCCAGATAAGTTAACATAGCCTGGAAAAAAACTTGCTCCCTACCAGGTTATGTTCACACCATATGTTCCTGGATGAACTTAGCTAGATCAGCGTTTTTGGAATAAAAAACCCAGAGTTACCGTTTAATCTTGGTTAACATAGTCAGCTAAGCCACTAAGCCTCCTTTTTGGAATATGCCCCTGATGGTGATGATGATGATGATGAGGTAGTGCCAAAACATAGCCTAGCTAAGTCGCAGTTCAAACTTGTATTGGAACAGTCTGCTGTTTTACTGCTCTTCTTTAAGATATCGTGGGTCACAAGGATTTCAAACTTGTGATCGTGACGGCATTGAGGCAAGGCTGTCTGCTGACTGGCTTGAAACTCGGACAGCGCATGTGCACACGTAGCTGGCATGAGGAGGAGCATCACAGCGCAAGTTAACTGGCCTTAGATGACCTTCAAACCAGCAGAGCAATGGATTAAATTAACCAAAATGGTCCGAGGAGTGTTTGGGGCTTGGAAGATTGCTGCATAAAGAAGATATCATCCACCATCCCTGGATTTATCTGTGTTCTCTTCCTGGATCACATACAGTAGCAGCGGAAGCATCTCCTTCACTGTCTGTGCTGGGCACTGGTGAAGCAACGCTCAGCTTCACAGGTCACCCCGGTGCCTAACAGCCTTCGTAAAACACTTGTCATGTCCACAGAAAAAAAGAAAAAAAAATCCCTTAAAGGATAATTTGTGGCCCTTATTTCTAGGAGTTAATATGCACATTTGCTCACCGGTAAAATTTCTGTATCACTTTGACTCCTTTGGGTGATAGACTAAGCTGCCCTTTGGTGCACATTGATATAACGGGAGAGACTGGCAGCCTCTCTATAAGGCATTATCTGCAGCAAAACTCCTTCATTTCACCAATACTTTAAGTAGAACGAATGAGTACTCTTGTCCTGTGAGTTCAGTGTTAGCTCTCGGTTAGTTACTGGGAGCTTTCTCTACACTCCACAGGCTGATGTACTCCGGAGAGTGGCTTAATCTAAATATCACCCAAAGGAGTCAAAGTGATACAGAAATTTTACCAGTGAGTAAATGCACATATAAACTCCTAGAAATAAGGTCCAGGTTGAAAAAAAGAGAAAGTTATCCTTTAACTTGCCAGCGACCCACCCACACCTATTTAATCAATTGTTTCGCTTTTTTTTTTTTGCTCACAAAGATGCTGCAGCTGCAGGACAAACATCACCCAGGAGCGAAAGGCAGGGCTCCTCTTGTTAGAAAAAGTTTGGACATGATATCCAGAGAGACTTGAATTTGTAAATCCTGCACACCACACATACTGTATTCACCACCTTGATGTTGCTGAAGCCTCTGACTAGTCTGCCTTAAGTTATGTCACACGTCACATGGTTCAAAGAGTTACGTTTCTTTTTTTTAAAGTAATGGATCGCTGGCAAGCTAAATTAAGTCTAATTAAACAGTATATAAAAACATTTCCTAAACCTTTTCTTCACATGATGGCTTCTCTCAGACTTTTTAAAAACAGAATATTGTGGAAAATTCAACCTGAAAGATGCTCTTTCAGCAAACATCAGAAAACATGAGCAGGACATGAACTAAACTGTTTACTTGAGTACTCTTAAAATATGTTGCTTTAAAAATCATGCTGCCTGCAACCAAATGCGCAATTCATGAGTGATATAAAGATTTGTGATAGATGACTATTATTTTAAGATAAGATCCCATAAGATACCTTTAGCCTCCAAGGTTTCTGTTTTTTCCACTAAACAGTCCAAAACTTTTTGTGAAATTTTTACCTCACAATGTCCAGGCATGTGAATTAACCCTGCTCCTCTTTACACTGAGAATAACTTGAGAACTTCAACATGTCCTTTGCATGATAGTTAAACACTTAGATAGTTCCTTTGACGTGACTCCAGTGGTGGCATCAGAGGTGTTTACCATGAGATTGGGCCACATGATGAAATTTTCCCCTTTGTGAAAATGCATCCTCTGTTCACATTACACAGTGTCACATCTCGTCACTGAGCATTTGATCACATTTACCGCTTTGTTTTCTTCTGAACAAGGAGGGGTGGGGTATAGATCTACTGTTTTAAACTCTTTAATGCAATTTAACAATGCCACATATTCTTTTCACGTTTCATTGGGGTCCTTTACGTGTGAAATTGCAGAGGCTGGCCTAGCCCGCGCGACACGGCACAGCAGAGACACAGTCACACTGGAGCGCCAGATGTGGGAGGGAGAGCGAAATTAATTGCTACACATTGTTCAGTGGGTGTGTGCGCACCTTCAGTGAATTAACTGCTCTCAGGGCGTGACTGTTTGAATAACAGGAATTAGGTATGAGGCCTCTCACTCACAGCTGAAGCCAACTCCAGGCATTGCATTCAATTAGCTAATCTGACCCCAGATTCACATGCTTAACTTGTCATTTGTCAGTGCGTAAAGATGGAAAACATTTTTTGTGTGTGAACATCACATCGTGTAGTTGTTATTCTCTTGTTTTCTGCATAGCTTTTACACATACAGTAACAGGCCCCCTCCTTTCCCAAACTCCTACTTCACATTCTATTTTTAATCTTTGGAGACAAGAAAGATTTAATTTAGAGGTGCAGAAATTATAAGAATCATCAAGGGTTAACCATTTCATTTAAAGGACATATTCGGACAGTTTTAACAGTAATGTCTTGGGGAAAACAAAGTTTCACAAAAAAATGGAAAACCAGTTAGAGAGGCTGCCATATCTTGATATTGTGTGTTTAAACTTATATTACTCTCATATTAGACAATCAAGATTAAAGTGCAGATAATCCATAATAATGGCAGATATTAGAAACATAGCACACTCTGGACTTTAATACTAAGATTACTCATTTCTTTACCCACAGACAATCAGATTACTATTTTAGATGTCATGTTTCTTACAACATCCAAATAGCACTACATTTTTATTGCATTTGATCCCATAGCTGCAATATGACATAATTGTATGACAGCTGTGTTTTCATTACATTCCACTCCATTACCTCAAGACCTAAAGTTTTAAGAATGGTAGTCCATCATAATGTTCCCTCTGAGGTTTACAGTTAGCATCTCATACTGACCCTAACCCATACTGTCAGCATCATCTAAGTAAAAAGAACTAGCAGTGGCATGCCTACCTCAACTGTGACCCCGGATAGACTTCGACATGAAAGATAGAAAGGAGCACCTCTTCCCTCCACCTGCCCCTCCTGTCTCTTCATTTTCCTGGGCAATAGGGGGGAGGAGGATGATTTGATGGAGAGGTGGTAGGAGAGGGAGGGATTGGGGAGGTAGCGGTGATGGGAAGGGAAAGGAGAGGTGGGGGGATCAGCTTCCCCTGGGGCTGCCTGCTGGAGCGAGGTGACCCAGCTTGTCGCTCGGTGACCTGTGAGAGGGACATTATGAAGTGTGAGTGGCTGTCACCCTAACCACTTGTGACAGCACAGCTTCGGGCGCAGCTGTGCCAGCCTGCCCCAGCCAGAGACCCAGGGCCCATGGAGGAGAGGGCGGGAGAGAGGCCGCTCTGGACAAGGCATGGACTGCGGCGGGGTGTTCAGAGGGTGTCCATGGTGGGGCAGGGAGCATAGGAATAGAAAGGAGGTGAGGATGTTGAGGTTCCCTTGACCCTACTGGTGCTTTCTCATTTCCATTGATTCTGGTGGCCCTGTGGCTCTGAAGTGTTTGAAATGTGGAGGAGTATGAGACGAGCTGTCATCCCTCATGTTTTCTTATTATCTATTAAAATATTGGTTTAACCTGTCTGCCGTTATTCTTGGTTTCCTTATACCTTGAACAAATGAAATTAATGAAAGTTAAATTTTCCCCTGAGGGAAATTATGAAACTTTGTTTCAAGATAAAATGCTTCGTAAATTACCGAAAGTTATTTTAAAGGGACTAGAGGCAGGAATTACAAAAGAATAAACATGCATGTCCAGTTTTTTTTAATACTTATGAATGATGAAGCGTTAAAAACTAAAAAGAACAAGCCCACCCATGTCTCTCTCCATTGCCTTGAACAGGCTGTGTGCTGCATAAAGTGCTGCAATTCGGTGGCCGAATTTCCCATGCTGCCCTGCGGATGTGACATCAAATGACGCTGCATCAGCATCCCTGACAGCTTTGGTACAGGAAGAAGTATCAAAGTAAATTCAAACACTGTAAGCGATAGTTATGGATTCTTCTGCCATCAGCAAACGATCCAGATCAACTTAGAGACCACTAAAAAGTGTAACTACGAAGAAAAAGCATAGTAAACAACGTTATAGCTTCAGTTTGTGCACGCTCCCGTGGCGGCTTGGCTCGTGCCTGCAGTTACCTGAAGTGCCAGTCGCGAGTTTTGTTTCTTAATCTTGCCTCTAGTCTCTTTAAAACCTAACAAAAAAAAAAAAATTGTAACTACTTTATCGTATTTTAATGAACTGAACGACAGAGGACAACTCAAAGACTAACTTTGTTTAAGCTTGTTAGCCCTCAAGTGTTTCTAAAAATACTCCTGAGTGTTTGTAGGAAAATCATACAAAGATTTTCATAAATCCAAAAATTTTCATAATGAAAGAATGGAAAAATGAGTCCACACATTATCTGTAGCTTCCAATGTGATAAGACCAGGTTGGATCTTTTTTTGGATCGTGGAGAAATTACAATAGCAGAACATGCATTTATGGTTATGGATTCTCCTACACCAGTACTATATACAGTATCTTGCCCAAAATACACACGAACTACACTGATGTCCCCCCTGGCCGGCCAATTGTAGCTTACTTATGGAGAACATTTCAGCTTTTGTTATACATTTTCTACAGCCTCTAGTCGCTCTCATCATGTATAAAAGACTATCTGGAATTCATTAAACTGATCCAGTCTATTCACATGCCAGATGAATCCTTTTTATTCACTATGGACATTGAATTTCTTTATACAAATGTACCCTTTGAAAGGGAGCTATGGGCCTCAAAATATTTCCTGGATCAGCAGGATCATTTCCTGTGTGGAGTTTGCATGTTCTCCCCGTGTATGCGTGGGTTCTCTCCGGGTACTCCGGCTTCCTCCCACAGTCCAAAGACATGCATGTTAGGTTAATTGATCACTCTAAATTGCCCCTAGGAATGAATGTGAGCGTGAATGGTTGTCTGTCTCTCTGTGTTGGCCCTGCGACAGACTGGCGACCTGTCCAGGGTGTACCCCGCCTCTCGCCTGATAATAGCTGGGATAGGCTCCAGCAACCCCCGCGACCCTGAACTGGATAAGCGGTACAGAAAATGACTGACTGACTGACTGACAGCACAGTCACTAGTCCCAGTGCTTTCTGTATGGTGGACCTCATTGAGATCATACTGCCTTCTATGTTTTTTTCTGTTTGACTCCGACTTCTACCTTCAGGTGTCTAGAATGATCATGGGAGCATGGGCACCGAGTTTTACGTCTCTTTATTGTGTCTTCTTTGAACTGGACATCATCTTCAACCTGCATCGTAATCCCTTTCTGCCCCTCACCTCCAATTGGAAGAGGCACATAGATTGTGTCTTTTGTCAGGAGTGGCTCTAACACATTAACACATAAAATTCACTACTACACGACTACAACAAATACAAGACTAACTTTTTGGATGTATAGAAACTCCAACAAACTTTCGTGCAACTTAGTGTAAGGAGGTTAATTTTGTCTATAGGATTTTAATTCGAAATTTTTATCTTTTTTGTCTGAAATCTGAATTTTTAGATTTCATTCAACTTATTCCACAAAAGCACTGACAGAAATTCCATCCTCCATGGCACATCCTTTCATCCTACCCAACTGAAAAAAGTCTACCTACCTCACAGTTCAGTCGCATTTGATGTATCAGCTCTGATACTGACTTTGAAGCCCAAACAGATGATCTGGAAAGTATCTTCTACAGAGACGTTACAAATGTGAGTGGGTTACACATGTATGTAACAAATTTGTCAAGATATCACTGCCTGTCTTCAGTACAGCAGAGCTAAAACAGCTGACTCTAGAGTGAACTCTGGCAAGGAGTTTGAGGCCATCATCAGGAAGCACTAGCTGTGTTTCCATTACACCAAGAACTTTGCAAAACCTAAATATCGCAATCAGAAACTGGCAATGTAAAACACCTGCATTTGGGGAAAAAAAAAACTATAAATATTGCAAATGATCAGGTTTATCAGATGTTTCAATATAGCAATATATCACAAAAATGTAACGGAGACACTTTTTGTGCATTTACAGGCCACTGAAAAAAGTGAATCAGAGCAGTTGTTGATTTTATTTAAACAATTTATGTTCAGTTAACCTGATTTTGTCTCGTTATCCCTACATAATATATGTATTGCATGAACACAATTCATTTAAGTATTTAAGCATTAACTTTGGAATCAGAGTGATGGGGGAAGTTTTACCAGTCACATACAGTATAGGCCTATATGAAAGATTTGTAAATCATTGTAATTCAGCAAAGAGTTCATTTTTGGACAAATGCGGACATGGGATAAGTTCTTTACCTAAACGTAGCGACTGGTCATGAGTTATGTATGTTGTCTCCACACATTTGTAGCACATGGCCACAACTTGGTTATCTCAGTCCAACATGTTAATTATTTGTTGCCACGATTTGATTATGTGTGACGGGATAATGTCTTATAGTCATGCCTTAGTAGTCACCATGAGTTTATTTTTTTCCTGCTGATGTTATCAGAGGACTTCATACATTTGGACTTTGCTTCCGCAGCAGTAGCTCTAAAATGCAAAATTTTTGCATCTCCATCCTCCACAAAATGAAGTCTCGTGGGATAGGACGGGACTTACAGCTTATGTGCCAAACCCCTTTCAATGGAGGCTCCTGCATAGTGCAATTGTGCTTTTTCAAAATTTGAAATATTGCTTTCATTTTTCAAAAAAGTGTAATTAAAACCCAGCTACTGGCCTATTACTACCAGTAGCCTCCACACGTAAGTGCTTTATCTCTTCCCCTCGGAGATCACCTAATCTAAAAAATATGCTGGCAAAAGCTCACCTTCCATCATGTATGCAACCTCATTTTTTACAGATGGTTCCACATGGAAACTACAGGTGTGGCCGATGCATGCAATGCACTTTCACACATAAAACACAGACTTTTAATCATTGTTAACTCCTTACCTGAGATGGCAGGCTCTCTGGATTTCCACCTTGGATAATCTGGCACCTAAAGGACTAAATGAGTTTGACTTGATGTAATTTACAGTTTACTGTTTATTTATGTTCCATTGCTCCAGTTCCAAAGTATTATGCTGTGGATATTTTTGATAAATTTTTGATGACCTCATTTCACCATATGTTTAGAGTAGCAGAGGTTCCACTAATTTCTGTTCCTCTTGTCATTGCATTTCATCATGACGGTTTAAACCTGATGTTTTATGTCATGTAATGTTCAAATTTTTCTGATTCTATATCCGTTTTTTCAGGGACTTAGATTAGACCTATATTATTTCCTTTTGATCTCTTAAATGTATTTGTCCTAGATACATTAGTGTCATGCCTTTCTATGCATTTTTGTAATTGCTTTTGTTATTTCTTTGTTGGCTGACACTGCATCACAGGTGATCAGACAGAAATGATTTAAGCAGGTGCATCTTTGTTATGCTCAAGTCTTTGGAAAGGGCTTCGTTAGAATAGGAAATTGGGAATTTGTATGGTTGGTGAACCAGGCCTGTTGTTTTCAGGACATGAGAAAAAGGGGGAATTTGTAATCAACATGTCAGTGGACATTTGATGAGAGTTTTCATCCAAATTGTAATTTGGTCATTGTACAAAATAATGTTACCTTTTACTAGAGAAACTCAGTTTGTTTGTTTTGATAGACAGTGACGAACCACAGACAATGTGCTACAGACAGAGGGTGCTGATGTGTTAATAGAATGAGTTAATTAAATAAGTTAATTAAATGAGTTAATAAAATGAGTTAATAAAGTGTTTACACACAGTACTGCATTCCCTGAACTGTAAGGAAAGACTAAAGCAACCCCAACTAAATTTAATCTGAGAATGAAGTGCCACCCTGAGGGTATTATTGGTAAACCTTTTTTCTCTGTCAAACAGGGATTTTCTTGACCCCATCTTACAATGTGTTGTTGACTAAGACTGCAAATGTCTTGTCCTGGACACAATCTGATATTGGTAAAGGCACCAATTAGCAGCTAGCTGAAATAAAAGTAGTTTGGCTTTCTGTATCAGGGGAGCAAGTATTTTATGGAAAAATCTTATGGAAAAGTTGTATGCCCCGACTTCCTGGTGGCTGAGCAAACATTTTGATTTCCCTGTGCAGATCTCTAATTACTGCAATTGATGTATATTGCAAGAAGTGTTTACACATGGATGAGCAAACCAAGAAATTCAGAGCCTGACTGATCTAAAGGTGTTCACTGGAACCAGATCATGTCATGAGTTTTATTTACCGTCTTTTCTTGTTTTCACAGTTTGAAAATCCCAAATTGGAGAGAAAGGAGCATATTTCTTTTACGATTGAGATACAGTGAAGTATTAATATTGTTGGTAAATTAGTGCCTTTTAAGCTTGTTATGATTCTACAAAGCACTTTATGTGTTACTCATTCATCCTTTTACACACTCTGCAGGTTAACTATTTATATGTAGCACTTTTTCTACACAATCACACATCGATGAACATATCTAAGGGCAATGTGGGGGTTCACTATTTTGCCCAAGGACACTTTGGCATGTGAAGGGGCTGAGTATCACACCGCCAACCTCCAGATGGAAGACAACCACTAGCCACAGCAACCACACTGCCACTTCTTTATTGAGTGAAGCTGCAAGGATTCAAATCAAAAGCAGTACCACAAGTAGAATAAACCCAGGGTCAGTCATTTTCCCTCAATTCCTTGGACAAAAGCAAAATGGAACACAAACTATCACAGCATAGCTGACAAAGTGGAGAGGCTTGTCTTTGTATACAAAAAAATATTTGTGCTCTTAATACAATGGGAAAGCAAAAACTTTTTCACTTCCAGATTTTGAATGGTTGCAGCATGTCATGTGTATGTAACCACCAGATTGCATTACTCAGAGCAACACAAAGTATTTCTATGAGGTTGGATTGTCCTGAAAACTAAAACGGGAGATGGGAGAACCTCTTGATCTTAATAAAGTTTCAATTAACTTAACTAGTTTAGAATTTGTTGAGACTGAGTTACAAGAATTATATTAATGCCTATTTGCTCAGTAAGATAAGTGTAATGTTGGAAATATGATGTCACAGTTTTGACAGAAAACATATTGACTATCTGCAGCCTAACCCAGATTTAATACTCCTAAATCTGTAACAGCTACAAGGTAGTTCATGTGAAGAGCAGTGGATACGCTCTTTAGCTGGTGTAATTAGTTACTTTTCTAATCTCTTTTTATTGTAAAATGCAGAACAGTCGCACTAAAACATCCTTCTTCCAAATGACAACAAGTATGGAATGTTGCCATGTCAACTTATCTAATCTTTTTTCATGATTATTTACCCTATTACCTGTCTTACAAATGACAGATG
The DNA here is from genome assembly GCA_023101725.1 of Atherinomorus stipes. Classification (NCBI taxonomy): domain Eukaryota; kingdom Metazoa; phylum Chordata; class Actinopteri; order Atheriniformes; family Atherinidae; genus Atherinomorus; species Atherinomorus stipes. Next base: position 1,463,359 of record JALJCO010002339.1, read on the forward strand.
TTTCCTCATTTTCCTCTTTCCTTCATCTTTCTCCATCAAGTCCCCCACAACTTTTCTTTCAGTGTGTTTGCATCGCTGTGCTGTATCTAAACCTCCGCTTCACTCCACACCTCCCTCCTCATGTGTCCCTCTGTCACAGCTGACCTGTGTCCCCTCTCTGCGGGGCCTCTCCTGGTAGTGCCCAGCTGGCACACTGTGAATCGGCTGGGCAGAGGCAGGAGGCAGTGCCAGCTCTACTGGTGCAGAAAGGGGCACACCAGGCAGACAGGCCCAGTGTCAGCAGCAGCAGCATGCTCTCCCCCCGGCTGCTACGTACACAACGCACACATATGCCCACATACATGTCACAGCAGCCCAAATGCATGCACACCAGCATCAGTAGACCAATGCCAAATAGGTTTGGTCCGACTGGGACCTAGTTAACTGGGACAAAACATTTGTTTACACACTACACTAGCTCATACAAGCCCATAGACACATTGAGCCATGCATTTATTCATATGGGAGATGTAGAGATGTGATATTTTCACATAGAGATAAGCTTAGCTAGTCCTGCTGCAGACTCAGAACTAACTAGTTTGAGAATGAGCCAGTTATCACTTTAAAGAGCTGAGTAGTAACAGCTGTATAACACATTTTGATCAACATATCTTGCATTGGTCTACAGATGGGTTACTTAAGTCGCTCCTATGACAGCCGCAACCCTGCAGGTTTTCAATGTCTCACTGATCCAACACACTTGACTCAAATTAATGAGTCATTGTGCAGAACTTTATGTAGGTTGTTGGATCCATTTAATTAGCTTTTCATGATTTTAGGTCTGAGAATCTCTGTAAATCTCGGTCAACTTGACTTTTTTTTAGCAGCAACTATAAACCAAAGTTAAACCTTACTACCCTAAGATCAGATCTACACTAATTATGAGAAAGGAGGCTGAAGTGGAAGGTGAAAAAAACCAAAAAACCTGGAGCTTGACTGACATATTTCCGAGAGCAGTGAACTTAGGTGGCTCGAATTTAAATGTCAAGAAATACACAGAGAAATGCAACAACATTGTGACATATAACTGAATCTCAGTAGCATTTATAGTGACTTACTCCGACTCAGACATTCATTTTGGAATTGCTTATGTCAGTGAAGGAGTAGGAAGTTGCTTATTTGCATACTGTTTGATTATTGCAGTCTCAAGTCTCCTCAGCCAGACTTCCTTGTTTGTGTTTGTGCTCTTGTATGTATGTGTGTGTATTTCGACCTCTGTCACACAGAGAGGCCCCCAATTGTGCTCCAGTAGCCAGCCGAGCTCAGTGAAGCAGAGCCGCTATGCTCACTGGCATTTCACACACCCAAATGTGTGCGTGTAAAGACACATGAATAGCATTTATCCAGCTGAGGACCAGTGGAACACACACATACACAAATACACACACACAGACATCAGCTGAGATATGGAAATAATGGTTGGGGTCTGATCCACTAATGCATGCCTTGCAAAAACACCTTTGTGAAGCAAAGAGCCCCTCAGCCATATCTCCACTGTTATCGGTCGAGCTCTGCAGGTTAGCTCACCCTCTGCCACCCTCCGGATCCGAGGCACACTTCCTTCTTAAAAGTTGTACACCACTACCTTTGATAATCAAGATAGAACCTAATTGAGCTCAGCCATGCAAAAGATGCGCTCGCCTTTTTGCATGCACACACTTTTTTTGTGGAGATGGGGGCCTATACTGTTTCAGCTCATCCAACTGTGAGATTCTCCTTTCCCCTTTCCAGTCCTGCCATCATCTCACTAATGGTGTTTCTATCTTTTCTCCATAGGAGGTAAATGAAGCTTTTAAGCAGGGCGGAGGGAAGGGGGCTGCTGAAAAGATTAATTGACTTTCTGCAGAGCTTCACTTATCCTCCCCTGGCACCTTTGACTTGAGAGTGTATTTGTGTTTGGATTACATGATTATATCACAATTATTGTGGCAATTTGTGGTTGGTTCAAGACTATGTCAGGAAATATCAAACTGTGTCCAATCAGCCACTTTTTAAAGCTTCTTCTACTTCTTTTTTATACTTTTATGCACTTAGTGCAAATCTGTGTGGCATTGTTATTTGAAATATTACCGGTATGTGGTTTTAGATTGATAATGTAATACAGGGCACTTAAAAGTTATGTCACTTAGAAATATGCGTTTTTATTCCACTTGAAATATAAGTAAAGAAGGTATTTTCACTGCAGGATTATTTTTTCCCAAAAAATTCACAACAACAATACCACAAAGTCTAATATAGTAATAATAAAGTACTGCAAACGGTCAACAAAAATTCTAATCTTTTATTCAATTTTCATAAATGTGTATTGATACATGGACTACGTTAAGAATACAAATGGTCAAAGGATATCAATACATGATAAAAGACTAGTTTTATGGAGCTCAAACCTTAGTTCATGTACCATATACTGTAGCTGTGCAAATGATCTGTAGTGCTACACAGAAGGAATTTTATCATTCAGTTTTCATCTTCACTTAGCCACACCTCTAATGATGTGTGAAAAATTTGTATATAATTTGATTACGTTTTTACCTCTTATGTTTACATTTACACTGTTTGGAACTCTGGAGAAACAGAAGTCTTGTTTAACTCTAGTTTTGCTCAAAGTTTCTTTTGAAAACTAGCAACTGACAAGGAAAAATGAATAAATGTTGCTAATATGCATGCTCTGTGGTTTTGTATAATTTAGTATATCTCAATTTTATATATTCATATTTAATTAGAAAAATATTAGCAAAGTGAGATTTAGCTCAACAAAATAAGGTTATGGTAAAATCTAAGGTTTTCAAAAATGTCCAAAATAGGTTCAGACCTCTAAGGATTAAAATATCTTTTTTAATCTAAACAGTAATGAAAACAACCTCTTTTTGTTACATTTTTGCTGCTGTGCATCAGCATCAGACATGTTTCATATTGAAGCAGCATGTGTCACTGTTCATTACATCAGTAAACATACATCAATAATATTTTGACTTGAGATTTATTTAGGGACATCATGCGACATGTTCTTGCAGATGGAGCAGAATTTATCACCTTTCTGAGCCGTAAAATTTCCATATAACAAAATTTATATAGTGTGAAAACAAAGCTGTTAGGGATGTTAAACTCGTTTCAGGAAGGGCCGTGTGGCTGCAGGTTTTCATTACAACCAATTAGTAGCACACCACACTCCACTCATTTCACAAAGTGAGTCCAGTCTTGACCTGAAAACTCGATGAGATAAGTGGAGTTTGGTGTGGTAGGAATGAAAACCTACAGCCCTTTCTGGAACAAATTTGAGAGCCCTGTCCTAAACCATACATAGAGCCTAAACCTAACCCAGCAGCCGCTGAAAGGGAATTAGGAGTGAAAAGCAAAATTAGATTAAAGCAACCTTTACCGATCTTGCATTTCAGAAAGCACAGCAAGATTATTTGAATATAAACAGCCTCACTCCTAAGACACACCCCTTCATTCCCTCCACCTCCCAATGCAGAATCAAAGGTCTGACAGGCCGGTCCGTTGGACAATCCTAGAGGTGCACCCCACTTCAAGGATTGGTTGGAGTTTTCATTGAATATTTAGAGATTGGAATAATATTTTATTTTGATTAATGGTGGGTCTGTCTTGTATTTTAGAGTTCCATTACCTCATTCATAGCATTTTACCCTGTTAGAAAAATAGTGTAAGAATGCAACATCGGTAAGGGTTGCTTTAAAAGGGACTTTAGACCAATATAAAACCCATGGAAGATGGTTTTATGTTACTGTAACCATCATCCCACTGGCCTCCACACATAAGATGATTATTTCATCAGACATACTGTAGCCTACATGAAGGTAACAGAGGCACATTGTTGGAGATGTATTCATGGTTGGGAATGAGAGATAAATTACAATTTATCTCAAATGAATAGTTCTCACACAGTTTGAGAGTAAAATTGATCTGTTTATGAAGAAAACTGCTATTTTGTCAACACAATAAACACATTTTGGCATAGGTACAGACAATGATTTTAATAGTGTTAAAGTTTAGTTTGCCGTATGTTTGTCAGTGTTGGTGTAAAAAAACAAAACAAAACCTGCTTTGTTTTTCTTTCTGACTTAACACAGCTTACTTTTTTTCATACGTGCAAACATTGACACACAGATTTCAGCCTGCGTGTTAACTGCAAGTGCATATTTGATCATACACACACTGATGGATGCAAGGTGATGGATGTGCAGTACATATGCAGGTGTAGCTCACACAGACAAGAGCAAATTCGATTTTGACTGCATACACGGGGGTGATGAGAAAGGGCCAAATGTGTGAATATACAAAGAACCCCCCACCCCTCCTGCTCCCATCTCCCTGCTGCAAACACCACCACCCACAGCTGCACACTCTTCTCCTGTCACGGTGATAATCTCTTTGTCAGGAGCCGTCTGTTGGAGATTTGTCCGTCTGATTCGGTGAATGTCCGAGTGGCAGGTCGAGCTGTAGTGCCACAGGGTGTCCAAAGGGTTTGTGTGAGTGTGTGTGCGCCTCCCCTGACATGGGTGGTGGGATCTCTGTCCCTGTCAGAGTGTGTATGTCGCTTGTCTTCAGTTCTGTGTTGTGAAGGAGGAGGAATGTTGTACAGGGGAGGAACAGATATATTTGCACAAGACAATGTTGTAATTTGGATTAAATAGCGTCTACTCACACTTGTTCTTTTTGCCTGTGTTCATCCTTGTCTTTCCTCATCTTGATGACAGCTTAATCAGATATTTGTCAGTGCTCATGAGTTCTCTCTGAATTTCAAATGAGATGCTTTTTATCATTCTCTTCACAGCGTAAGTATTAAATACTGTAGTAAATATCATGGCACTGCTTTTTGCATAACCATATCTAATGCCTAAAATCCTTTTCTCTACAGCCTCTTGTGCTCATGATCATTCAATTAGTGACATGCTTTAATGTTCTCTTCAAATAGCATCAAATAGCATATTATGACTTGATCTCTTTGTGGACTTACTGAGAGAACCCATGTGTATGTTTACAATATATACACACACACACATATATTTATTAAACATAATGATACCTCGCTATTCAAGTTAGTACAATTTTCTCTCTTTACTCCAGGCCTGTACCTGTACATCATATATGACAGTTGAGGGTCCTGTCATGTGCCCCTCATACCCTTTTGGCTAAATGATCAGCATGCATGGCTCTTAACTGGGAGACAGGGTCCAATCCCTGCCTGGGCCCTCCTTTGTCCTACCACACACACTGCTGGTCAAAAGTTTTAGAACACGTATTTTTTCCCTTTTTGTTGTTGTGATTCAAGCAGTTGAAGCCAAATGATGATATAAAAGGTAAATGATGAGCTGCCAGAAGTTAAAAAAGGATACGGTTTCCCTGCAGGGAGAGTTGGAACAGGGCTTTACTTGAACTCTGTATAAAGCTGTATTCACGCTGTAAAATCAGGGATCATATGACTTGCTTCACATTTGTGTTTCATGGGGTTGCATTTTGCATTGTTGGATTTCATTTTGGGCCCATTGCTTTACTTTGTCAGCATAGCTTGCAGCTATGAGACATTATGAGAAGCTGAGAATAGTTAAAAATTTTTCAAGAGACAGCAGATGCCCCAGCCAATCAAATCACTTGACTGTGTGTCTGATCTCATGCGAAACTGCCACATGAATTCCAAGTGTCTGCCACTGAGATTTAAAGCAGGACATATGTATGACTCCTGGTTAGTATTTAGTGGTCTCTGGGTAGCAGTATCTGCTCTTCCTCACACAAAGACCATTGTTTCCTCACAACTCACCTCCAGTAACATTTCAGTGTCAGACTTTTCCACAATGTCTGACCAAAAATCCTGCCATTTAAGTACCACTTTAACTTTAGCAGGCATGTTTGCCCTATGATATTCTATTTCATGTTCTGTTTAGTAGTTTATGGTCACAGTGCTATTCTAAGAGGGGCAATAATGTTTCCCCTGAAACAAGGGAATGTACTGCAAAGCAATCACAGTTGTCTTTCTTGTTCTGCTTTACTGGAAAATCCTAGGTCCATTCTTACTACTATTGGCTAAGTTATGTGCTGAAGGATGTTATGATACAGAGATCTGGCAGGGCTTGATCCATTGCTTTCCTTCATCAAAAAATGGTGAGGCTCAAACTTGGTTTCCAACTCATGGTCTTTGTGCATTTCCTGTTCCTGTCAAGATCAAGTCTTTATTAGAAATAGATACAGGTACTAATCTCTGCCACCATTAAGCTTCAAGAAAACAAATATCAAATACTGAGCACATTTAAATAAAAACAACCAAAAAAACTTTGCTTAGAATAGATTTTGAAGTTTTCCCTTTGTGAACTATGATATGAATTCAGACAAAGCTATAATTGTCAGGTTAAGTTATTGTTTCTCAAAGCTTTTTCTTTCTTTTGCCTTTCATCTTTCCCCTCCTGACACCTTCTCCTTCCTCTTTCTGTTGTTTGGTCTCCTCTTGTCACTCCACTGCAATCATCCTGGTAGGGGGGCTTGTCATCTGTATCTACTCATATGCTACAATCCCTTCTGCGCTGAGCACTACTGCACTTAAATGTCAGGACTGATGAGCCTGCCACACCCACCTGACACATCAGCTCAGCGCCTGCTAAAAGCTTTTATGGAGTGTGAGCCTGGTGGTTGATATAAATTAAAGAGTTTCTTCTTCTTTTTGAGGGGATTATAGCTCTAAAGAGACAACTTCTACAAAGAAGAAGGTAGAGAGAGAGTAAAGGTAAGAGGACTGGCTATGGCTGGTTGCCATCTAGTGGCTTTTCCAGGGGCTTCTTTCGCGTTATTGTGGTTGTGTATACATTGACACAGTAAATTTGACACAAATCAAAGATAAACCAAATATGGCAGACCTCCCACTCTTTTTGTTGTTATTGCAAATTATAGAAGCTATATATTTTCAGGATGCAACATTTTTTTAGTGCAAACAATAACTTTTACTGTATGTGCTAGAAAATGTGGCAAACATTTTGATTCAACCCTGCAAACTGACTTTGAAGAGTTCAGTGACCTCCACGAGGCAAATAATATCTTAATAAATATTGTAACGTGAGGCTTCAGATGCATGGAAAAGCATGTGATTTGAAAAAGTCTACATCAGCCCACATCATGATCTTTTCCTGAATAAACTATTTTCAATTAGACAGATAATACTGCAAGTATAAGATGGAAAAAAAGAGAAATAGATAGATAAAAAACTTCAGTCTAAAAATCATTGGCTTTGATTTCAAAGAGTACTTGAACACAAGTGTCCTGGGTCCTGGTTTGACCTACTTAACCTCAACAGCATCCTCTTTACAAGGACCTTTTTGCTCCCTACAACGTAAACAATTTAGATCATTTTCATTTTCAGATTTCCAATATGGATAAGGGTGAGAAATCTTTTATGTTTAGTGTTTAAGTGTCTAGTTTTCAGTAAATTTGATTTCAGTTCTTCCTTTAAGATTTTGGGGGAGTAATGAAATGATTTAACTTTTATATTCTCAGGACCAAAGCTACCTCTGCATCAAGAGATAAGGAGGTAATGTTGAATACTACTCTGCACTGGAATGCCCTGTTGACAGTAATGCTTGTTCAGATGCCACATTAGGACAAGCAAACGTAAACAATTACTATTTCTGGCTGAATTCCAGTTAGCTTAAATGCCTGGTATTGTGCTGACTGACTGACACAATGTCACGACTTACAGATGCAATCAAAAGGAACGGTTGTTTGCTGTATGTTTTAGTAACACCTGCATTTTCCTTCTATCTCAATTTAAAATGTCATTAAGGGAGTTTATATTCTGTGAAAGACCTTTTTGTAGGAATGTCAATCAATATTTAAAATTCACTCACACATCACTCTTTAAATACATCCGTTTCCATTCACTTCCTTTATTTGTAAAACTTTGGCATTTTCGCCAGTTATCTCAACGATTGGCTTGCTGTAGACAGTGTGCAATCTGAGCAGTATATGCACAACACATCTTAATATGTACAGTCTTAATATATTTTCAAAGACAATATGTACAGTCTGCCTGGCAGCAGATATACAGCTCTGCGTATGTACAGAAACTAACCTCTTCAGCATTGGTTGGTGTGTGAGAGTATATACAGTTAAAATTAGCAAACAGTATGTACAGCTTTACCTTCAGCTTGCAGTGTATTGCACAAAATCTACAGCCCTATCTGAATGCATCAGTCCCAGCTATACTTGCTACAGTTGTGCAATGCAACACAGCACATATAGTCTGCACATCAGCAAACATAGTACGTACACAATTACTGCATCTATGCTACAGTGTGTTTTGGGTGACACATCTCACTATGCTTTTATTATACCTCTAACTAGTAAGTGTGGATGAGTTGCAGAGCATCATAATCTACATGGCTACTGGTAAACTGTACAACACTTTAAGTGTAAGACACAGCATAAGTGCTACTTATATCTGCATTTTATAATGCCTGTTCCATTTTACCTCGTATCAGCATACATCTCATCAGTTAGAATCAGGGCAGCAGCAGTTGAGAGTATATACAAATTTTTGACACAGTGGTTGTCAAACATTTTGGCTTTCAGACACTACTGACAAACAAGCTTACTGGTAGCCTCTCTACAGGCGGCAAAGACTGAGGTGCAGCTTTAATAATGCAATGTATAGGCTGACATTTGCCAAGAGTGTAACATTTGTAATATAAGAGAAAAGTGGATGCGCTCTAGTTTTTTAAAGGCTTGAAAGACAAAGTTTTTTAAAATGTCTAAGTCCTAAACTACTGCAGCTCACTGGTAAGTCTGATCTAAGATGTACAGCTGTGATACATTTAACATTAAAATATGATTGAGTCAAAGAGTGTATCTATGAGGAAAGAAAATACAGCATATCATAAACATAGTAAATGGCATTTTTTTAAACAGCATAACTCAAAAAAAAATTTCCAGACTGATTACAGAGAACATTTCATCATCTATCTAAGAATGCCACATCCAAACACTAAACTGTATGTGTACCTATGTGTATGAGCATTATCAACAAGCATGTATGTGTGTGAGTGACACACATACATACTTTTAAAGTAAACCGTGGCACACAAAACATTTGACTCTAGATGCTGTACTGTACACTTCAAGGCAGGTAGCAGTATGTGTATATTGCACATTGTATATTGCACAACAGTCTTCCCACAGGTATGACCAAAAGAAAAAAAGAAGTAAAAGTGAATGTGCGAAAGTTTTCTGTGTATATTTGTAACATGGGAGCTTTAGAGCAGAGATGCATCAAATGCAAATGTTTGTAACAAATTGGAAATGAGGGTCATGTTCATCTCGAGGATGAAATGGCTGTAGAACAAATAAGTAAGACATAAAATATCTATCAAGGCATCTGCATGTTTAAATCAAACCCTCTTTGTTTGACCCATTGTACTGTGATCATGTTTAGAATCAAGATCTCCATGAGAATGCACATTCTAAAAGTTATGTCACAGTTTTGAATAAACAAGATTTCAGATCAATGCTTAAAGTTGAGTGAATTAAACCCAATCCCAATACCAGTGCCAGTGGGGCACTTCACTGGTAAAGTTAATCAGTCATGGTTTGTGCTTTACCAAAGAAGAGCAATCTCCTTTGATTGTATGGGTCTTTCATTAAGACTTAAGTTTCATTTTGGGTTTTCCTTTTCTTTAGGGTCTGAAGTGACTTTTGGACTCCCCAGTTTCTTCATCCCTCTCCGCTGAGCCAGGCTGGAGGACTGCACAGGTTCCAGGACTGGAGCAGGAGTGCAGCGCCTCAGAGCAGAGTAGGTGGCAGACAGAGCCCCCTAGAGGATCATAAAGAGCACTACATCAGTTGAAAATGGGTGACAACTGCATGCATGGTAGACAGTGCCACTTAGTGGATTCAGAGAAGCATTACTGTATATTCCATTGCCACACAGTTATGGCTGTAAAACTGCTGGATATTAAGGAACACTGCTTCTAATGACCCAAGGTACACACAACTCAGACTTTTTTCAATTAGAACAGGTTACTAAGATTTCCCACGATCCAGTTAAAGTGAACAATGTGGCCTAATGCCAATGACAGCCCTGATAGGTATACGCACGCCGCACACACATGCATGCCTGCACAATGAGACTAACCTTGACGATAAGTGCATCCTGTCTGGTAAGAGTTTTGTCAGAAAGCTGGTCTCTCTCCACAATCCAGGGGTGTCGGAGAACCTGAGGACCATTACATTGAGTTAAAGTTAAAATAATTCAAATCTCTCATTCCAGTATCTATAACTAAAATGGCAGCACAGTATATTACAAATAATACAGTAGAAATAACTAAATATAAATAATATATAGTTCTTGATTTGTTCTTAAAGAACACAAATCAAAAGTATACATGGAAAAAGGGAAATGGTGTAGTATACAGAAGGTGTCTTCCCTTTATTTCTCCTCCTTGCTATGACCTTTATACAAACAAATAAAGCTGTTATATTAACTAAATTTAATGCTGCGGTAACTATTGTAGATAGTAGTTTTTTTCAGTCCCCACTCTCACACTGGCTTCCATGGCCTGGAAGCCAGTGTGTTCTAAAATTTTGTTCTAAAATTTAGATCCAGAGGTCTCTGGATTCTTTATTTTGTTGCTCATAAACTCTAAAATTGCATTCCTTATTCCAGTTTCTTACAGATTTTAACAAGTCTGTGCTTTGTTGTTAAGCAGATTTCTCTGCTTAAGCACAGGTTTACTCAGATTTACCTTTTCTTATGTTCCCCTCAAACTCATTTGCTTTTAACCTTGACTTGGTACCATTTTGTTTATGGAAAGATTTCTGTTTGTACATATGTTAAAATGAACTGTTTGATTTGTCCAACTGTGTGTTATAAAATTGCAATACAAATCAAATTATTATCATTACAGTATATAACGGTACCTGTGGGGCAGTCAGACGCTGGTGAGGATCTACATGAAGCATCTTGGTCACAATGTCCTGTTAAACACAAACATGCACAGGGGAGTTAACAGTACCAGTTACACAATGTCTGCAGGACAAACATTGAATGCATATGAAAAAAGAAAAAACATTAAAGGTGTAACCTTGGCAGCATCTGACACTAAGTCCCAGTTCCCTCCTGTGATGATGACTTTCCCACTGCCAATTTGAGCCAGAATCTCCTCTGCCGTGTCATTGGGACTGCTTGCAAATGGACTGAAACTAAATAAGGAAATAATTTTATAGAAATTGTGTGTTGGAAAAGTCAGAAAAAATGTTTTGAACAACACGTGGGAATTTAATATACAGTGTGAATCTGGGGACCTTAAAATCTATTATAGAGAAATAAAGCAGTGAAGTTTGGTTTGATGGGTTGAAAACACATTATCTCTGATCTTCACTATAACTGCTCCAGAGAGGGAGTTTATGTAGAAGACACAAGCAGTTCTGTTAGAGGGTTGTTTGCAGAAAATGTTAACATTATAGTGTACTGTACATACTGACAGGAGATGGCTAAATTGTACTGTAACTAGCAGTTAGTGACTGTACTTTTAGTTGCTTTCAAACTTGAAACTGACCCAGCTATCATTGTGTAGAGCAGGATCCCCAGGCTCCAGATGTCACAGGCTGCATCATAACCCTGTTTTCTTAAAACCTGCACACACACCCCAAAAAACAAAACAAAACAAAACACAAAACACCAACTTAGAAGTTATTGGCGAAGCTTCATTTGAAATATTAGATGTTTTATGACAATTATGATTAGTTTTACCTCAGGAGCCATGAATGTAGCCGTGTAACAAGGTGTCATCAACAAGCCATTTTCAGCCCTGAGCTGTTTGGCAAAACCAAAATCACATATCCTGATGGACTCTGGGACCAAACTGTCATCTGCATAACGAATATTACTGGGCTTCAGGTCTCGATGTACAACCTGAAAACAAACAAACAAACAAACAGTCTAAAAAACTTCAAATTCTTATAAAAAAAACATTTCACTTAAGAATGAACATTAGCAATGTCCAAATATATGGTTTAACTATATCTGCCTGTCTGTCTTACCCCTTGAGAATGCAAATATTCCACCGTTTTAGTCAGCGTGCAGATGATGTCAGATGCATTTCTCTCAGTGAAATTTGGGAGCGTCAGAGCTTTGTCCAGCAGCTCCCCTCCTCTCAGTAGATCCTGAACTAAGAACACAGACTGGCCATCATCAAATACCTAAAAGCAGAAGGGCAAATGCACAATAAATAAAAATAATTTTCAATAATTGCTTTGATCCTACCTCAAGGTAATAAGGAGAAGAACCTGCAGTTCCACTTATCATTTTATCGGTAGTGTGGCAGTCTGTGTGTTATACTTACATCCCTCAGGGTAATGATATTCTGATGCTGTCCATATCTTAAAAGAATCTCAATCTCTTCTGCTGGATCTTTTCTAGCTCTGTCAATAATCTGAAAAATGCACAAACCCAGAGAATATATATTGTCACATTGCAGCACATTAACATATCTGGAACATGTTCCAACCAATAACTTTCACCCAGTTTTTGGTTGTGACCAGAGGTGGACATCCCTGGTCCAGAAAGTAAAAATCCTGTCCTGCAGCTGTTCCAACCAATCACTACACCAGCTGAATTTAATTAGCACAGCTCCTCTGCAGGTAGATGAACTCGTTAGCGAAAACACCTGTTCTGAATGTAGCTGCAGATAAAAAACATGGCAGGATTTAGCAACTGAGATATCCACCTCTGGTTGTGACCCAAGGTTTTTCAGGAAAACAGTTTTTCTAAATAAATCCCACTACCTTCACTGAATATTCCACAGCTGTAATTCTATGCAAACATCTTCTGCGGACAGAAGCTCCTGTTTGTTCGACTTCTTCCTTAAGCTCGTAAACATCTTTGAAGGCCACATCGCCGCGGATATGCTATTGGAAAGCACACATAAACAGACACGTGAACACACCTATAGATCATATATATGAGTGAATGATTAAGTGTCCAGCAGCTCTGTAGCAAGAAAGATGCCAACTGTGATTTATGAAAGTCCTCTTTGGCCTTGTTTAAATAACTCAACATTCTCTGTGTGATTTAAGCAAGTGTACGATGTAATTGGATGTAAAATTTATAAATTCATTTTTGCTTTGTTTATTTTATTTTTTTTTTTCTGAACATGAACATACCTGTGCTATAGGGTTTATGTTCACCTCCTGACGAGAAGCTGGTACCGGTACTGGAGCAACAGGAGCCTCCTGGTTTTGGTTAGTTGCTACGAAGCTGAAACCACGAAACAACTGGTGTGTATTTGCGCTGGGAGGAATACCTGGAGAATCTGGATAAAAACAGATACAAGTTCATACCAATCCATGTCTGAAAAAGATCTATAAGGTGCAGTAATTCAAAATAAGATCTCTCTGATGCAGTACTTCCTCAATTGTCACTAAATCTAAATTAAAACTGTGAATTTGAAACGAGCTGGAGAATCAGAAAGAATAAAGGAATATTTTTCAAGCCCAGAATGTTGTTGCCTATTCATTATGCTCATGCACATTTTTTTACGTATGTGTTTAAGTTACCTGTTGGTGTTCTGGATGTGAACTCAGGGTCAAAATGGAAAGTGTCTTCAGGTCTTCCCACAGTTGGTTTGAATGGAGGCCTCATTTCCTTCCTGAACAACTTCTGCAGATGACAACAAGAGCCTTCTTACATCAGAAGTAACTGGCTTCACTGCAGAATAGCACATGAACTGTAAAGCTACAAGTTTACTGGACCTGGGATGTAAAAGTCATTATTACAGCTGAATCAATTAACGCAATATCAAACTTTGACTCCATACAGCTGTCTTAAATGTCACAGAGAAAACATGCTACACTCCACAACAATTAACAATATCTACAGTGGGTACAGAAAGTATTCAGACCCCTTTAAACTTTTCACTCTTTGTTTCATTGCAGCCACTTGCCAAAATATAAAAGCTAATTTTATTTCTCATTTTTGTACATTCAGCACCCCGTCTTGACAGAAAAAAAAAACAGAAATGTAGACATTTTTTCAAAGTTATAAAAAAAAAAAGAAAAACTAAAATATCACATGGTCATTAGTATTCAGACCCTTTACTCAGTACTGAGTAGAAGCACCCTTTTGAGCTAGTACAGCCGTGAGTCTTCTTGCGAATGATGCAACAAGTTTTTCACACCTGGATTTGGGGATCTTCTGCCATTTTTCCTTACAGATCCTCTCCAGTTCTGTCAGGTTGGATGGTGAACATTGGTGGACAACCATTTCCAGGTCTCTCTAGAGATGCTCAATTGGGTTTAAGTTGGGGCTCTGGATGGGCCAGTCAAGAATGGTCCCAGAGTTGTTCTGAAGCCACTCCTTTGTCATTTTAGCTGTGTGCTGAGGGTCATTGTCTTGTTGGAAGGTGAACCTTCGGCCCAGTCTGAAGTCCTGAGCACTCTGGAAGAGGTTTTCTTCCAGGATCTCTCTGTACTTGGCTGCATTCATCTTTCCTTCAATTGCAACCAGTCGTCCTGTCCCTGCAGATGAAAAACACCCCCATAGCATGATGCTGCCACCACCATGTTTCACTGTTGGGATCGTATTGGGCAGGTGATGAGCAGTGCCTGGTTTTCTCTACACATATCTCTTAGAATTAATGCCAAAAATTCAGTCTTGGTCTCCTCAGACCAGAGAATCTTATTTCTCACAGTCTGGGAGTCCTTCATGTAATTTTTGGCAAACTCTATGCAAGCTTTCATATGTCTTGCACTGAGGAGAGGCTTCCATCAGGCCACTATGCCATAAGCCCCGACTGGTGGAGGCTGCAGTGATAGTTGACTTTGTGGAACTTTCTTCCATCTCCCTACTGCATCTCTGGAGCTCAGCCACAGTGATCTTTGGGTTCTTCTTTACCTCTCTCACCAAGGCTCTTCTCCCGTGATTCTCAGTTTGGCTGGACGGCTGGGTCTAGGAAGAGTTCTGGACGTCCCAAACTTCTTCCATATAAGGACTATGGAGGCCACCGTGCTCTTAGGAACCTTTAGTGCTGCAGAAATTCTTTTGGCCACATCTGTGCCTTTCCACAATTCTTTCTCGTAGCTCCTTGGACAGTTCCTTCAACCTCATGATCCTCATTTGCTCTGACATGCACTGTGAGCTGTAAAGTCTTATATAGACAGGTGTGTGCCTTTCCTAACAAAGTCCAATCAGTTTAATTAAACACAGCTGGACTCCAATGAAGGAGTAGAACCATATCAAGGAGGATCAGAAGAAATTGACAGCATATGAGTTAAATATGAGTGTCACTGCAAAGGGTCTGAATACTTTTGACCATGTGATATTTCAGTTTTTCATTTTTAATAAATTTGCAAAAATGTCTACATTTCTGTTTTTTTTCTGTCAAGATGGGGTGCTGAGTGTACATTAATGAGAAATAAAATTCACTTTTTTGATTTTGGCAATTGGATGCAATGAAACAAAGAGTGAAAACTTTGAAGGGGTCTGAATACTTTCCGTACCCACTGTATGTCACATAAATGGTAGTGCCTTACCAGCACAAACTAAACCCATTCAACTTTTAACTCGACATGTGCTGACTCAGCAGTGCTATTGCATGGCATTGAAATGTAATGAAAATTAAAAAGACAAAATAAAAGAATGTGATTTTTTTTTCAATCAAGATGTATTCTGATGCCTGTTGAAAGCTGTTGTATATGGACATCATAAAATATTACAGTACACCTATGCTATGTAGAAGTATTACTGAAAATGGCCTGCAGATGTCATACTTTATCTGCAGCGTCAACCCTTCTGCCACCTGCTGTAAACAGTTAAGGGTGAAATGTACAAGGTAACTGCCACTGTTCATGAACATTGCAAAGACTGTCAAAGCTGCATTAGTGTTGAGTGTCACCACTATACCAGAAATGCAACCTTTTACGTAGATTTTTCACAGGTTTTCAGTAAATAAAACAAAAATAACAATACAGAATTTCAATAAAGATTGAACGACTGAAGAAACCACTTTGCCTGATAAAAGCACAGGGATTTAATCAGAAATACACAGGGGAAGGCATAAGCCTCTTGTTGATAGCTCGTCATATTAAGCAAATATTAAGTGAATGGGAAAACCTGGTGTTTGGCAGGAAGTGGACTAGCTGCGATATGGTGAAAAGTAGAGAGGCAATAGTGAGGGCAGAGATTAGAAAGCATTTAAGGCAAAGAATAGTGTATTATGCTGGAAATTAGTCACTATTCTCAAATACAGACAAAAACATTACCATTTAATTTTCAAAAATCCTTAAAGTTTCTGAATATGCCACAACTAAAAAGATAAAACAAAACCCAAATATATTTATTTACTGATACTTCAGTTTTAAAATGGCAAATAAAATGTCTACTGTAAGTCAAGGTTCCATCATTCCAAGGGCAGCGAATCAGGACCAAATTATGCTAATTACACAGGTTTCACCAGAAGGATAAGGTTATGTGTTGGAATGAAGAATTTGAACAATTTTTTTTTCTGTTTTTATTTAGACTTAGATTTTGACTTTATCAGTCTGATAGTCCATTTTTGTCAGTGTACTATATACAGTAAATCCTGTATATCATTTGAGTTACCAACACCTGAATGCACAATGCAGAATATTTTGAATACTTTTACTTACATTCCAGTCTATTGATGCGAAGAAACGATGTCTTTTTATTTCTTCAATTCCATCTGGTCCTGCACCTATCAGTCAGACAAATGAACAAAAAGATGCAAACAATGGTAAATACAAGCATGCTAAAACATCCTTAAAGGTCCAATGTGTAGATACAGTAGTAACATGGGGTGATATGAAGTAAAAAATACGACCAAATGAAGAGAAATAGAGATATATATGTGTGAATGTGTTAGTATGTTTCGTGTTAATGTGCTGTCATCAGTGTCTGTGTTCTTTCATCTGTTTATTTGGATATCTTTTAAATCTCTGTGAAGCACATTGTGTGACCACGGTCGTTGTAAGCGTGCTATACAAATAAACTGAACTTGAACTTAAACTGAACATATACTACATTTTCTCCTGCCAACAGATCCACTTTGTGTTGCGAACTATAACAACACTTCAAGTGAAGTTAAACTCACAATTATGATAAATACCTTAGTAATTTCATTTTTTTTTATTACTTTCCAGGACCCAATCAACCTTGTAATATTATATTGATTAAATAAATGATAGAACAGAACGTCACTGGCATAAAAAAACAAACAAAAAAGGCTTATGAATATCAGCTGCAAATGGCATTTGAAACTTTTGGATGTGGAAAAAAAAGCACCAGATGATCTAATATTAGGCCTACCAAACAAAAAATGAGAAAAAACAAAACAAATATTAAATTGGACTCAACTTAGGCATCTTAAGGAGCTGACATACTGTAGCTTTAAATCTAAGGAGACCCAGGCGTGTTTTTGACCTTTCCTTTTGTAAAAAGGCTTATTTGGCTAAGGTCTGTTTGGCCTTATTCAAAAAGAAAAAATACAGAAGCGTGCATCTAACTAATTCCAATACTGTGTCATTGTGCTTTTATAAAGTTAAGCAGAAAACAAGTCTAAATTCACTGTTTCTGGAAGTGTAGGGACAGTCAACAGTCTTAAATGTCAGTACTAGTGCATACAAGCCAAACATAGAACATATATGACACCAACAAGACTTTGAAGAACAACACAACTCCATTATATCTTTTCATGGTATATACTGTAGCTGATTACTGCCATAATAATGCTGAAATTCAATGTATGATTAAAGTTCCCCTTCTTGTCTCATTAATCATTGCACTGTAACATATAACATTAAAATAAACCATTCAGGCGTTAAAAGAAATTAAATGTGCCTCTACAGTAGCTTCGAATCAACTGCAATGTACGGATCAATGAACATGTTTCAAGTTAATGTCCAACGATCACTTTCTGTTCAGTAAAACCTCTTTATGCTTAACAATGGCGAGGTGTGATACTGCAGTGCTGTAGTTTTATTCTTTTTATCACAAGCTGGTTTATCAAAATTTTTAAATATCTTATGCATCATTATAGATAATGCATGAATTGTTTATGGAGTCATTTAATATCCGATATCACAATGGGCTGCTGATGTTTAATTACTTCCCAAAAGCCAGCTGTGACATTTCCTCTTCTTTTAAGTCCACAGGGCTGATTCCTAGATGTCTGGCTGTCTAAATGAGTGGAAATTTGGAGAATGTCCGTGATGAACTATAGCTGGCTACATCTGAGTACTACACAGGAAGTTCCGACTGCTTATTTTGCTCATGATATGACTTTTAAACGAAATCCAATGAATATTCCAACAACAAAACTAAAACCTGGTTTCAGAGAAATGTGGAGAAATGTTGTCACTGTGTTGGAAGACATTTAAATGCAGATGAATGAAAAAATAAGTTGACTCAACTTTTGCTTCAAATGAATTATTTTGCTATCAATTCTTTTTGCCATTTGCATTTGTTTTGCAGCTTAAATTTTGTTCCCACTGGGTTAAGAAACAGTTGCTCATAAAAAAGCAGCACAAATAAGATGACTAAACAATTTTTCACAGTGTCCAAGGTTTTTACGTAGCATACCTAGCCGATTAGCAGGATTTCTTTTGAAGAGTGCTCTTAATAAGCTCTGCACTTCAGGACTCAGGAACTGTGGCATTCCCAGCTTTGCTCTGTACAGAAAAAAACCCAAACATTATTCACATGTAAATTGGTGACAGACGGTTGTCTAGGACAGTTCTTAAAAAATGAACTATAGTTCAACACAGCATAAAAAAAAATAATAAGATAATAATAAAGTGCTTTTCAACATGTAGAATATATTCTACTACTTTAAGAATATATTACTAGTGAAAAGTTTGACAACACCCTATCTTTTTTGTATTTTGTTGTTGGAATTCAAGACGTTCAAGCCCAATAATGATACAACGGTAAATGATGAGCTTCCAGAGGTTTAAAAAAAGCATTAATTCTCCTTGCACTGAAAAATTAGGGACATTTCAGAATTATACAAAATGCCTTTTCAGGCAGCAAAAAATGAGTCAATAGTATCAAACCATTTTGCAACAACAGAAGTTGATCGAGCAATGAAAAGTGGTGCTACCATTTCCCAGAGCTCTCCCAACTTTCTTGATTACCAACCCCATCTATCATGCCACAAAGAACTGGAAAAATAAGGGTGTTCTTAAACTTTTGATCTGTAGTGTAGATATTGAATTAAAGACAAAGAAGAAAAAATAAAAAGGTTGATCAGAAAAACTAAAGGACAACCAAATAAGATCCTGTTTTTAGAAGCTACTGTTGCATACCAACAACATATGATGGGAGAGCAAAATAACAGTTAAACATCAGGAAACCTGCATGATTAAACTAATAACGACAAAAACTTATACTCAGACCGTATTTAAAGATAAGCATTTAAAAATAACAAGAGAATAAAAGGTTAAATTGGTCTTACTTTAGAATAAGTGCCATTGTCTCCTTTCTATCTTTTCCTTGGAACGGTAAAGATCCTGTCAACATTTCAAACTGAAAAAAAAAACAAGACAAGACAAAAAAATTAAGAGTTGTGCTTTTTCTTTACCCACTATTGTATGAAGTCAGACACATTTGACTGGACACATTAACATTGGCAAATATACAGTTATCAGGTTTTAATTTTTAAAACAGACTAGAGATTAAAAATAAATAAATAAATAAAATCCATCTTTCAAATTCAAAGGAAGGAGCATGATCACCTGAGAAGGCAGGCAGTGCCAGTAGTGAATGTGTTAGATTTGAGCAGCTTTGTTGTCCGACTGAGCCTGTCTCTGGCAAAACTTTTTACACGGTGCTTTACAATATGTTTTGATTTGCTCATTCGTTTACACACACACTCACAGACCAATGTAATGGAGATGCAATGGAAACTGCTTAGTTTCAGTGTGTTTGTTTTCCAAGGACACTGACATGTGAAGGAGATGCCAACCCACTAAAATACCTAAACTACACAGACACCTAACGACTGATAAAAAAAAAACATTTTATAGCAAGCCACTAAATATTATTGTGTAAAAGTTTGTATTCAAGATACATTGTAGATGCAGTCAATTAAATTGATAATTAGGAATTTTTTGTCTAAAAATTTAAAGTGAATTAAATGTGATTCTAATTGGATATTTCTTTACTACCACTGTTCTTTGTGCCACTCCTTCTTTTTTCTATTCCAAATTTTAATAATCCAACAAAAACACATAGTCCTCATTTATCTGATGGGCTTTCTTTTTTTTTTTTTTTTTTTACACTTGTATGTTCCAAAAACTAACCATGGGTAGGCAATGGTGACATCTATCCATGGCGTGATTGCCAGATGTCAAAGAATGATGACCTCCTTCTCCGCATTAATAAAATAAGCCAACAAGCGGACAAAACAAGCTGAGTTTAGCAGCTGAATGATTTCTGAAAGTGAAGCTACTTAATCTGGCAGACAGTAATTAAGCAGCTTTACTGCCAGAGGAAAGTCAAATGTGGAGACCAGAACACCGACACATTTATTTAGTCTTTTATCTACCTTGTAGGACTTATCAAATTAATTATTATGCAAAATGTACAAGAAGCAAACAAAGTGACAGGCTCGGGTGGGAAGCTATACAGACAATGCAAAGTTGGGTTTTTTTCTTAAACGATTTAACCGTTCTTACCATAAGTACCCCAAATGACCACCAATCGGCACTTTGTGTATGCCCTCTCCGGTTTACAACCTCAGGAGCCATGTACTCGATTGTTCCACAGAAGGAATATGCTCTTTTATCATGATCAATAGCTTCCTTACTCAGTCCAAAGTCTGAGGAATGTGAAAAGATGAGAAGCAAAATGAGACAAATGTAAACAGAAAGAGAAATGTATAGATTTGCAGCTTAATTGCTTACCAGTAATTTTAATGTGTCCTTCTTCGTCCAGAAGAATACTGATGGGGGAAATTAGAAATATTAACAAAAGTATTGAAAATTAACTTGCAACTTTCTAGAACATACAGAACAAGAGCCTTTATAAAGCAATACTTTTCAGGTTTGAGATCCCTGTAGATGATCCCCAGACTGTGTAGATGATCCAAGGCAAGAGCCAGCTCTGCAAGGTAAAACTTCACATCCTCCTCTGTAAACATGACCTAAACAGAAACAGACATATGGATTCATTACTGGTCTGTTCCAACACATTTTCAAGGAAAAAAAAACAAACAAACAAACATTAAAACTCGATTAAATTGAATCTATTGTCAAAGTGCTTTGGAGAAGAATGAATGCATCGCTCTTAAATGAACTTTAACTATAAACCAAGAAATTAATGTTTTACTAAACTAAAATTGACTCTTTTGCTTTTAGCACAGCACAGAAGACAAATGTATGATTCTTATTATATTTCTTAAACTTAATTGTCCCTTATTTTGTTTCATGATTATCTTTAGAGAACAGAGTCTCTGATTCAGGAGGATGGGAATGCTTCATTACATCACACAAAATGGCTTAAGTACAGAAAGCTTAGAGCTTTGAGCCTGAATAGAAAATCAGAATATAACCACACTTATCTTTGAAAATCCCTCCTCACAACAACACACGTGTGTGGTCTTTTACTGACAACATACCATGTCATCAACATGCATCATCATGAAATCACTTCTGCAAACATTTTTGGAATAAACGTTTTTATAGTAAACTGTCAATGATGAAGTCTTGTTGCGTTTTTTTTATTTATTTATTTTTGTTGTTGGTACAGAAAAGAGATCATCTATCAATAGCAAACCTACCTCCTTAGACAGACGAGTGAAAAGGTCTCCTCCTCTGAGAAAGTCCAGGATCAGATAGAGCTTCCCTTCTGTCTGGAAGGCTGCACACACACACACACACACACACACATAGACAAACATAGCAATAAGACATCACATACTGATGCTGTGTAAGACTAAATTGTAGAATGTTTAATTCTGAGGATGTCATCTTTTGGGAAATTCTGCTGTACAATGAAAATATTTCTCTGCAGGCAGGTACGGTGACAAGATATAAACAAGTCTACGAATTATAGTGCAAGTACGTTTTTGTTTTGTTTTTTTAATGTAAAGGTTATTCATAATTATTTAGCCATTTAAGTTCTTGCCATAGCATTTGTTATGGCAGGAGTGGCCTTCTGTAATGTTCTTTGTAACAGCAAACCTGAAGAAGACTGACTTATTTGGTCTCTCCATTGTTTTATAACTATGTTGTGTAGAGGCTGTGAAGATTTGTCCATATGTGCGCCAACTTCTGCAGCAAAAAGCAAAATGTTGTAGATGGACAATGACATTTTCTGTTTGAGCATCCATATTATCATAACAACTTATTTACTTGTGCCATTAGTTAGGTTACAAGGACGATTTAGCCAATCACACGGCTCTAAATTCTCTACTGAAGTCCCTTGGCTGCCAAAATAGTTTGTACAAAAATATGGGCCAGATGCAATAAAATCAGGGTGGATACCTTCGTGTCTGTTATATATATATATATATATATATATATATATACAAAACATTTGTGTGTGTGAGTGTGTATGTACAGTATATGATGTATATTATGTAATGTTTATGTATATAGATGTATATTTATTAAAGTTGTTCCAATACCTATACCAGAATCGCAAATGCCTCAATACTGCAAAAATGCTAATATTTGTATTGGCAAGTTAGTACTGGGATTCAGGACTCCAATGCCACGTAATTTCTGTAAGGGATCTGCTTGCTAATTAGCTTTGTTGGCTCTGACACAGTTCTTCTTCACTGCTCTTAATTTTGCGCTGTCTGTTGTCTGCAGCCTGCTGGTTTAGAGGGGCAAGGAAGAACTGTCCCCTGACACCTGTCAGACAAGGACCTAATAGTAATCATGTGGGTGATGTGGCAGTATTTCACACTGGATTCTCCCACCAGAGAGACTGCATTTAAAAATAAATGGCTTTAGTTTAATTTGCTGTATTCGTTCATGTTTTACAAAGGGTTTAACCTGAGCCAGGCCTTACCACAATAACATCACACCCATGAAGGTGTAATATACTATATTTCTATAAAATAGTGGTATCTCTACATGGTATCTGCCGACACCAACAGCACAAGCATTGGAATCCGTATCAGGAGGAAAAAAATGGTATCAGAATATCTCTGATACCATTGATTACCATACCATTACCATACCATTATCTCGATGTATATGCGTATACGTATATTTAAATGTAAATAAAAGTAAGAGAAGCAGGCAATTCTAAAAATTTCAAATAAAAAGGCAAAAAAAAGAGCAGAGGAGGATGAGCAGAGAGGATGGATTATAAATGATTTGGACAACCATCACATGCGTTTGCAATTATTCACACTAACACTAATGACAACAATGACAAAACAGCAAACTTGCAGGCAAGCTCCATCAAACTGATTATTGTGAATTGCTTTGTCATAAGTCATTTTTATATCTGTACAGCACCTTTCAAGAAAAGTCTAAAAAAACATATAAAATGTAAAAGCTACAAAAAAGCACATCTTAAATGATGGGGTTTCAGCTGCTTTTTAAAACAGACCACTTGACAGAATATAAGTTACATTCTGTCAACAAGTGCACATTGTTGAATGTTTGCATGAAGTACACACACACGTAAAGGCCAGTTTAATAGTAGAAAGTGGCATTTGCTTGTATTTTGTATTAAATTCAAATGCACCTGTAAAGCCAATTCTGATTTAAAAGAGCCTCGTTTGCTTTGTTCATGTCCATCAAAACAAACAAACAAACAAAAAAAAGTGAAAAAGTTATTCTTACCATAGTGGAGCTTAACTATAAATGGGTGGTTCACTTCAGCCAGAATGTCCCTCTCCATCTTAGATCGCACTCTATCTCGAACTGAGAAGGACATAAGCAGTGTCTTCAATGAAGCTGCATTTATTGTCAAAGGCTTTGAATCATAGTTTAAGCCATATAAAATGTTAAATAATTGGGAAAAGACTGGAACTACAAACAAATCATTTAAGCCCTTTATTTCACTGAAGAATACAATATTTCAAATGCTGAAAAATACGATTTTATATCAAATTATTTGTCAACAAGACTGATTCAAAATAAGCATCAAAAACGAGGCTAAGTCCTTCAGAAGTAAAATGAGGAAGAGTTCACCAGTGAGAACAATTCAAAACCAGTTTCTGCACATATTGCACAAGCAGCAACCTTCCGTGGCCAACTGTGAAACCACCTAGAAGTCTGACATAATTGTAGTTTACTCTTCATCCACGAGGGGCTGGCTCCAAAACAGAGCAAATCCCCATAGACTTCCATATTAAAAAGGCCAACTTCACAGCAGAAATAAACATGTTTACAGCCTGGTTAAAAAAAAAATCACTTAATATTTAATAGGTCAAGTTTACCTTCATGTCAGTTGTGAGGGAGGTAAAGCTTTTTTTATAACTCATCCATTTAGATGTTTTAGATTACATAAATTTCTAAAACAAGCATACATTGTACCAAAAGAAAGCTAGGTGAAAAGATTTGATATGTTTATTTAAAGGCCATTAAGCCCATAACATTATACCACCATATTCCCCTGTCTCCTTGGCAGGGGAATGTTGGATCTTTTCCAATTCCAGGGGTGCAGGTTAAGAGGATTAAGGCTCATACGAAGACACCAGATCAGCATGACATATCAGCCTACTTTTACAGAACACCCTAGTTTACATTAATCCCAGTCAAAGTAAAACACTTCATCTGAATCAAAAGTACAAACTAACCTGTTTTACTCCAAATCCCCCTGAATGTAGGACACTGTGAGAAAATCTGTCAACTGCGCATCTCATTTCATTCCTACACAAACCCTGTTTAGATTTCAACAAATTCTCACTGAAAAACTGTTTGAAATCTCTGAACACTTATTTTTTTAATATTTCTTTCTTTTTTTTTGAAAAAAAAAGAAAAAGTTTTTGCCCCTCTAGAAAGAGTGTAATGCACAAAAGATTCAGAATTTCAAACATTTCTCAAACTACTAGTTCTTCTCATGAATAAACAAAAAAAAAAAATTCTGTCTCTTAGATTTTGGTTTAATTATGTTTCTTTGCATGTTATGTCATCTATGAAGTTACGAAATTACCTTTCAGCGTAGCTTTCTTCAAGACCTTCATGGCGTAGAGCTGTCCTCTGTCTACACCTCTTATCTTTCTAACCAGGAATACCTGCAAATAATGATCACGTTTTCTGAGATTATTTTCTGATTATTACAGCAGTTTATCATAAATCACGACAGACGTTCATGTGTGGTAAACATCAGGATTTAAAGATTTTAAAAGGCACCTTGGGGCGCAGTATTAAAAAACAAAACAAAACAAACAATAACCCCCCCCCCCCCCCAAAAAAAACAAACAAAACAAAAACAAAAAACAAACAAACAAAAAAAATAAAACAAACAAAACAACAACAACAACAAAACGGGAATACAGGGCAGGCCAGTGCAATTGCAAAATACCATTACATTTAATATATGAGCCACACCAATGCTGCACAGAGCAGCAGCTGTGATTTACATAAGTTCTGTCCAATAGCTGCCAACATGGCGACCTCGGTAAATACGCTATCCAGGCCACAGAGTGACTTGACCTAACTTTCCTTCTTGCAGATTTGCACGCAGTATCCACCTGCCAGAGTCTGCCAGGGCTGCACGTCCGGCCCGTGCAGACCTCTAATCTGCAGTAGTAGATTAATGGGTGTACCTCTACACACTTAAATAAGCTTAGTGATCTATGAAGCCGTTGTCAAGGCAGCTAATCTACAGCTAATTGGAAATGGAAGTCTTATCATTAGCAGATGACTGGCTGGTAAACAGCAAACACACACAACAGTCAAATATGAGTTAGCAACTGCTTCTCAAATTTTTCATGTTTTTTTTTTTTTTCTTTTAAAGAGTTGTTTTATTACATTTGGAAAGTGGTCAGTGCTTTTAGACATTTTGAACCTTGTTGTCTTTCTGACCCTTGTTGAAATTTATTTAATTAATTTAATTCTCATTAATCTTTGTACCATACTTTACTGACAAACAACCAAACTTAAATCACTTATATGAGTATTATGTAGCCTCTTAAGCTCTCAACTTTTTTCTTCAAACATCTGATGATAAAGCATCCTCAGATTCACATAGTAACAGCTCAGCAACTATAAAACCAAGCAGGACAACATGAATAAAAGAAGCATGTAAGGACTGAAATGCAGTTGTTGTCCATATATACTTTTAAACAACAGTCTCATGGCAAGTGACACTGTGATAGTGATGTCATTTAATCTGTTCCAAATTCTCATTTACAGGTCTACACGTAACACATATGCAACACAACAGATCCATTTACAAGTCTACTCCTTTATCTGAATGACCATGCTTGGAAACCATCAAAGACAGTTGGTTTTAGATTTTAACAAAAACATCGGCCAAGTTTTACTTTAAAATATTCCTAAATGATTAGAAGCAATCATAACTGCAAATTCAATCTCATGCTTTTTTCAGAAATGTTCAACAACTGTAAATCTATTCATAGTGTTGGGCAGAAATTAAAACTACCTGAAGCACACTCCAAGTGGCATGCAAGCTAACTAAGAAAGGCCACTTAAAGAAAGTTGCTTTCTCTTAGTTCTCATGGTAAATATTCAGGTCTTGGTAATCACTGTTTAAGTACCTTTCCATAGGAGCCTTGTCCCAGCACCTTCAGCAGCTGGAACTGAGAGGGGTCTGCCTTCTCACAGCCCTCTTTAACATGATGGCTGATATCAATCTCCTTGAGTACACTGTCATCCTGAGAAAAAAGAAGGTGTACATTACAGTATTGTTGGCATGTTCTGAACATATAAAGTAAATAGTCCAAGAAAGACAAACTAACACTAAACACAGTTTACATGACCAAAGCTAGATTAATTACAGCATCTCACAGGTTGTGGAATATTATTCATTTAACCTTAATACAAATTACATAAAGCTACCAAAAAAAAAAAAAAAATCTCATTATTGATTATTACTTCATACTTATCACAACTTATATTGTAATTTATGTTTTTATGTAAATTAACATACAATGTTTGTTAATTTTCTGTAAATGTATAGGCTGGCAGTGATGCTAGTATTGCCGCTTTGTATCGTCTGTATATAGTGTGAGGTTCAGTTTAGACTGGACTGTGTGGCAAATCAATACTGTAGCTCTGCAAAATTGTTAGTGTCAAGTAAAGGTTAACAGCTTAACACCAGTTTTCCATGAACTGCTGACAGGACTAGGTAAACATGGAAAAGTGATAGGCAAAGTTCGTTCTCGTTGACAGCATCCATGTGTTTGTAATGTCACTAGTGATGCACAGTATGAAAAATTTCAACGTTACAGATAACCAGTAACTTTCTGCTTCAATACTGATATTAAAGCTGAAAATGATTTAATATTCTTTCATGCAAAATGAGAAAAATAATTCTGCTGCAGATCCAGTAGTTGCAAGGGACGTCATAATGTTGCACGGTGAACGTGGCCTTATGCTGTTCTTATGCCCCGCTGATTACAAAAAAGAAAAACAAAACAACATTGTTCCGTTGGTTCTTTACCAAACAGCACCTGTTATAAATTGGTTTTAACAGGTTGTCGGTCTATATCATGCTGATAGCAATATTCAGTTTTAAAGCCAATATCAGCGATACAGATATTGGCCTAATAATATTGTGCATCTCTAGTTATCAATTAAGTTTTATTTTTTATAAATGGTTGAGATTCTTTATTCACTGGCAAGTCTTCATGTGTGCAACTCAACATGGTAGGAAAAAAAGACAAAAAGTGAAAAGAAAAGCAGCTAGTCTGTTCTTTAGTAGCCTAACTGAAGCTGTTGATGAATGCAAAAGTAAGCTTCTTCTTTTGTAAGCAATAAAATTGATGTTTTTGTATAACATGCTGTACTTTATTCGTATGAAAATATGAAGAAGGCCATATCTAACTGTCTACTAAAGTCATATATTGGCCATCTGCTGCCATCAGGCCTTGTTAGCCTTATTAGCAGCAACCTTATTAATAGTAGACAGTAAGTTAATAATATTATTATATTAATATTATGATAATAATATTATGAAAAGCAGCCTTGGGTGGTTTTCAGAGAAATTTCTAAAACTTTTTGAAGGTAAACTGTCACTTGTTTCTGCCAAAACAGCAAGTTCTTTGATGAGTTTGTTTGGAGAGTGCTGAGGCTGATAAAGCAGCAACCACATCTGCTTTCCTCTTACAGTTTCCCTTAAAATAATACAACACAGCAATTCTGAGAACTCAAATTCAGATATATTCAGTAGGATATGAACAAAAAAAAAAACTTTCTTGAAAGCAAAATTATTTCAAATATGCCAAAGCAGTTTTCCTTGTGTCAGAATTTTTTGTAGAAATTATGGGCAGATTCTGCAAACTGCTCTAATGAAAAAAAAAAAAAAAAAAGCAAGCTTTACGTCTTTAAATGAAGATATCAGTTAAGGATGAATTCCTCTTTAAAGTAATGATGCTAATAATCTACTGTAAGAGCTTTCTCTGCAATGCTAGTTCAAATGCTAATTCAGATCCCATCTTTTGGCGCAGACTTTTCCTTCTTAATCTTTTTTCTCTTTTATTATTGTCTTACTAATTCTTCTCTTTTTAAGTTATATGTTTATGTTTTTAGCCATGTTAAGCCATGTTTTTTTTTTTTTTTTTTTTGATGTCCTGCTCTGTAAAGCACTTTGGGCATCCAGCTGGATGTAGATATATGTGCTATATAAATGAAATAAATGAAATGAAATGAAATGCATACTCAGCCTCAATCACCCAAATTCATGTAAACTGTCTTGGAAATGGGACCATTGTTTACAAAATAAACATCCGTGGAATATAACAATTGAAACCAGAAACTTAATCTGAAATACTGTACCCCAAAATGTGCTAATGGGTCATGTGTCTATGAAAGCATATACAATCATACACATATGTTCAAACAATAAAAAGCCTCAGTCTAGTGGTCATGAGAGCAACTTCATGTGTATAACTGGTGCTTACGAGAGTGAAGGTTGCATTGGAAGAAGAGTGTGTTTGAGCCCAAACAATGCAAATCAATGATCCTACCCCAGAAGGTTTTGATGAAAAAAAAAAAAAACCTAATGTCATTACCTAAATATCTTCAAATGGGCTCTATGCACAGCTCCAGTACTTCCTGAACTTAAGGTAGCTCCTTTGTTTCCTGCCTCTCATTACTGGACAAAGTGATTAATTCGGGGGGTGCCTGACCTCAGTAACTGGCCTGACACACCTGGATTAATCAGTTTGTCCAGTAATGAGAGACAGGGTTTAGATCTAAAAGAGAGATCTAAACTAGATCTTTCCATAAACTGAATAAATGATGGATGAAGAGGATGGAAGGCCAATGCATAGGTGCCTAAAATGAATACTAGCAATGGCCACTAGGTAGAGTCTCCAAAACATCTCTGGCTCAAACAGAGCCCCATTTATTATAATCAGTTTCTCTCATGACATGCAAAGGCTGAACATTTTTCCCACAAATTATTGTCTTGTTGGCTAGATTAACTTTCTCCGATTGTTATGTTGACTGATTCCGAAAAATATTTTAGAATCAAATATATTGAAGTCCTCACAGTCACACATTTTCTAATCAAATTTTAGGAATCCTTTTCAGGCTCCATGCTTTTTTCCAAATCTGGACACAAAAAAATCACGGCTTGAATTGAAAAATCCCATTTTTGGAGGTCATTAATTGCTCCATGCACATCTTATTCCCCTTACTTATTTAAGTTGTGGACATAAAAGAGCCCTTGGACGCAGAGACTTGCCAGCAAGCATGTATAGCATTATCACTGGAAGCAACAAAGACCCAAATCAGTCATTTCTGTTATCCTGTAAAGGGAAAATAGACTGTTTAGCTTAGCTGGGAATGTAGCAAATAATAGTTACACCAAATACACCAGTAGCTGGATGGACCTGATGTGTATTATTTAACTTTACTTTCTAAGAGTCTTGATGCGAGCAGGGAGCACATTACCATGATACGAACAATACACTTACATAGACTTCTGTGATAAAAATAAAGTACCAAAGACATATCACATCGAGCTAAGTCAAACCCTAAAACTGAACAATTAATTACATTACCACTTTTTCTATGTGTGTCATTAGTGCATTGCAGTTAGAAATTTGTTACTTTAGTGCCTGCTTTGACACTAGTTTTGTTTATACACTCAGCACATAAAATAAATTAAGATTATTACTACTACCAAAAAACAAACAAACCAAACCAAACAACAAAAATCTTATTGTGTGCATTTCTTTAAGATGTTGTCCACACAAAATAGATATATTTCTGTCTTGAGTTGCTAGTTACCTAGCTACCCATTGTTACCTTGAAAATCCATTTCCATTAATCTAGAGCGTAGCATTTTCAGGAGCATCAAAGAGTTTGACAGTTTATTTGACAGCTGACTTTACATACAGTATCTGTAATATTTTTTAAAAAATTGTTCTTCTAAATTAAAAGTTATTTGATCCCTAGAGCCACGAACTTGCTGTTAGGGTAATAGGGTTTAGTCGCTGATCTTTATGAGTGCCATCCACTGGATGAAAATAATAGTTTAGGATATGTTGCACTGCTGAGATACTCATCTGATACCGAGCTCTTCCTCAAAGTGAGGGGAGAAGTTTACCTGATGGAGCACTAGAGCACATCACATCAGGCATTAAACATGCAATTAACACAAGCAAGCAGATACTATAAACTAGATCAAGTTAATCTATCAGCACTCAGTTACAACAGAACAGGAAGAGGAGGTGTGTGTGTGTGTTTATTTATTCATAGGTCATGCAGACAGGTAGATGTCCTGCAAACCTCACAGTGGCTTTCTCTCTCCCCTGCTGATGTGTTTGAGCTATTAATAGAACTCCTCTGCTGTCAACTGAATCAATCTGCCTGGATCCATTTATCTAGCAACCTACCTGGCTTGCTTTGTCAGACCATATTTTCTATAACCTTTCTCATCACACACTGCATGAACAGAGAAGGAAAACAAGGTCTCCTGGCCTCCTAGTTATTTGTTGCTTGGCAGATAAGGGGAGCAATGTTTGTGACAATCGTGCAAACTGCATGGTTACAAACAATGTCTCCACACCCAGTTTCATGGGCTCACATTCTAATTACACTGGCTCACAATCATTAGATATGAAATGGTTTCTGTTCTGCGCTACTGATGAATGATGCTGTTATTTCTTTGTCATCACACATGCACATATGGTGCTGTTAGGATGCAATCTCCTTTCCAGAAAACACTGAGTCGCACGTGTATGTCTCTCGTGTCCAGCTCATGTAAGTTGGCTCTGCTGAATTAATGTCCAGACAGAGCTGACTGACCTCCAGCTGACAGAATCCAGCGCTGTTCTTGTTGCGCGCTGCCTTGCTCTTCAGGTAGATGGAAAACCATCTACGCACTGTGAATTTTCGCGTGCTGGTATCCATGGCAACAAGGAGACTTGTGTATCTATCCCATAATGGTGAACATCTCCCTGCAAAGGGGGGTCCTAAGGTAGGGACGCAGAAACAGATTGCCTTAGTTCTCTATTTGTCCCGCAGGTTCTCCAGCGGCCCATCCTCGATGCAGTGGTGGCTTCGTTGTTTTGCCATCGTTGTCACGCGCCGCTTGTCTTTGTGGTGGATTTCAGACTGCCGTCGTGTCCCTCCCACCACCACGACCTCTCCCCCCCTGTGTGTCTCAGCTGCGGTGGACTCCAGTAAGCACGCAGTGGGAGCTGTAGCAGAGCTGTTAATCCACGCAGCGGGACGGTTGCTGCCGGGTTTGGGATTGCCCTGTGTTTTGCGGCAGGCTCGCTGCGCAAGGCTGCAGGGAGAGGTGACGAATAAATCTGTTCCGCTGAATCAGGAGAGGTGTGTGTGAGCTCCCTCCTCGCGTCTCTGTTAGTGCATGTTAATGTTCATCCCCCACTGCCTTCCTCTCCTCTTTCTCTCTGCGGAACGGGGGATTGTCACCAGTCACATTGTGCGCCGCCGGCAGGCTCTCGACCCCTCCCTCCCCGAGTCTCCTGTCCCTGTCCCTGTCTCCCAGCAGCATACAGCAACAGCTGGCGAGGTCACATGGTGTAAAGTAGCAACCTCTGCCTGTCTCCCTCGTCCCCTGTCCTTTCTCTTTTGCTCCATTCATACAGATGGAGTGATAAAAGGAAAAAAAAATGACATTCTGTCAAGAGATAAAACAATACTCTGGCTCAGAACCAATGACTTTACAGCACAATTCAATAATGTTAAGGACAGGAGTCAATGCTACAATCAATACTGGTGACAGCAGAAAGGACAGCAGTCACAGAGAGTACAGCATGATCTGGTTGATCAGCTGTGTGTGTGCGTGCGTCGGTGCGTGTGTGGAGGTATTTGGATATGTCACATCAGCAGCTTTGCAGAGCTGCAGTGTTACATAACCACAGAGAGAGAAAGGGTGAGAGATGGCAATGGAGACCAAATTGATTAAAGCTGAGGGTAAATGAGGACTACCGGTCAGCTGAGTGAAGTGTTTATTGTTGACCTGAGCTGTAGTGTTTTCTAAAAGGAAGTTTCAGCCTAATTTCCCTGAAATGTTCCAACTGTGACCTCTGAATCTGAAATATCATGACATGTGGCGCTTATGGTGCTGTCAAGTGTTCGACAGGATTTAGACCACATTTGGATATATGGCATGTTGTTTTAGGGCATTTCTGAACCACTGAAAATGTAATCAGATGTGTTCAGTCAGTCAGCTGTGCTGTGTTGTGGGCGGAGATTCAGGATTATGGACTGGTGTCTTTGTCCCGGTAGGATTAAGGCTCTGTAAGGAGATCACAACATTAATATTTATACGCACAGACAGACTGAGAGACAGACAGACTTAAATACAGTACTGTGACTACATTATCATATATAAAGAAAAGACCACTAAAATGCACTTTAATATCATCCTGTCAGGTACTTTTGTGACAGATGGCTCTTGTACGTTTTTCCATTCAACTCTTTTAAAGAGGATTTCACTCACCGAGAATGACATGTTTAAAAAGCATCTAGAAAAGGTGTTGTGAAGCAAAAGCAACCCTTTTTTGCTTACGGTTTGCCTTCAGGGACCCGGTCTGGAGCGATCATTCTCATGAAGGTTTTTCAAGGTTTTTCTAACTTCAAGTCCAGTCTCAGAAAGACAAACTTTGTTCCCATTTCTTTAGTTAGATCCATAAGAAATCCCCGATTAATTTGATCGATGGTGTAGTTTCACCAATAAGGTGACTTCTAGAGACCTGTGATCTAAAAAATTATCAGGTGTCAGCATGATGTGCAGTGTCCATCTATTTCCAAAACGTTTGGTAGCCATTGGGAAAATTACTCCTAAAGGACTGTTTTAATTGAAGAACATCAGTAAGTCCAATGACAATATAAATGGGAAGCACTTCAAGTTGTCTTGTACATGAAATGTGCTATAAAAAATAAACCTGCCACGTTTTGGAGAGTAGAAGACCTGCCAAATTGTATAGAACAAGATTTTGAGGCATGTTTCAATTATGTGGGTGGAGAAGATGTCTCAGAAACACTTGCACCAAGTATGATACATTTGGTCTACAAGAAATCTGAGGAAAACTGACAAGTGGAAGACAGAAGAAGCAGGCCTTTTGAATTGCTGTTCAATTTACTGTAATTTTTTAGTAGTAAATCCAGGAAAAACCTGGCAACAGGACATGGGAAATGGATTGGACCCTTTTCAAGTCATCCGTCTCCCTTTCACTGAAATGGTCTCCATTGAGGTTTGCCTTGAAGCCATCCTCATGGAAGGGAAACAGAGAAAAAGCTGATTACACAACTGGACTGAAAATAAGAGGCAACTGGTCTTATGGAGTAACGAATCCTCCTCAGAACCCCAACATCAGCATATTAAAGCAGTGCTGGATCATCTTGAGGGAGAATGAAAGCAGCAAGCATCCACTGAGAAGTGAAATCTATTCCCAGAGTCAAAGAGCGTTTAGATTCTATTAAGGACGAACCTAACACCAAATGTTGACTCAAATTTGTTAAAATAGCACAAAGTCATATGTCAGTTATCAATGCAGGCATTTCCTTTTTTTCTATGATATCAAAAGATGTGAAGAGTGGCTCAGGATATTTACAGCGTTGAAAATTTTATAGACAATTAATGACGACAAGAAATGTCAACATAGTTTGGGGGGGGGGGGGGGGGGGGGGGGGGGGGAGGGGAAAAAAAAAAAAAAAAAAAGGGGAAATTGAAAAGGTAGGAAAACAAATTACCACCAAAAGACAAAAAGGGAAAAAAAAGGGGGGGGGAAAAATATTTTTATTGACATTACAAATTACAGAGTACTGGTCATTTCAGTAATTTTATATCACAGCATTAGTCGACTGCAGATATTGAAACAGTCATTTAATTTAATTGATTAATCTACTGATAAAAATCGCTGCAGCCAGCCTGTACAGAGAGAAACACGCCATTATGCAATTCATTTACACTCTACCAAAGCATTAATCTGCACAGGCCTCAGCAGCAAAAATGATTTTCAAAGAGATTGTGTGACATCTTGTGCAATTTGCTTTCCTTGAGTTCTCTACATTCCTAGATTTGCTCCCTAGCATCTAAAAACCAACTGCTCAGGAGGAACTGAAGGCTTGACAGTACTTCTTGTGTACCACAGAGGAACAGACCTTACTAAGAAAATTCAAGTCAAATGCATGTACTTGGCAAAGATCCAAATGTAGTCAATATTAGTAGTCAAATAGTTCATAATGCATCAAAATATACAGATGATGCAAAGCAAAATATCTTAAGTTTTCAAAATGATGTATATTGGCCAGTATTAAGTGCAAACTGGTTTAATAATATTGATGACTATCAATATGGTGTTAGGATTTATTTGTTGTCATTTCAAAGAGGCATTTGTGAACTAACTTAAACTTCAATAACATCCATAAAAATAGAAAACTGAGAACATTTGGCACACATGGTAAAAACAAATGTAGCACAAAGTGTTTCTAGAAAATACACCATAAAAAACTGTATAGATCACCACAATGTCCCTGTTCCTGCTCATTTACATGCAAGAATCAGTGATAGAGAGAATTAAACTGCAGTACGATATATTTTTAGAGTATGTGTGTGCACTGCTTCTTGCAGAAATGAAAACATGTCATCTGATGGTCATTCATTTGTATTTATCACAGCCAGATCTTCAAAATGAGTAATCAGGCTGCACCAAAGCAGTTGTACATGTACAAACGTTATCAACAAAGGAACAATGTTTATTGGAAAGCCTGATGAAAATTAAATTAATGATCAGGAAATGTGTGTGCAAACTAAACTAGAGTTGTTTTTTTTTTGTTGGTTTTCTGGTTTTAGTGTGTCGTTACACTTCAGTTAGTGCATATGTGCATGTCATGGATGTGGTGGGTAGTAAACTGGCGTCTCATGGTCACACACAAGGAAGCCCGAGGGCCTGTTAATGCCCATGCCATAGTCCCAGCCTCCCTTTGAAACAGTTTCCATGGTAAGCCGTTTCTCACAATCCAGCAGGTTGAACTCAGCATCGAAGCAAATCTCAATCTGCCCCAAAATCTGGACATCAGCGTTCTGTTGACCACAAAATCAACAAAAATTAATCTCCACATTTTTGGAGTAGCAACACCCATAATTTAGACATTATGATTCCATTTATATGAATTAAATTAGGAGCGTATACCTTTGAAGGATGGGCACACTGGATCTTAGGTTTGACACCATAGACCTGCTCTATCACTCCTTCAATTTGAGAAAACTGCACAGCAGGAGCAGAGAGAAAAGCACGAGTGAAAGACAGTAGCTGTGACCACATCAGCTGGAGGCACATTCAACAAATAGATATTTCTTACATAAGATCAGAGGGGTACTCCAGAAAGCAGGCTGTGTGAAAACTGAGTATGTTAACCCTGAGTTGGGGAAAACTGAGTTTTCTGTTCCAGGAAGTGAGGTAAGTCTACCCCGAGTCTGTCACTATGTGACTTACTCTGTGAGGTAAACGGGTTTACCATGAAGAAACGCTGAGTTTCTAGTCTCCTTCCACCTGAAGCAGCTGTCAGACATGTCTGCACTAATGTGATTCCTGAGGTTTACTGCAGAAGCTGAATTAATAAACAATGATAAAGATAGTGAAAGGACTGTTCATAACTTCAACATTTATGATATAATTTTTTATGTCATCAAATGGCATCATTTTACTGTTACTCATATTCTCCAGCCGTACATATCTGACTTGTCACAGCACCAGCATGAGCATGATGTCACAGCAAGACTTGTACTTGCACTACGATACTTTTAAAATTTCTTTGGTATTATTTTTTGTATAATCATTCTTTATAATATTGGTAACAGAACATTTTGGAAAACAACGGTGTATCAAGTGACCAGGAAAGTCCTCACACCTGTCTGATTCCATGAATGTGTGAGGGTAGATTTCACCTGTTCCGGTAGATGGTGTAGATCAGCCAGTGTGAAATAAAAATAAAAGATGTCCAATCATGGTCTGGTACAGTACATCACCTTCTAAAAGATGTTTTAAAGGGACACTGTGTAATCGGGAGCAGCTCCTCCTTATTTTTCATGCTGCGTTGTGTGAAACCGGGCAGACCGACGACATCCGCTGCATATAAAGTTATCACCGGCCTCTATATGAAGACGTGGTCCGTCAGTTACAGTGATATCAATCCCCATCTGTTCGGTTGTCATGGCGATGTCGTATTGTTTTCCCTGACCCATGTTTTACCGTCTTCCCCTCGTCTTTATTAATAAAAATGACATCTGTTGTGTTACCAACGGCCGTCTGCCCGGCACGCGAGACCGCAGCCACGAGAGGCGGGGGGCTCTCCCCCCCCCCGGGGAGGGGTGATTAAAAGAAATAGCACACCTAGGAAGAAACCAACATGTGCGGGGGGGTGTGGTTTTTTTGCTGTTCTCCGCTTCTCCCCACCGCAAAAGAAGAAAGGCGAAAAGGCCACCCCCCCCCCGCCCCCCGCCCGGGTAGAAATGAAAAAGAAGGAAAAGAAAGATAAAGAAGAGAAGAGGGAGTTATTGGTTGGAGGGAGGGGATAATAAAGGAAGAAAAAACCAAATCTTAACAATATATTATTTTTTCTTGAGAATAAAACACAGGAGACCATACCCAACTTTAAACTTAACTTTCAGTTTTCTACATACATGTTCTCCTCAGTTGGTCTTAATCTAAATAAAATCAAGATTTTTTTTTTATCTAATATACTCTCTACTTAGCAGCTGTGTTCCCTTTGTTTTCTTTCTTTCTTTCTTTCTTTCTTTCTTTCTTTCTTTCTTTCTTTCTTTCTTTCCGTCCATCCATCCATCCATCCGTCCATCTATCCATCCATCCATCCATCTCTTTCTTGTATTGCTCATTCACTTGAATAAAAACTTCTTTTGATGATGGCTTTTTGTTGTGGTTCCAAACTTTGGATACTCCGAGCTGATTGAACAAACTCAGAGCAGCTGTTCAGGAACCGAAAACTCAGAGTTGCTCAGTTCAGAGTACGTTAACCCAGAGCTTCTTTTTAAACTCAAAGTTTGTTTGACCTGGAATACCCCTCAGATCTCTGTAAACCTAAAATTTGATATAACGAATAAAAGACTTACTGTGTAGTATTTTTCAGATGGGATGATGTCAAACTTTGTCAAAATGCTGCAATAACAGAGGAACAAATTGACATTTTAGGCTTTGAAGTGATGAAAACGTTAGCAGAGAGAAATAGAATAAGCGTATATACTGACAGTCAATAAAAACATTCAGATCCCAAGTTAGCATTTATTTTGTCATTATAGGAGAGAGTTACGATCCATTTGTTTTGTTTGCTCCCAGGTTGTGTGAGTATGTTTGAAATTGATGAGCTGTCCTTTTGTTACACTTCACTTCACATCTAGGAGATCTTTGGGAAAAATGTGAGAAATGCAATTCAAGCAATGTGCATGAATCTGTTTAACGTAAAGAGTGGCCTGGAAAGCCTATATACTGTAGGGGAACCAATAAGACCACAAGTGACATTCCAGTGCTTGCCAAAATGCCACGTCTATCACGTGAAGAACAGCTGAGGGCCTTCGGAATGGTGCAAGCAGGGTTTACCTACAGCGAAGTGGCCGGGCGTATGGGTTGCTCTCAATCCTACAATCAGTAACCTGGTGCAAGAGCATAGCCTCATGGCATGCGCACCAACGGCGGCTACACCCGGTACTGACCGGCATAAGCATTTTCTTGGCATTCACCATCTTTTTGGTTCTCTTTGAGGTGAAAAGGGCTTTTGGGCACCGATTTAAATTGATTTGGTTGCTGCTATGTCAGTTTTGTCTGTTGAACCAAAAGTAGCTTGGGGTTAAACAAATAAAAATTATTGCACAAATTTGTCCCTGAAAGTTTCTATTGACTGTCAGTGTAACATGATGAACTGTGGACAGCAAACATGGAGCTTTAAGGTACAGAGCATCACATCAAAACAACAAACTAGATAAACAAACCAAGTGGGTATGAACATGGGGGAGTGTATACTAATGTGTGTGTGACAATGTGTTTTTGTTGTGTACCTGCTCAAATCCACTTTATGGTATAATTCCAGTGCCTTGCTGAAGTATTTATGTTGGCTGTTCAATGAAGCTGCTCTGGCTGCGCATGTACCATGTTTGTGCCACTCATACTTCCTGTTGACAAGATGAAAACAGTGTGTTTTTATTATTTCATGTACACATTAAGGTTAGGATGTCAGCAAAAGATGAAGACTAAATGTTTCATAATTCAGAAGCCATGCAATGCTTTAGCAGATTCTGGAATATCTTTACTTTTTAGCAAATAGCTCCTGAAATCATGTGCAGTTAGTTTGCTCATTAAAATGTGCTTACATCTTATTTCTTCTATGTACAACTGTAATGAATAATAACTATGTGCAGGAACAAAAATAATAATTAAAAAAGAAGAGAAGGACAACAAATTCCTGCATGATAAATTCTTGCAGCCAATCAGAAAGGAAGTAAATTTTGAAACTGTTAAATACATCAAACCAATTAAAATTGCACAAAATAACATTTTTAAAAAGCTATCCTGAAAAGAAAGTTATGTAAATCGCATTTGTCCTGATGCACAAACAAATTTCATGGCTGTCCATCACTACAATCCAAATTATTCAACAGTGAGGGAGCTATTCATTAACATCATTGTGCATAATTGGCATATTAGTATGCATTGAAAAACTGACAAGCGGAAACATAATTAAGTTAATACGCATGTGGTATTTAGTATAGACTACAGTATGTAAAGCAAAAACACCACTAATACATGCAAACATATACACAACAACAAGACTGTGACAGATCAGACTTACCAAAAACCAGAAGATGATGGGTGAACCAGGTCAGGCCAACTCTTCTCCATGTCTGGAAGCAGGTCCTAAAAACACACACACCCAAAAGCTTATTCATTTTATCTATTAGAAAGTGGTTGTGTGTGTGACAATGCAGATTGTCGTATGCCCAGACTAATACTCTGGCTCGGAGGTTTGGCTGTTGCTCAGACAACATAAAACTGACCCTTTTTAAAGCATACTGTACTCCCCTTAACACGGCTCACCTTTGGACCAAATATAAGAAAGCCAGTATGCCACGGCTGCAGGTGGCCTATAATGATGCTTTGAGAATGCTTTTAAGGAAGCCAAGATGGACAAGTGCCACTGAAATGTTCACCAAAGTCAGAGTAAACACTCTACCAGCAGTGCTTCGGACACTCATGTACAGCTTTATATGTCGATTTACCAAGTCTGAAAATGAAATAATCGTGTCACTCACCAGAATTAAGTGTCGTGCAACACGGCATCAGGCTGACCTGTGGAGGCATTGGTATAACTGCCTTTTATAATGTCTATTTGTTTGTATTTTGCCTGTCCTGTCTCTATTTTATATTTATTTATTTTGTTTGTTTTAAATGGACCATGTGTCCGGAATAAAAGTTGATGATGATGATGATGATGTGTGAGGAGGGTTGTACATTCGTTTATCATTCATTTATTCTCAAATATTCAAACCAAGTATGAGACTGGAGATAAATCCAATTAATCCACCAGTTTAAGGCGGTCCAGGGAAAGATAAGTGACCTTTATGAGGTGAACACTGAATGATAAGTATATTTGGTCGGAACAGTATTTTACCTCTATTTGGGAAGAGTTAAAATGCCATGAATTATTGCAGTCGATCCCCTGATCTGGCCTGAAACACACAAACCATTCATTTACTCACAGAGAGAAAAAATAAAATAAAAAGAACAAGTGAAAAAGAAAGAGCATGTTAAATTTAATCATCAGTGAAGGACTTTTTTTACTCTACTGTATACCTCAGCATCATCTTCTAAGCACTATTTCATTTTAACATAGTCAGTTTTCTTAATTGCTGCACATGTGCAGTGCACTCCTGTAGGAAAGTTTCAGAGTTCAGTGCTGTTCACAAACTTACTGTCCTTTGTATTGAAAGTCGAAGCTTTCAGGCATCACATTTTTATCACATCTAGTTTTAGACAGAGATAACTGCTAGCCATGTGGGCACATAAAGAAATACACTCATACGCAATATGATTAAAAACCACACGTGCACACACTGACCAGAGTCCATGTAGTGTCCAGTAGCTAATGTTGGGATGACAGTGCTCCATCTGAAAAGTATGACACAAATAAATACTGTCAAAAATAACAATAATACTACTGTGTATAAATGGCAGCCAGTACTAATACTTAAAACTAGTCACCATATACTGTACACGCAATTAAAGCCAGAGCTGGTAATCCTGCTCAGAAACACCTTGTTACACTGGGTGAAATGGTCCTTCCATCCTGACAGTAGTCAATACATCATAAACACAAACTCTGACCAACCCCTGCCATTCACACCGAAAGGCAGAGGTTGGTCATTCGCAACTTATAGAAAGAACTAATCGATGGCTTTATGTCTCGTCTCTGTCCCTCCCCTCTCACTGTCCCCCATGTGACTCCCCTGTAAACAAATATAGCTAACGGATTGCTAACTGCTGCTGAGCCAAAAAACCAAACCAAACCAAAACAACAGATAATGATTAAGTCTTGGAGGTGTTGACGTTTGCAGTGTGGACTTTCTACACCGCAGAAGGAGTTGGAGGTGGGTGGATTAAAGTTTTTAAAAACGTGGAGTGTCAGCTGTTTACCATCAAGCTAACGAGCTATCCACTCGGCTGTTGTCGTTAACCTGCTCGTAAAACATCGGTGTACACGTCCCTGTTTTTTTTTTTTTTTAAATCGCGCTTGCTCAAACTGTTTTTCCAACATTGCCAACCCTAGCTTTAAGACGCTTATGCTTCTCAAGGCTGACTTGCTCCCACATTTGGAAATTAAGCACTTTAGAGGCTTTTCCTTTAAGTTGCTGATATGTTCCATAACTTTATCAAATAAGTCTAACTGCCCCGTTTCCACCCACGGGTCTGGGTCAGGTTGGGTCAGGCCAGGCCAGAGCAGGTGGGTTTTGGTACGGATATGTTTATTTCACGTTAGGTCCCCACAGCGACCTGTACCTTTACCGGGGCGGTGATTAGCTCAGTTGGTTGAGCAGCCGCCCCATGAACAGAGGCTACAGTTCCTCAACGCAGTCGTCCCCGGTTCGATTCCCGGTCCAGGTCCCTTTGCTGCATGTCACTCCCCACTCTCTGCCCCTTTCCTGTCGCTATACACTGTCACATAAAGGCCACTAGTGCCCAAAAAATCCTAAAAAAAAAAAAAAAAAAAAAAAAAAAAAAACCTGTACCCTTACCCTGGAGGCGGAGAATTAATCGGATACCACTGCTATGTGATCACGCGACATCATCGCCGTGCAACACCTTTTAACCAAAGCACCGCACCACACATGACAGAAACAAAGGAGTCACCCCTGCTTTGTTTTTACACCAGGTCATTTTATCTGTGGAGACGCAAATAAACGTGGACTGATCCGGGCCGACCCGACCCAAACCCTGGTGGAAACGGGGCTTTAAGCTAATGGAGTCTAATTGTGCACAAAGTGGTTGCAATACAATGTTCAACTTTACTGTAGCAACAACATTTATTAACAACATCAAATAAAGAACATAAAAAAACTTTGCAAATGTAGATCAACTAGAAATGAAAACCACAATGCTGATACATCAAACCTATTCTGCAGACACTTGTGTAATAGAAAACCAGATTGAACCACCAGAAAGGATCTCAACGAACAGAGCATAATAAGCAGGAAAAGTGTGGTCACAAAGCGCAGAATAAAGGATATGTGTCTTATGCTGTAACTTACGGAAACAACTGTTGCAACCACAAGCAGAAAGTTACGACACTCCACCAGGCTGTTGACACACAGCCAGTCTCATGACTTACCCATGGCATCGTGACAAAGGCATACATGTCTGGTAACTGATGACTTCCTTCTACTAATCTTTAGAGGCCAGTACTGTATTTTCCGGACTATAGATCACACCTTTTTTCATAGTATGGCTGCTCATGCATCTTATAGTCCAGTGCGACTTATATCTACGTATATGTCAGAATGTATACAATTTAACATATTTTTAAGTGTCAATCCATGCTGACTGACATGACCTAAGGGTGTTTATCCTTTTTAATCATGGTGTTTATGATCATTTACAGGCATTACTTTTGGAATCGGAGTGATTGGGGAATTTTTTGCAGTGACAAACTAGATATGAAAAATCTAAAAATCGCCCTATTTTAAATAAATAAATATGATTATAGTCCAGTGTGACTTATATATGTTCTTTTTGTCTTCATGATGCATTTTTTGACTGGTAAGATTTATACTCAGGAGTGACTTATAGTCCGGAAAATACAGTATTTAATTTGACAATGCTTCACAACAGCTTGGAGGAAACATTAATCTCACTCATAGCACTGACTGAACTGATGGCTGTTTCATGTGATGAAGTCAGATGGACCATTAGACTTGCTCAAGCTGAGATATTTAACAATATATATTCAGGCAAAAGCTAGCAATGTACACCCACACCCACGAATAAAAAAGGGTTCACTTTGCTTTTTAGAAACATTTTTTTTCTGGCACAGACAGTAACAACAGAGCTACAGGAGAATAAATGGGATGAGACGAGTTTGGCTCTAGTAAAAGGTTGCTATAGCTACATCATTACAGAGACATGGGGATGTTGTTTTCCTTCTATAATGCTTTGCTTTCTTTAGATGCAGATCCCCAAAATATTCATGACAGAAATTGCATGAGACCATCAGCATGTGTGACAAAATTATCAGTTGGTTTTAAGTTTTTCCTCTTTTGATCTGTTTACTAATTGTCAGCAACTCTAAAAAACAGAATAAATACCTTGGATTTAGCGGACAGCTACGAAGCTATCCCACTTCTGCATTTTAGACTGTCAAACCACATTTTCCTTCTTCTCCAAACCACTTCATGTTAGCTGATAGAAAAATCTGTTATGTGGCAACAAATTATTTCAGTCTGTGATCATTCAGAACTGACTTTTGTGGCAAAGGGACTATAATTTTAGTATACAATCTTGTGGCATGTAGTCAATATCCAAAACTCTGTTAGTTGATAAGTAAACAACACGAGTAAAAAAAAAAAAAAAAAAAAAACCTCCCACTTATATAGGTACTAAATACAAAAGGAAGGGATGCAAACTCATTCTTTTCACTATACAAGTTGAATAACAATAAAAGGATGTGCAAAAACAATCAAAACTGGTTTGGTTTTATAATATTTTCATAGTAATTACACCTTTGATTGCCATTTAAAAGAACAGGAAACAACATGTGAAATAAAGACAGACACTCACAGAACAGAAGGTGTTGGGCCAGTGGTGGGTCAGCACCAATTTGGTCCACATATGGCTGAAATAAACAGACACTTCTTAGCAGCCTCTAATTTGTTTGTTATTCATAAAAAAATGATAGGACAAGATTACTTGGAGAGAGCAGTGCAAATATAAAAACAGAAGCAGAAAACAGGAACATCCCTCAGACAATCTACTATTATATTCATATGTTTCCTGTAGTTACAGCTAAATCTGGTGCAAAACATCTTTTATTACTGTTTTTTTTGCACACTGTCCCTATTAAATACACTGATAAACAAACAAACAAAAATATTATCTGTACTTACGGAGATGAAATGAAAGCAGCAGAGGACAGGACTGCTGCAAGGCAGACCAGAAGAGGAGAGCA
The DNA here is from genome assembly GCA_023101725.1 of Atherinomorus stipes. Taxonomy (NCBI): domain Eukaryota; kingdom Metazoa; phylum Chordata; class Actinopteri; order Atheriniformes; family Atherinidae; genus Atherinomorus; species Atherinomorus stipes. Next base: position 1,507,711 of record JALJCO010002339.1, read on the forward strand.
GAGCCTCATGGCTGACCTAGAAGAAAAAGAAGACAGATTCCACAAAAAAACAAAAATAAAATATTTATTAAAAAATCAAGTCATTGAGCTTTTTCTATCTCAGTGGTGAACAACAGAATCCCGGGTTCCTGCAACAACCACATTAAAACCACATCTCAACATTGGTCTTTACAGAATTTATCATAAATTATGAAAAAAATCTAATTTTTATCATTCAGTGGAGCAATTCATAAAACTAATTAGGCAAAAGTTATATCCATGCACATACACACACAGTGACTAAAAGAGGAGTAATGGCTTTAAAATGAGCAGTTCTAAAAAAAAATGTAAATAAGCTAGGCATAATTTATTCAACACAGTAATCTCCATCTCCTTCCTTATCAACACATGAAACATCAAATTCACTTCATCATCATAGTTTAGAACATGCTATCTGGTTGAGTTGACCAACAGTTAACTTACACCCATCAGTCAATGAGAAGTTAAATCAACTGACAACATAGTTCCCACTCCACTAATGCAAATGTTCGTCGAAAGTAAAACGGAAAAAAAAGATTCAGTAAAAGAGCCAAAGATGTATTCAACTCATGGCAGATGAGCACAAAGCAATTTGGCAGCCTGCATTTCAGTAAAAAAGCCTCAGCCAGAGTGACCAGCAGTTCTAGATACAAAGTGCTCAGAGATATGGTCAAAGATAAATGTTATTATGAAGTAGATGGAGGAACATTATGCAGGAGGCCTTAATGCCTGTCGTGTTAGTACTGCTAACTGGTGTCATAAACAAAATGTCAAACGAACCATTTTGAGTTGATGATGGACTAAGGATAATTTATTGACCATAGTGACAGATTTTGGCAGCTACTTTTCTTCAAGCAATTGTTCAGGCAGAAGTCTGCGGCATACAGGAAGGCTTTATCTTCATACTGGGCAATGCTCCATCACATGCATCCAAGTACTCCACTGCTTTGGCTGACAAACAAGGATGCCTCAATTATGACCTGACCTATTTCTTCACCTAACTGAAATACTACAGAGTACTTGTGGATCTTTATCAGATGTGGCATGAACAATGACGAGAGTTCTTTAAACACCATTTGTTATTCTGTGGTTAGTGCTCCTGTCAACATTGTCCATGTCATGAACAGAAAGCTGGCATACTTTACAAAAGCAACACATACTCATCTTTAAGAGATCATAATATTCCCTGTTAATTCCATTTTTGGTTAGAAATGAGGTGGGAAATTACATTTGGACGTTGATTTCTTAACAATTAAGCACACCACTATATTACTCCTGAGTAAAACAAAACTTGTGCTTCCTTAGTAGAACATTCAGCTTTGTGGCTCAACATTTAGGATAAACTTTTTTATCTAGAATGCAACTGATTCTGATAGAAATCTCATATGCCTAACTATATAGTACCATAAGACAGCATTACAATTCATGATACCAATAGCAAAAAAAAAAAAAGTTTCCAGGAATAACACAATTTTCTAAATAGTTGATTTTTTTTTTTATAAAACTTTGACCTGTAAGACGAAGACACGAGCACAATTATTGATTCAGACAGAGACATTGGAACTGATGGAAATGCAAACTTAGGTTAAAGCTAGCCTAGCTAAAACTACAGTAAAAACTGCAGATTGGACATTACGGTAACCATGACAGAACTTTAACGTGTAGATCCCTACTAAACGCTTAGCTTTGATCAAACATACCTCCCCTTGGACCGCTTAAGGAGCAATGGAGACTTGTGGTGGTGAAATGAACGCCGGACGGTATCTTGTAGAGATAACGAGGTTAAAACATCACACAGGGCACATTACCAGAAGGCACAGCTAGTTGTTTACGTCCCAAGGCTTCCTCACTACCTGGGCTCAGCTGCGACTTCCGTATAATCATACGTCATCACGCTGTGGAATCGACATGCTTGATGTATTGTTCGCCCCCCTTCGGTTGCGCAGAGACATTGCGGGGATATTTTGAGGACAGTCACGGGTATGGGTGGGACACTATACCGTTTTTTTTTTTTAAAGAAAGAAAGAAAGAAAGAAAGAAAGAAAGAAAGAAAGAAAGAAAGAAAGAAAGAAAGAAAGAAAGAAAGAAAGAAAGAAAGAAAGAAAGAAAGAAAGAAAGAAAGAAAGAAAGAAAGAAAGAAAGAAAGAAAGAAAGAAAGAAAAATAAGTTGCACTCACAACTGCACAATAAGTCAATATAGAATAAATAAATAGGCCTACTGTGTACAGTTTATACTACATGATATATAATATAATGTACAATATGGTTGAGTAATTATATTTATTGAATGATTAAATTTAATTATATTCAATCAAAATATATCATCTGAGAATGAACAAAAAAAATTTACAAATTATTATAAATCACAGAACAGGATGAACACACTCCTTGTTTAATTGTACAAAAAGCTGATAAAGTTAAACATATTGCTCCAAGTCCTTGTGAATGTAAATCAAACTTCTTTGTGTCTGAGTACACTTTTATCTATATATGATTTTATTTATTTATTTATTGAACGTCAGAATGACAGACTTTTTTCTTATTTGGAAAGAAAGTCTTTCTGTTACATTCCAAGAAGCGTTTCTTGTAAATCATTTTACAATAACATTCTGGAAGGCATACTTTGCATTTTCAGTTGTCTGCCTCACAAGTTTGTTACCAAACAACCAACAGAGGGCTCTTTTTCAGACAGATGTAGGACCTGTTTTCATCATCCAAGACAACAAGCACAGAAAGCCAAAAAAAAGAGAAAACAAACTTCAAAATGATTCATCAGCACAGTCAGTATCAGATGCACTGCATGAATACTGTAAATGTTCTTGTCTCCCTTGTCATTGCAACAAGCTTTACTATGGCATAATGGTGCATAAATGAATAAAGCCTCTCACATGAGTTTTGCCAGATAATTTTCAAAGGTGCAATAATTTTAAGCCTCACACTAACTATGCTAATGGCACCAAATGAGTCAAATTATATTCTGAGAGGTACAAGTAATTTCAGGGGCCAGAGGTTAGATGTCAAAGGTTAAGAAAATAATGTTCCTGTAATATCTGTTTGACTCTGCTTCACAGAGAGTTTTTCAAATAAAACAACAATAACAGCAACAGCATTAGCAGTTAGATGAGTGCACTATTTTACCTTCTTTCACACACTTCCATCTGTCTACATCACTCACATCAAACACTCCTTCCCAGGCCCCCGTGCAGCAAAATGTAACCTCACGTTGTACCCTCACATGATTTTGTCTCAGATGTGAAATGTGTTTCCCTGTTCCTCCACTGTGTCAGGAATAGTCTAGCAGTAACTGTAGCTACTGATATAAATAGGACATGGCCAAAGTTCAGCGTGCAACACAGTGTCTCAAGATATTTCTTAATGCAGATGGAGAAAAAGCTTTGAGAGGGTACTTGGTGCTGTCTCATAGCATAGTTAGATTTAAATGTAAGTCAAACACCTGTACTCTCAAGATATTATTTATGTGGAAATGCAACACTAAATTAAAATATTAATGTTATTACAAGTTGTTGTATTGTACAAAGTATGCACAATTATTTAATTACCAATTGCACTATGGAATCAATTAAGGTGCCATTGTAGCAATTAAAGCTCAAAGTTAAAGTAGCTGCTTAAGAAAGTTCACTCTACAGCTGCTATTCTGGCAGTGGCTAAATATTCTTCTAGTGAATGTGTGGTATTTTCCCCCATAACATCACCATGGCCAAATTTTTTTTGCATTGTCTTGAAAACCTGGTATGCTTGAAGAAGCATTTGCTTGGCATGCGGTCTTCAGATAACATAACGAGCAGTGGCCTGCTAAAACTTTTGCTTAAAAACTCTAATGTTCATCTGTTCATCAAATAGTTCACTGGTTGCAGTGGCCATGAGTCTTGAAGGATACTGGTTATATATAGGCAGCTCTCTCTCCTTATAAGGCCTCAAGGAGAGGCAGGTGGAGGGCGGCTGGAGACGGGTGGTGGTTTTGTTGGCCTGGTACAGTACTTGGTTTAGGCTGACTCCCTGTGGATTCAGGCTGACAACCGAAGTCGCTGAAAAGATCATCTCAAGGGGTAAGAAAAACAACTTTAAACTCTGTTTCATGCTCCTATGTCCTCCGTATTGTCAACCTTTCAGTCCACCTTCATTTCAAGCCCAAAGGTGGGCTCAGTGGGATGGGGGGTATAGAGAGAGCACAGCCAAGAGATGTGTTATGATCCTTAGCCACTGCTAATGATACTTAAAAGTGATGAATGATATAATATAGCTATTATGAAGGATGTGTGGTTATTTAAATGGAATAAATGAGTGGCCAACAGAGGGCTCTTGCTGTCACTATGTTTGTCAGTGGTTTATGGCTCAGTTGCTTTGTTTATGACCTGTGAGACAGACAACAGGGATTTACCATAGTTACACTAATCAGTCAGGGTATAGACTCAGACTCAATAGTTACTGTCGATAAGGATACTTGTTCTACTGGTGTTGTTTACATGTAAAAGTCGTACTTAAAATGTGTTGACTTCATGTAAATATGATGCCACACATATCTAAACAAAGGAAACTTAAAAAAAAATCAATGAAGCATTATTCTTTAGTTGTTTAACAATATTGGTGTAGTGCATAAGAAAATTTATATTGGAGTTCAGACTGTATGATTATCACAAAGAATTTTGGAGGTTTACAGTTACATATGTACAGATGGAGGGGCTCGGGTATCATTTTTCAGGTGCTTTTTTTTTTTTTTTTTTTCTTACTGTTACCGTACCGGCTGGGCTGACAAAGCCAGTAAGGTGCAGGAATGATGGGAAAAGAATATGACCTGCCTGCAAGATCTTTCTTAGTAGCAGATCAATTTAATGTTTTCTGTAATCGGAGGTACACCATCCTCCTGTGTTTGTTGTGAGGGTATAATATTGTTATCTTTAGAATACACTTCATGAATAAACTTTGCTTCCTCAGAAGGTTATATTGAGGAGCCAGCGATTTATGTGGTGCTACTCAGTCAGCCCTGCTGGCTGACTGATGAGGAGGTATAAATTGCGTGTACTCACATTTTCTGTGGCCTGTTAATACATTTGTCTTTTTTATTCTAAATTTTGCCACCTAAATTTTGGAATATTCGTGAGAAGACTATGTAGACCTCTTCAACAGGAAATGTGAACATTAAACATGTGTAAGAGTAATAAACTTTTTCAGCTTTAGCTCTTCCAGTGCGATATCAAATGAGTCAAATGGGAGTTTAACTGTTATTACTTACTTCCAGGGTTAGAGGTTAGATGTCAAGGGGCTAGAACGTGATATGGTTTCACTTGTCTGTTTGGTCCCCTGTCTGACTGGCAGATTTGGGGCACTGAAAGTAAGTTGAACTTGGCTTTGGTGAACGTTAAGGTGACACTGAAGACGGGAAGAACATTTCAGAGATATGGAAATGGGAATATGATACAGCACGTCTCACTAGCCTTCAGGCAGAGGTTAGGCAGAGGGAATGACGTTTCAGCCTAACTTATTTCTGGTGTCTAAGGACTACAAGGTGATGCAAAGCAGTTATACTCTTGTGTGCATGATGTAAGACAGTTATGCTCATACTGAGGGGCAATATTGTAAGGCATTTATATTGGAGACACCCAGTAAATTAGAAAGGGAATACACTGTATGCAAAGTAAATTCTGTTAATCATTTTAGTTACTATAAATAAATACATTTCATATTTATGATATTCTGAATATGCCATTGAAAAATGACTTAAAATGGTTAAATCTGGTTGTATACTTGAAAGGAAGAGCTATTTAAGTAGTTTAGTTTTTCAAAACTTCAGTTTTTCATGAGAATTTTGCCATCTTTGATCTCATTGAGCTACCCAGAAATCGTTGAAAACTGTTATGGAGCCTGTCAGACAATGTTCTCAGATGTGTTTCCCCCCTTTTTTTCTGCAAGATGGAATATTGTGAGAGAAACATATTGTAAGATCGTCTCATGTGACTGAAAGTTAATGACCTCCTCCAGTCACATTCTAGTAATCTTTTGTTCACTTTTCATCAACGAAACAGACTTTTACAAGTCTTGAATGTGAAATAAACATGCTAGAGTTGAATTAAAAGCTATCACATTTGTGGGGAGATCTTTAGTGCAGCTGTATTGTCAGTCACTGTTGTTGTATACAAAACTTGTCTAACAATAGTTCACAACCATACGTATTGTTTATGTCTATGTACATCTGTCTTCGTTGTCGGTGTCTTTAAATCACTGTGACCTTCCTTGTCAGCCATAAACTGCCATATGTTGTGTTTGTCTGTGTGATGGGAACTCCACGTGTTCAAATTCCAGGAGGTCTTTTCTTTTTGTAGAAGGTAAATAAACACCTAGACTGTATATAAAAGATAGACATAACCACATGTTGGTGTATCTTGTCGGTCATCCCGGTCATGGTATTCTTAGGAGCTTGAACAAAGATAACTGGACTTCTTTTTCTTGATAACAAAGACATTTTAATTCTCATCTAATCTTGAGTTCAGTATAGAACCGAAGAAGCTCCTCACATGGCCACTATGACGCCACATCCTTAGTGGTCAGTATTTAGCTGTCACCATGATGGGATTTTGCAATCTGAAGTCTGGAGTTCAATGAAAACCTGAGGACACTGTTATAAGTAATCTTACTTATTACTCAAAACTGCTAAGTCTGTATAACAAATTTTACATGTCAATTCAATTTGAAAAACTGTTATTGAAAAAGTTATCCAAAAGATTAGCTAACCAGGCAAAAACAAATAAATAAATGAATGTAATAAAGAAAAAAAAAAAACTTTTACAACAAATTGTAACCATCTTAATTCAGCCATTTTAAGATGGAGGTCTGTGGGGACTAGAGCCAGCCCCGACGACTGTTCATGGAAATGCAGTGTTTGGGCTCTTTCTTATTTGGCTTTATCTATTCGTTTCCAAAGTTGTTCCTTTGAAAAAAATTTGTTTTTGCTACATATTCTGGCAAAGGAATTTCTGAGACTGATACAGAAGTTCTGTGACCAATGCAAATGTTTGTTTTGTTGAAAAAAGCTATATGTTATCTATCTATCTGTGACTTACATTGCAAAGGAGTCTTTCATCTATTGTGATTTCCCCCATTCATGATGAGGTGTTCTTGGGCAAAATACTGAATGTAATCACCTCCTTGGTGCGTGTGTGTGTGTGGTACTGTATCTCTTAATATTTAGAATCAATGCTTTGTGTGAATGTGTAAATGTGGACTGTATAAAAACGATGGCTCAACATGACCAGAAAATGCCAGAATGCAGTGTATTTACCCTTTAGACCGAGGGATTTCCCAAACAAGTTAGCCACCTGTACACAGCTACATGTGCTGCTGCCAAGTGTTTAGCATACGTTATTGTAATCAATAGATTATCATCTGGACAACTAGCCTATGACATAATTATTTTAAGCAATTTTTTTGTGTTGTGGGGAAAATATATTAATTAAACTTGATAAGCCCATCTGACAACCATTTTTAGCTGTAAGTGATCTCCATTTTCTCTTTTTATAAAGCGTTTAACTTGAGAAGTCTTCAACAATTGTCTTGAATTGCGTCCGTCTGTGTTGAGCTGCTGTTTTGACTTACTTGAATGTTATGTAGCTGTGTCAGTCTGTGTGTCCTTTTTGTTGCCTGTCCAACAGGTCTGTGTCAACAGTCACCATGTCAGCAAGGATCAAACCTGGACATTACAACCATGAATACCACCACAAGCAGAGCAAATATGTGGTTAAAGAATACAGCAGGTACAAGAAAAATGCTAATAGCTAAGGTGCTAAGCTAATGCAGCACTTTAATCCGCATATACTAATATAAAACCGTAACTGCACAAAGTATTTTGACTTTGCTCACATTAAATATGCTAATCCAGCTGTATTCACTGCTATCTTTGCCCATATGCTAAACATTAATGCAAATAACATTAAGCTAACTTCATACACAAACTGAGCTAGCTTGCTAAAGTTTGTTTCAATGAATATTTTCCTCAAAAGAAGTTGAAGAAATTGCGGAAAGAGTTCAGTTCTGGGCTCCGCATGGATGGTAGAAAATAGGAAAAGAAACTAATTTAAGGAATGTTTTAAGAAAAGGAATGGTTGAAGGGATTGTGGTTTCATAATTGTTATTTCTTTCTATTTGTTTTGTAATCTGACATGTGCTGCTGTCTTTCTTGGCCAGATCATCCTTGTGAAAGAAGTCTTGATCTCAGTGGGGTTTTTTTTAATCTGGTTGAATAAGGGAATAATAATAATAAAGTGTTGATGTAGTGTTTGAGGAATAATTTATTTTAAGTGAGCTGGCTTTGCTTGTTTTTTCTTTTATGCAGGGTTGTGTTGTTTTTGATAAGTTTGATGATAAAAATCACTAAAATGTTTTAAAGTCACTATTAACGTTTCCAACACCAATGGAAAAATCTTGTGCTTAGTTTCAGTGTGTGTGTATTCGTGTTTATATACCCTCAGGTTCTCTAACTGCTGTTTAGTTTAACAGAAGTCTTAAAAAGTTGTTTTGTTTTTTTTGCAATTGTTTTTTTTTTCTTTCTTCTTTTGCACATCTGCTAACATGCAGCAAACAAACACAAATAAAGGTTTCCTCATAAGTTCATCAAAGCTTTGAGTGGCAAATGCTGGCTTCACTTTGCAAATGCAGGCTTTTTTGTGCTCCTGCTCCTAAAATGTTTATTCCTTGACTGAATTTAAATGTTTCATTTAAGCTTGCCTAAGCTTAAATGAAGTAAGTAAGTAAATAAATGAAGTACTTTGAAAGCACTTTCATGAATTCCCCGAATAATGACTGAAAGACTGGTCCATTTGCAAAATAAGGTAATAATCATAGGCTCTGATATGTTTTAAAACAATTACTTAGATTAGAGAATAGTTAGAGATAGTGTTTTCTCAAACACTTTATCATTATAGAGCAACACATAACCAACACCATATTATCAGTTATGCAGTATCTTAGATCGTGTCAACGGTACAGTATCTCAACAAGCTATTTGCAATAAGTCTTTTAGGCAAGCAATTCCCCTTTTTGTGTATGCTACATTTTTCCGTTCCATCTTTCTGTTTTAGTCTCAACAGGTTTTGAAAGAAGACTTTTGGTAGTATTGGAGGTGCTTGTAAGCTTGATGGACAACAATGCTGAAAGACATATGGGTCTTGTCTGCTGTCAATCACCAACTCTTAAGCAACAAGCTGGATGGCAACTCTAGGTTTCCTCTCATGTGCAGGGCTTGATGTTTTTATTTTTTTTTCCCCCAATAATGGAGTAGACTTGGTGCGATGTTACACCATGACAGCAAAGAAAGTACTGAGGAAGAATATTCTTGTGATTAGTCATTATCCTTTTGTCCTAGTTATCTTTCAAACTACAAGATAACTCATCTAATTCATGACAAAAAATGTCTGGTCTCATCAGGAGATCCTTGAAAGTGAATTAGAAAAATGATGTGCTTTATCACGTAAGAGACCAGACACAGAAATCTCTACTAATCTAGGATTTGTCTGTTTGAGAAAAGAGACCTTTGAAATAGCAGGTTAGCTGTATGCACAGCCCCTACAGTGCCACTTCAGTTCTTGGATGCCCAACTTGTGTAGATCAGCAAATCTTCCAGACAGGACCCTGCAAAGATGAAAATTTCACAGCAAATTTTGCTTGTGCTCCATATCAATAAGCTAAAGCTGTGCAGGCCAGATTTAATATATCAACTTGCCATCTTTTTTCCCCAAGTAGCCTACATGCAAAAGGTTAAAAAAGGAATAAACAAAACTTGCACACAGCACCACTTTGCTATAGTGGCTTATTGCTATAGTGGCTTATTTTTTGTCTTCTGATTAGCAGATATGCAGAATGTTGCTTTCAACATGAACTGCGCTGTGTGCTGATTAACATGATTTTTCCACTAACTCATTGCCAGGCAACCAGTGGCATATTACTTACAGATTTTTTTAGTGAAACTGGTATGTTTGTCTTTAGCTCTGAGGCTATGGAGGAAAGATATGAGCACAAAACACGAGTTCAAATCCAGGAAGTGGTAAGAAAATATGAAGTCTTTTTATTCAAATTTGCTTATTAACACTGAAAAATGACTGTTATCATCTGCGCTTAACTTCATATTGATGCAATAACAGTTCAGGCACTTTAAGCTGTCACAAGGAGCTTCTTTTAACATTCATGCATTATGATCTGGTAGAGTTTAGCAATATAGTTGCAGGCACTATGATCATGTGCGAAACAAAAAGGTTGTTTTTCATTAATATATCAAGCATTTATAGGTATCCTGTTTCCCTGTTTAGATCAGAGCAAAGATGGTGGAAAAGTATGTGCGGGAGGAGCCCATGATCAGGGGACCACAGTTCCTGGTCAGACTCAGATCCCACACTGTGTTTGAAAACACTCCAATCAAGCTCTTCTGCACTGTTGAAGGGTTCCCCATGCCACTAGTGAAATGGTAAGTAGGCAGTACTAATCATTATGAATCATGGTAGCCTTGGTACTCATAAGGAATATTTCAGTCCGTCATATCTTTCCATTTTAGATAAATAGAGATATGAGAGTAAATTTAAGTGGTACGGTTAAGAGAGTTGCTTTAAAATATTGTCTATTATGGTTGTGCATGCCTCTGTGGGGTGACCTGCTGTATATTGGACCTCTGTAGGTACAAAGATGGTGTGATTCTGGACTTGTCCTCAGGAAAGTACCTGGTTGAAGTCAAGGGTACTAGCCATTCTCTGATGATCCCAAGGTACAGTAAATTTAACAGATGGTCTCTAGTAAATTTTTCATTCCTAAAGAAGCAATGTGTAAGCAGTTTACAAAATAAAGAGGTCCTTTGGATTACTTGTGCTGACAGGTCTAACAAATTCGGGTGAATTATTTCATTTATGAGATTTTAACATCAGAGTTTCTCAGTCTGTGTAATAAGTATGTTCACGTGAATTGATAAATTGCCAAATCTAACCTTAAATGTATGTTTACAACAAAAACTCACACCAAGAAGTGGTGAGAATGGCCACTGATGTTGTTTTTAACATGCACAAGATAACCCTCTGCCAACTGTAATATAAGTTGGTGTGTAGCTGTATACAGGGCTAAAAACCAAACAAACACCATGTACTGGCCAACTGTTTGCCTCAAGAACCACCAGGAAATCTTAGATAATTTCATGAGGCTCCAAGATGAAATTCTGATTCGAGTGAAGTAGAATTATTGAAGCAGCTGAGTGTGTGGCTGCCAGCTGTGTGGTTACAGTAGAGGCAGAGCATATCTCACTCTCACTCCAGTCTTTGGAAGCTCAGCTGTTCAAGTGCTGACCTCAGTGCAATGTGATACTCCAGGATTCTTTCAGTCATCACTCTTTGAATGGATCCCATCTTCCTGAGTGGTCTAAAACTAATAAGGCTGTTAGATACACTTCCATTTCCTCTGAGTGCTGTGTTCTTTCTTTACTGCGAGAATGATTGAAAAACAGCTCTCTTAAAAAATTAAAATCAAGAACTCTGAGTTTTCATTTTGTCCATCTGATTGAGAGAAAAATACAAAGAACAGGAAGATGGTAAGAGGGAGTGACTTCAGCCATGAATGTGCACAATTGAGAGACAGATTAATAGAAACATGCCTTTAAAAGAAACATTTTTGTGAGAAGAGTTAACAAAATTAACCACATATCCTGTGTTTCTGTCTGAATCATACATTAAAGGCCAATTCACACCGGATCTGTTTGTGGCACATGCAGCCCAGCCTCCAGAGCTAATCACAGCCGTTTTAGTCAGTGGTTTAGTTCACACCAGATGCATGTTATGGGCGCTCCAGATGCGGCTCGTCGCGGCTCTCTGCTAAATCAAGTCATCGGGTCTATTTTTGACAGAGCATGCTCCCAGAAAGTGTAAAGCTCTACAGTTCATACAGGGCCAGACAGGAAACCAGACAGGGGAATACTGTAAAACATCCGGTAAATTTCCAAATAAAAGCCTGTCCGAAACATTGCAAATAAATGCCTTTATGCAAGTTGGACAGTGTGCAGGAGTCTTTTTGTTAATTTTGGTCCTTTTTCTCCATGCACCTGCCATGTTACATAGATGTGTGTAGTGTTCTCCTTAAAATAAAAGCCCCATGGAGATTTGCGATCGCCTGAACTATGTTAACAGTATGTCATTACCAGTGACACAAGTTTATAGGTCAATCTGTCAGGGGGTCTTGTGTGCTTTTTTTAAACCATGAACCATTGGATGTTATCACAAATCTGCTGTTATCTTGCGGATCCACCTACACAGGCTGTAGCCACGGGCGCTCTGTGTCTGATGTGCTCCTAGTGTGAGTTGATGCATCATGGAGGTCGGAACAAAGCCGTGCCCCAGCTGGACCGCGGCACACACAACTCGGTGTGAATTGGCATTAACTGTTGTACAATCATTACTCTATCTCAAAATTGTGAGGTGAGAATGGCTGGACCAGTGTTTGTGACCAGTGAGGGCTGTGGATAAAAAAACAACATCTTCCTTAAATAACAGAACCATTGTTGGTTCAGCTTTACAGTTGGTACGGAAAGTATTCAGACCCCTTTAAACTTTTCACTTTTTGTTTCATTGCAGCCATTTGCCAAAGTAAAAAAAGTTCATTTTAATTCTCATTAATGTACACTCATCAAACTATCTTGACAGAAAAAACTAGAAATGTAGAAATATTTGCAAATTTATTAAAAAAGAAAAACTGAAGCATTTAGACCCTTTCCTTAGTACTGAGTAGAAATACTCTTTTGAGCTAGTACAGCAATGAGTATTCTTGGGAATGATCCCCAAATCCACACCTGGATTTGGGGATCTTCTGCCATTCTTCTTTGCAGATCCTCTCCAGTTCTCTCAGGTTGGATGGTGAACGTTGGTGTTCAGCCATTTTCAGGTCTCTCCAGAGATGCTCAATTGGGTTTATGTCAGGGCTCTGGATGGGCCAGTCAAAAATGATCCCAGAGTTGTTCTGAAGCCACTCCTTTGTTATTTTAGCTGTGTGCTTAGGGTCATTGTGTTGTCGGAAGGTGAACCTTCGGCCCAGTCTGAAGTCCTGAGCACTCTGGAAGAGGTTTTCTTCCAGGATCTCTCTGTACTTGACCGCATTCATCTTTCCTTCAATTGCAACCAGCTGTCCTGTCCCTGCAGATGAAAAACACCCCCATAGCATGATGCCGCCACCACCATGTTTTACTGTTGGGATCATATTGGGCAGGTGATGAGCAGTGCCTGGTTTTCTCCACACAAACTGGTTAGAATTAACGCCAAAAAGTTAAATCTTGGTCTCATCAGACCAGAGAATCTTATTTCTCACAGTCTGGGAGTCCTTCATGTGTTTTTTGGCAAACTATGCGGGCTTTCATATGTCTTGCACTGACTCTGCCATAAAGCCCGACTGGTGGAGGCTGCAGTGATAGTTGACTTTGTGGAACTTTCTCTCATCTCCCTACTGCATCTCTGGATCTCAGCCACAGTGATCTTTGGGTTCTTCTTTACCTCTCTCACCAAGGCTCTTCTCCCATGATTGTTCAGTTTGGCTGGACGACCGGGTCTAGGAAGAGTTCTAGTCATCTCAAACTTCTTCCATTTAAGGACTATGGAGGCCATGGTGCTCTTAGGTGCCTTGCTGCAGAAATTTTTTGTAACCTTGTCCAGATCTGTGCCTTGCCACAATTTTGTCTCTGAGCTCCTTGGACAGTTCCTTCGACCTCATGATCCTCATTCGCTCTGACATGTGCTGTGAGCTGTAAGGTCTTATATAGACAGGTGTGTGTCTTTCCTAATCGAGTCCAATCCGTTTAATTAAACACAGCTGGACTCCAATGAAGGAGTAGAACCATCTCAAGGAGGTTCAGAAGAAATGGACAGCCTGTGAGTTAAATATGAGTATCACTGCAAAGGGTCTGAATACTTATGACCATGCGATGTTTCAGTTTTTCTTTTTTAATGAATTTGCAAAAATTTCTACATTTCTAGTTTTTACTGTCAAGATGGAGTGCTGAGAGTTCATTAATGAGAATTAAAATGAACTTTTTTGATTTTGGCCAATGGCTGCAATGAAACAAAAAGTGAAAAGTTTAAAGAGGTTTGAATACTTTCCGTACCAACTGTACGTGTGAATGGTAAAGTGCTGTCAGTTTGGTGGGTAATCTGTTGATTATGCCTGGAAACATAATGCATTTATAGAAACAACGTCTGCTCAAATGGTGTATTGGATTTAAAAGCAAATTAAGCCAGGGCAGATCGTTACAGATACGCATGCATGTGGTAATTCAGTTTTAAGACTACACAAATTCTCAAGGCTTGATAGAAAAAGATAGAAATGCTACCATATAGTCTAAAACAATAGTTTGATTTGCTCTCTTTTTTTTAATGAATGCTTTGTGACAACCCTGAGAGCAACACTGACCTGTAAACCTTTGTCCATATTTTCATGCATAGATGTTCAACTGATGATACAGCCCAGTACACTGCTGTAGCTGGGAACAGCCATGGGCAGGCCTCTACTCAGGCATCTATTATTGTAAAGCGTAAGTTATTGAACATCATTTGTTTTTAATTTGCAACAACAGCTTTAATTCTTGGTTCAAGATTAGTTGTTAACTCTAAATCTAAATATTGAAAAAAATATTTTTTTATGGCTACAACACAGTAAAAGACACATAGGCCCTGATTTACAAAGAATCTAAATAAATACCGCTTATCTCTTTGCCTCGCTAATAAATAGCGTGCGCTGTCTCTTCAGCATTTGCGGGTGATCTACAAAGATTACACACGCAATCTGTAACATGCGCAAACAGCAGGATTTAAATGAGGATTTAGCGTGCTCTATTGCTGTGCCATAGAAAGTTCAGAAGAGCATGTGGTAAATGCAAAATTAAATTTGTCCTGACAGAGAGATGTTAGTTCCAGAGATATAAAAGGCAAGTAAAAAAACAGAATATAAGATAAATATAAAGAGTTCATTTGCAAAAATAGACAAACGCCATTTAGAAAAACAGAGTTAACTGCTTTTGCAAATAAACTCTTCATTTACTTTTTGAATATTTTCACCAAATCAAGCTCACATGAATTAGAGGGTATTGATTATGTAAAATGGGGATGTTTGTACCCGACAGTGATGAAAAGCAGTTAACACCGTTTTTCCACAATGGTGTTTGTTTTTGCAAATGAACTCTTCATATCATAACTATAAAATAAACACAATGCAGCAGGTTTCCCTGTGGGTCATAAGAAGAGGCCAGTTTAAGGACATGGAAAAGGAGGCGCTGTTGAAGGTCTGATATTACGCACGCAGTGTGCTTTCTTTGGCACAATGCCAAGTGCTGGACCTGCGTAATTGCCCCCCACCCCATGCAAAACTCAGTTAAATATAGAATAATAGTTTGTGCTACGTTACTAGTTTTTTTCACTGAGTTTTCTGTGGGGTGGGAGTCACTTCACGCTAGACAGCGACCTCAGAGCAGCAGTGTGGAGCGGTCGGTGTGGAGAGGAGGAGCGGGGTCAGGAGGAGGAGGAGCGTGCAGGAAATGATCTAGATTTAAAAATATGGCATTGGCAAAAAATAAAATAAAATAAAAAGACATAATTAATGTCAGCTTTAACTAGCATGATGCTGCAGCTGCAGATGTTCTGATTCATCTGTCTAGAATAACACGTGTTAAATAGTGATGTTGATTGTTATTTAATGGAATAATGAAAACTTGACATGTGGCCTGCACACCTCATTAGAAATGATGTTGACCCGATGCTGCATGTCTGCAGCCCTGTACGCAGCACTCTTTAAGCCATCAGTGCGTAAAGCTGCCAGTTAACACCTGCTTTTCAGATGCGCTAAATTACACACAATTTTGCGCCTGCTTTCAGTTGCAAGGTTGAAAAATGACATTGCACGTGTTAAGCTGAGTTGTTTGCATAGTCTCCTCCCAATATTTTGCGCCCAGATTGCATATTCATCTACAGCAGACGCGCAAAATGGATAGCGGGGCTATTTTGCCCCTGAACAGGCGCGAACCTCTTTTTGCCCTGCTTTGTAAATCAACTTCGGCGTAATGAAGATAGCGCCCGTTTTAACACACACAAACCTTTCATAAATCTGGGCCATATTGTTACGAAAACACAGTACTGTCATTTAATTTTAGCTTTGACTTTAAATGTATTCATCTTATTTTGATTGTATAGGATACAAGGAAGAGGAGGAGTCCACTCCATATGCATGGCTGCCTTTTACAGGTAGGTTTTACCATAATTACAGCTTATTACGTTAAACTTTGTCTAAGTTTTACAATTTTAGAAAATAGAAATAATATATTACAATTTTGCTGTTGCTGATTTTTAATAGTAATACAAAAATTTCCAAGTACATTGTGGAATAGCAGGTTATTCAATAAACTCCATTCCCATCTCTCACTCTTATTCCAGCTGCCATGCTTCCCAAGATCCATTACACTAAAATCAACATTACTTTTGTGGAGAAGTTTGGTCCAGTGTTTGCTACAGAAGGAGATTCTGTTTCTTTGTCTGCCACAATGACCCTGAACCCCAACCTGGCCAACCTACAGCCAGAAGCACAGTGGTATAGAGACGGTAATTGTTATAAATTCATGTTTTATGACAAAGTAATTATCTTGTAATTACTGTTAATGTGTACTGACTGGCACACTGAAGCTAGCTGAAATGTTGCCGGAGGCACAGTGGTGGAGAATGAGAAAGTGCCATGGACACTATTTTTACTGCCCATTAATTATACCAAAAGCTGTTAAAATGACTCATATAGTACGGATATAATTTATGAAGTGTTTCATTTGCTCTATGTGGCTGCAGTTTAACAGAAATGAATGATTGCTTAAGCGTCATAACGCAGACTCACTATATTCAAGCTTTATATATAATCCTTTAATTACAAAAAAAATGTATTACATTGATTATAATGTTTGTAAAATATGGCCATCCATGTGCGATTTGCTCTCATTTCTAGACACTCGTCTGTCTGACTCCAAGTGGGTGAAGATTGAAACTGGCAGAGGATTCACCAAACTGACCCTCCCAAATCTGTATAAAGATGATGAAGGCCTTTACAAACTGCGCATGGTCACTAAAGGAGGCACAGCAGAACACAGTGCATTCGTCTCAGTCGCAGGTGAGATAGCTGATCTGACTGGAGTCAATAACCTAATTCATTTAAAAACACGATCAGCAATTCAAATTTGAGTATGGATCTTTTAATCCATTGTCACTGACTTTTAATTCTCATTTTAACATGTTAATGGATTTTTATAAAACTAAACAGGCAAATTAGAAGTATTGTCAATGTTGTAAAACCTTGCTGCTCACACAAATGTATCCACATCGCTTCCTGTGTAGATGGTCCTCCCCCAGTTCCTAATGCACCTGGTGCCCCCATGGACATCAAGATCCACGATGCCAACAGAGACTATGTCATTGTGTCATGGAAACCCCCTAATACCACCACAGAGGGTCCAATCCTGGGATACTTTGTGGACAAGTAGGAGTTTCAGATATAAACACCATAAACAGATAAACTGAGCAACATAAAAGACAAACTGATTTCTGTGAGTCATCACATCGAGTTCGCTTTAAAATCTCGACAAATTCAAGGTTTTTGTCACAAAAAAGAAGCGGGTTAATTTATTATGCTGCTTCTATTCTGCATCTTTTTGCTGATTCTAGTCCTGTTATATGTAATTACTGACGGTATAGCAGTTTTCACGCCATTTAGTGGGACGTTGTCTTCAGCAAATCAAATACCTACTCCTTCAACTTTGTACACATTTGTTTCAATAACAAAATACCTATCATGGTTTTGTTGTCTTTTTTTTTTTTTTAACAAAACCCAAGTTCAACTGTATATTTCCATTTACTAAATTATTTTCTACTTTTCTCTTTAAATTCAGATGTGAGGTTGGAACTGAAAACTGGACCCAATGCAACGATCACCCTATAAAGATCTGTAAATACCCAGTGTCTGGGTTGTTTGAAGGACACTCTTACTACTTCAGAGTCAGAGCTGTCAACTCCCATGGAATCAGTAAACCCTCCCGCATGTCTGATCCCATTGCTGCGCTGGACCCTACTGAGTTTGAGAGACTCCATGGTGGGTTTAACTGCATTAGTTCAGATAAATGTCATGCCTTCCCTTATTAACTCATCATTTAAATGACTTCATATAATTGTCCTTATAGTTAATGGAGATCATGCTGGTTTGGTATGTTTGGATGGATTTAAATACGATGTGAAACTATAAGAATGCTTCTGCTACTGTAGGTTCTCTGTCAGCACAGACACCACCTTGGAATTTATTTCTGACTGTTTGACACTCAGCTTTTAGATGCCTGCTCACAAACAGTGTCCTTTTTACACAGTAATGCCCAACTAGTGAGCCACACACAATCCAAAGACAAAGGAATACATACATGTACACACAATGAACTGATACTAACTGGAACACAACGTGCTTTCCAAGTTGCTGTGCAGCTGACTGTAAGTTGTCATACAAAGCTGGAAGCTCTGCACGGTTCTGCATTTAAAGAGAGAGAGAAAGTGATTAGAAATGCACCACAGCTGTGCTAATCAGCCTGGTACTGTTTGCTTATATTTTTCCTCACCTCTGTCTGCCCTGCAGCTGAGATAAAATTACACTTTGCAACCACACATTCATCTTTCAAAAATGCCTTGATTTCCTCTTACAGCTTTCTTACACTGATTAATCAGCTTTTGGCCACCACTTGACAACCACTCGATAGAGAATGCGCATGTGATGTCACA
Source organism: Atherinomorus stipes (assembly GCA_023101725.1). NCBI lineage: Eukaryota > Metazoa > Chordata > Actinopteri > Atheriniformes > Atherinidae > Atherinomorus > Atherinomorus stipes. The sequence goes on from JALJCO010002339.1 coordinate 1,526,535, forward strand.
GAGGTTTTGTCCACCAGTTTGAGCAGAACCCAACTACCGTTACATCTACGCTTTCAGGTTTCTCACTATTTATTACTGACCCTAACTTTATTAATCACTATTTTATTTCTCACTTTTAACCATATTAAAACGTATCTAAATGCGCTTGAGATCAATTTTCTAACTGCAATAAGCTCACAGGTGTAATAAAGAGGTTTTTTTTAATGCAAAAAAAAAAAAAAACTACTAATCAGTAATCTTACAAGCTGCCCACAACAAATAAATGTCAGCTTTAAATGCATTGCTGCATGTTTTAGTCTCGGATATTGTTCCTTACCTTGTATTGTATTTGGTGTAAGTTTGAACACTTGTCATGTATTTAAAAAGTACTGATCAATGAAAGCGCATGCAGCAACTTAACAAAAGGATGAACAAAACCTTGCCTATACTATTGTACTGATAATTTACCCTATGTGGTACTTAAATATTTATCATCTTGATACTATGATTAAAAAATAGATCACCTGCTCACTTGTATGGATTAACTTCTGGAAAATTAACATATCCTCAGCTTTATGAAAGCAAAAGACTAAATATACAGGATAAAATAATTTATTTATTACATATTTTTAAGCAACAGGAGCATTGAAAAAAAAAGCAAGCAGAAATATGTGGAAGTATATTTATTTATTACAAAAACAATAAAGCCTACCTAAAAACCTTACTGGATCTGACTCTGACACCTTTGAAAAGAGTAAATAATCTTTAATGTTTTGATGGAATGCATAGCAGAATAAACACCTGGACGCATGTTAATAAGAGCAAAACAACAAGCTTGTGATAGTTTGTTTTGCACTTGTGATGATCTTTGCACATGGCGAGTGCAATCCAGGTTAATACCATTTCATTCAAAGACCTTTACTTGTTGTACATGCAGCCATTAACTTACTACATAAATTGTCAGGTGTACCAAAAAAATCATTGTAGCAACAAGGTTCTATTACTTCATTTAATTTGTTGCTCTACTTTAAAAAAAGAATAATTATGTGTGTTTTATATAGTTTTTTGAAACTTGTGCAGTTATTTTTCCCAGGCTACTTTTATAAAAATGATAATAAAAAAGGTGAGAAGTTAGCATGTTCTGCATTGTTTTGTATTTCATGATCTGCCTCCATTACCATCCTGATGGTCATGTCTTTATCCATTTTTAGCCAAAAAGCTTGGAGGAAAACTGGACGTCATCTCTTACCATGATGATGTTGAAGGTGAGATATTAATCAAATCTATATATGTATATATATATATATATATATATATATATATATATATATATATATATATATATATATATATATATATTCATAACTACATATTGCATTATTTTTCTTATAAACCCATCGCTTGTTCTTTTGTGTAGCTGAAGGAAAGCCCCCAGGTACTCCATCAGGGATTTACGCCTCTGAAACAGACAGGACATACGTTGTTCTGAGCTGGAAAGCCCCTGCATATTTCATGAAGGCACCCATGTGGTACTACATAGAAAAAGTAAGTAAAACTGTCCAGTTTTATGAACACTTCTTATCTGTAATTGACAGTTTTAATACTGTAAGTGGACGACAGAACTTTTCTGTGATGTGTTACTTCCTACGGTATTTTATGAATCTTTGTTTGTTCACAGGCCATGGCAGACGGTAATGCATGGCAGCGCGTTAACACTCAGGTCCCTATTCGTTCTCCTCGTTATGCTGTCTTTGACCTGGCAGAGGGCAAACAATACAAATTCAGAGTTCTTTCGGCTAATATGTATGGAATCAGCGAGCCATCAGAGCCAACTGGGCCTATTGAGACTCAGGAGCTTAAAGGTCTGTATTGGGTGTATATACAGTATATAATCTTTTTAAAGAAAATAGTCATGATGGGATTATTGTGACGTTTTACATGTGCTAGTGTCTTTCTTTCTTCTCTTTTTGTTCAGGTGTACCTTCTGCTCCTGGACAGGTAGTTGCGACAAGAGAAACAGACACCTCTGTTGTCATCCAGTGGGCTCCTCCAAAGGAGCCAAACAATCTGATTGGTTATTACATTGACCAGTGTGTAAAAGGGTCCAAAGACTGGACCTCAGCCAATCACAAACCTCACAAGGACACTAAGTATGTTTTTAATCAAAGAAATTAAAATGTTATAATTGACATAGTAGTCCTTTTGATTGAAGGTCAGAGGGCATGACAGCAATGCTCATAAGCTTTGTACATGATTGTTTTTCTCTAGATTTGTGGTTAGCGGTCTGACCACCGGCGAAACCTACGTTTTCCGTGTCCAGGCTATTAACGAGTTGGGTCTCAGTGATGAATCCCAGGAATCTTCACCTCTGAGTGTCGGAGCTGCTCTAAGTTAGTAATACCATGATTAAGTTAGCTTACATGATCATAATGACTATCTGCTTTTTCCCCCTCCCAGCTACAGAATAGTATTTAAAAGAAAAAAAAGTATTGTATTAATATGTCAACAAATATCCCTACATGTACTTCTAGCACCCCCGTCTGCTTCTTATGACATTGGACTGCTGAACTGTGATGGTCATTCAATGGTTTTGAACTGGAAGAAGCCCCTTCACTCTGGTGGTTCAAAGGTCAAGGAATACTTTGTAGATAAAAGACGTAGTGGAACAACCATGTGGAGGGAGGTTCATATCCCACCAGTCAAAGAAAGACTTTATACGGTACAGAAACATCTATTCTCAACTTTACTTGCCATTTATCAAACTTAGCTTTATAAAAAGCAGCATGATGGGTTGAAATAAAAGAAAGAAGACACAAGTAATCATAGTCATATTTCACCAACAGGTGGAGGGCTTGACTGAAGGAGCAGTCTATCAGTTCCATGTGTATGCAGCCAACCTAGCTGGGCTTGGTTCCGCTTCCAAACATTCAGAAGACTTCACGTGTGAGGCTTGGACTATGCCAGAGCCAGGTGAGTAAATGTTCTTTTCAGACTGACTGTTTACATCCAGACAAAATCTTAAAACAAACAAAAAAAACCCCAAAACTTAAAAATAGCTAAACTTAGGTCCTTGTACATTTGGGAAATCATGCCGTGACTGGATGTCTGATTCTTTTCCTCTCATTATGTTTCATGTAGGCCCTGCCTATGACCTCACATTCTGTGAAGTGAGAGATAATTCAATGGTGGTTGAGTGGCAAAAGCCTGTCTATACTGGTTCTGGACCCATCACAGGCTATCATGTGGAGTATGCTAAAAAAGGAACCAATGAATGGACTAAAGCTAATGAAACTGCTGTCAGTCACCGCTTCCTAAAGGTAAGAGGATCTATATAGTTTTTAGGCTTAAAATAAATGACATTGCATGTAAGCACATTGTATTCAATGCACTGCAACATACACTACAGCAGTGCAGTTACTTTACATTGCACTACACTGACACCTAGTGGATAAAGTAAATAATTACTAGATTGCAGTAATACAAAAGGTACATCTTAGGTACATCAAAAGTTGCTTTTTTCTCTTATATGTGACAGTGCCGTGTAGATAAGGAATTATTTTCACATAGTCACTGAACTAATATGATTTCTTTATGAGGCATACTAAGTCATAAAACTGTAGAAAGACATTATCCACAAATAGATTAAATAATTTAAAAAGTGAGTATTTCATATAAAAATTAATAACAGGTCTAGGTGTTAACAGGAACAATTAATTTTACTTGTGTGTCACTGCTGTAGCTCACAGATTTCATGATTACACTGTTTCCAGTCAGGGTCCTGTGTAAAATGCAAACAGAGTGATGATGTCATATCATTTTAATCGCATGTCTGATTGAAAAGGCAAACATATGAGATGAAATGCTGAAATGTAAAGCAACACAGTTGAGGTAATGGCAACAAAAGATTGGAAAAGAAATGTAGTGCCAAAATGGACACCTTGTGGGAAATTTACCTTTTAAATCTTAAAATTGCAGAAGTTTTCATGATCTATTTTTCATGACTTTATCAATCCTGATAAATCTCTGTATTCAAGGGACATGGCCAAAACCAGTTTCTAATTTCAATGACTGCCAAATTATCAGGTGGCTGAATTGAAAACAGACATGATTCTTGGTGTTAACTGCTTGGATTCAGAGTCATCTGCCAATGTACATAGTTTCTCTCTGCATTCATAAATGTAAATCAAAACTACCATGCAAATAAGATGTCCATCTTCCACTTTTGTGTTCACAAAACTTTCCTGTGTCTATAAGTCTACGAGTAGGCCATTAGGCCATTTAAGATGGACAGAGGTGAAAAGAATAACTTTCCCGTGGTTTGACTAATCAAAATGGCAATTCTGTACAGAGATCATGGATGCCTCGTAATCCAGGCTAAACAGGAGAGAGACTATCTGGCTTGGTATCAACACGCAGGGCAGCATTAGTGCACATCGCATGGTAACATGTGCATCTGTGAAGAATTAATTAATGCTGAATGATATATGCAGGATTTGGAACAATGTGTACTTTCATACAGATGATGTAATCTCCTAGCCTTACATGTTGCAGCAACTTAGTACACACCATACTCTGCTTTCACCATAATTGATGTCAATAAAAGTTTGGGTGGTAAACTATTCTGCCTGCTGCACAGAGCAGTTTCCTCAAAAAACTTTTGTTGACTTGCACAAGAAGCATTAAAATCATTAAGTAAGACTTTTTGCCATTTTGTCTCCTCCACCCTCAAACCGTTTCAGAGTACTGCTTGTATCAAATGTAAAATAAGCGTACATCTTTAGTAATTTTTTATTTTCTCACTTTAACATTTGTGCTTTTTCAATTACACATAAGGTTTTATATCTTTGCTGTCAGTTTTTTTTTTTTTTTTTTTTTTTTGTCATTTTATTATTTTCCGTTGTCTGCTAACTTTTTTGGGACAGAGTTGCAGGGTACAGTATGCAGCCTCACTGGGTCACTATCTCACCTCTTCATAGAAAGTCGACTTTTTTTCTAATTATATTTGCAGGTCTGTTCCTACTTTCAGCACAATGATCTTTTTCTTGACTGTTTGTTTTCAAGGTAACAGGTCTGGAGGCTGGTTCAAGCTATGTGTTTAGGGTGCGTGGGGTCAATGCTGCAGGCGTGGGCAAGGCTTCTGTGGCCTCTGATCCTGTAACTGCCAAGGCTGTGGAAGGTAACCAATAACTAGAGAGTGGAACATTATACCTGAATATCAGTTTGTACCATACAGGTTTCAGTTTATAAATTACCTTTGTTTTTGTGTATCCCAGGCTCGCAGGAGGTGGCCTGTACGGTGGACAAGAAGTCAGGGGACATTGTTCTGTCATTTGAGTCCTGCCAAATAAAAGAGGGCTCTCACTTCATCTGGAAGAAAGATTACAAAGAAATCACAGATTTCTCTAAAGGAATCGTGATTAAGACTGAAGGCAGCCAGTAAGACTAAAGAACACAACCTCACACTTAGTGTCGATATACATGAAAATGGCTCCATATTGTAATATTGTGTCTTATTTTACTAACCCTAACCCTTCTCTGCATCACAGCTCTAAGCTGATCTTTACAAACCCAGATAAGGAAGACATTGGAACCTTCTCCGTTTCTGTCACCAACACAGATGGGGTGTCATCCAGTTATAAAATCACAGCTGAAGGTAGGATTTAATCATCATGTGTTGGTGTGACTCTGGTGCTTAACCACCCAGCCAAGCTCCGGCTTTAAAAACATAGTCAGAAAAAAGAAACTGCAAACTTCACAGTTAAAATTTGTGACATTCCTGTTATTTGTTGTCATCAGCATTTTTGCTACTTTCAGTTATGTTAAATATTTGTTCTTTCTTCCTTTGTTAAAGTATTGCATGTAAATATCTTTCATTCCTTGATCATAAAAATTTGAGTAGCTGTACAGCAACATCCAGACAAGCACATCAAAAGTACAGACTCGAGCAAAAATATCAAAAGGAAACTGTGTATCGAAGAACTGCTGCACTGTGTAGGATGCAATGAAGATGAAAGCAATGAGACCATACTTAAAAATGATCTCACTGGCATGTAGGCAATGAAAAATTTCATTGCACATCTGATGAATAACATCTGAGCACATTGCTCACATTATTTCTCCAAGCTTGGGGCAGTGTGTGTTTTTATCGTTACGTCTTCATGGCAAAAGACTTCCTGTCACAAAGTTTCGCAGACCCCCCCCCCCCTCAATTGCACTGCTATGCTACGAGGCTATAATGTGTTATTCAGTGCACCTTCCACAGATTCTCTAACATTCGGCCCTTAGATATTTCACCGTAAGTCACAATATGTGTTTGATCTCCAAGTTTACAAGGTTTAAATTTTTTCCAGTACATCACAGGCTCTAAGGCTCCAGTAATTACTGCTCACAGACTGTGAGCAACACTCAGCCTTGATGCAGTGTCTTCCCTGTGAATATATTTGCCCCAGTCTTTAAGTGTTTGCGCATTCATCTGCCCATTAAACACAATTAAAGCAGTCCCTTTTCCAACTCCAGGCTTGGTAAAGTACTCCATCAAAGTGCATGGTAAAAAATTATGCTGGTGCAATAAGCGTAATGTATATTTGAATTGCTTTTCTTGTGTGCATGACAGCAGAAAATTAATAAATCCATTCTGTGTTTCAGAGTTAGAAAAGATGCTGGCACTGAGCTATGATATCAGACATCCAAGTAGGTATCACTCATAATCTCTGTCTTTGTCCTCTTAGCATGTCCTCTTAACTTCTGCTGTGCTGCATCTTAATCTGCCAAGCCTACTTTCTCTATTCTTGTGTCTCTCCCTTTCATGCTTTCATCCTGCATTTTTGCCTTCTTCCGACTGCTTTGAACCTCTCAGATTTCTTTATTCTTTTAGGGGCATATTTTTCTTTTTTATTTGATCCATAAAATCTTACCTGCTTTTGCATCACTTGCCTAACTCTCCTCTCCTCTCCTCTCCTCTCCTCTCCTCTCCTCTCCTCTCCTCTCCTCTCCTCTCCTCTCCTCTCCTCTCCTCTCCTCTCCTCTCCTCTCCTCTCCTCTCCTCTCCTCTCCTCTCCTCTCCTCTCCTCTCCTCTCCTCTAGTCATCCCACTTAAATCTGAGTTGGCCTATAAGATTTTGGAGAGAGGCAGAATGAGGTTCTGGCTGCAGGCTGAGGGGATTTCCTCCAATGTCACCTACAAATTCTTTGCAAACAACAAGGAATTGTCTGGAGCTGATGTAAGATACACTGTAATTTAGTATATGTATATGTGTGTGTGGAAAAAACCTAAGAGAGATGGAAAATGGGAAAATCTTCTTTCTGACTTTATGGTAAACAAACTAACTACATGTCCACCCCACACTGTTTCAGACCATTGTTGCAACATGAAAGCCACAGTCAGAGTGGAAAAAAAAATCTACAAAATATGTCCTCAAGTATGTTTGGTGTTTTGTCTTTTTAACAAGCTCTACTTTTCTGCAGCCCAACAAGATGGGTCATGACGCCTCCACAGGTATCATTGAATTCATCTTGGACCATTTCACAGAGGAGAATGAGGGTACATTTACCTGCCAGATCACAGACGGTGGAGGCAAAGCACAGAGCTCATTGGTTCTGATTGGAGATGGTAAGAGTGGCCAGCTCTCACTGTTAGCCCATATTGTAGAGCTAAAATTTTGCCACACGATGGCTGCTTATTAATGTGAAATTTTATGTAAGTTGGCATAAAATAGTATTACAATCACAATAATTTGATTTGTGCAAAGCAAATTGCAATTTAAAGAACTTTAATTTTCTCATATGTTTTGGGTTAGGGGTACGGTATTCAACCAGAATATATACAGCACATTTTGTACGGTAGTTGTGAGTCAGCTGTGCATTTACTGCATCTGTATCATGTTACTGAGATGATTAGATAAGTCTAAAAGTAGGTTTCACATTAAGAACTACTTCACTCTCATATCAGAAACTTTAGCCAGGTAATCTAAAAAGAAGAAAATCTATAGCAACTGTAGATTTCACTTTGATCTTATAAGTAATCTCTGTTTACTTCCATCTGTATGTGAATGCAGCTTTCAAAGCAGCATTGGCTGAGGCTGACTACCAGAGGAGAGAATACATCAGAGTCAAAGAGGGTAAGAAATACAAAACCTCATCCACTTTAAAGTTTTATTTTTTATAGCCTGAGACCAGCAGAGCACTATGTTTCCTGGGAGACAACTAATCAGTGAGCATACATGAAAGAAATGGAACACCTCTGCTCTAGCTAGGAGCTGGAATCTGAAAACTGAAAATGGATCCTTCTCAAAAGGTTGCTACATGACAAAAAAAAAAAAAAAAAAGAAAGAAAGAAAAACATATCCAGATTTTAGAAAACACTTGCAGATTCCACAGTGGTCATTTGTATTAAGACTCACTCTTGCACAATGCCTCTTGCAATTGAATTCAATGTCATCTCTTTTTACCACAGGCCCCCACTTCAGTGAGTTTCTGTCACTTCAGGTTGGAGATGACTGCTCTGTCACATTGGTCTGCAAGGTATACAGCCAAATGAATAATCACACAAATCCAAATAAAAATCTTGCTTAGAATATAACTTAAACTGAAAACTAAGTATTTGTACTTCTGTATATACAGTAGGGCCGGACAATATGGACTAAATATCATATCACAATATATTTATTTTAGATGACGATATACAATATATACTGTTTGTTTTTTTTACCATAATTTATCTGAAAGTTTCATTTCATATCAAACACCTGTTTTTTAGTATTGAAACATGTTTAGCAGAAAGGTATCGCTCCACTGCAGTGATGGAATTGACAAAACACTGGTTAGAAATGTTTGTTAAATCCAATGGCACAATTTCCATGGGGGATGGGGGGTTTTGACCCCCCCAAAAATCAGATCCAGATAATATAACCCCCCTAAAAAATAACATAACTCGGATTTAATAATAACATTAATGATCTTTTATGAACATCTTGTTAATTCTTTTTATTAGCTACAATATTTTCCAGCAAAACAACATCATCTTTAATCATCTGGTAATGTAACGCACCCCCCTCCCTCTTCCCCCGCCGAGTAGCCTATTTGGTATTACCCAGCCGCTCTCTCTACCTCGCGGCCTCAGCTCTCTAAGATCTGAACTTTAGCGTGACTCCACTGAATGAACCGGTTTCATCAGGACTTTTTTCTTCATCAGTGGGTTTTTTTGTTGCCATTGTTTCAGTCATTTATGTAAAATTAGTCAATTATTAAGTTTAGAAATGCAATGAAGAGAAGAAAACCGCACCCCAGAAAAAGCTCTCAAAGTTGTTGTTTGTTTGTTTGTTTTAATGCCGTGATGTTTCGGGCGTTCTTTACTTTATACCTATTTTTCACTTTCATCCAGCACCTAGTCCTCACTATCTGGGATGTGCGTGATACCAATATTTACTTCTGTATGAAATTTAGAAGTGCGATGTAACTTCACAGCGTTCAGCTGTCACATGATGATGAAATGATTTAGTTCTTATATCATGTGTCGGTAATGGGGAGGATACCTGTTACAGGTGCATGAACACTCTGCTCTTTAAGGCCGTTCATGCAGTCTGAGCTTGTCTTGAAATTAAATGTATAAATTAATATTAGATTATTATAGGCTACTTGTAGCTTCAGTACATTTGATGCCATGTTACCATGGCTTTATTTTAGCACCAAGGGGGTCATTGGCCGTCATTGTAACACCCCCTAAAGATACGTTGGCACTTGAAAATTTAGCCCTTTGAGATCCCATGATGTAAAGGGAAGGTCAATGTATTATTATCATTATTTTTTATTATTTTGACTTCACAACATGAACATAATTTGGGTCTCAGAGAGAACTAATTGTGGAACCTTGCATCATATTTTTATATAACAGTAGCCTAACAAATTTGTTTAAGAAGCTCTTCGGCATGGATATCTTTGAGGTATGTGTTTGACTTCATAGGAAAGTTCACAGATTTTACAATTCAAGTTTTAATTGCATAAAAGTAGATAGAAGAAGCTAGATGTGCCAGCAGCACTATGTATAGTATAACTCTGTTCACTGTCCTGTAATGGGGCTGAGCGGTGAAAAGTATAACTAAGTTTACTGTTTATCCAAAAGGAAAAAGGAAAAGTGTCAAAATATACTGTATCTCTTATACAGACACCAAATTACCCTTACTGGTTTTACAAATGCAGATAATTATATAAGTAAATAAACAGGCAAAGAATACGACCCCCCCCAATGACAGACCCAAAGTTACACCCTTGGTTGAATCGAAGTAATTCAAGATAATTGGCTGTTTTTTTATGATTTATTTGTAAAGGTCTTGGGGAGGATTGCCTTCCAGACAGTTTAGATAATAGGAGTGGGAAAAAAATATTGATACACTGAAATATTGCAATATTTTCATATGTCCAAACCATATCTATATTTAAAAATGCGGTTTCATTGTTCTGTTACAAAATCTTGCGGTATTTCGTGATATTTCATGAGATTGAGTAACAAAACAATGATATCTCGCAAGATTTCATAAGTAAAATAGATTGATTCCGCGTTTTTAAATATAGATATGGTATCGGCATATAAAAATATTGCAGTATTTCAGTGTATCAAGATTTTTTTTTTTTCCACTATCATTAAATATTCAGGTGACCCTTTAGTAGTCAGTCGAGGTGCAGCCAGGTCATTACGAAAAATAAAGCAAACAAATTTGCACAACTCATATGACGATATGCGTAAATATCATATCTCTCTTATGTAAATATCATATCGTGATATCATGTCAGCATATCGCACAGTCCTAATATACAGTATAGTATAGTTAACTTTTCGTCTATGTTGGTTCTCTGAAATCAACTCTGGGTAAAACCTCTACATGTACAATGAAGCTCAAAATGCAAATGTTCCCACTTAGATTATCTATTCTGTTTTGTTGAAACATCCATGTCCTTTCAGTTGCTAAATCCTTTTTACTACTTGTTGGTGATCAAGACTGACTGCAGCTAGCAGTGTTAGTGTGTCATCATAAAAAAGAGTTATGTGACAGCAGTCACTGACTGACAAACAAATACATGAAAGTTAACATCTCAGTGAGGCTCTGTGATTGAAGATCATAGATCACCACAAGTTAGGAATGCTTCTTGGAGCCATTTCTAAACAACCTCAGATTCCAAGATCAACTTCAAGTTATTGGCTGTTTTAGCCGCTTTCCCAAAGTCTAGAGGGAAATCTAAATTCTCAACCTAAACTCAAAGGAAATTTGCACAGATGGTCAGAACCACCACAGGTCTGCAATGAACTGGATGTTACAGAAGCACCAGCATCACCTTTTCCGGTAACATACACATCATTTTACATCATCATGAACTGATGTTTTATTCTGTTCTAAACCAACAACCTCCAGCTCATTTAAAGTTTGCAGTGACACTTGAGGAGTGCCCAATAATAAAACATGTGATGCCAAGGAGTCCTGTTCAAGGAAGAGATCAAGAGTAGTCGTGAAAAAGGGCTGAATTAAAATGCAGTCAGTCTAGAAAGTAAAGCATGGAAAATTTCAAGTCAGTGGTGATTTCCCTGCAATTACACTGCCTTGTTTATTTATTGGCAGACACATACGTTTTTGATAGAGACAGAAGGGTGGCTGTGAATGGTACTGGGGCAAAAAGGAAAACAAAATTGTCTGTTTTTGGGTTGGAGATAGCTGAGATTACAGAATGTGTTGTTGCTAGGGTTAAGTTATTTAATTCAGAAGACACTCGCATACACTTTCTTGCTATTGAAAGTCATTCTGAATATGCTATGTTCTTCACTAAAGGTTGCCAACTTGAAGAAGGAATCTGAGTTCCACTGGTACAAAGAGGACACTGAGATTATCCCTGATGTCAAGCCTGACCTTGGAGCAGGAGTCTGCAAACTGCCAATTAAACTGGTAAGCACACATTGTTTATCCTCTGAAGGCGAAGGGTACTTGAAATATTTCTCATATAAAATCTGATTTTCATTTATGCTGTTAGGAAAGAAGCGAATAACACAAATAAGACTTACATATTTGATAATTATTTGAAGACTGAATGAGTGGCAAAAGTATCTGAACTTCTTAGAATATCTCAAAATTTCAAAGTTGAATTAGATTCAGGTGTTTTCTATGACTGTTACACTAGATACTGGAAACACTGGTTCAGATAGTGTCCCCTGATGAATATGTAAAAACACATAATTTTCAAGATGACAAAATATGATGTGTAATTTGTTGAAGTTTCTTTTTTTTCACTTTTTCATTCTGCTGCCTTTGAACAACTCTTTGTTTCATTTATACAGTTTTACAGGATTTATCTTAATATCTGATTTTCGGTAGTAATTTTGCAGGTATATGAACAATTGTAAAGTCTTCACGTGCTTTCAAGTAGCCTTGTAATGTGGTTAAGCTTCACCAAAGGGATGATTTGTATACTAATTTGCTACTTAACCAAATTGTTTTACTGTTACAAAATTTGTTCTTCAAGCCAAGGTCTGAGGTGGATGTATGGGATATTTGCTGTTTCTGAAATTCATCAAAGAAAAAAAAAGTTGCTGGAATATTGTTGCAATTAGCAAAGGACCCATTAAGTTTTGGTGAAATGTGGGATCACATTTGTTTTTGTTTGCCTCGGTGGAAACAATCTCCAATAAGGCTTTCATAAAAGTATGTTCAGATTAAATCAGTCTCTGCTTCCCGTGCCTCTGTTTCTTTTCCAGTTTTCATTGAAGACGACAGGAGTTTATAAGGCCACCATCAGTGATGACAGAGGAAAAGATATGAGCCAAATTGACATCAGTGGAAAAAGTATGGATGTCTTTCATGCTTAATTTACTTTCAATTAGAGGTGATTTACTGACTAGGCAGCTGGCATGTTCAGTCACTAAGTAGAAATGATAACCTCCAGTGAAATGGCATATGAAAATCATCAAAGTAAAAGAATAAAAACAGTTTCAAACAGATGCAAGTTAAACAGTGAATCACATTAGAAATATATGGTACACACAGTTTTGAAAACATATTAAAGCAATCTACTCAGTTAAGATAATTCTTGCTATGTGACAGCTTACATCACTTATGTGTATCGAATGACTACAAGATACATTTTAATTTAGCTGTACAAGTTTGCTAAACTCATATTTTGATAAAAACAAAAAAACAAACATACAAACAAACTAGGCCTTCATGTCCTTCTCAGATTATTCATCATCCTATTTATTAGGGGTTAGCAAGTATTTGATTAAATATCAAGGAAAGCTGTAAACATATGTGGCATTATTTGATTGTTTCATCACTGTAAAGAAGCAAAAATATTCTGTTTCTTTTGTTAGTAAAAGCAACAGAGATAGTAAATCACAAGGTATGGAGACAGTAACCATGGAGTCAAAAATGCCCAGAAAACTGCAGAAATACAGACGTTTATTGAATTCTGCTGTAATGGAGTTTAAATGCAGCCTCTAGAGGGCAATGTTGTGGTGTCTGTTCTGACTCTTTTTACTGACCTCATGTGCTGCTGCCTCCCTTTTAGTCTTTGAAGATGCCCTAAACAAGCTCAACCAACTGGCTGGTAAGTATCATCTCTCTATACATGCACACCAACGCAAATGCTCAGAGGTGAATGCACACATCCTCTATTTCATGAGCAGATATGCCTATTAGAAAAAGAGCACCAAACAGCCTAAGCATCATTCCAAGCCCACCAAAAAGGATCTCATTCAAATGATCTAAATTTGTCATGGCAAAAAAATAGAAAAAAAAATCCCATCACATTGGCAGTAGGTTAAGAAGATCTGTCACGAGGCTGAGGTGCTCCTGCCTTAAAATCCCTGTCACACAGATGCATGCTTTTCAGGATGTGGCAGGAGTTGTCATGCAGGAAACAATTGGCCATCTCGCTATCATGAGGTAAAATCACTTTAAAATTCCACTGCACCATCACAGTGACAGCGTGGAGGAGCATCTTACTCCTATTTTAAGCGACATTCACTTGACAGCTCTGCAGCAGCTGTTACAGCAGTGGTTGCGGAGGAGAACAGGGTTCATTACTGTGATAATGGGAAACCATGGTGATGTGACCAGGTGGATGACACACTTGTTCACTTGTAATGTGCAGTGAGCAAAGTTTCACGCAGAAACAGTGTCGTATGAAAAAAGTCTTTTATATATAATAGCTTTAAATAAGTTGGTAAAACCTCTCATGTTTACAGTGAATGCAACATGCAAACACTGCTGTCAAAATCTTACAATTTCACTCTGTGCTGTACAAAGGCAACACAAAAAAGAAGATATGAAAAAGTGCAAATTAAATTGATACTATTAGATTAATTATATTATGCTTGTAAAGGATGTTTAACTAATAAATAGAGGGATGGGTATGCATGCTGTGTGTCTCTCATGGGTTAGGTTGTCAAAAAGCAGATGGGAAAGTTGTATTTGATTTTAATTTGAAACGTGTTCTGTCACCTCCTTTAGGAGCAAGTGCACAAGAGTTGGTGATTAAGTGCACGGCAACAGGCATTCAGCTGCAGTGTCACTTGAAGTATTACACCTCAGAGATGAATGTCACTTGGCATCATGGGTAAGGAGTTTGATTTGTAAGACTAATAACATTTCTACAACTAAGATATCAATAATGGGGAAACAAAGAAATAAAGTTGAGTAACTGTTGGATTTATAGTTCTATAAGTGGTTAAAAAAATGACTTGTAGTCCTATACACATGGTGACCAAAAGGCCACTATCTTTGTTTTTCTCCCAAGATGAACTGTCAGGATGAAAAACAACCAACCAAACAAAACCTCAAATAAATAAACAACAATAAAGAAAAACAATGAGCCTCATAATTAAAGTTATGACTGTTGAGAAGTGCTGTCATTACGTTGGTTTTTGCAGTGATTTGCCGTGCTTTGTGACAGAAATAATACTCCTATTATTTTCAGTGGAGACATAGAAGATTTCTGCACTAAAAAACCTCAAGGTTTAAACTGGAGATTGTAAAATATGGAGTGAGAGAGTGATATAGAATGAGAGGATAATTAAAAAAGCAGAAAGGAAACAACAACAACAAAAAAACCTAAAACAGAGAGAATGAGAAGGAATTGAGGGGAAAAAATGGATGCGAATCACATTTTTAATATTTTCACATCCTTTCAGTAAAGTTCATTCCTATTTATCTGAGAGTCGTGTAAGTAAGCTTTACCATCACATCTGAAATGGCTCCACTTTTTACTCATACTTCACTTCCTTTTATACATCCACACTAATGTCTCCTCTCTTCTTTACTTTTCAGTGAGACTAAACTCTCCCACAGTGACAAGACCGTGATTGGAGGAACCCCTGCTATGGCAACAATGGAGGTATGATTGTCTTCTTTATATACCTCTACGTTTAGCACAAATGGTTAATTTAAGGTCAGTAAAACACCTCAGAGAGGGGCACCATTTCTAAACATTGTTGCTAAAATGTCCTTAAACTGCCTTTGAAGAGATGCTTATGAATACTAAAGTGAATACCACGAAGACTTTCAAATTTATCAAACTAATTAAGCTACATCTTCCTCTTGTGTTTCCCCAGAAACCTTACTTATTGTGATTTAGTTCGGGGGTGGTGAAGTCCAGTCCTTGAGTCCTGCAAATTTTAGATGCATCCCTTCTCCATCACACCTGAATCAAATTAATGGCTTGTTGGCAGACCTCTGCTGAGCTGATTGCCATGCACATGAGGTAATTAAGGTGTGTTGGAGAAGGGATGCATCTAAAAGTTGCTGGAATGTGGCTCTTGAGGACTGAGCTTGGCGACCCCTTATCTACTAGATAAATTGATCCTTGTGGAGCCAAAGCAACACACAACTGTAAAAAAGTACTTGGCCACATAAGTTGAGCAGTTTTTTGCTTGAATGATTTCCAGGTGATTGAGCCAATGGACAAAGATAAAGGACCATACTCCATCGTCATCACCAACTCTGAAAATTCACATAAAAGAACCCTGGACCTCAGTGGTGAAGGTTAGTGCACTACCCGCTCTTATTTTTTGTTATTTTTATTTTATTGAGAATTCGATAGAGAGGGTGGTGGATGGAAACAACACAGTCACTTTCTTTTTATGGCTCTCTTGGCTTCAGTTTGTAGTCTTGATCTTTCAAGTGCTGCTCCAATCAGAAACTATTCTCTGAGTATCAAACGCTCATCCCCTCAGGGCTAAAATCTGGCTATTGAAAAGTTTTCAGTTTGTCCTCTCACAAAGAACTGCAGCTGCGGTCAGCTTGAATCCATGCTGATTGCGATGCCTTGCAATGGGTTTACATGCAGAACTTCTCTGCTCAACTTCTCAGCCCCTAAAATATCCCCAGTTTGTTTCATTTATACATATCAGCAGATAGTGGGTAACGGAATTTTTGCATGTTGTATTATTGCCATCCTCCTCCCATCCTGTTAATAAAGCAGCAAGTAAAAGATGAGGTTTAAAACACAGGCTTCAGTATACTTTTATAAAGATGCATTTTTGAGGCAATTTACTCTAAAAACAAGACTGAGGACAGATTAGTTTTATGAAAATAGCAATAATGTTCTGTCTTTGTTTTTCACAGCATATGAGAAGGCGTTTGCCGAGTTCCAGAAACTCAAGTAAGACTACATCAAATCTTTTTTTTTTTTCATGATCTTGTGTGTATATTTAGTAACAGTCTTTCACTTTCACCTTGTAACCATGGGATTAGTTTTCATTAGATTGATGTAAATATTGCTTTCTCTTTTATTCATTCAGGGAGCAAAATCATTTGTTCCTTTCTTTAAAAGATTCAAGGTTCACTTGATATTTTCAATATCAATAGAATTTAAATGACATCTGCCTGAAATTTGAAGATTTTTATTTTTTTTTTCCCTGACTTGAATTATTCTTAGATTTATCACAGAATATAGATTTTGCAAAACTGGAAAATATTTTTTGGCAGCTTCTGCGCACAACAGGGTTTGGCTGCAGCATGTGTTCAGCATTTTTATGAATCCAGTCAGTAATTATCGATGCACTGGACACTCTGGATCTTCCTACCATCCTTCAGCACAGTTTTGAATGACAGGTTCTCTTGCTTTTATTACATATTGTAGAGGTTCAGCATGTCTACCTCAACACGGCTCTCACCTGTAGGATATCTTTTGAAGTTTTCCATGGGCCACAATTCTTTTGTAGATACAAGCTCTCTCAGGGTCTTCTGTCTATTCATATTATACAAGACTGACAGGGTGATGTTGATGTTGATCAGAGAGGAGATCCTGAAATTTCTGTGCTCCAATAGGGCTGACACTGCTGGAGCTGCAGCAGAAATAACAATCCAAACACTCCAAAACTGAACTTAGTTGATAACCATTGTAGAGGCAGCACTTAGCATTTATGAAGTTTGGGGAAATCAGGTGACACAAGATTACCCATAATGTGGAAAACTTGCTGTGAAGTATCAAAATGTGCTATATTAACCATGTGTAAGTCTTGCTGCACGTTTGGATAAATTGCCTTGATGCAGTATTGATAAGAGTTGCATGATGAATAGGAATCTAAACATCTACTGCTTCATGCTTTATTACAGATTGGATTTAGCTACTGTACTTCTTTGGAGATGTTCTCTTGAAACACTGTCAGACATCATTTCTGTATGGTTACATTTGCAAATGCTATGGACTCTAGGCAATACAAGTCTATCTACTGTAAGTACATGAATATTCAGCATAGCTTGATTGACTATCCATCACAAGTACAATATGACAAATATTTCCCAAAAACCTTCAAGCCAAGCAGTCAATCATATCTGAGACAACAAGCTAGGTTAAAGTATAAAAGCAGTCCAGTAGCAGAGATTCTATGTGGTCCTTTGACTAATTGGACCAAAGGAAACTTCATACACTGACTTTTGAAAATCCATTAAACAAACAAACAAAAAAAATCTCCAAAGGCTGCACTACATGCAGAGTGGAAACCGTTCACCCCTCTTTCTAATTAACATTCAAAGAGAGACATTAAGGCACAAGATTTTACAAACACATTGAAACAAGTGACACCCTGCTGCCGTTCTGATTGAGCATCAGCATGCCAAGAGGAGAACAGACTTCCCCCAGCCATCTGGTCCTGTGGCTGACCTCTGGTCCCGCCATGCTGCTCTGACAGACCTCACCAAACAATATCATTTTTTCAAGGGAAAAGATTCAGGAAACTCTGCACAGCAGTACAATGTAATTTGGCTCAAATCCCAGAATTCCTCTGAACATACCAAATTACCAATGTTAGTTATTCAGTGATAGAATAAGTTGTGTCTTCAGTCCAGAGAACAAGATAAGTGAATCATACAATGAATGTGGTTTTACTTTTTTTTTTTTTATCATTCCTTGAATTTTTCCTCAAAGTAGTGTTTTGCCAGTTTCAGTAAATAATGTTCGGCAATGCCACAAATAACTAATTGTATGTGTTTTTCAGGGCTGAGGCATATGCTGAGAAGAGTGAGTTCATTTCCCTGTTCTCATTGCCTTTGTTTGGCAATTCAACCATATCAGTGGTATGAATAAGTGATATTATAAATGGTTTGTTTTAGATCGTGGCAAAGTGGTTGGAGGACTGCCTGATGTGGTCACCATTATGGAAAAGAAGGTAAGGGTTCAAGCAGATGCACATGCTTGTTTCTTACCACACATGTTCCTCTAAAAGGTAATATTTTGCTTCAAATAGACCCTGAGTTTAACATGTACAGTGTGTGGAGACCCCAAACCTCATGTGTCGTGGCTGAAGAATGGAACAGAAGTTGAACCTGATGATCAGGTAACTTATTTGTGCATATGACAAGAGTCAAAATAACTTAAATGCAACTTAATGTGCTTTAACCAAATATGCACAATTCATTTTTGTGAGTCATAGGTACTACCAACTGGTCCTTTGTACTTATTTGATTCCTTAGTGCCAAAATACAACTGCTGACCGAGGCTAAACATGTCAAAGTCAAAGGAAACTAAGCTATTATTTCTTTGTTGTAATTTTAAGTCTTATTAAGCCAACAAAAGTACAACAGCATGCTTCATGGCCAGAGACGTTCAGTTATAAAGTCCTTGGGATGTTGATTTTGATCATATTTAAAGAGTTTATTGAGTCATGGCTTTAATTGTGGGTGCGCCATAAAGACCAGAGCTTACACTACTTATAAAAAGCAATGTACAGTCAGAACTCTACTTACAACTGGTTCTTACTCACAGCTAGATTATTAGGTGGAATCCCTCATCTTTCATTATCAGTGTACAGTACTAGGAACTCCATTAGTGTCATTTTGCAGTTTATAGAGTAGTCAGAAATACTTCAGCAGAGGTACCTAAATACCTAGAATTGGCACATGAGATGGTTGCCATGTGTCAGCAGGTGACATCAGCATCACAGAATACCGTGGCAACTCACAAATTGAAGCATGGCAGAACTGTGCTGTCCAACTTGTTCCTGGTGTAAAAGATCATCAAGATCAAAGCACTCAAACTTGAATCTCCAAGCTGGAAATTCAGTGTCTTTATAATTGTTTGGTCAGAGCTTACAGGTCCTTAAACAGCAAGATGCAGATGTTGATCAGCAGCATGCATGTGCAAATGCAATACCTAAGGAATTCAATAATACAAAGGGGACATAAATGTATTGCATCACATTTATGTCACTTGCTCAAGAAACATGCTCATGTACCAGTTATACTAATTTTGCGTAATGTAACAACGAAGAATAAGCAGCCGTCTTGCACAAAACATCCAATACATGTGAGTTAGATCCAGTTTTATATGATAGAGCCACAATGAAGTTCAGTAGGTGTCTGTAAAGAAAGACGTAAAAACCTTGATAAAAATGCTACTAAAATGTTTAGATTGAGGTGGTTTTCATCCACAAATGACAATCTTTTTTCCTGCCAGTTTTTTGTTTAAACAGAAAAATGTTCATCAAATGAATGTTTTATGAGATTTTCCAGGCATGGCAGACAGCCACACAATAAGCAGGGTTGCACATATAGAGTACATAAAACAGTTTACATGAGAATAAATAGAGAATGATGATATAACCTAATCAAGTATGTACAACAGACAATGTGATAAAACAGGGATTAAACAGGGACAGTTTTAATCAATAAACATCTACAAGCATAATTTTCTTTCTCCAAGTTGTCTGAAAAAAATTCACTGTGGCCAGTTCGCAAACATTTAGATGATTTCCATCTGATTCCAAGCAAGGGGAGCAGCAGGACTGAATGCCACCTCCCCCAGTTCAGTACAGGTGTTAGGACAGATAGTAGGAATTAGTCTTGGGGGCTGAGACATCTGTACTTAGCTGATGGATATGGTGACTAAAGTGAGATAGAAGCAGACCAAAGATAACTCATGATTATACCAAAATTTCACAGGTGGAAAATGCACAGCATCCGGAAAAAAATATTTATTCAGGGATTTAAAAATTGTTATAAACCTCAATTCTCCATGAGACTTAATC
Organism: Atherinomorus stipes; assembly: GCA_023101725.1. Classification (NCBI taxonomy): domain Eukaryota; kingdom Metazoa; phylum Chordata; class Actinopteri; order Atheriniformes; family Atherinidae; genus Atherinomorus; species Atherinomorus stipes. Next base: position 1,547,014 of record JALJCO010002339.1, read on the forward strand.
CAACATGTGTAAGCTTTCCTTGACTTATTCTTATGCTATAATCAAATGCAGACATGCTTAAATTGAGCATATTATGATAAACTACATGTAAGCTTAGTCAATATAGTAATCAACACACATTATGGCTGAGGATTTATGGAAAACTTCCACAGAAATAGTGCTGCTGATCGGGCTAACAGAGCTGTTTGAAGCTTTAGATTGCTACAGGAACCATGTGATAGCATGTCGCTAGATCAAGGAATGTCGCTGCTCTTTAAGGGAGCACTGCTCATATCCACACCATCTGCCAATCAAAGTTGAGACAACTCAGTTATAGATGAACTGACAAAAGTCAGGCTGTTTTCAGAGACCAAAATTCCATTTTGATGACAAAACTACTTGCGATGGCACAATTACCCGCAAGCAGAGACCAGGCAGAAGGTCCTGTGTGTTTAAGACCCTTGTGTGCGTATGGTGAGGTCCTGAGTGCTCATAGAGGGGTTAGCAGCACGCAGTGAGACATTCTCACATGCAAAGCTGGATTTTTCTCCCACATGAAAACATTTTGTCCAAGAAGGCTGCTTATTTCTGCAACTACATGTGGCAAAATGCGTGAGAATTGTATAAACATATTTTTGTAAAGTATAAGCACATGACATCATTAGGACTTTATTCATCATTTTTAACGTTTCAGTCTCAGACATTAGTTCTTACCTTTTATTTGGTAAAAGTTTCTGCAGCTTTCATGAATTTAGTTTTATTACTGATTATATAATACACATGCAGCCATTATACAAATGAAGACTTGCAAGTCTTCCAAATGTCAATTACAACTTTAGCATTGTACTGAAAATTTGTTACAAAAGTGTTCTGACATGGTAATTATGAAATCCAATATATTATCTGTTCATCTGTAGATCTTTTTCTGATAAATGAATAAATTCTGGATGTTGTTGTTACTGTATAATCACATGAAGCTCCTTTTCCATTTCATTCATTAGTCAGATCTAATATTCACTTTTATGATAAATAATTGAACATGGAGATTAATTGAAAGTTCCATAAAAGGAATGATACATAAATAAAACAAGTTAAATGAATAATTACTTTTCCAAGTAATTATTTATTTTTATAGTGCTGTATCTCCGCTACCAACATGTTACTTTTTGGGAGAAGTAATTCATAACTATGATTAATTACTTGTTTTAAGATGCCCAACATTGATTGACACGGATCTAACACCATACAAATGGCTTCTGACCAGGCATTAGTATGAAAACGAGTTGGAAAATCAGTCAGTCATCAGTCAGTCATTTTCTGTAACGCTTATCCAGTTCAGGGTCACGGGGGATGCCTGAGTCTATCCCAGCTATCATCAGGCGAGAGGCGGGGTACACCCTGGACAGGTCGCCAGCCTGTCACAGGGCCAGCACAGAGAGACAGACAACCATTCACACTCACATTCATAGGGGTAATTTAGAGTGATCAATTAACCTAACATGCATGTCTTTGCACAGTGGGATCGAGTTGGAAAATGAGATTGAAAATGTTGAAACTAATAGTTCAAATGCCATTAAAAGGATCTTGACCAAACAAGCAATTTAACTTTTATGTCAATGTGTAACTAATGCAAAGAAATACATGAATAATATTGGAAAAACAACCTATTAGCTAAGTTGTGTGATTCCAGTATTGCATGTTTTAATTAAATCTGATGAAATACACAAGATTTCAGATGATACACTTTAGTTCCCTGTTGGAAACAGACTGAGCGGGTGGAGGTCCCTTTGGAGTCAAAGTTCTCTCGTTGTTTACTAATGAGGTGGCAGGAATTAAGAGAAACAAAGGAGCTCTGCCTGTAGTGGTGGGCTTGAGGTGAGGTCAGTATTATGAGCACGTTCATGGATCAGTAATGGAACAAATACATTTCACATAACTATTCGACCTACTTGCCAACTAGAGTAAGTCTATACAGTCTTTCCCTAGTCAGTAGAGGCTCTTTCAACAGCATCCTGCGGCTCCTATCAGCTTTGAAGATATAAGTTTGAGAAACCATGGTCCAGGAGGAATTTCTGTTCAAGTTTGCCCTCTTCTTTATTCATTCCCTCACCTGCTAATAATCTGTCTATAACAAGAACTGAGGTCCTTGGTGATGTGTTTTTCAAACCTCAGGGGTTTCTCCTTCTTACCTTGTTAACGCAGAGGCCACAAAGGATATGAAGATAACAGAAAAACAAACAAATATATACAGATCCAGAAAAATATTGCTCCGAACCACAGTAGAAATATGCACAGAGACTGAGATGCACACGGTTAAGTAGAGGTGAAGTGGAGCGGATAGTAAAAAAAATAAATAAAATAAAATAAAGCCAATGCTGTTGTACATTTTGTGACAGAGAAAAAGCTTTTAGTGCATTTCATGCTGTTGTCACCAAAACAGTGGTAATTACCAGGTAATGTTTTTCATACAAAAGCTTCCTTCTATCAATTCAACAAAAGAGACAGAAACAAGTTTTTAAACTACACTGGTCTAATAAATGAATGCAATAATCAAAGACTGATTAGAAAATGGCCATCATTTTCGGAATTTTAGACTAGTAAAGCTTTTTAATTTCTGATAATTGAAAGCAAGTGTTTCTCTTAATAGGGATGTAATTGACCAACTACAAGTGCCACTCCATAAAAAGGTATAAATGAGCAGACCTTAAAAAATGAGTGGGCAGGTATGAATGAGGAGAATTGAAATACTGTAAACTTGTCTGCACAACTTGCATGATATTAGAGTGCTATCTACAGATGCCTGACAAACAAAGATACACGTGTACTCTGAAGCTTTGAAGATCTGCAGTTTTCCTTGATGGGCTCAAAAAAGTCCAGATGGGACATGGCTTACTGCCATTTCATTTCATTTCAGCAAGCAAGGCTACCAAGAATAACACAGACTAGAGACCGTAAGGGTGGAATATACTGTAGTTTGTCCTCGCGTGTATGTAGTAAAACACAGAGGTTTTGCTTAGGGAAGACTGTAATCAAAGCTCAACCTGCTACTTTAAGTTAGAGATAAATCAGCATTTAAAGAAAACATTAAATGAAAGACATTTCAGATGTTAAATCATGCTTAACTCTGTGTGCTGCCTATCTCACCTTTAACTTCTTTTTTCAGTATGTGGTCTCCCTGGACCAGGGCAAGTTTGCTAGTCTGACAATCAAAGGTGTTTCCATGGAGGATTCTGGCAGATACACAATGATTGTCCAGAACAAATACGGAGGCGAGTCTGTGGATATAGTGGTGAGTGTCACTGCCGTGTACCACTAATGACCGGATTTACTCAGAGCTATGAAATTTTTCTGACAATCTGCAACAGAAATCTTTTCTTTTCTCTGTCAACTGAGTTGTTTTTTTTATGTGATCACAGCAGCACAAAGCTGACTTCATGTTCGACCCTTTGACTTTTACCACAATAATTTCTGACCATACAAAGGAACAGTTCAAGCCAAGAATATTCTTAGCAGCACATAGTGTTTGCACAAAAGGTGTACAGCACATACTGTGTCTGAAACTTTGCCTTCTAATGTCATACATAGGAATATATGAATACGAAATATTTACAATATATTATCATAATGTCCTTGTCCTTTTTCTTCTTACTCCAGGTCAGTGTGTACCGCCACGGTGAGAAAATCCCTGAAGCAAAGCCTACTTTGACCCCTAAAACGATCATCCCTCCTAAACTCCCCATTGAGATCCCTCAGCCTAAGACCCAGCCTGTTAGCCCTGCTCCTAGCCCTGCCCCCCCTGCTTCCAGCCCCGCACCTCCAAAGGCAGCACCAGGAAGAGGGGTGAAGAGTCCCACTCCCAGTCGGAGGAAGTAAAGAGCATGACAGCCATAAATTAGGATGAGAAATACTAACACACTGGTGCACATTTAGACCATACACAGAAGCTTTAATGGTGTTCTCTATCTTGTTGGAAATGGAGCTAATACATTTAGCATTAAATGGAAGAGTAAACACTACCCTAACAAGTAAAAAACTGAAAAAAATAATGCATCTGCAATAGAAAAAGAGACATGTGGTTTCTTTAAGAATGTATGAAAAAAAAGTTTAAGTGAACATGTGATAGAACTGGAAATCAGATTAATTGAATTACAGTAAAATAAACCTGAATAAAGCTGGTAATGCAACAGAACTTGCTGGAAAAAGAGTCAAATGTGTTCACATGGGAAGTTTACAGTGCTGTGTTCAGATAAATGAAGATCAACACATACAACATACAGTCCTAAAACATGCATAATGTAGAGTATGTTGTCGGCTACCATAGAGATGTCTGCTCAAAAGCTTAAGCCCATCAAAGCTATATGTGTCTTGTTTTTTTACTGCTCTCTGCATTCTTTATGGTGTGCAGCATGTCATGCTATATTAGATACTGGGCAGAATTTCCTAATTCTCTCACATGCACACACACCACCACCCCTTTGAAGATGAGGCCAAGCCAAGTCGCTTCATGGTCCAGTGGAGAGAGATGGGCCCACTCTGCCTATATGATCAGTGGTTGGCTCACCCTCAAAGTCATTAACACATTCACATGTTTTGGATAATCTCTCTCCTGTAACACTGATGTACAAAACAACTCTGGCTTAGTATTGCAGCTCCTATTCAACGCTACATCCTGCAGGATCAATGTTCATGCTTTGTCATTTTTGAAAAATACCTTTCACAAAGAGGATGTTAAAATAGGTACAGACAGGAGTAAATCAGGCTGCACAAAGCAGTCATAGTACCACGTCTTCAGCACTGTCGACTGCGAAAAATATACCATCATTCTCCTTCACATCACTATGGTGAGATACTGAACATGCTGGGGATCATCTGGCAGTGGATCACCCCAGTAACCAGGGCTGTGACGTTGGACCGACACGGCAACCACTAAAACTGTCAGAACTAAATTAATATCAATTCTGCTAGGACAATGTTTAGAAATGTATGTGTATTTTACCTTACAGACAAATATTAATTATGTACCACCATCCCGGTCTTTATCCAAATGCAGGCAGCGACAGGCAATAAGTTGTGAGGTTTAAAGACTTGTGCCCGAGTGCAGGAGGTGGGGATGGCAGAGCTGATGAGAAGATGGTTGATGAGATTTGTGGTTCATTAAAGCTGATGAGAAGAGCAAACGGAGAGGAGAGAGGGAGTAGGTGGAGGGTAAAGTCATTGTTTTTGTGTTTGCTGTTGCTAATAAAAGAACGAGATTACACTTTGCTGAGCCTGTTTATTCATTCTGTCAAAGAGAAAGAGCGAGAATAAAAGACTGAAAGAAAGTGAGAGTCTGAGGTTCGCGGGGTTTTGTGTTACTTCTGTAGCTGAGTTGCTGTTGTGTATGCTTTGGCAGCATGAGACATGTCTCGGCATGCTTGTTAACAACTTGAGAATGATTTGAGTGAATGAAACAGGAGAGAGAGAAATAGCAAATGGGTAAATGGTGTTTGTGTGAATTTGTTTTTGACAAGAGGACAAAATTCAACATGTCAAAACGCACACATATAAGAGTGAATGGAAGGGAAACAAAGCTTGAATAAGAGCTGAATGTAGATAATTCAGTGTTTTATGAGAATAAAGGACTTCTGAGGCACGACAGAGAAAGACAAGAGTGTGTGTTAATGAGAGCGGGGGAAAAAAAGAGATCTGAATCATTTTGATGTTTAGCTGATCATCTGCTGTGAGATCATTTCCCTGACTTTTTAATTAATTTTCACATTTTTAATCAACATAATTACCAAGAATTCATAGGCTGCCATGACAACCAACTTTTAATTTTAATAAACTTGGAAAATGACTGTGAAACACACAATCTGTTCACTCACAGACATGCATGATAAATGCATGGAGACGCACAACCATGCACATGAGCATAAACACATATTCACTCATGCACACACCAGCACGCACGTACACAAACACATATATACTGTAGATGGCTGCTATCTAAATGGAATAGCTAGCACGTACTGATAGCATGAAATTGTGTTTCCAAATATAACACCGTGTCATTGGAGTGTGTGAGTGTGTCTCTGTGTTGCAAAACCAGACTATAGGAACTCTCTCCGTCTACTTTTCTCCACACGGGGGCACTATGGGAACATACATGCACATTTAGACATTTCCAACTCACTTTTAGGCACATGCACACACTCCTCACACACACAGATAGACAGGCCTGTCCTAATTAAAGCAGCGCTGTTCAAACAATGAGATAAACTCGGAGCAGAGACATTTTGTGGGTGTGTGCTGACACACAGGCTCATATTAAAATACCACTCTAACGCACACACATGCACGCACATTCTTGCATTGACACGTACACACACATTTTTTAATTTGCAATTTGCATTGTGGGTGTAAATGCTTATTAATACAGTGGTGACATTGATTGTCGCAGATTTTTGTCTAAAAGAGGGAGAAGGAGGAGAGAGGTGAAGAGGTATGAGAGGAGGAGAAATGTGGGTAAACGGGAAGAAGGAGGGGAAGAGAGCGGAGTACAGGACAGCACTAAGACAGGAGCATGTTATTCTGCAGTTTTGTGGCCTTTTCAACACAGATGATCATTTCTTTATTTTACTGTAGGCAGAAAGGGTAACTATAGGAAGAGATAGAAATAGAAGTGAGAGAAAATACATAAAGACAGCAGGAAAGAAGAAATAAGGAGAAGTATGTAAGATGAAGGAAGACTAGAAAGGTGAAAGAAAAACATGGAAATCAAATTGCTTTAGATTGTAACTGTTGGAATACCTTTTATTGTGTCACCTATTCTTAACAGCTTCACAACAAAATCAGTGTCACACTGCTTTAATAGAGCTGTGTGTAGCAATGAATGACATTTGTGCGTGCAATCACAGCATTTGCTGAAAGAGGAGATTACATTTACATGAGGTTCTGAGGATCATAAAATACAAAGTTAGAATTGCTAATGTTATTCATATACATGGTTTCAAGACACATAAAAAAGGCCATGTTTTCCTTTGTAAACAGGGCTGATTTCCCCTCAGACTGGTGGAAGATTTGGAGCAAATCAGCCCAGTAATCCTTCACTGAGTTTTCAACCTTGCAACTGCAGTCTTTGTACTGTGCAATACATATAAAGTATTATAGGTGATACAACAAATTCTGATCACAAATACAGCAAAGAACAATAGAAGAGGTAAGGATGTTGACACAAAGAGGAGAGGATGAAAGGAAAGTGAACAAAAAAAGAACAAGTAGGGGCAAAATTAGAATATAGAGTTTTCTTTATGTTTATTGCTGTGCTACTCTTAGCCCATCCAGGAATAACAATAATGATAAAAATAATAATAGATTTTAACAGATGAAGGGCAGATTTGATTCAGTCGTACCTTGTATATCTGTTCAGTTGACACTCGGAATTTGTCAAGAAAACTTCTTGTTTTGCTGATCTTCACAATAAGCAGAGTCAGTGTTCACATCTGGTATGTGTTTTGTGATGTTAAGTGCTAGAAGGACAACATGCTTTTTGCATGGAAGTCAGGTAGCTCAGCTACACACCAGCTACCCTGCAGCTTCCAGTGACTCAGTGTGGATGTTGGAGGCTTCAGTGGGGCGGATGCCTGACAACACGGGGACTTAAACCCTGGATCTCTGGTCCAAGGACAGCGTGTCTACTTGCCATTCGGCACTGCAGTTATAATGCCACTCTGCTGCTACTGTGGGTCTTACAAACATTAAATCCACAGACACTGTGTCAGCACTGTGCAATAAATCATCTTGTGTGAAGTGAAAGAAAAACAACGATATGTGTCGCTCTCAGAATAACCACATTAGTTTTTTTTTTTTTAGTTTTTTTTTTTTTTACAAAAGCCCCAAAATACCATGCAAGCTCTCATCTTCACCCTCAATGCCACTTTCTGTGACAATCAAGGTTGTTTATGCTGTCTGATGATGTGCTAAGTCTGGCACAGTTGACGCTCAAAATTATTCTCACCCATGCATAATTTTAATAAGGCTGACATTTTATTTGACCAACAGGTTTAATCAGGCTGAAAATGACTTTAAAAAATGATATATTTTGAGCTATTTTCATCTGGCCTTCCTCGTTTCATTCAGCAAGACCTTTATTTGCCATCACATCAATCAAATGGTTTTTAGCTGATTGCCCTTATAAAGCACTTACTATAACATTTTCATAGTATCATGCTGGGGTTTCTAAAGTTAGAGTCCGGAGTGTTCCTCCGTTTATGTTTGTAAACACTACTGAGCCCCTCCCCTCAAGCTAATGACTGCATCGCTCTTCAGCCCTAAGCCTCTCCTTCAAAGCTCGGAAGCAGGTAAAAGTCAAACCAATTTTGACCCATGGTTTTCAAGCGAGCACTACAGCTCTTTTCACTGCAAAATACTTCCTTTCTATCGCTGCATTCGCCATTTTTTGATGAGAGTTTGAGTGAATCTGGTGTCGATGTTTTAAAGGAAAAAAGTTTGCTCCAATTGACGAGTTTATCCCCACAGAGCGCTACACCCTTAGCTCTCTCATTGGCTGGAGACAACACATAAATCTCCACCCAGAAAACGTCCCGAACACACCAAAACAAAGGGAAAATACGAAATACAGTCTGAGAGGGAGAGCTGCAAACAAAACTCACCACCACACAAGAGTAGAGAACCAAAGGTGCGGATTGAGCCAGATTTTACTCACACAAGTCTAGCATTTATTTTCAGGGGGAAAACTTTGGATGCTACCTTTAAACACTGCCGTCTCTGATGGTCTCCGGGTCACAAGACTTCCTTGCCATCTTTCTGGTCCCCCCCCCCCCCCCCCCCCCCCATGCTTCCTGGATGTGATTCAGGTCTGGACTCTGAAAGGGTTTTTCCAAAATATTCATTTTATTCTGTTAACCATTTCCTGAAAACTGTGGATGCATGTATTAAATCCAGTCCTGCCCAAGATCCTGTCTTTCTGCTTAGCACGTAGGACTTCATTCAAATTCCATAGCCTTCTCTCCAGTGGAATATGCAAGATTCAATTACTGTATTACCACATCACCTGATAAATCTTTGAAATTCTTGAAACACCATATCAAGGCAGACACTTCTGTAGACGCTGCTGAGTGGTGGTTTCTTTGGACACTGTCCAAAACAGATGCCCCTTTTATCACCGGGCAAATCAGAAGTTCCCTTTTAACAAAGAAGTTGTTTGTTCTTTATTTTTTTCTCCATCAATTTTTAGAGACCATATTGAGGCAAAACTGTCCCAGACACATTAGAGCACCTTTCCAGTGAACAGTGGACCAAAATACCTGTCAACATGTGTAGAAGTCTTTTTGGACATTAGAGAAATGACCTGATTGCAGTGATTGCCTCAGAGTGTTGCTCAACAAAATTTAAGCTTCGGAGTCCCTATCATGCTTGTTTGCTTGTTTTATTTTACATGTGTTTGTTTTTAATATTTCTTTTGGACAACAATTCATAATCAATGTCATGATTTACATAGAATTTTTATTTATTATTACTTTTTATTATTTACTATTTATTATTACTTACTTTAATTGGATTGTACGAATAATTTTGAAGATTACCGTATTCTATCTGAGATATTCCAACAAAGCAGCAATCTGAAACGTGTAGCTACAACATAATTTCATGGGACTGCTGTGATAGGGTTTTTTTCGTCAACAATTTAGGGTTAGGGTAAAAGTTTAGGACAGTGTCAACCTTACACGGCATATAGTATGAAATGATATGCAAAAAAGGTGTAGCTACTAACAAAGTACAAATTGACTAAACTCTGCGTTTTTATGAGAGCAGGCTGATAGCCAAAGTGTATAAGACATAAGCTGTTTTCACAGCTGTACTGCAGCCCTGAAATTTTCCAGGGATGTTCTGAAGGGTAGGCATGTGAGAATGCAAATGTCTGCAACATTTGCTCTAGACCTCTTGTGGATATTTTCTTGCCAGGTCTCCATTAACATTTTCAAAAGATCACCAAGTGCGACAATTTAATGCAGGAGTTAATCTTCTGGAGCATTTAATACAAGCAAGTGTATGTGCTTGTAAGACTGTACAGTCCACTTCATATTTTTACTGCTTCTCATATGATAAGGAGGATAGATCTGCATATATTTGGTATTAATATTTGGCATACCTAATGTTGTGTAAACATAACAGTAATTCCAAGGCATATCTTCATGAAATGCATTCTCCCCACCTTTTCCATGTAGCCAAGTACTACCAGCTGTAAAAGTACATCTCCAGCACAGAATTTCTTGGTGTGCAGTGCATGTTTGATAAACAGCTGAGAAGAAAGCTCTCCACATGCTCTTCAGAACATCCCTGTTTAGTTCAAGTGTGAAAATGGCTATGGTTAACCGAGAATACATAAACATTTTAGTGTACTCCAGCCTGGATTTCAGATGAACACATCCAGGATCAGTGCAGAAAACTAAAGATCAGATTTAGAGCAAGGAAACCTTTCAACCTCAAAAATATAGAGATTGTCAAAGGATATCTTCCAAATGGAGACATACAGAAAGCTTATCACCAATCATAAGAATACGCATTAAGGAAATGTTTATTATTGAAGGCTTTCCCATTATCATTAAAAAAAAAGTAACAAAGACTTTTAAAATGTCTTTTTGTATAAAAAAAAAAAGTATTACCCGTGTACATACCTGCTGAGTACCTGGAGAGGAACAGTTTTTAATTTGTCTCATGTACTGTTGTAAAACAAAGAGTTAGTTTGACTTAGTCTACAGCGGGTAAAAAAAGTATTAAACATTTCCACATTTTTCATGAAAAATATATTTCTAGTAGAGCTATTGACATGAAATTTTCACCAGATGTCGGCAAGATGTCCAAGTAATGCACACATGCAAAGAAATCCTAACATTTAAGACTATAAATGAAGTTATGTGCAAAATAATGTAGTGAAATAGCACAGGGAATAAGTATTGAATATGCTTACTGAAATTTATTCAATGCTTAGTACAAAAACCTTTGTTGGTGATTCCAGCCTCCAGATGCCTCCTGTATGGAGAAACCAGTGGAATACATTGCTCAGGTGTGATTTTGGCCCATTCTTTCACACAAATTGCCTTCAAATCTTCAAGGTTTCGGGGCTCTCTTCTGTGAACTCGGTTCTTCAGTTCTATCGGGTCGGGTGATTGACTGGGCCGTTCTAGCAGCTTTATTTTCTTTATCTTAAATCAGCTGTGTTTCCTTTGCTGTGTACTTGGGATGGTTGTCTTGCTGAAAGATCCAGCCTCTTTTCATCTTCAGCAGCTGGCAGATGGCAGCAGATTCTAGTTCAGAATGTCTCTCTACTTTTCTCCATTCATTCTTCCTTCAATGAAGTCTGCCAGTACCACATGCTGAAAAACAGCCCCCACCATGATGTTCCCACCGTCAAACTTCACTGTTGCTATGGTGTTTTTGGGGTCAAGTGAGGGACCATTTCTCCTCCAAACATGTTGTGTCTTATGACATCCTAAGAGTTCAGTTTTGGTCACATCTGACCAGACTATGTTTTCCAGAATGTCATGGGTTTGTCCAGATGTGTTGCAAACTTCAAACCAGCATCTACATGCTTTTTCTTCAGAAATGGAGTCTTACGTGGTGTGTGTGCATGAAGGCTATGGCAGTTGAGTGCATTACTTCTTGTTTCCTCTTTAAAAGGATTTGTGTAAGTTCTCCTGTTATCTTTTGACAAAAATTGATTATTTCGTTCAAAAGTATTTTTCCATTAATCAGTAATCACTCGCATCAACAAACTGGTGCTCCTGTAAGCTCTGAATTTGCCGTTCATATCACTCATATCTACATCGAACGGGTTGGCTCGGTGGTGGCTACCATGTTGTGTCGCCATGATTTTACGTTCAGTAGAATAGGAAAGAGAAAGGGGGGAGTTGTCAGCTCCGTTTGAGGTAACACTTTTGAAAAGTCACCGCGGTGCTGTGAGGAGGAACCAGCGTTACACTGATGCTGCGTTCACGTCCAGTTGGGCAGACGGCCGTCAGTAACAAACCAGATGTAATTTTAATCACAGAAGCCGAGAGAAAGACGGTAAAACATGGGTCAGGGAAAACAATACGACATCACCACGACAACATATCAGATGTGGACTGAAGTCACAAACTGACAGACCACGTCTTTACATAGAGGCTTTTTTATGCCTTTACATGCAGCGGCGGTCATCCGTCTGTCCGGTTTCACGCGAACGCAACATGAAAAGTACTAGAGAGTTGCTTGTGATATACAATTGTTACACAATGTCCCTTTAACAACTGTACGTGCTGATTCCGGGTCTTTTTGAAGCTCTCCACGAGTGGTCCTGGGCTGTTGGAGAACCTTTCTGATTATTGTTCTAACTCTTCTGTCTGAAAACTTTCGAGGAGCACCTGGCTGTGGCCGGTTTATGATGATGCCGTGTTTTTTCCACTTCCGGATGATGGCCCCAATGGTGCTCACCGGAACTTTCAGAAGTTTAGAAATGCACCTGGAACCAGCGCCTTCAGTGTGTTTGCAATAATAAGGTTGTGTAGGTCTTTAGACAGCTCTTTGCTTGTACCCATCATGGAATGCTTCTTGTCTGACACCTTGGTGATGAGAAACCTTTTTAGGCATCAATCAGGACTAAACCAGCTGATATTACTTTGCACTGATAGGGTACAGGATTACTTTCTAAAGACTGACAGACTCCAGCTGCTTTCTTGGCTTTCTATATCTTGGTACCCCCTCCATTTCCTCATGTGTTCAATAGTATCCCCTGTGTCATTTCCCTATATTACACATAACTTCATTTATGGACATAAATGTTTGGATTTCTTTGTCTGTGTGCATTACTTGGGTTGTTGCTGACATCTGGTGAAAATTTCATGTCAATAGCTCTACTAGAAATATATTTTCTGAGAAAAAAGTTGACGTGTTCAATACTTTTTTTTACCCGCTGTATATTGCTCACATTCATGAATATGATGCACGACTGTCTAAGACTGTGCCTCTCTGCCCTGAAATGCGGGGTAAAAATGTTGTGTTTTCAGAGTCCTTTGAGTGGAGCTTGTGAGAATGAAGACAATGAGAGTGATGTGTGATTTTTAACTTCTCCTGCTCATTCCTGAAAAGCTTACTTTCAAAGATGTAAGTCTGCCGTCTCACAGCACTGCTCTCCTCTCCCCGTAGCTGAAATACTTATAAAAATGAACTCAGTATTACCATACTCTCCTCAGTCTGCCTGCCTTTCTGCTTTTTTTTTTCTTCCTCTAACTCTGATCCCTCTACCCTCTATTCATTTCTTCTCCTGGTTCTTCTTCTGTGCATTCTCTCTTCCAGTCTCTCCTCCCTCACTCTTTTCACTCCTTGTCCAATCACTGTGAAATTGCATGGCAGCTACTTGGGGATTTTTCTGACAGAGAAATTTGGCTCAGATCAAAATCACTAGTGAGCATTCCTGCATTCCTTTCCCAATTTAAATGATTTTTCCAGCTTCACAAGCACACCCATCCAGACAACCAGACAGTGACACTATATAAGTCTCCTGCCCTGTTTTTTTCTTTAGCGTGTTCCCTCTTTCATTTAATTTTCACTTTCTCTGTCACACACAGTGAGACATTCACATACATAGCATTATTCACAAGTAAAAGGGGTGTCAGAGAGAAATGTTAACAAGCAGGAGCCTAAACAGTTGTTCATTGAGAGTTATTGCCAAGTAGAGATGAAAAGGAGAGAATGCAGCCGGGGGTAGAGAGAGAAATGTGCAAGCTGATAGATGGGGTGACTGTTTAGCAAAGGCTATCCTTAAACATTGTTGATATATCTATACAATGCTATAAAATGCACTCTTGTATCTTATATCCGCTCAGAAAGAAGGCATCTGATTGTGAGCTCCTTGGAAACAGTGCAGCCAATGATGCATGTCACCATACTAAAGCCACAGAGACAAAAGGAGCTGCTGAGTTTGCTGGCAATTTGCATTTTCCCCTGAAATGTAGGGGACAGCTGTCTTGCTGAGATCTGGGTGTAGTGATGGACTCAGACCTAAACTTTGAAAAACACATCAAAGCGATCACTAAATCAGCCTACTATCACCTGAAGAACATCTCAAGGATAAAAGATCTGATGTCTCAGGAAAATCTGGAAAAACTAGTCCATGTATTCATCTTCAGTCGGCTTGACTACTGTAACAGCGTCTTTACTGGTCTACCTAAAAAATCTGTTAAACAGCTGCAGCTCATTCAGAACTCTGCTGCCCGAGTTCTCACAAAGACCAGAAAAGTGGACCACATCAGTCCAGTTCTGAGGTCTTTACACTGGCTGCCGGTCCATCAGTGAATAGACTTTAAAGTTCTGCTGCTGGTCTATAAAGCTCTGAATGGTTTAGGCCCAAAATACATCAGTGACCTCTTGACCCAGTATGAAACCTGCTAGACCCCTCAGGTCATCTGGATCCGGTCTTTTATCAGTTCCCAGAGTCAGAACCAGACATGGAGAAGCTGCGTTCAGCTTCTATGCTCCACATGTCTGGAACAAACTCCCAGAACGTCTCAGATCAGCCGAAACACTTAGTTTATTTAAATCCAGGCTGAAGACCCACCTGTTCTCAGCTGCATTTACGTAGATTTTATTCAAAAGTTAAAATCCGCACGTCTCTGTATTCTTTTAATCTTAAATGCTTTTAATTCTGAATCATGCTTCTGATTGTTTTTTTTTTTTTTTTTTGTTTTTTTTTTTAATCTCCCTTTTGCTTATAATGTTTTATGTAAAGCACTTTGAATTGTTCTGTACATGAAATGTGCTATACAAATAAACTTGCCTTGCCTGGCCTTGCCTTGAGATTACTATGTGGAGACAGCACAACAGGTTTGCCTCATCTGGCTTTCCATACATCTGATATTCATCCTGACCTTTGCAGCAAGCATGTGTCTGGTCCTCTTTGGGTTAAGGGGCAGAATCAGAGGGGGAGGGTACATCATAATCAGCTTCTTCAAATCCAACTTTTCACACTGCAAGCTGCCAGTTCCAAGCAAAAGCCTCAACCTGCAGTTTAATTCTTTTATCAAAACAACTGGTCATTTTTAGTAGCTACTGTTCATGTATCTATCAACACATCTCTCTTTCTTCAGAAAATAAACAGATTCTCATCTCTTCCACTCACGCACCATCCATTATCCCTCACGATCTCCTGAAATTCCTCAAGTTCAGTTGAAATGCATCAATTTGTATTTTTCTTCGGCAAAATATGTTCATACATGAATGCTAATGCCCAGGGTTGTTCTGAACTGTTTAGTGTTTTCTAAAAGATTAAAGGCAATCAATTTAAACCCACATACTCAAACTTTACATCAAAATGTTATTCACAAATGTTACAGCATCAATATTATAAGACTATAAAAATTGCCTATATTTGTAAATATGTGATAATTTTCCTGTTTTAACATGAAATGGGATAAATCAATTGTTTAAAAAAGGGCAAAAGGCCCTCATGAGAAACCGTGTGACTTATAAAATGAGCTGTTTCAGTCCTGCATAGAGATAATGCTGCTGAGTGAAAGAGTGTTTTAATATGCATGCATGGACATGAGAATACAGTGGTTGTGACCTTACAATCAGAAGAGATGACTTCAACTCACAAGGTCGCAAGGATCAACTTCAACAGTAGAAGTCTAATGAGAGACTCAAATGATTCACACCTATTGTGACCATATGCATTATAATGCATGTCAGCCTAACGATTTCTATGGCATAGGTCTGCTGCAATTCAAGGTAAGAAGGGCTTGAAGTATTATTCATGTACAAAGCTATTGTTTTAAGGCTGCCTTGTGGTCAAAGTCTATCAGTCTCTTTCTGAATTTCTTCAGTCTCTTTAATCTTGCACTGCTCTGAAGCCATCCAATAAAACACAAAATGACTTAAAAGTTACAACATTTGACATAAAAGCCTTTAAACAGTCTTCCGTCTCTGATCTTCTTTGCCTCCTCCCATTATATAAAATTATTCACTTTGAACTTTGTCACCTGTTGCATCACAGATCTTTATATTGTTTTGTAACCTTGTAGACCTTGCTAGATATTTTTGCTTTAATCAGCGTCACCAGTGCAGAACCAGGTCAAAGAGTAACAGTGCATGTTTTTACACTAGACTGTCTGGTTTTAAATAAGCTGAAGCTTTAATCACTCCCACAGGGCTTTTGAAAAAAAAAAAAAAATCCACCTTCTGAACTGCTGATAGGCAGATGGTTTAAGTTTTGATAACCACGTTTTCTCCATGTATGGCTTCTTTCCAGATTTTTTTAAACTTGTGGTAGCAGTGAAGGTAAAACTATACTTGGATTTAGATGTATTCATTCTTGTGAGATTGCCTCATCGTCTTTATTTTACATCAAAAGTATCTCTGTTATTCAGCTGCAGCAACAACAATAGTCTTTCTCTCTTGGACGGCATCATATACGTAGGTCAGTCTTGTGTAGCGACCCCTACTTAACGGGCGGGAAATTGCACTGCGTATCCAGCAGTATGACGGAGAACTATGAAGGCTGGAGGGGTCACCGTTGTAACGAAGTTGGATAACTCGTTACATAGTCGGAGAAGTATAGCCTTAATTTAATTAAAGCTGACACATTTTTTTACACTTGGCTTTTCTAACCTTGGTTGACTAAATTCAGGATTATTTTTCTCTCCCGCTTTAGCATTAAACTCTTTACAAAGTGGGAACTGTAAGTAATTCTGTGCTCCATATTTTCCTAGTTTGACTAGAAAGAGAAGAATGACCAGACCTCCTACTGCACATTACTCAGAGTGTCTGGCTCTGTCATGGTTTGGTCAAGTACTGACTAAAAACTGACTTGCGACTGTGAGACAGTACCATAAACTAAATAGAGTAAAACAAGGTAAAATCTCCCTAAATCAGTAAGTTTAGATAATCTTGAGGCACATTCTTTATTCAGATATAACATCCAATGTGCTTGCTTCAAAGGAAATTAGTTTCTCAGGCTATTTTGTGAAGGGGGCGAGCCACCTTGTCTAAAACAAAAGCCTTCACTGCCAAAATCATTAAAGATGTATGAGGTTTTTTAAATGCTGTAACTCTTACTGCACTCAATAAATTAATCATGAGATGAGAGGTGTCAGGATGCTGCTGGTCTACCACTACAGCTCTTCAGTATCCTGAGGAAACCCATGCAGATGTTTGATAAATTGAATGGAAATTCAACTTCGGAGTTGACCATCATAACATGGATTTTACATGTCTATTTGACCTATGGAGGAAAAAGATTTACTTCCAGTTTTAATAATTATTGTCACAACCACTGATTCCACTTTTTTCAAATTATCTTTAATTATAGATAAACTTAAATGACTCTTTGTGCTCTTCTTTCAAATTGATTTTTTTTTTTTTATATTATTTCTTAAAGGGACTTGAGGCAAGATTAATAATTGAAACTCGCGACTGGCGCTTCAGGTAACTGCAGCCACGAGCTAAGCCATCACGGGAGCGTGCACAAACTGAACCTTTAATGTTGTTTACTAACCTTTTTCTTCGTAGTTACACCTTTTAGTGTTTTTCAGTTGATCTGGATCGTTTGCTGACGGCAGAAGACTCCATAACTATCACTTACAGTGTTTGAATTTACCGCGACCGTCTTCTTCCTGTATCAAAACTGCAGATGCGGCGTCATTTGACGTCACGTCTGCAGGGCAGCGCGGGAAATTTGGCCACGGAATTGTAGCGCTTTATGCAGCACACAGCCTGTTCAAGGCAACGGAGAGAAGCATGGGTGGAAACGTTCTTTGTGGTATTTAGCGCTTCATCACTCATTAGCATTAAAAAAAATGGACATGCATGTTTGTTTGTTTTTTGAATTCCTGCCTCTAGTCCCTTTTACTGATTTATCAAGATACTGTTTTTCTTGTCACTCCATTGTAAGGGTGCACCACTTGCAGTTTTATGACCGATTACAATCTTCAAAAAGCCTGACCTACCGATATTGATTTTTGCTGATACCATTTTTTCTTAAACTGACAACATACAGCTTCAACGTTCCAATTCTTATTTTACTGAAAAACAATTAAATATAGCTGTGAAAAACTAAGTGCATATAAGGTAGGGCTCTCAAATACAGCATAAATGAAAGGTTTTGAGCATCCTATTCCAAACTACAAAATTATATCAGCTCCTTTAGTCTTAAATTTTTCACATTTTAAAACCAAAACTTCAGCAACAAATAACATTCCAGACCTGTTTTGAGCCTCTTACCAAAAGCAATAGCAATATTTTGCTTTTACGATACCACATGGTTTAATAAAATAATCTACAGGCCTTTATATTTGAGAGAAACTAGATTTAAAGATGGCTGTACCCAGTACCATTGGAGTCTTTATTAAACTTCTACATAAAATATTTTCTGTCCATTAAGTGCAAACACCACCAAGTTGTTGTGATTGATTGACATAACAACAATCTTGTTCTTGGAAAAATTGTGTGAAAATGATCAAACACCATCACCTAAATTACCTGGTGTTGTCATGGTGACTGTAGATCATCTGGCTGGATGGTGACTGTTGTCCCTAGACAGCCACCATACCAGAGAGTAACAACGCTGTCTGTAGAGTATTATGGGATGTATTTGCATCTGAGTGTTCTCTCCTGTGCGGCAAGTTCAATTTAAAAATGTTAACTGTGCCACCTTGACGCAGTTGTGATTCCTCATCTGCGTCACACAACAAAGCTTCTACAGTGACATTGTCGAAGCATCTGTTTTTCACAAGTTGGTCCAGCTGGAACGACAACCACCTAGTACTAATGACGTCACCAATTTGTGTACGCTCGAAATTACAAAACAAATGGAATGCACCACCAGCAACAGGGAACCTCTTTGATTGTGTTAGCTTTAGCTTTAACCTTAGCTTCATTGCTGGCTTCAAATGCTGTCTTACTCAGCTTTGAGGTGATTTTTCAAATGGTGAATGAGGTTTGCTGCATTGAATGTTTTTGTCGTATGCATGCAGACGTGAACTGGTTGGCATGCCTGTCAGTTAGCCTTACAGCAGAGCAAAAAAATTGGTGGATAAAATTGGTTGTACACGTATGTATTGGCTGATCACAGATTCCCCCAAATTAAGTAAATCTGTGCCAATTGATTGGTGCATCCCTTCTTCATTGTAGCACAAGTGATCATAACAAAGACATTATTGATTTAATTATGATTTATCAATTTATCTTAAATGAGACACAGTAAATAAATTGAGAACAATGAAGAAGAAAAAGAAAAGTTACCATGACATAAGGGACAATGGGGACACTTTACAAAATCTGAGCAGAAAAGCTGTGATCATAGCAAGTTGAGAATTATCTAAAGTCAGTTGTTGAGTTTATATAATGTTTATATAATATATAATATACTGTATAATGTTTATAAAATGTATTTATTTCTAAGTGAGTTTGTGTGAATGTGAGTGGTAGTAGGATGCAGTTGCTCCTGGCAGCAGGTCTGTGCACGTCCCCTGTCATGACCAATCATTGTCAAGAAGACTGCTCTACAAGCATACACACACACACACACTTACACACACTCTCTTTGCTTTTTCTAGTTATACAAGGGTCAGCTATGCAGTCATCCATGCCTGCTATTATCTTTGCTTTCAAACACACAGTGAGTGAGTGACATCAACAAGGTGAGGTAAAACTGTATGTAAATGCCTGGATATGTTCAGGCAATTCACCCTTAGGAAAAAGCTACATACTCAGTGGTCCTGAACATAATTCAAACATGTTTGTGAATTGAACATTCTTCTTTTCATATATGCGGTTGAATAAAACTGAACTGCACTGGTCTTTTCAAGCTGCACTAGGGGCTCAAAAGGTTACACTGTGCACTTACAAATGAGGAACACGTTTATCATACTGCACTTTTATACACACACACTGTGACTTGGTGCGACAGCACAGATACTTAAGTGCTTGGAAAGCACTCGACTTTGAATGCAAAATCCATAACTTTTAAAAAAATGCAGTCAGGACATTTTGCCAGATGCAATTTAGAGCAGAATCACGGTATGGTTAATAATGAAATACAACTGTCAACATAATTACTTACACTCATGCACGGACACACACAAAAAAAACTTCTTCCCTCACCCATTTCCCATCTCCCCTAGGTGATGTGGGTGGTCGGTCATCTCAAGCTGGGGTCTTGTACCTGAGGCTTGGGAACTTGAGGGTCCTCCACATTATCTTTGGTTATCCTAGGATTGCACTCTGCTGGAATGAGATGTCTGATGTTTCTCCAGGTATCTGCTGGAGCCACTTCTCTAGTGTAAGGAGCACCATCCCCAGTGCTCCCGTGATCACAGGCACTACCGCAGGCACACCACTACTACTTCACCTTCCGGGCTTTCTACTGCTCCTTGAGCACTTGTCTTTTTGGGTACGAAGCCTCAAGGGGGTGCATGTGGGGGAGATGAGCTGCGCGTTCTCGTTCATCTGGCTGTGCCTGACTGCTGCTAAAAGATGGATAACAAGTGCCTCTCAAACCCCAACTCAGACTCCAGTAAGACAAAGAAGAAAAGTTTTGTCTTGTGAGACGAAGAGAACCAAACTTGAGTCTGATCGGTGTTGTGCCAGAAAACACCCCCCCACGGCAGGGGGGCATTTTTTGGCACAACACCACCATCAGAGTAAGACGGTAGTAAACAACCAAGCAGCTTTTTTTTTATTTCTTTTTTTTTTAATTTGGAGGGAGCTCTGATCCACTCTGGGAATAAAACGGGACCCACAGTTGGCTTTCTTCTGACTATCAAGGTAAATGTGATGTATGATGGAAATAAGGATGCATAATTTTTCAATGCTTAGTTTTTAGCATGGAAATGTGGCAATATGACAGCCATATGACTGTTCCTGGGGAAGACATCCACTCTAGCCACTTGTTAGATTTAGTTGATGCAATAATTTTATAAGGTATTTGTGGTCTCAGCCTCTGAATTTGGATATTTGACCTACAAGCCAGTGTTAGCTCCAGTGAAAAGCTCCAGTATTGTAGGCTCAGAGTGTCACATTGTAATCAGGTAAGTAATCCAAAACACCTCCATAAGTGCCCCAAGCCTTTAAAAAAGTCTCTGTCTTGGTTTAGAAGAATTCACAATCATGGGAAGACTGCTGATCTGACAGTTGTGTAGAAAACCATCATTGACTCCCTGCACAAGTGGGAAAGACACAAAAAGTGATAGCAAAAGTAACTGGTTGTTCTCTGAGTGCTGTCTCAAAGCACATTAATGGACAGTTAAGTGGAAGGAAGAAGTGTGGAAGAAAACTGTGTACAAGCCGGAGGGCTGACAGCAGCCTGGAGAAGATAGTCAGGAAAGGGCCTTTCAAAAGTGTGGAGGATTCATAAGGATGGACCTGTGAGCTTCATTAAGTCCAGCATAAATGCAGCCGTCTACCAGGACATTTTGGAGCACTTCATGCTTCAGCAGACCAGATGTATGAGGATGCAGACTTCCAGCAAGACTTGGCACCTGCCCACATTGCCAAAAGTACAAAATCTTGGTTCAACAACCATGCTTGATTGGCCCGCAAACTCACCTGACCTGAACCCCATTGAAAACATGTGGGGTATTGTCAAGAGAAAGCTGAACGGGAAGAGACCAAACAATAAAGAAGAACTCAAGGCTGTGATTGAAGCATGTTTGTCTTCCATAACGCCTGAGATATGCCAGAAGCTGGTTGCATCCATGCCACGCCGGGTTAAGGCAGTCATTCAAGCAAAAGGGGCCCCAACCAAGTACTAAGTACAGATGCAAGATTTTACTTTAGGAGGCCTAACTTTTTTGTATTTAAAGTCCTTTTTAAATTGATTTCATGCAATATTCTAATTTTTTGAGTGTTAGAATTTGAGGTTTACTTAAGCTGCAAGTCCTAATCAGCAACATTCAAACAAATAAAAGCTTAAAATATATTTATTTGCATATTATTTGTATATACAATATGTAAATTGCACCTTTTAAGTCGAATTATAGAAATACATAAACGTTTTTAAAATATTCTAATTTTTTGGGTAGTACCTGCACTCCTTTAAGAGTTGTTTCCTATTGTGATCTAGGGGCCTGAAGTCCATAATCTGCACAGATGTTTCTACTGCTTATGGTGTTCCCTGTGTTATTTTCCTGCCAGTATCTTACACCTGCTGTTAAGTGCTGGATTGTTTTAGGGGCTTCTTTGCGCAGTCTGTTTGTTTTGGTAGATCTGGGCCTGCATTGCTCTGGTTCTCAAGGCTTGCTCCTGTGCTGCCATGATTAGTGCCTCTGTACTGTCCTTCAGTTAATCCCTCTCTAGCCATGAGTAGGACTTGTTTACATCTGCCACTTCAGCTATCTATTGGTGGTACATCCCATGCAAGGGTTTTTCCTTCCATGACGGTTCCTTCAACTCCTTCTCCTCCAGTTTCCACTGCCTGAGGCATTTATTTAGCGCTTCATTTATTGGGGCCATCTTCTTGAAGTATTTGTGGAGCTTGGATGTTTCGTTTTGGATAGTGTCTTTGATGCTCACTTGTCCTCTGCATCCCACTTTGTGCTTAAGTGTATTGTATACGATACAGCTTAATGCTACATTTACAGATCTGGGCATGAAAAAGTTCCCCTTTCAGCCGACTGCCAGCCACTTGTCTGCTAATTCAATCGCACAGAGAAACGCCTGTGTGCCCAGGGGAAACGATTTCAGAGCATAAATGAATGCCCGGAACAAGGACGTTTCCATACACCAAGTTTGGACACCATGCGTGATGACGTATTTGCAGGACAAATCGTTCAGCCAGTGATAGTGCAGTAATGGTGCACTATTAGTGCACCATTACTGCTCATTGCATATTTGGACTTTTACAAATGATGTGATGCACACTGATTAATCCCAGATTGAAATGACATACTGTAGTGTGTGAGAAGGCCAACACTGACAGCTTCAAAACCAGGTTATTGTTTACATCCATTCCAATGCAAGAACCTATGGAAATCTTATCTGCACCTGGCTGTAACAGACCACTAGTCTTTTTGTGGATGACCACATGGGATCTGTAATCAATAAACTGATTGTGCCTAGGATGTGCACTCCCAGATCAATCTCTATCCTGGAAAACTTCATCAGTGAAAAGAAGAAGTAGAACAAGTGCAGGTGGGGCTACTATAAAAGTAGCATTACTTTTTATTCTTCTTTTAAAAAAAAAATCAAAGATACATGAAGCATGGTTGAATCAAATGCATACATTTTGATACCCAAAATGTTATTGTTTGTAGACAATATTAATAATGTTTTTTCTTACATAACACATTCTAAGCTTCAAAACTGAATATGTTTTTAGAGTGCTCTGAACTTATATATGTTGAGTGAAAAAGGAAGATATGCTGCATCAGGAAAGCTAAACTAAGTAATCTTTTGCTTTTTCAAAAGGTGTGACTTCTCTTGCTATCATGTACAGTATAGTGTGTGTGTTTGGGAGTGTCTTTATATTGTTGTGTGGGCCAAAAACTGACAAAACACTTACATTGTGAGGACATTTGTGATTGTGGGGACATTTTGGCTGGTCCTCACTAAGAAAACCCCCTTTCGGGGGTCAAGATTTGGTTTTACAGTTTAGAACTTCTAGCAATTTTCTCAGTGACTCCCTACCGGCAGTTAAACTAGCATCCATCATGTATCGTACCTAAACTGTGAGCTCACTCCAGCCTGTAAAAGACAGTCTTATCTTGACTCTTGTTTTGTCCATTCCTTGCTTTCTTTTCCTCTCTTCCTCTAGTAATGTTTCCTTGCGTTTCTTTACCGAATCCGACATGATGCGCATTCAAAACACCTGCAGTGTTGATACCTGGTTTACATCCGGTTGCTCCGGATTCTACCTTTAAAAAACACCAAAATCCAAATATATGACAAAATAGAAAAGTCAGACCTTTGAAAGAGTTACATTTTTAAAACTTTGATAAGTAATTACGAGATATGCATGTTATTCCAGTGTGGCTTGTCATTAAAGCCAGTTTCCAGAGATGACTGTTGCCATTACATTAGACAACTGTCCAGCAGTGTAAATCCAGATATTCACGCTGCTTTCCATGTTGGCAGATACGAGGTAATAAGGACTAGTTCCCCAAGCAATGGTGGCGCTGCAAGTTAGCGCAACACACAAAATGCTCATCAGATTAGTCTATAAAATTGGAAAAGTAACTTAAAAACTTCACTAAACCCATTAAAATCCATTTTAACAGAGGTGAAAAACTTCTACTCGTAAGTCGTGACATCACGTCGGATTTCTGCAAACAGCACCATAGTCTGGTCAGATGTGCTGAAATGTAGCGATGTTTCCTAGAACTCATTGCAGGCATGCTTGTATTTCTTACATAGATCATCATGAAGAAGGTTTTGGTCTATAAAACATGGCAGAAAATGTCAGTCATGTCATCAGCACTTTAAAGGATAACTTTCTTTTTTTTTCATCCTGGACCTTGTTTCTGGGAGTTTATATGTGCATCTACTCTCCGGTAAAATTTCTGCATCACTTTAATCCCTTTGGGCAATATTTAGATTAAGTCATGTCAGCAGGAAGTAAAGCATTATGTACAGCAAAACTCTTTCATTTCACCAATACTATAAGTAGAATGAACAAACGAGTACTATTGTCCTGTGGGTCCAGAGTTTCGTGGATTGTAATGTGTTGTTGTCTGGGTAGCAAGCTGCTCTTCTCAGCTGTACTGCGGTGGCGCACATCAGGGAGCATGCATGGCCTTCAGAGTGTAGAAAAAGCCCCTAATAACAAATGGCTCACGTGACAATAGTGACTCGTTCATTTGTTCATTTGTCTTAAAGTATTGGTGAAGTGAAGGAGTTTTGATGCAGATGATGCCTTATAGAGGCCCACTCCTGTTGCCCCGTCTCACATTATATGGCTATACGCTGGAGGGCAACTTAGTCTAAATATCGCCCGAAGGAGTCAAAGTGATATAGAAATTTTACCGGTGAGTAAATGCATGTATAAACTTCGACATACAGTATAAGGTCCAGGTTGAAAAAAAGAAGGTTATCCCTAAATACTAATGTTTTAGCTCATTTACGTTGTTGGGCTAATGACAAACAAAATTTTGAGTCAGTATAACTCTCAAAATAACTGGGATATGGGATACTCTCAAAGACTCTGCTTTGCTGATATTATTATTTATTTTTATTTAGGTTTTGTTCAAATATATTCCAACAATTACAGCATCTTCAGAAGTCACATAATTAGCTGACTTTAGCTGACCTGTCTGCATGTCTGTCAGAAAGGCTGTTTTTATCCAAACTCTCAGTATTACCTTTATGTGAAAAAAGTAACCCCAAAAAATGCCAGAAATTGTTAATCAAGGAAAAAATAATCAATCAATCAATCAATCAATCAATCAATCAATCAATCAATCAATCAATCAAACAAACCTGTTTGGACTTCCCTGGAAGTTATTTGGGATACTTCACAAATGTAGAAAAGGGAATTCTGGTCGGACAACACTGAACACAACTGAAGTTTTTACTCATTAAGAGAAACATTGCATGTGGTGCAACACCATTACTCCTGGAACTGCATGCCCACAGTGAAGCATGGTGATGGCAGCATGATGTTCTGTGGATCTTTTTCTGACAATTGGTCAAAATTGAAAGAAAAATGGATGGTAGTGGATGTTGGCTCATTTAGGAGGAAAACTGCTTCCACAAAACGGAGACCAAAAAAATAGGTTCACCACTGCAAAAGACACACCAAAGATATCCATTCAGAGGTGGTGGGATTGTCTCAATTCCTGCTTTTCTATTAGAAATGTGTTTGCACCATTAAGCAGCAGGCTTGTCATGGTAATCAGAAGATGCCCCCCCCCCCTAAAAAAAGAAATAGAAAAACAGAAATAAAATAAAATCCACTTTACTCAATTTATTGGATCATAAGGCAACAAAATGGGAAAAAGGCCAAAGGGGGTGAATGCTTTTCATAGCTCTGTACTTACACCTTGATGTCAGCAATAAGGAAAGCATAAAGGGTAGATAAGCACTAAAGTCTCTAATTATCAATGGGTAGTAAACCCAAAACTGATGGTAAATGGTAAATGGACTGTACTTATATAGCGCTTTTCCAGTCATACTAACCGTTCAAAGCGCTTTACACGACATGCCACATTCACCCAGTCACACACACAATCACACACACATTCATACCCTGATAGGCACATCGGGAGGCAACTTGGGGTTCAGTGTCTTGCCCAAGGACACTTTGGCATGTAGTTATATGTGTAGATATGTAGATATAATGAATCACTGCTTAAAATGAGTAAAACTAAAAGGGAAAAGGAAAAGACAGTCGAGGAGTTGGGATTATTTTTTTCTTTCAAAATGTAATTTAAAGGATAGAAATGCTTGATGCTACAAAGGTCCTGAAACAAACTTGCTGGGGCAGCAAGAAGGAAGGGGCATATACTCAAAAATCTCTGGATGTCTGTCTCTTCAGATTCTATTACAGTGGACTTTCACATCATTACAAAACCCACAGTCTTACACTTTGTGTGTGCGTGTGTGCTGTGCAGGTCATGATAACCTCTGCAGATTCCAAGGTATAACACCTGATGCCCTCACAGCATACATGCACATACACACTCGCACATTTTTTATATCCATGTGGGGACCGTCCATTGATGTAATGCATTCTTCAGCCCCTCTCTCTAACCTCAGCCATGATAACTAAATACCCCTAACCCCTTCCCTTAAAACTAACCATAACTAATTCTAACCCTGACCCTTACGAATCACTTTGTACCCTTGTGGACCAAATTAGGTTTCCTGGCTTACAGGAAATCCTTGTAAGTTGGTGGGCAATCAGGTTTTATGTCCCCATCATGGTATATAAGCACACTCACTCACACACACACACACACGCACCCCCACACACACACACACACCACACACACCCGTACACACACACGCATCTTCGAAAGGTGGTGGAATTGATTTCACATAGAACAGTCCAATCCAAAGTTAGTTATTAGAGCTACAGTACCAACCTCTAATACCCGGCTCACCTGCATCAGAAGTCTGTTTTTTGTGGTCCAGTCAGCCTAGATATACTTGAAACAATGATAAAGACAAAAAAAGAAAAATTGATATCCTAGTTACTTCATTGACAAGAGTGGGATAAATCATATGAAATAGTAAACAACTTTAATGGTTATTATTAGTATTATTATTATTCTATTTTATTTTTTTAAATAATTGTTATTATTAAGGTTGGTCCAGGGTTAACAGCAGAAATCCCAGATCAAGGCGATGGCCAGTTCAGTAACACTATTAAAAGAAATTCCCACTCAATGGCCCTCATTTATCAAATGATCGTACGACGAAAAACTGTGCTTATGACCATTTCCATGCAAGACTCGGCATTTATTAATTTGGACATGATCTCAGGATACGATCAAATCTCACGACAGCTCTGAGTTCGTGTACGCAAGTTTGAGTCAGTGAGGGTTTGCAGTGCAGCACAGCAGAACATGAAAATAGTTATTAATAAAACCTCAAACTATCATCTAATCATAAGTATTCACATATACAGCACTAAGCATGAACCCATTTGCAAAGAAAAAAAAATTGCATGTTTTGTATTGCGATACTCAAAAAAGTATCGATTCTGATATTTTTTCCGGCTGGTATCAAAGTACCCCAAGGTCCAATCTCTATGCCCATTGATGCACCAGGAGCCGCTCTGCAGCCCCCACTGGAGATACAGAGGAGACTGGAGTTGATCTGACGTTTCTTAATCTATACCTTAAAGTTGTATAAGTGCCCAATCAGTAGACTGTCTCTTAGCATTAAAAAGTAGGGTTAAAAAAAAAAAAAATTGGGGATAGGGGGGGAGAGGATATGTATCGTGAGGGGGAAGGAAAGAGGAAAAAAAAAAAAAAGAAAAGGGGCGGAGAAGTTTAAAAGAAGAAAAGGGAAGAAAAGAGAAGAAGAGAACAGAAAGAAGGAACCCGAAAACTCCACAAACCACGAAGGCCTTAATAAATGCAAGTCATCTTTTCTTCTGTCCCTGTCTGGGTCAGGGACAAATCCAACCGGCCTCCACCTGTCAGTGCGCAGTGGTTGGACTCATGACAGGTGGGGGCTGGTGAAACATCTTTTGGTTGCAAGTTTCATATTGGACCACTTTTTCTTGACCCACTGGCTAAAGAGTTGTGACATTGCTATCGGTTGTGGGCTATTGTTAAATTTCATTACTAATAAAATGAAAAAAACATATAAGCCAGGCCTGGATTGAAAGCTTTATTAATATCTCAGTCGGAGTCGTTCAACACCAGTGAGGCTGACTGGTCCTCTTCCATGTAGTGTTTTTGTGCACGTCTCTGAGTCTGGTTTTAAAGCTGCCAAGCAGCACCTCTTTAATTTTTCCCACCTCAAAAATGAGGAACTCTGTCTTGATCCCCCAAAAGTTTCTTTTTTGGCAGAATCTCTCCTCTCCTTGGGTCAACCTCAATGGGTGAAGCCTCTGAACAATGCATATTTAAGGGCGTAACCGTGGGTGTGACATTTAAATGACTATTGATTTCAGCAGAAGTATTTATCAAGACTCTTTTGTTCATACGATGAGATTGGTCCGATACGAATGTTTTAATAAATCATATGTGGGTCCAATCATACGATCCTTTTAATGATCAAATGTGCACTCATTTCTACGCTCATTTGATAAATGAGGACCAATGTTCCTATCTGCAACCAATCAGCAGGACGTGGTAAACACCTAAGTGTAAAGGCAAAAAATCAACTGATTGTCATTATATATATTTTTGATTTGTCCTTCAGACTGGTCACTTCATAAACAAAACGAAAATCACAAAGGTAATTTCAATATATAGAAATGATTATAAAGATAAGTACACAAACTGTAGACCAACATCCTTACTCGCGCAATTGTCCTAAATTTTAGTAACTTTTTTTTTACACCTGACTTGAAAACTTCCTTGACAAGCATCAAATAGTTAATCAGTGTCAGTATAGCTTTAGAACAAAAACAACTACCTCTATGGCTATAACTGAAGCTGTAGAAGAGATTGCCAATGTGTAGGAGCAGAAAAACATGCAGTTGGAATCTTTATTGATTAAAAAAAACAAAAACTTTTGGCAATATCAGCAACTCCATTTTATCCAAAAACATGTATGTAAATATGGGAAAATATGCATCAGATTGTCTTGGTACAGTATTGCTTGTGGTCTTCCCTGGGGGTCTGTTCTAGGACCTATACTGTTCAATGTTTACATCGATGACATATTCGATGCATCTCCGTCACTAAAACTCATGCTCTTCGCAGACTATACATATTCTTCAGCAGGAATAACTGCCCTGAATTAGGCACAAAAAAATTTATTCTTTAGGAGTAATAATACAACATAAATTATCTTGGAAAGCCCACATCAGACATATGAAAACAAAAATCTTCAAAAGCCTCTCAGTCATAAATAAAGTCCAACAATTTCTTCATGTTCATGCACTGTGTACTTTATACTACTTTCTAGTACTCCCATACTTTACATACGTACAGTATTGTATTGAAGTTTGGGGAAACAGTTACCAGTGCACAATCAATCCATTAATCATAATACAAAAAAAATAAATTAATTAATTAATTGAATAAATAAATAAATAAATAAATAATTTTTTTTTAAAATGTGCGTCTAATTCATAACGTTGGTTTTCTAGAATCCACTCATGAGTTGTTTATTTGGTCTAATCTGTTAAAATTCAATGACCTTGTAAAAAAAACACACATTGATCAACTTATTTAAGGCCTTTAACAAATTATTACCACTCAGAATACATTTTTTTTTCCATTAGGGAGGGAGAGTTCTCACAATTTGAGAGGATTTGGAGATTTTATAGTACCTAAGTTTCACACTAGCATTTTTGTGTCTGTACAGAATGTGGAGTGAAATTCTGGAAAACCTGGGTATGTATGTATATATATATATATATATATATATATATATATATATATATATATATATATATATATATATATATATATATATTCTGTATATATATGTATGTATATATATAAAAAAGCAATGTCCAAAGTGTCCACAGATTAAAGTTACAGTGTAAGCATATACTCTATACACAGTATAGAGGGTCTTAACATACTTGTCGAATCAATTGTGTTTTTTATTACCTCTCGGGTATTGTTTCTTGTTATATCTCACACAGGCTTCGCCCTCTACTGGACTCTATTGGTACAACTCTCCTCCAATTGCGTACACGCAATGGCCCACTGAAATTTACATGTATGTAGCCAGCCAGTAGGGCGTCTACCTATAAAGGCAGGTGCACCACCAGCTGCCCTCATTCCTCTTCTTTCATCATCGGCGAGTGCCCACTGACACACTATCTCCTAGGAAGAAGTCGCGCTCCATGAACTCATCATCTCGAAAGGAAGCAGAGCGGGAGTCTGAAGACGCCATGGAAGAGGAGAGCTCTGCTACCACCTCTACTTCGCCTACCAAAACTGCTCAGCTTCCGCTGCAGACTTGCCGTCTGGGCGAGATGGAAGGGAAACCTCTCTCGCCGGCGGCTCAATGGTGTGAGGCGCTGCCCCTGTCAGACTCGACACCTCGAGTGACATTGCAGCGGAGCGTGCTGGACTTCTCTGCCCCCTCCCACTGCCTCCAAAGCCTGTGAGCCGTCTCCGCCAGGAGTTACGGCCCGGCTGAACCACCTCGACCTGCTTCCGTCCCCCCAGCGCTTCCTAAGCGCTATGTGAAGGCGTCATGGCCGGAGCCGCTGAAGACCTGGACGACAGTCTTGAAGGTGACGTCTTTCCTGCGTGTGCAGGGCCTAACAGCCTGCTCGAAGACGCTGACTGTGGTCCTACTCCGCTGGCTGATCAGGATCCAGGAAACCTCTACCAACGCTGCAGTGGATGCTACAGCCCGTTGCTACTAGCAGTAGTAGCGGTTAGCATCAGCAGCTAACATGGGTGTGTTGGCGTAGCAGCGGCAGCTTCCTTCCCCCGCGACGCCCCCCCTCCCCCGACACTGTGGAGTTTCATCGGTTGCACTTCGGCCAGATGAACACCTCATTCAGAGTCACTACTGCTGCCGGGCGTGTTTTGTCCACCGTGTTTTGAACACCGTCAGCAAGAAGCTTCTCCGCGGCGGATTCCCCAGTGAACCACTACAGGCCCCGGACGACCGGCTTTTACAACGCCCCGCACGGGACCTCAACACCTGTCGGCGTGCTGCGGGCAGCGAAGCTGGCCTGGGACACCCAACAACCTAAGTGACAGTTATGGGAGAGCCAACAAGGGCAAACCGCCTCGCCGTCCTCCCTCATTGTTCTTATGGTTCTTTTAGTGTAGATGTTTGATACAGTATGTTTTAATAAAACATGTTACTCCACTACACGGGGAGTGGTTTTCCCTCCCACTTCACCATGCTCCCGGTTAGCCGTGCGGCCCCGACCGATGTAGCTTACGCTTCACCCCTATGGGCTGCAGGTAGCTTGTGCACCGTTGTGGGCCTAACATCCCAGGCCCCTCCGTTACAGTTTCACAAGCACAACCACACAAGACAACCTCTGCTGTCTCCGTTGTGGTAGCCACAATGGAACAGTAGAGCGCCGTTGTCAACCGGTTAGAGCCACCATTACCCCTCTTTATGAGCGCTTCAACCATCGGTGACGCATACAGAAATGTCACCGCACCGAGTGCATGATGGGGGACAGGGCTCTTGCTCTTCTCAGTTTCTGCAGGAAGTAGAGTTGCTGTTGTGCTTTCTTGGCCAGGACTGTGATGTTGGTGTCCCAGGACAAGTTTTTGGGAGATGTGGACACCCAGGAACTTGGTGCTGCTCACCCGCTCCACTTCAGCAGCTTTGATGATCAGTGGAGCATGCTGGGCAGGCACTCTCCTGAAGTCTACCATGATCTCCTTCGTCTTCTTCACATTCAGATGGAGATGGTTGTTCTTGCACCACGTGGCCAAGTGGCTTGCCTCACTCCTGTAGTTTGTCTCATCGTTGTTGTTGATGAGACCCACCACAGTCGTGTCATCTGCAAACTTAATCAAGCGGTTGGAGCTGAATGTTGGGGTGCGGTCATGGGTCAGCAGAGTGAAGAGGAGGGGGCTCAGCATGCATGCTTGGGGGTTCCCCGTGTTCAGCGTGATGGTGCTGAAGTTGTTGCTGCCGACCCGAACTGTCTGTGGTCTCCCTGTCAAGAAGTCCAGCAGCCAACTACAGAGGGAGGTGTTGAGTCCCAGCTGGACCAGTTTGACAATGAGCTGCTGGGGGATGATCATGTTGAATACTGAGCTGAAGTCGATGAACAGCATTCTGACACATAAGTCCTTGGTCTCCAGGTGGGTGAGGGCCGAGTGAAGGGCGGTGGAAATGGCATCATAGGTTGAGCGGTTGGACCGACATGCAGACTGCTAGGGGTCCAGAGTGGGGGGGGACCTGATGTGGTGCATGACTAGCCGCTCAAAACACTTCATGATGTTGGGGGTGAGTGTGACAGGGCAGTAGTCATTGTGGCAGGTGGGGGACGACTTCTTTGGTACCAGGATGATGGTGGCTTTGAGGCACGTCGGGACGACAGCTTGTCTCAACAAGATGTTAAAGATGTCTGTGAAGACAACCGTGAGCTCCGCAGCACAGTCTCTCAGGACGCGACCAGGAATCTCGTCGGGACCGGGGGCTTTCCTGGCGTTGATCCTCCTGAGTGTTGTCCTCACACTGTCCGAAGATAGTGACAGAACCTGGTCATCGGGGGGCGGAGGGATCCTTGTGCTGGAGTGCTGTTGTCTGCCTCAAAGCGAGCAAAGAAGTTGTTCAGCTAGTTCAGCAGGGAGGGGGAGTTGTCGCGGGTCTGGGGGGGGGGGGGGGGGGGGGGGGGGGGGGGTCGTCGTAAGTGGCTGCGTGTCTGAACATGCTCCAGTCAGTGGTGGAGAAACAGTCCTGGAGAGCCTCTACTGACCCCTCTGGCCACACCCGGATCTCCTTCTTGGCTGCTTTAGTCACCTTAACCAGCGGTCTGAGGGATTAGCATAACAGTGGAGTGGTCTGAGGCTCCCAGGTGGGGGAGGGAGAGGGCTTTGTAGGCTTCCTTCTGCATAGTGTAAACATTGTCCAAAATGTTGTTACGTCTTGTAAGATAGTTGACATGTCCATGTAGTTGTGGAAGCACACTCTTGGGGTTGGCATGGTTGAAGTCCCCGGCCAGGATGAGGAAGGCATCAGGGTGGGCTGTTAGCTGCTCGCTGATATGCTGGTGAAGGTTGTTCAGTGCCCTACTCCTGTTGTTGGCTGAGAGGGATGTAGACTTTAAAATTCCCTTGGCAGGTAGAATGGCCGGCACTTGATGATCATTATCTCCTCCAGTGATGAACAGTGTCTGCAAACCACCACTGCGTCAGAGCACAAGGCATCATTAATATAAACACACAGTCCACTGCCACGAGTCTTCCCCCCCCTTGATGAGTGTTCTGTCCGCTCAGAAGCATGTTAGCTGTGCTAGCTGAATAGCATAGTCCGGAATGCTGTCGTTGAGCCAGGTTTCCACAAAAACAAGGACATAGCACTCACCCACAGACTTGGAGTGTGTCCTGAGTAGGTGTATGTGGTTCAGTTTGTTGTCCAGCAAGCGTACGTTGGCCAGGGTGATGGACGGGATAGCCGGCCGGTGTGGTCTGGCGGCTAATCTAGCTCGGATACCACTGTGCTTCCCCCCCTTCTGCGTCTTTAGATTTCGTCCGTGGTGAGTCCACTGCGGGCTGGGTGCAGCTGTGGGGGCTGGGAACTGAGCAGGGCTCCGGAGCAAACCACAGTCCCGCAACATTTTTGCATCCACCGGAGTTATTTTGGTGTTTCTGCAGATGTCGAGCAGAAACTCTCGGGAGTACTGTATATGCGGCTATAGATAGAAGGGCATGACGAGGATGATGACGAACAAACACACACAGACTTAGTACACAAAGAATACAAAAACACAGTTGTATCAGGTGCGAGCGAAGCCACTCCATGTACACGCGCCGCCATCTTGCCAATAATTAAAAAAAAAAATTCCAATGTACATTGGTTAAAGCACTTTGTTTCCATTTTAGGTTCAGGTAAATTTATGCAAATAAGGAATGAACTATAATTTATGTACTGTTCTTTTTGTTTCGTTATAGATGAGAATGTGTGGGATTAAATAAGTTCTCTTCTTCCCTCTCCTTTTCAGACCTTAACTAAATTACAGTACTTTTGATTTTGTTTTTGTTCTGTAATAGCAGTGTGATGCTGTGGTATGCAGATCGTGTGTTCATTGTTTTAAGCTGTCTGATAAAAAGGAATGAAATGAAAATGAAATGGCAAAAAAAGGCAAATCTGACAGTCAAAAAATAAATTAATAAATTAATTCATTAATTAAAAAAATCACTGGAGGTGGTTTACATGTCTATCTTTAGAGCTGCTGGTCAGCGCCTGTCGTGGCCATGAGGAAGTGCCAGAACAGGAACCAGAACAGGATCCAGAACCAAAACAGTCATTTTTAACTGTGAAAGAGCAATGGGACAGAAGAGAGCAGGCAAGGTGAAGACAGCTGGAGACTCAGGAGGAATTGGCTTGACAGCAGTCCTGACTTTTCCATCCTTTCTTCCAGATCCACAGACATACAGAAAGAAAGCAAAAGAGCAAAAGACAGAAATTTCTTTTCTCACGCTGCCAAGCATTAATGTGGCCAAAATTATCATCATGCCCAAATCCCTCCAAAGATGCCAAACTCCACTGCCATTTTCTTGTTCAGGCAATTGACCGATACAAGTGCATAATACATAACATTTCAGTGTTTCCCCATGATATCATTTTTGGCAGTGCAAGCATTTTGATGCGATACTAAAACTCTCCATTGAAAATAAATAAAAATGAAATTCTGTGACAGCACACCGTGTGGGGATAAAGTCCTCCTGTTAA
Organism: Atherinomorus stipes; assembly: GCA_023101725.1. Classification (NCBI taxonomy): domain Eukaryota; kingdom Metazoa; phylum Chordata; class Actinopteri; order Atheriniformes; family Atherinidae; genus Atherinomorus; species Atherinomorus stipes. The sequence goes on from JALJCO010002339.1 coordinate 1,581,976, forward strand.
ATCGACATGCAACTTTCTGCCAAAGATTAAACCCAGAGCAGCGAGAGCTCTAATCTGTGATGTTATCAAGGGACAGATGCTGGAGCTCTTTTCCTGATAATGAGTTACAGACCGGCTCACTCTTGTTTACGGTTTTTCACAGTCACTTAAAGCCTCCCAAGACTATATGATACGAGTTTGATAATGGTCTGAACTGATAGACCTAAGGGAAAATGAGCTTCATGGCGGATGACTTCTTTTTATGTCATATTGTGTGACACATTAGAGGATAGCCGAAAGTGCCTGTTGGGCATATATAAAGATATATGCCCCATTAGTTTATCCATTTTCTGCCTTACACTGAGCATTTTGGACTATTCTGGTAACAGGTTTGATTGTGACACTAAGCTCAGTGATGCTGATCACAGTGCTGAAGGCTCTAAAAATTGGTGATGCAATTTAATTTTCCCAATCTTCACATTCCATGACAGTCGTATCTATTGAACTGTTTTTATTTTACTTTTCTTTTGTCTGTGAAGAACTATACTTCAGTCAGTTACTTGTAAATGTGCCTAATAAACAAGAAAACATATTGTACATTCTGGAGAGAAAGTCTACTTTTCTTGTACTTTGTTTCAACAGCTGGTCATGCTGAAAATACCAGCAAGCAGTAAAGATGTGCATTATGATAAATCCTGAGACAATAGCCCCACTTCAACAAGACTGAAGACCATTTGCAGAGTTTCAGCTGTTAATCTTTCTTTTTCTAATCAACATATGCTAAACACAGAGTTTGTCCTATGTGTTATCAGGATTGTACAATGTGCATTATGATGATAACTGAACACATCCATTTATAATTACAAGCAGCTGACTAATGCCTGGCCATTCCAAGTAACACTCATATCTGCTCAATATTTTTTTTTAAAGAATTTTTTTCTAAAAACTACAGCTGTGTGAAAAAGTGTTTGCCCCCTTCCTGACATCTTAGTTTTTTGCATGTTTGTCACACTTAAATCTTTCAGATCATCAAACAAAATTTTAATGTGAGTCAAAGATAACACAAGTAAACAGAAAATGCAGTTTTTGAATGACGTTTTTTATTGGGGGGGGGCTCACACAGGACCTCCATGGCCCTGTGTGAAAAAGTGATTGCCCCCTCTGTTAAAACATAAATTAACTGTGGTTTATGACATCTTTGGAAAGCTGAATTCAATTTCTCTAGCCATACCAAGGCCAGATTACTGCCACACCAGCTCTCAATCAAGAAATTACTTAAAGGTGCCATGACATCAAATTTCACTTTTCTGGGGTTTTGGGTGTATAATATGATCTGTTGTGCACTGATGAGGCCATGTGAATGTCTAGAGTGAATATCAAAGTTCCTGTTTATGGTCAGTCAGCTTTGTCTCTCTGTTCAGAAATGATTGAATCAGACAGCAGCTTATCATTCTACGTAGTTCTATCATTCTATGCAATTCAGTTGCTCCAATTAGAGCATGCAATCAAGTAAACATCAAGAAAGTAAGAAAAGGAACATCAAACCAACAGTAAAATATGGTGGTGGGAGTGTGATGGTCTGGGGCTGTTTTGCTGCTTCAGGACCTGGAAGACTTGCTTTGGTAAATGGAACCATGAATTCTGCTGCCTACCAAAAAATCCTGAAGGAGAATATCCGGCCATCTGTTGGTGACCTCAAGCTGAAGCGCACTTAGGTTCTGCAGCAGGACAATGATCCAAAACACACCAGCAAGTCCACCTCTGAATGGCTTAAGAAAAACAAAATGAAGACTTTGGTAAAAGTCCCCACCTGAATCTAATTGAGATGCTGTGGCATGACCTTAAAAAGGCGGTTCATGTGTAAAAACCCTCCAATGTGGCTAAATTACAACAATTCTGCAAAGATGAGTGGGCCAAAATTCCTCCACAGCACTGTAGAAGACTCATTGTCAGTTATTACCAACGCTTGATTGCAGTTGTTGCTGCTAAGGGTGGAACAACCAGTTATTAGGTTTAGGGGGCAATCACTTTTTCAAGCAGCTGTATGTGTTGGTTATACCTGACTTACACAACACAAGCCATGCATTACATATTACCCAAGAGTAGAATGTGGGGACGTCTCTAAGATTTAAAAGATAACGTTCTATTTTCCAACCTGGACCTTATTTCTTGGAGTTTATTTGTGCATTTACTCACGGTACAATTTCTGTATCACTTTGACTCCTTCGGGCAATATTCAGATTAAGTCACCCTCCAGCGTGCATCCATATAATGGGCGATACAGGGCAGCCTCTCTATAAGGCATTATCTACAGCAAAAGTCATTCATTTCATCAATACTTTAAGTAGAATGAATGAACAAACGAGTTCTATTGTCCTGTAAGTTCGGAGTTTTATGGATTTCAGTTTGTCGGTGTCTGGGTAGCAAGCTGCTCTTCTCAGCTGTACTGTGGCTGTGCACACCGGGAGGGCACGCAGCCTGTAGAACGTGGAGAAAACCCTCTAATAACTTACCAAGAACTAACTCTATTCTACTTAGAATTCTACTTAGAATTCATTTATTTTACTTAAAGTAGCCTACTGGTGAAATGAAGGAGTTTTGCTGCAGACAATGCCTTATAAGGTGGATTTCCATTACACATTTCTTAAATGTCGAGAAAGTACAACTGCGATATGCAGATGTTTCCATTGAATGGTGTGAGCCATAATTCTCGTAAAATCCCATCCCGCAAGACTCAATTTTTTTTAGGAGGATGGAGATAAACATGCTGTGTTTTAGAGCTGTGGTTATACAGCGGTTGATACTAAGGCACAGTCATAAGATGCCATCCGTGGTCACGCATTATTATACCGTGGTAACATATAATTAACATGTGGAGACGAGCTAACTGAGTCTTGGTGTTACAAATGTGTGGAAACTACATAAACAGCTGGTGGCCAGTCGTTACTAATACATGAAGAACTTAAACCATCTGTATAATGTCCAAAATGAACCCAGCTTTCCGAGTTACGGCGATTTGGGGATTTTTCATATCATATATGACTGGTAAAACTTTCTCCATCACTCCCATTTCACAGTTAATGCCTGTAAATGATCATAAACATCATAATCAAGAAGGAATAACTGGGTTTTACCCCTCTACATTATGCCTGATGGTGTTCAAATGCGATAAAAGTGTTTCCATTACAGTTTTGCAAAAATATGCTTTATCGAAATGTCTGAATAACCACCTCATGAAAGCGTAAAAATTTTTTTATGATATTGGAGTGTTTTTTCAAAATGTAGGTGTTTCCATTCACGGTTTTTAATTGCGATATTTAGGTTTTACACAATTCCAGGTGTAATGGAAACCCAGCTATAGTGAGGCTCTCCCATTATATGGATGTACACCAGAGAGTGGCAAATATCACCTGAAGGAGTCAAAGTGATACAAAAAATTTACCAGTGAGTAAATGCACGTATAAACTCCTAAAAATAAGTTATCCTTTAAAGACGGAACAGGGGGGCTTAACCCTCAGTTAATGACAGTTGTTTCTTTCAGCTAGCGGTGAAATCATGACGATGAGTTGTAAGCAATGTTGAAGGGCAGTTATTGTTTTGATCTCCAGTAACTGTAATGTTTTAGACACAAAGCCATGCGGGGAAGTTACCACCACCTCATGCTCCTTTGGAGTTCTTCTGGATACAATGAAATAAATGTTGGAAGCTTCTTGCCAATGCAACTAAACACCACACCTCCGAGGAGCCAGTCGCAGGTTGCTGCTCTGCAGATAGATTCAACCAGGATATGATTTTAATCTATCTACGGGATCTTACAACAAGAACTGCAAGGCAATTTACTGATATTATAACTGATTAGATAATCCTAGAATAAATATTAAAATGATCAGATATCCTGAGCAACAAAGTGATGTAAAATATGATTTTGCTCTGGTTCTTGTTAACAGCTGAATCTTATACAAGGTGCTATAAATATTTTGGTAGACTGGAGTAACATTACAACCATCCAGCTTACTAATAATAAAAGCAAGCACAGGTTTCTCAAACATGTCCTGAGACAGAAGCAAATTCACCCAGGCAATATTTTTCAGTTGATTAAAAAGAAGATTTATTCACTTTTTGGATGTGGGCAGCATAGTATAAATTAGAGTCTATGATCACGACACAACTGTTGTAGCAGATGGTTTGTTATACAGAGCCATCTGGGAAATCATCTGTGGAAACTGCTTGGAAAAGGGCAGGTACCTCCAAAAAATATTTAGCTGCAAGTCCAGAGAAACTTCGCTCACTGTGTAATGTGAGACTTTATCCAATCAGACCATCAAAGGGAAAACTGATCAAATTCTTTCCCAACCCACTCAGAAGAAGAGCAAAAACAGCTTCACAGCTGAAAAAGCTTCAGTGTTGTTCATGGCTTTTTTTCCCCTTAAAAAGTAAATTTGAAAAAAGCTAATCCCACTACAGTAAAACTTGTCGCTGTCATTATGGGATATCATGCCATGGCCACAAACACATAAACTTGCTTATCAGCTTGAATGTTTCCCTTGTGTAGCTACTTACAGTATAACAAGAATTTAGCTTCTTTGGAAGGAAAAGTATTAAAAACCTTAAGTGGTCTAAGCCTTCGTTAAAGAACCACCTCAACATGATTTGACCGAACTTATTTATAGTATGACCCTTGAGAGATGGCCCTTTGGATGAACAACAACGCACACACACACACACACACACACACACACACACACACACACCCACACACACACACACAACAAATCTTTTACTGACTTGACCTCTGGTTTTGACAAACACACCTCATTCTTTTTGTTTGGCAACTTTAATATGAGTCTTTGGTGACACATAGGTAAAACTGGTGCAATCATAAACTTTAGACTTGAAGTTTAATTAATGAACATTTTACTACTGAAGATGGAAGTGCTGACAAACACTGACTGATGGTAATGACTTAATTACTGGTAGCTATTATACACATCATCAGTGTTCACATCATCAGTGTAGACATAGAAAAATATAACGATAGCATCACTGTGCCAGGGAAATCCAAGTGAAATGAATGTGATGAAGATTTGTAATGTGAAGTGATTATGGCAAAAGCAGAATTGCCACGAATCCACTGGATTGGTTTGGATATACAGTGAGGGTTGCTATGATGGGTAAAAAGCATATTTGAGCAATCATGTGTGTGGAAATGATTGGAACGTGAGCATGTAATACACTGGCTTTCTCTCTCTTTGTTCAACAGACAGTAGGTTGTATTGAGATACTGGCTTAATAAAGCGTCAATAATGACCATCTGTTGTCCTAAATGTACAGATGCTCTGAAAAACTTCAACAAGAGTTGAAAATACATGTAGCACAGATAATGATTTTAAGAATACTGAATTATTTTAAAGTTAAGTTTTACCTTAGACAAGCGAAGAGTACAATCCAAAAAATAAGAGAAAAATCAGGAAATAATGCAAGACTGTCTACATATATATGACACAAGGTGGTGAAAATTCCACACAGGCTGATTTGAGCAAGTACTCTCACTCTCACTTAGTCATTTAAACTACTGTTTTTATGTTCAGATTATTCATATTGAACAATACAATCCTATAATCCTGTCTAATGAGAACAAGATGAAAAATTATTAGGTGCTCTCATGTTGAAAAAGACCCCTTTTGAACAGAAGTGACTCATGCTGTTTCTGTTGCAGAAATATTACAAAAAAAGGAAGGGGACAACATTGAATTGTATGTAGCGATCAATCTGGCAGTAGTTAGTAGAAAATCTAGTTTGACTGCGAGACCACAAACTTCCACCATAAAGCTCTCATGAAGAGCAAGAACAGCATGAAGCATAAATGAGAACAGATGCACTGCTGGAATTGCAGAAATGCCATCAGCATTTCAAAGGCAGGAATTGTCTAATTGTTATGCAAAAGAGGCAGAGATGACAATAACATTCAACGCAGCCTATTGCATTGTGGGACAAGATGGAATTCTCTGTATTCATAGATCATATTGAATGGTGTAAATTAATTTTGAGTTCAAGTATCTGATACTCAGAATAATAAAAAAAAACATGTATAGTTCACTTGCAATGACACTGATGTGTCAACCAATTAACTTGCATCAGAATTCAATGCAGTGCTTTTGTGTTTTTCATCTCAGATATATGACTCATAAGTGCTTTGTTACTTGTGCAGTGTGAGAGCGCATGGTTAAAAGAAAAGGAAAAAATATTGTGGATTTGAAGAGACGTCATTAAAAGCAAATTACTTCTAATTCGAGCCTATACAATTCGAGCCCCATCATCACACTAATCTGTCCATACTTTATTGAGTAATGCTGAAAACAAACTCAAAAATAAGCAAACCATACCAGTCACTTCATATCTAAAACAAAGTAATTCAACATACTATTTACAGAAGAAAATATGTGTTGTTTTATTCAAGAATTTGAGAAGGGGGATGAGAAACAAGGTATAAACTTTACTTACTTGTGGTGGGAATCTTTTCATCATACAAACAGGTTTTTATGACAAAATGTTAAGATAAAATTCACGTTGTCATATAAATCTTTATACAATAATAAACAGCATAGTCCTGTCTACATCCTGGAAGAGGAGGTGGAGGTGGTGGAGAACTACAAATAACTTGGAGTTCAGCTGGACAACAGACTCGACTGGAAATGCAACACTGACTACATCTACAAGAAAGGTCAGAGCAGACTCTACTTCTTAAGGAAGCTGAGATCATTCAACGTCTGCACCAAGATGTTGCAGAGCTTCTACAAGTCTGTTGTGGAAAGTGCAATCAGCTTTTCAGCAAATGCCGGGACAGCAGCATCAGAACCAGAGACTTGAAGAAACTAAACAAGCTGATCAAGAAAGCTGGTTCTGTGCTGTGAATAACTCTGGAGCCGCTGGAGCTGATCGTTCAAAAAAGAATGCTGCACAAGCTGATGAAGATGATGGAGTATTCTTCCCAAGGATCAACAGAGTGTGTTCAGTGGGAGGCTGCGTCAGGTTCGCTGTAGGATGGAGAGGTACAAAAATTCATTCCTGCCAGCAGCCATCACCCTGAAGAACAAGACTGACTGACTTTTTTTGTTTATTTAAAAAAAAAAAAAAAAGAGTGAGCTTTTACAATACTGAATTTCCCTTCTGGGATAAATAAAGTATTTTTCATTTCATTTTCATTTCCATTTAATTTTCATAAGAAAATGGAATTTTTCTACAAATAAATCTCCAGTTGAAATACATAATAATGCTTCCCAAGTTACTCATTGGTAAGTTTAAGCACAAATGAGTGAGTCAAAAAGAAGTAAAGCAAAATGTATCCCATTGACATGTTTTTCTGTTACTTAGTAAATTTGTCAAGTATGTAACAAATTGTATCAAGAAAAGTGAAAAATGCATTTTAGATTGATAAAATAACATGATTGGTAAGAAGGATCTCTAGATGATTTTTATGTAGACAACATATCAATATAGAAAGCAAAGGTTACAGTTTAGTTACCATTCACACTAAGAGGGACCCAACTGCAGTCACGGTACGTCGCCATATATCCAATCCATGCCGGAAGTCCCAATCGGAAGTTTCTTTTTCATGTAACTTACTAAAATCTAACCCGACCCCTGACCCTTCTCCTAACCCAAACCACCCCACTACACTATACACATCTGTTTGCAAGCCGCAGATAGTTACTCTTGGCGGTATTTAACTAACTTCCGCATGAGACTTCCTGTATGGATTGGATGTATGGCGGCACCCTTGTAGGTCATCGCAACTGCAGTTAGGTTCTCTTGTTCACACTTGCTCTCAAATTCAGAATATTTTTAAAGTACAAGCTCAAGATCGAGGTTCTCACATCTGTATCTGCATCTATCCATGTCTGCTCCTCATAACCACATTTTGAAATACTGTGGCTCTGACCAATGCAATTTTAAAAAAAAGTAACATTTTTGAGTTTCAAGTTTATAGCAAATCTCCTATTAATATAGTGACTATTAATCCAATATGGCTCCATTAGATGAACCCACTACTGATTGCTGTAAAAGTTTAAACATTTGTTCACATTGATTAATAGCTTTGGCCGCAAAGGAGGGTTGGGTTTAGTGGGGAACTGGATTTCATCAAAGCACAGATTGACTAGATTGTTCTATCAGCAGCATGATTCACTTTCTCTAAGGGTCCTTCTTATTTTCCGTATTTCTTCTCAGCTGCTACCATTCACCTTAAAGGCATTTGCCACTTCTGGGTGAAATTTAGCTTCCCCTGCAGTCCCCTGAGTTGGACAAGTGAACTAATTAACTCAAGATTTTTTCTAATTATGTTTCGTGACCCATACATTCTGATTGAGTGCAAACAAGAAGCCGATTTCACATCAGAGGACTGAATAGGCGGCATTCAATAGGGGAACTATATGCTGCAGGAGTACAGGCCAATCACAGGTGAAACCCTGCGGATAGTAGCAAAGGCAGCACACATGTACAGCATCCCCAACTTCAGTAAACAGGGTTGCCACCGGGTGCTGTGCATGCGTGCTGCCTTTGATACTATTCGCGGTGCATCATCTGTGATTGGTCTGTACTTCCGCGGCATATAGTTCCCCTGTTGATTTCTGCCTAGTCAGTCCTTTGATGTGAAATCGGTTTCTCGTTTGTACTTGATCAGAATGTGCAGGGCACAAAACGTAATTGGAAAATGTCTTGAGTCAGTTAGTTCATTTTTGAAGTGGTGCTACTTGGATAAGCCAGATTAAAGCAACTATGCTAGGCTAAACTAAAGTCAGTACTGCCAGATTCAGAGAATGACTGGGTCGGCTAGAAAACGCTTCTGCCCACATGTCCAACTTAGGGGACTGCGGGGGGAGGCTAAATTTCACCCAGGGGTGGCATATGCCTTTAAAATTGGATTGCTTAATGGACAATGTTCCAGTGTCAGGATGAAACATACCTTGACTTTATCTATAATGTTTCAACTGTCTCTCCTTAACATGTTAATAAGTTTACATCAAAAGCATAAATAAAGATGGACAAACCTTCTGCTCACATCAACCATTGGTTTCATCAATCCTGGAAAATAAAAAAATGGGAAAAGAGCGGGGGCCTGTGAGTGTGGGGACAAATGATTGACAGTCAACAAGCTTTGAGCTGAGAGCTACAACCAAGCTTACTGACAGAAGCTGATGACGATAGGCGGGCTAAATTCAGGTAAGCCATGCTCGGACTTGTTTGCTGGTTAAAAACTGCCATTGAGCATCTTTGCTACAGGCTGAGGCCTTCCTGAGAGCAAGCAGGGAGCTAACCACCATTTGGCAGGCCACCAACTGGCCAGCAACAGCTACTGGTTTTCAAGATAAAATAACATCTAAATGGATGAGTTATATACATATACAAAATCATGCCCCTTAGCGCTGACATGAAGGTAATTTGGACTTTCTAAACCTAAAATGTTTCTTTCAAACCAGGCTGTTAACATGTTTATTTCTGCTGTGAAGCTGGTTGTTTTAACATGGGAGCCTAAGGGGACTGACTCCCCTTTTGGAGCCAGCCCCCAGTGGATGATGGGTGAACTGCAATTTTTGTCAGTTGCAGGCTATGGATCAGTGCAAGCATCCGGGAACTTTTCGCCAAATTTGTCACATCTGATTAGCTGGTGGGTGAAAACTTTGCTTCACTGCATAGGAGAGCCATTTGATTACCTGTTTTGTTACTCATTGATCTTCATTTATTCTACGTCGGAAATGCCCAGAAGCTGCGCTGTGTATGGCTGCCATAAACATAACTGCCACACAGACATGAGGAGATGGTTTTTCCAGTTCCCAAAACAACAGAAAAAAGCCCTGAACGATGTAATAAGTGGCTAGCGGCTATCAAGCACACAAATGCTAAAGGTTCACACTGGAGTCCATGGAAACGTCTAATAATATGCTCAGATCATTTTGTGACTGATATTTAAAACATGCATTGTGGTATCATTGTTTAAACCCTGTAACTGTTTGTACGGATGATAAAAAAAAACACCCCTAAACCAGTGGATCCACAGAATCACACCGCCCCACCCGCTCTGTTCCCCTTCTCCTCAGGACTGTTAAAGGTTGAATATGGAACATTTTTATTAAAAGCTATATTTAAAAAAAAAATAATACCTCCACAAGTCGTTTGGGGGTGTACAGAATGAAAGTACAACATTTCCCAGAAAAATTATATTTAGCCTATAAATAATTATAAAATATATTTTTACGGGTTCGATAATGGCATTTTATTTACGTCTATAAGCCAATACACACCGCCATTGCAGGTTGCCAAATACGATCTCTGTGTGGAAACAATATTTTGGTCATAGTCAGGCTTGTACAAGGGAAAACCTTGGAGATGACGAGTGAAGCAGCTGCTTCAGAGCCCTGGAGATATTGTTATCTGTTTCTAAGGAGGAGTGACCTGAGAAGAGCAAAACCTGGAGTAAATTTAGGTGAAGACTTCACTAAATGGACCCACATAAACGTTTCCCACGGAGTCAAAACACTGAAATGGCGACTTTCCTGCTGGATCGGTAAGCTAGCTTGTTTGCTAACATGGCTAACGTTAGCTGTCGGTTATAAACTCCTCTGCGTTACTTGTTGAACATGCTGCAGACTGTTGGTCACTTGCATATTGGCAGCGAGCCTGGCATCCCAGCGGCTGGAGTTGTTTTTCTGCCGTTGCAACTTCAACGTAGACACACGTGATGTCGCTGTTCTGTCCGTATTCCATATTCAACCTTTAAAGATCACATTCATCCAGATTACTGCCATCAATATTCCCACATAAGACTTAAAGCCAAGAAATGGCAGAAAAACAGTTGCAGTGTTATAAACGCTGCACGTCATCAGTAAAATACCAATGAGCTTCGAGCGACTGGTAATTTCTTATTGCTTAATTAGTGTAGACTCCTTAGAAGTACAGTGAAGAAATACCAAAATTTCTTAAAAAATCCAGGGGAAAATTAATATTCATAAATAGTTTAAACACTGAGCTTACCTGCCGATTAAACCAAATACTCTACATCACAAGACCGGGAAAGTAATCATCAGGCCAACAGACTAGTTTTGCTTCATGTCTTTTTCTAGCCTCTGCAGTAAGACTTTCAATATGACTGAATGACATTTCAACATTACTTCAAAGACAGACCGGCGGAGGAAAAAAAAAAAAAAACGTGCAAAAAAGGTTTTCAAGGCTCACAGTCCATCGGATGCAGCTCAAATGCGAGGTTTGTTTTCACCCAATACCTGTTTGGTCACGTGAATTCCAGGTTGCGACGTAAGCTTGCACAGTTAAAAAAAAAAAAAGTAAAAAAACTGTAATATTCTGGCAGCTGGGGCACCAGAAAAATACTGTAAAATTACAGAGAAAAACTTTTTCATAAAAATACAGTAAATTTCCAATGATAAAAATACTGTTTATAACTTTGCTTACATGAAATCTTTGGGTGTTTTTGGCATTTTAAGGTTTATTGAAGGACGTTAAGATGTATAATAACAAGAAATTCACGTAGACGTACGGTAATATTACTGTTGCCAACTCTTCAGGGAGAGAAGTCTCTATTTGCTGGTCCAAAGACCGCCACCGCTGCATTAATATTTGTTTTTAATGCAAATTTTCACAGGTAGAGTTTGCACCATGAGTAAATCCAGAATCTATGCTAGAACAGCAACACAATTTTCAAATAAATTATGTTGGTTCCATTCTGGACATCAATTAGCATTAGATATGATGATGAGTTGATCTCTTTGAACTGTCCTTCAAACTCATGGTGCAACTTTAACATCCTAACTTAACCGACTTTCTCAGCAACTTCTTCTGAATGTGAACATAACAAAGGCAGTAAACACTTAACTCAAATTTATAGGATAACCATAACAGGGTCATTTCTGTTGAATTTGCTTTTCCCATGAGCCTTTGTGGTCCTGATATGTATGTTGGTTTTGAAAATAGCCCCGCCCCCTTTGTTGTTCATACATGCTAAGCTGAAACAACTTAATAAATTTAGTTTGAGTGAAAGTAAAAACATGTTTCAGATTAGAGAGAGGAGTTTTTAAGTTGATTTGACTAAAATAATAATAATAATCCCCAAACCAAAATAATTAAGTTAGATCAATGTAAAGAATTCTTTAATATCAACTACAGCACAGATACTCTTTTTAGTGTAAATACGTGAAATTAACAAAAACATTTTTCTTTTGCTATGAATCATCTTATCAGGAAATACATTGAAAATGTATTTTACCATTCTTTCTTATTCGAAATGAAATGGCATCTTCTTTAAAAAAAAATGGAAACTTCATGTCTTTTTACAGTTACAGGCTTTTCATGTTATTTTTTATGTGAGACTTGTAAATTCACAGCCTATTTCCATAATTTTATCATTATTTTCCGGATTTTTGAAAAATGGGGAAAAAATGTTAAATATCAAAGAAAAAATCTGTGATATTACAGATTTTTTTTTAACAGTGTGTGCTGATCCATACATCAGTTTTTACCACTGGATTTTTACCCTCATTACGGCCTCATGATGTCAGTCTGCTGGTGAATATGTTGGGTCGTGAACAATCTACAAATGTTGATGTAGAATTTTGCTGATCATTCAGTTTTGTTTAATGACTTTCTTTCTCTGGTCATTTTCATATGAATAATGTTAGAATCCCATTTTATAATAGCGAGTTGCTTGTTCCTTGGTGTTCTGTCCAAGATTTCACAAAATAATATGCATGTCAACAGTAACATTTTTTTTCCAGAAAGCTTTCCTCTAAAACCTGTTGTTACGATGTTCTTTAAAAAAACAAAAAAAAAAAAACTGTCTCACACCCACACTTAAATGCACATCAATTTACTCCAGTACAATCTTTTAGAAATACTTTGCAACAGGAATTTAAGACACAAAAATATTTATGTTTTTAAGAGATCATTCCAGCACATCAGTGATTGCGGTCTGCAGCAAATGAGATGGATTTTATAAAAAGTGACTTCTACTAACCCAACTTTTATTCGACTGCGTTTCATGCTTTTGTAATCTTTTGCCCTTTTAAGATAGTTTCATTTCCTTCTTTCTGTGTCGAATTTAGCATTTGTCTTCCAATATATTGTTAAATCTTAAATTCTGACCAGGTTGTAACCTTGACTTGTAAGGTTCTGCCATGTTTCAGCTTCAACTCATCATCTTGCCCTGTGGTTTTAAACGCCCACACAGTAGCTGTCTGATACTGTCTCTCTCTCCACTAGGTCTCTCATCAAAGAAACCTTTTCTCTTTGCATTTTACAATTTTATTTTCTCCAGACATGATTTGCCAGTTTACAATTTTTACTAATATCAGTGCAAATGTTTGAAGATTATACTTTCTCTTAAATAAATCAGGACAAAGTGTAATATGCAAAAGATATCCAGAAAATTTTTGATGGGTCGACCAAGATAAGATAGACTGGGTGTGTGGTAGCCAATTAATACATTTCACTTGCTGCAATGTAAGAGTTTTCTTAAGTTGGAATCACTGTGTGAAATACAGTGATTCTTGGGTGTCTGGGAACCTTTAATAACAGCTTGAAACCCTTTTTAATGTGAAAAACAAAACTATGTTTAAAGATTTTAAAGATTATTATACAAGATTGGAGCTTTGCAAAGGAGCTCATTGGTATTACAAACACACAAAGAAATTTGTCTTTCATAGGAAAGAGGCTTTAAACATCACTCATATTGAGTAAACAAATGGAAAGACAAATGATAAACCAATTAAGGCAAGCTCATACAAGGATAACAGAGGCTTGCCTACCCAATCCTCAAACCCCACTACCCAAGTCCCATGTCTGTTCATATTCACACACACACACTGGTAAGCCACATACATTACATTGGCTCTAAGTAATGTAAAATGTTTTGTCACATTCTGCCATTGATTCAGAAAACTCAGATATATATTTTATGCATTTCATAAATCTATTTTGTATAGCACTTTATCAAATGAATGAGAAGAACCCTGAGTGTCTTATAGTGCAAAAAGCAAAGTGAAAAGACATAAAACTATTTGAATAAGAAAATAAAAAAAATATAGATGAAAAATTCATTCCTATAACATTAAGTTGCAAATGATTATAAAGAATTACACAGATAGCAATAAAAGCAAGAAGATAGGCATTCAACATAGTTCCAACAAACTTGACAAGCTGACCAATCAGAATTGGGGCTGCCATAAGGACAGCCAATGAAATTTCAGGGGTGCCTGATTTTCATCAGAGATCACACTGACATTATTTGAAGTACTTACCAGGTAATAGATTTTTTTTTCCCATTATATCCTGATAGGTCAGATAAAAAAAAGGTATGCTTTAATTTCCACAACTATACATACACTTTTAAAAAAAATCTATCCTAATTATTTCTCTGTACCAAAGGAGATTGCTATCAAGATGAATTTCAAAGCTAAATCTCTAATATCATTCTGTGCATCACAGTAAAAGGTCTGAATACTTTTGTAAACTGGTGATTTAATCTCAATTTTCTTTTGGGGTTAGAAAAAAACAACAACCACAACAACAACAAAAACAAACAATCTGAACACATTTTCTCTCTGTGGTAGAGGGTTTTTGAGTTCAAATTAAAAACGATAGAAATGATAGTGTTCGATAGAAAATAATCATGAAGTCAAACCACGACAGCAGAACACAAGGATTATTGTATCAAAAACTTTATTTTCAAATAATTTCTTCAAAATATCTGATAGATAAACTGCGAGTCTCTTTGACAGCAGATTGTGAGGCTGCATTCACATACTGTTATTTAATCTTTATAACTCAGTTGTTTCTTCCTTCCAATTTTGAAGATGATTTTTCTATTCCTTCAAAACATAAGTACTAGTGTAGTTTCACCAGCTGAAAGAAACAAAAATAATGATAATAAAAAGAAACTGTTGCCGATTTGCTAATTTTGCTAGAGCCTAAATTTACCACAATTTAATCAACCATTCTCTGCTGATAATGTCATAACAAGGAGAGTCAAATCTCTCTGTGTTCCGACATGAGATCAGATTTGACATTGTAAAGGGGTCGAATTATTCCAAAGCTTTTGTACCTGTGAAAGTCATCTCCCTCCCAGTCATAAACATTAGGACCAGCCACACAAGGCTGCTTTTACAAAAGAACACCATCTTTTCAATGAAGGGTGATTTTCTTTTTTTTTAACTCATACATTTTTTGTGACATTATGACACTAACCTGTTTATTTTTTCTCCGTGTAAAAGTGTGACTCTAAAATCAATCATAAAAATATATGTAAATATCTTAATGTGAAGACTCGCCAATTCATGGGTAAGTCAACTGCCACCCAGACTGCTTTCTGTGTCATTACAGTGGCACGTTTCATTTGCAATAACTTCCTAAAAGCTTTAATGCTTTGAAGAAATTATGCTGCCACCCAAGCTGCCAAGAAAGAAGTGTTTTGGAGTGGGAATGACTTCTTTGCAGGTGTGACTTGGAGACAAACTGGTGATTTGTACCCCCAGGTCCCCACGTGTTCGTTTCTTGTGTAAAAGCAGCGGTAATGGACAAGGTTATATGACATGTTGATATTTGATACTCAGTTTGAACCATAGAGCTTTACATGATGTGTAACAGTAAAAACATTTACTTTATGAGCAAGATTTTTTTTTTATCTATAATTTATCATAAAAAGTACAGCATATGTTCAATAATTTGTTTTTTCTTATATTTCTTTTGGGTTTTTTGTTTGTTTGTTTTTTTTTTACAAATCTCTTCATAAAAAATAGATTTCTGTACAAAAATGTTATCTTTTCTTTGCACCTACTTCAAGTTCAGCAGCACATGATGGTGGTGAGAGATGACAGCGATGAAAATGGAGGCAAGATGCTTAAAAAAAGAAAAAGAAAAGAAAAGAAAAACAACACACGGATGCTGATAGCAAGCTCCAGTTAAGGATCTACCATTTGTCAACTTATCTGTGCCATATGGGACAGCAAACTAAACATTTCAGTACACATTTAGAAGCAATAACCAATTACTGCATGGTAATGTTTCTGAGAATGGATTCCCTGGCTATAACCACTTAAAATAGCATTGATATGCGTGTCCCAGTATACAAGTAGCCATAAACTGGAATGACAATTATCCATAAACGCACTGATGATGAAGGTAGGGCTGCTTCCAAACTTTGGTCAAATATGATACATTTAAGTTGTGTTTTGCTTTTCATTTTCAAAGATTTAATGCAGGATGAGAAGCTTGTCCTGTCCACAGCGAGATGAAACCGCATCACTCCACATAAACTGGGAAACTGCACAGGTCTGTTGTAAAAAACAACACTTCTCTAATGTTCAGCTCAGCAACACCACCCATGTCTGCCATCACTGAATCTATTCTGTATTTAATATTTTGGATTGGATTTACAAGTAGTACTAATAAAGACTGCTATAATCTGTCATGAGTTTTCTAAACCCTTTTTTCTTATCTGGACTGCTGATTATCCTTACTTACACTTCAGACAGTGTAAGGGACAAATCCGAGAAACTTTCTCTCAAATTGGGTTAAGAGGCTCAGCAAAAGAAGTAAGATTAACATTTCAAAATTAGTAGGATACATATATGTATATATAATTTAAAAAAAAATACTTGTAGCCAGTTCTTATTTAGACAAAACCAAATGGTCACACGTTAACACAAAATGCGCCCCCCCCCCCCCCCCCACACACACACACACACAAAAAAAAAATCTGTAGCCGAGAAACTTCAAAATTTCAAAGCATCCCGTGACACATTGAGCTGAACATCACTTTTTTTTTCCCTTTAAAAGGATGACTGATAGCAGAATGCTTTAAACCTCTCTTCAAAGTCACAGAACGCCCTCATACGTACAGTGTTCCCAGTGTCTTTGCATCTGGAAGCAGCCTCAACAATTCAAAGAAAAAAAAATTACATCATAAATGTTGCTACTTTGGATCTGATTCTATTGATTTAAAATAGGTTGCTACTCACTCACAGCTTGAGTATAAATGTTCTCTGCATGTACATCATATCCCCATGTTCTGAAACAGGGACTTGGAAACAAATCTGCCTCATTTTTCTTTTATTTCTGGAGGAGAAAATATGGAGAAAACCTGACAGAGTCCTCTCATATCAATAAGTTCCATTCTTTAAATCTCCGTTAAAAAGTCATGGAAATGAATTCTTTCTCCATCTCTCTTTAAGATGAATCTTGACATGATGGCGATCTTTTTCATGAAGCTACTTTGGGCTTTCTGTTAAAATTGGTGTAGTTAGGCTGAAGTAATGATACCACATCTTGCACGTATGAATGCACAGGAAAACCTGTCAGTAAAAATGGTTATTAGAAGAAACAGATGTCAAACTGGCAGATAACATCTGTCACTACACAGCTGGTTACCGAGGGAAACACTGAAGTGTTAGAAGGTAGAAAATCTATGCTGGCTCTCAAAGTATTGCGCTCATCATGCATCCATGTAAGCCTAAATAAATGCTGTATAAACTTTCCAGTTCTGCTGTAAACTCAATATCCTAACTAAGATGAGAAATCTGATCCCTATAGAGCTGTTCTGTAGCAATTCTGAATTTCCTCTTCCGTGCACACAAGGAGAATCAGATCCTTGTCTATAATTAATAAAAACTAGACCCATTATTACATCTGTTGAAACGTCACACCCTCTAATTTTCAGTTGTTATTATGGGCTCTTGACTCCAAAGAAAATCTCAGCTGAATTAATTTAATCAATTAAAAGAGAGGAACTCTTGTAATAAAAAAAGGAAAATAGGGAAGTAGAGCAGGCTCATGATAATATGAGCAGGCGCTCGACTGTTGTTTACAGATGTCTTGTTTATCCCTGTGTGGAGATTTTGAATATGTGTCATGTCTTGTTGAAGTAATCCAACTGTTGTAGTGATTTCAGAATATTTCTACTTCCTGTGCATCACACTGCTATCACTCTGACACTGTAAATTACGGGCTGACAATAGCTGTTAAAAAGCCAACAATATCCTGCAGACATGCTTTCATACATAATCATTATTGTTTCAGGACATTTCATTTGCAGCATTCAGGTCTGGTGTGGAGTCATTTTTGACTAAATGAGCTGAAAATGTAAACAGACCCTGCCATTTCCCTGTTCATTTATTCTTGCTTATCTCAAAACAGGTGGTTGGACAACTTTCTCATGCATTGCTTTTCTTCTTTTCCTGCATTTGAGTTCTTGGGAAAATCCTCAAGTCTTAAACGAGTATGTTTGAAATATGAAAAATAATCATCATTTTGTCTGTTTTGTCTTTAATCAAGCAACTCTTGTGCATCTCCTCTCACCATCATGCTATACAAGTGAATGAAGGGAATGAGATTGAACAGTTTTTGTGGTGGTTGTGTGGATTATGGTTGGAGGACTGAAAATGTAGAAAACAAATGAAACTTTAAGTTGGACAGCGCATGTAATGCTGGCTGTGTCAAGTAAATGCCAAAATGTTATGAATGAAGCAAGACACAGGCCTGAAGACACTGAAAGACACACTGAAAGCAGTTACATCTGTGATCTACAAGTGCAGCATCTTTTGAAAAATAAAATATCTTGAGTAGCTGCGAGAAACAACAAGCTTGGAAAGTGATTTGAAACTGATGAATTTTAACCGGTCCTGCAGACTCATGGGTGTTAAAGTGACATTTTGACTTAAAATAAGCGGGCTAGATTGCACTTGCAAAGCTTGTGTATTTGTTGCAGAGATGATCCAGCATTGATAAGCAGGCTTTGACTTACTGCACGAGGTATTTTTTAAAAAAAATACAGGGCAGGGGAGGGGCTCAAGGGCAATTAATGTTGACAACCATAATTGTGCACGTTGTCTTCATACTGTGTCTGTTTATCTTATGCCTTAAATAACCACTTCTCAAACAGCTTGCATTTATTGTGTACTCTTTAAAAAGGTGTGTTCAAGTAATCTTATGTGCATCAGTTATGTAATGTGTTGAAAGGATGCACAATAAGGGCGGAAACAAATATTTCTTACACATCTTTTAAAAGAGGCTTTGAGAAACAACCACAAGTTGTTTCTAAGAGCAAATTCAGTTTTTTTTTTTTACTACGGGTTATCAGCTGAAAATCCATATTATGAATGGGAGGCTCTGCTTACTTTTTCTACATGCTATGCAAGAGAAACAGTAAGAGTTTTCAGAAATGGTTAAAGGTGGCAGATCTCTATGTGACAACATTTTCTTTCTTGCCCTGTAGTCCACAGGTGAACAGTAACTCTCTGGTTGGCTAGCATGTTGTCATGGCAACAAAGTAAACAACAGTATAACATGTGGTCACACCTGCTAGGGAGCGAGAAATATAAATGTGTATATACAAACACTCTGTAACCCTGTATTTATTCATTTTTATCATTTTTTTAAAGATAGAAGTTTATGAATAAATGTTTCTCTTTTTCTGAATGACTCATTATTCAAACCCATGTCAGACCCCAAAAAATTAATTCTTCTCTTTCCATAACCCAGTTAAAGAAAAACAAAACAAAACAAACGAAACAAAAAAACACTAGTGCAAAATTTGTGCGGTTTATATAAAGTTTATATCTTGGGGTCCCCAGCAGCAGAGTTTTGGGAAGTCCCAACGGGCCACTGGGTTTTTAAACACAAGTCTGTTCATCAATATCTTCACTGAAGAAAAATGCCAGCAGAGACTATTAGAGACAGCCATTTGCCTCTGTTTCCACAGCAACAAGTCCTTGTATCACTTCTCGATTGAAAAAGTGACTGACTGTACTTTTGTCTGTGTCCATTTGTTCAATTTCTGTCAGTCAGCCAGTCTGCTAAAAAGTTCAGCTATTTCTGATTTTGTGGCTGGAGAGTACTCTGTGGAAAAAGAATCAGTCATCTCTTGACTGATGGTCCGGACCAGAATAACAAGAGGACAAATCATTTCCTGGATTTGGCCACAGCTGATTGCAGCAGTCGATGATCCTGACAGCTTATTGCCTCCAGGCTTCCACTTGTTCAGCCACCAAGCACAGAATTGTGGCTAGTCCAGGAACAAGAATCTTTGATTGTGTTTGACAGGCCTCAGGAAACCAGTCCATAGTGTGCACCAATAGGGCAACTCAAATGTTTAGTTTTGTGGTTCAACACAGTCTGCCTTCTGCTACAGTGGAATACTGTGTAGGACCGCTTTAAGGGTAAAATACCTTTATCTAATATTTGGAAATGTTTAAAATGTATCTAAAGCCACTTCACTGGTGGTTCTGTGGGTTAAAACCTTGGGGAAAAATATATTTTTTTGCAACAGCTTGATTTTCTATGTTTTAGCCTATTTAGTTGCAATGTACTGTGGGTTGTTCTAAAAGGCAAAATAGTGGTGAAGGTAAAGAAAAATACTAGAACCCATTCGAAAATCAATTCACTGACAACTAAACTTAGCTAACTCTGTGATTGTCCTGCTATATCAAAACTAATCCAGCTCTCTAAGTAGGCCAAAACATTTCAAGCTTATCTGCAATTTCCATTTTACCCCAGCTGGTTTAGCATAACCACGTCAATATCAGTCTTTTCTTTTATTATCAAAGGAATTGGTTTGGCTGATCTTGTCACTTCACTGACTGCATTTGGTTGTAAACCCACTGCAGTCTGTATACGTAACAAACAGATTCCACCAAAACTGTCTCTGTAAACACTGTCACTGTGTCTGACAGCCTAGTCCAGAGGCTTGGAAGTCTAGTGGGAGGATTTTGGTCCAGCACCAATGATGTTATATGTCTACATGTAGAAGCCATCTAATGTCTGGAAGGACTAAGTGGTGGAATAGTCTATGTGCTTCCCCTGAGGGTAAAACCTCACACTGGTTGAACCCATGTCTGGTCTGCAGCAGGGGACATAGTAAGCCTATACCACTGTGCAAATTTGGCATTGGGGCCTGGGTTTAGATCGGGATAAATAATTATTCACTTCGAGAAAGTGGTGACAGGCCATATGACTCTAGCCATACAGAGCCCTTTCCATGAGGAGGTAGGGTCAAATTTTGTCAAGACTTTGACAAAAACTAGATGAGCATGCATTTGGAGGGAGTTCACCTAATCATGTTGTCTCTTTGTATGTACTTGTTTTAATTGCAACAATGTAACTCCTGTCCAAGCACTGATCTCCGGAACAACAGACTTTGTGTTGTTTAATGACGTCATTGTCAACCCTGGTGTTTACTGGTTTCAACTTATTTTCCCTGTTTTACTCTGTCTGTCATGAAGGAATAAATGCCATTGTTCAGGAAGGAGGTGGAGCTGCATTATTGTGCAGGATATGCTGACAGGAGACCAGCATGTTGCACAAAGGCTGCCCATGGTGACATGTCCAGGTTTGTCCTCTCTCTTTTGTTTGGTTACACCACACTGCAGACTGCAACTCGGAAGTTGGCCTGAACCACTTTTATAGGCAGTGGCAGGGTTGGTGTACTAAACCACGGTGCAGACTGTGTTGAGTGTGGTATCAAATCGAACTGCCTTAGCCTCAGTGGGCTTCATGTTGGTATCATACATTGGGTTTTCAAATGATGCTTGACCATTGGAGCTCTCATGGCCAACATAGCCATTGAACTGGACCTTTGGACGTGTCCTGAAAAATAGAGAAAGCAACAACACTGCATTAAAACACAATCTTTATTTCACAGTGAAAGACTATTAGACATTTAAAACAACAACTCTACAGGCCTCTGAAACACAAAATGACAAAGACCACCAAGTACATACAGTGAAAAAGATTATGAGGTTATTCTCTCCTGTACCACTCAGTTCCATGTAAATCATCACTTGTTTGGTAGCATAAAAATGTGGGAAAGTGGGTAGAACATGATCTGTCAAAAATAAAAATGTCTTCATAGTTTGAATTGACATGTGTTACCATTAGGGTCATCTTTTTTTTTTTTTTTTTTTTTTGTTAAATTATTTGAGAGGTGTAGGATGCAAAAATCTGACAACCTCGAGAGGTTTGCTGTCAAAGACAACATTTAGAGGTCACAGACTTTAATCACTTTATTGTGTCCATGGCTTGTTTACCATCATTGTTAATTGAATAAGACAAAAGAGATGTTTAGTCTACAAAGACCTTCAAGCAGATTAATGGATTCTGAAGTGGTTGTGTACTTTTCTACTGTGCAGCCACACCTGCATAAACATAACCTTCATGGAAGAGTCACCATGAAAGAACCTTTTTACCTTATGACCATAAAACTCACTGATGTTATAAAATGAATGTCTGAACAATCCTGATGAATTTTGGAAACAAATGCTGTGAATTAATGCTTGGAGAAAAATGTCTTCTTAACCCCTTGAAGGCATATGCTACCCCTGGGTGAAATTGAGCCTCTTCCCGCAGTCTCCGGAATTGGACAATTGGGCGGAAGCGTTTTCCAACCGACCCAGTCATTCTCTGAAGCTGGCAGCACTGAGTTTAGCTTAATTTAGCGTAGTTGCTATAATCTGGTGGATCCAACTAGCACCACTTGGCGAAAGTGAACTAATTAACTCAAGATTTTTTTTTCCAATTACGTTTCGTGAACCGTACATTCTGATCGAGTACGAACGAGAAGCCGATTTCACATCAAAGGACTGACTAGGCGGCATTCAATAGGAGAACTATATGACATGGAAGTACAGGCCAATCACAGGTGAAGCACCACGGATTGTAGCAAAGGCAGCATGCATGCAAGGCATCCGCCAACTTCTGCAAACAGGGTTGCTACCTGTATAAACCGATCCGGTTTATACAAGTATTGCTATAAAACTTTGCAGCAGCATGGCGGATTTTGTAGTCCTAAGAAAGCGGAGAAGTTACTGAATCAAATGATACCAAGGTTTTTGTGAACTACATTACCCAGGTAACCTTTCTTCGTGGGAGAAAACTGGAGATGTTGCACAATGGAGCTTTGATGCATAGAGCGGAAGGAGAAGTGGGACGGACCGGTGTTTGTTTGTGTTTGCCGGATGTTTTAAGTTGGACAGTTTTATTTGAAGTTTTGCATTGTTTGGAAAATGACATTTGGTTGGGAAAAAAGATGTACATCACTAAGACGGTGGAAATATTAGCGGAGATACAGCAGCAGCCAGATGTGGAGTTACCAGATTCTCCTGACTCAGACAGCTGTAGCATGCCAGTTCAGATGGAGATATTTTTTCCCACATGAAACTTGGACAGTGAGTTCTGGTACGCTTTTTAAATTGTGATTATTTTTGTTGATTACCTTCGCGAATACATACTAGTTGATATGCTAATTTGTGTTGACATGACAGTTATCTACCTTTTTATATGAACAGATCACCACAATAAAACACTAAACCAAGGCAATTTGTGAATCTACTAAATAAACTTTTTCATATTTTCACTGCATTTGTCTTTTTTGGCCTAATGTATATATTTCATAATGTATTCACTCCTATATCATAGCCTGTCTTCATTTTCATAGCTTGGTGTAAAACTATGCCAAATTGAGACAATCTGATGCCTGGTGGATTTCTCCCGGTAAAGGCTTTACTAAAACCTGTGTAAAATCTTTTTCTTTAACTTAAACTGTCAAATTATGAATGCAAAGGGGATAGGCCTAGATAAGTTTTTTTTTTTTTTTTTTTTTTTACTTCAGTCTACTCCCTTTTTTTGGACAAAAAAGTTATGCGTGTGTTTGAAAAAGAAATTATTATTTAGGCTGGGCAGGAACATGCATATGTATTTACATGTATATATACTTTTGTGTGTGTGTAGGAATATATACTGTGTATGTTGCCTTTCATCTACTTGGTCCCAAAAAGAATGAATTAAAAACAAACTTACAAACAAAAAAAAGCTGTTTTGTCTTCAGCTTACACTTAGTCTAAAACATGTATGTAGACCCAGGAGATATATACAGTAATGGTCCCCCTTTTGTCTCCTCTTCCCCTTTGGCTCACCAGTCTCCATCATTTACGCTGCTGGCTCACTGTGGTGCAGACTAGAGGACTCTCATTCAGGGCCGCAACACCAACCAAACCTGCGACATACCAGCTTAGAGTACTGCAAGATGGCGGCACCCTTGCCATAAAAACACAAAACGTTGCAACATTTTTCTTTTATATGCTTATATTTTTTGCGTTTGTTATGTAATTATTGATAAGACTAAGACTCTGTTTAAGAAATAGTTATTTTGGCTGACGACTCTAAGTTCTGCTGACATATCATCTGTTTAATTTTATTGTCAAATCACTAAATTCCTTACACATAAAATACCTTTGTTATTTTTTGTATGTTTTTCTTATAATTGAGAAGATTTTTTTTAAACTAATTAAGTATTCAAGCGGAGCAGCATGCAAAAATTTTCGAGGCTCAGATTGTGATAGTGACGCATTACATAGTTGAATGGACTGTGAGTATTTAAGATGGCCTGACTCAATATGTAGCAATCAGTAGTCTGGTCATCATATATGACAGTTAATAAAGTACTTCTAGTGAGCTCTTTGGTGTCTGTTTCGATCCATTTTCCATTGTTTCTTTGGTTCAACACAAAGTCCAGTGGATTATTGGATTTGAATGTCTTCTATCTGGCATCAGTTAATGAAGCAAATATTACACTATCTGTGATGTTTGCTTAATTAAAAAAGGCGCATGAGGATGAACAGTCGACTTCTTCTATTCTAAACACATCTCAACATCATAATGGACTGTGTCAATCTGCAGACATCGCTAGAAAGAGCTGAGTATGTATGACTGCCAAAGAATCTCACAGCATGAGAAAACCTTCTGCAGGAAAGATGTTTTAGATATGTCTCGCAAGAACTGAAAAACTTTTAAGCTGGCTATAAACATGAAACTTGCTGAATTAAAAGAGGCGTCACTTCAAACTGACCAAAAGGTCACCCAAAAATTCTGGTGTGGGCCCTTTATACTTTTTTTTTTCTCATTTTGAGTTGTCCTGTCCAGCTTGGTAGCAAGAAGAATGATGATCTGGCTGCTTTGTTGTGTTGAACAGATTTGCTTTGCCAAGGGGAGCTTTATGAATATTAGGCTCCTCTTGATATTCACAATTTATTCATTTTATTTCAATCTTCACTTACATATAAAACAAACATATAATCTCATCTGCAACTTTTTGCCATTTAGAAATCAGGTGAATGAGTTATTCAGAGTTGCTGAAACCTTTGCCTGACACTACATGTTCATTTGCACTTCATGTTCAAGATGAATGAGTTCAACAATTACCAGACAGCATAATGTCCCACAAACACTGATGCATGAGAGAAACACTTACATAATGTTGAAAGATTAAAAATGAACCATTCTAAGAAGATGAATTCAATTTATTTTTGTCTGATATTGCTGTAAACTAAATCTATTACTTACAGTTTGATAAAGAAAAAAAAAAAGTTTAACTTGTCTGCAACATTGCTGTTGTCAGCTAGTTATGACACAAATTGTGGAGGAAATTATGGCAGGAGTGGGAAAACAGATTTCTAATGATTGCTTCAGATGTTCAGCTACCCAGCACCCATCAGCTGGAATCATATGAATGTGTCTGTGTGCATCCATGATTGTTGTTGAGAATATGTGTCTATATGTGTATATACAGTCTGCTTATTGACATTTTGAAGAAATTTACAACATGGGTTGGAATGGACACTCCAAGAAATATGAATACCCCTCCTCTCCTTTGTCTTTTCGTCACAGATCACACTTTTGGATAATCAGTTCCTATAATCCAGTTAGATATAATCACTTACTCTGAAACCCTGTGGAACCATTTGCAGGGAGGAGTGCTGCTGCTGTTTGATTCTGACCTCATTAAGAGTGTTTGTACGTGTGTGAGTATATGTGCGAGCACTGGCAGAAATCCAACCCCGGGGACCCACTAAGCCTAGCCTACATGTTCAACCCATTACTTGACAAAACTGCACGCACCAACACACAGCACAGACCTCCCTGCATGGCAGAGGTTTAAATCACTGCATTGGTGGCAGCTGTAGGTGCAGTGCTTTTATTTTATTGGTAGAATGAAAAACAGTACACATAATTGCTTTGACATTATTATAGATACTCTACAGACTACGCATGGACTACTGCATGAAAAAACTGCAATGCACACTCATACGCACCTAGCATTAAATTTCACTTTATGGTATTACTTTACTTTTGCAAGAACGAAATTATTTCCATTTTAGCTGGGTTGATACTGTACTCATAAAAATATTCAACCATAGCACCAAGTTGAAGTTCCCTACTACACACCTATCAGCTGTGGATAAAAGCAATGTTAAATGTAAAATATGTTAAATAGATGCAAGATTCTTAAGAAAGATCAGCTTATAGATGAAATTTCAATCAACTGATTTATAGTGAGTTAAAGATTGTTCATGATGGCATCATGCTGACAGAGAGATGACAATGAGATCAAAGACAAAATAAAAAGCCCTAAGAACAGCATTACATGACTGCTGTTATGACACAGTAGGGCTGCACTGTGTTGAAAACATCCAAATGATCTGTTCACTTACTTTTACAAATATCACTCAGATTACCATTAGCTAAACTGGGGAGTTCCCATGTTCTATTTACGGTAAACTGTTTTACACTTTTTAGCTTTAATTTAGGATTACAGAATATTTCAGGTCAGAAGACTATTATGAATGTTTTCCTTTATTATCAGTATTGCTCTAATTATTTTTTTTTATCATTATTGTTTGTTTAAAAAAAGAAACTGTGCAGCCTTACTATACAGCAAACTAAAAAGAAGAGATGAAAAGTTTGACGGAGGATGTGGCGGCGGGCGGAGGTCTGGTTGCTGTTTGAACCAGATGGATGACAGGTGCCAGTCTTACCTGCCGCCAGGCCCCCAGGTGTCTTTAGGTCTCTCATTGTCATCTGTGTCAGCAGACAATGCCCTGCATACAACCATCAGTTTTAATGTACATCAACTAGCATTGCACACTGCTAAACGGTAATCAGAAAGTAGGAAAAAAATGTGTAATAATGTGACCACTAACAAGTTAGTAGTTTAAGTTGTAGAAGCGTACTAAATGGACTGTTGATGATTGTGCATAATAAGCTGGTAAATGTGAAATAGAGAATGTTTCTCCATGTGCAAAGATCTGTTTCTTCAATATCACTAACAGTACTAAAAAACACCAAGACTGTGCATACAAAAAAAGTCTAGGACAGCGCCATTATAAATGACAAGCCAACAGATAAATGTGCCATATAGTCTATTGTTAGATGAATGACATGACTTTATATAACATTTGAGTGAAGTGCAGAAGTCTGTAAATCCCTCGCGGGGGAATCTCACACAAGTCTCAAACAAACTTAATGATTGCTTTTTATCCTCAGAATAGTTCTAAATTATCCACCATCTAAGGGCATTGTAAGTCTTTTGTTCACTTTGTAGGCACAATAATTAATATTTAAGGTCAATCAGATTTAACCTTTATGATGTGCTCAAAGCTGAAGAACTATAATTACGTCTTTTAAGTGAATCTTACTCTGACTTCCTTAAAATGCATCAAACAGCCTCTTTTCACCCTCACTATTTTTTCTTTTGTTTTTAAATAAATTAATCAACACATGGGACAAGGAGACAGAAACTAGACACTTTTATGTCTAGTTTGGTGCCAGCCCCTCTTAATTTTAGAACTTCCTTCCAGTCACACCACTTTGCACTATTATAAACCAAAAGGTAGATGGAGAAAAAGCTTGGTAGCAAAATGACCAACAGATAAGATTGACCATATCATGAGACAAGTTCCCTGTCCTATGGATACAATGCTTTTCATTTAAAACACTGTTTGTTTGGTTTGTTGTTATTGTTGTAGCTGTCAACTTACAATGGTAAGCATTATGCTAGAAAGGGCTTGTTATGCCACTAGTTACACTGTTTGTTCACTGACCAAGTAATCCACTACTTTCCTATATAGAATCAAAGGAGTTTTGAGACCAACATTATTATAAAATAACATTTTAACAACATCAGGAAAAATAAGTTCAGTAAGTTTTAAATGACCTGATTATTTCATTTAGGATGAGTTTCTTTGCATCATCTCTCTTAAAAAAATTACTTTTAATGGTAATTAAAGTTGTGTATACATGCAAGAGGGCAAGAAGTCCTTTGTTGATGTATGACCTCATCATTCATGGTCACTGCCACATGATGCAGCGGCAGTTGCCAAGCTCTGTCATTATTAACTACTGGAAAGCCTTGAGAGACCAAAATGTAATGGAACAATGTCTCTGCGATTCAAAGAGGGTTTTGCAAATGAAAAACATTAGGGTTAGTCTCCCCCCTCTCAAAATAACAATCAATCCAACTTTCATAAGAGACAAAAAAAAAAAAAAAATTGGCTTGGACCTAAAAGACCTGTATAACTTTCAACCTGTCTCCAACCACTCTACTCAGTCCAAAATTATGGAAAATGTTCCACAGTCATCTCATGGAATATGGTTCCTATGAACAGTTTCTGTGCGAAGAAGGAAAAAAAAAAAAAAAGGGGGCAGGGGGGGGAAGGGAAGAGAAAAAAAAACACCCCCCCCCCCCCCCCCCCCCCCCCCCCCCCCCCCCCCCCCAACCAGGTTTTCTCACAATTTTTTTCTACTCGAGGGAAATAAAACTGGATTCCATCTTCTTGGCTCCAAATCCACACTCCAAATCTGGCTGTCTTTCACTTCAGATTGATAATTCCAGTGTTCATGCATTCCCCCAGGTCAAGAGTCTGGGTGTCATCCTTGACTGCACCCGCTTCTTTCATGCTCACATCAACAGGATCATCCAGTATGTACACTACCATCTCTACAACATCAACTGTCAACAGTACTTCCATAATAGTGAATGAATTCATCTCATCTTTCCTTGATTATTGCAATGCATTGCTACATGCTCTACTACATAAGTCCCTCCATAAATTTCAACTGGTCCAGAATTCAACTCCTTTCATAACTCTTTCCATCACATTACTCCTGTTCTCAAACAGCTTCACTGGCTTCTGGTTCACTTATGAATCCAATAAAAAATTCTCCTCCTAACCTTCAAGACCCTCCATAATCTTGCTCCTCCACACCTCACCGACCTACTTAAAATACACACACCACCCCAAACACTGGGACTTCTTCTGCTTACCTTCTTTCAGTCCCCTTTGCCCCCCCCTTTGCCCACCTATCCACCGTGGGACTCAGATTCTTTTGCCACTCTGCCCCTGACTATAACACAGACTCCCTCGGGACATCTGTATAATAACAACATCTCTACCCACCTTCAAATTACATTTCAAAACACACCTGTTCAGACTGGATTATCCGTCATGAAATATTGTGTTTACCACAGCATATTGTCTATTTGTTTTATTATTGTTTCATTGTTTGTATCATTTTTGTCTTTGTCTCTGTGAGTTGACCTTGGGAGTTTTTGAAAAGTGCCCATATACGAAATCTATTGCTAACATTATAATTACTATGAAGGTAAATATTCAGCGTTTGAAGGAGACATAGAATGTAAAGAATGTACAGAATAATTGGCATAAAGACACATCAAGGTTCACTGAAGGAATAAAAGACTCAAGTCTGGAAATAAGTAAACTGCCTTTGCATGAGGTAATCACTTAAGGAAACTGCTTTTCTACATGCATTTATAGAATAACAGATGAATCACAATGAATGAAGATGCTGCTTGCAAGCCATGAAAAAGTAGAAACTGATTTTCACTTATTCTCCCATACGAACAATTTTCCTTTGATATTATTTTTGGCATGGACATCAAAACTAGTTTTATTTATTTAATTTATTTAAATCTTTTTTCCATTGTTTACAGAGATAGAGGGTAGAATAGATGTTTTATATTCTGCTCTGGTGTCTGTTTTTCTCTCTGATGGGTTGACATTGAGGGGATAGCTTACCTGTGCTTATAGAGGTAGAAGGCAAATCCAGAGAGGATGAGGGCAAAGAAAGGGACTAAAATGGCTGCTGCCACGGAGCTGCTGTTTGTGTAGGGGTTTGATGGATCCATTGCCATGGTTACAGGACCTAAAGTCACACATGTAGATATACCAACATATGGATAAGCACATACATCCTTTGTGCATGGGTAACAGAGATGCTTCTTGCTTTGATCATTTTCATTTGATGCCTCTTGTCTGTTTTTAAACCAATTTATTCTTCATTGCTATTGTTACACTGATAAATGAAAAAAAATAGTTTAACATTTTGTTATTTTATTAATGGTGCAAACAGAGTGAGTTGGTTTGGATTTAACAGACTTACCTTGTCTTGTCAGATGGAATTTACCGAAGTCTTTACTGTGAATGTGTCCTTGGTAGACAAAAGTCTTCTGGTCAGACTCGGCTGTAACCTAAAAGGAAAATTAGATCATAAGTAGGGCTAGGCAATAATTATAATTTTTAATTGTGATTCATCACATGAAGTGTTTGGATTAAGCACATTTAATCACATTGGCATGCACAGGATTTTTTTACTCTTTGAAAATAATGCTATATTAAAAAAAAAAAAAAAAAAAAAAACAAAAAAACATTTACTTTTGCTTCACAAGTTAAAGAATAAAAACCAAGCCAGAAATCTGGGACTAGTCCTGGACTCAGACCTGAATTTCAGCTTCACATTAAGACAGATATGAAGTCAGTCTGTTATTGTTTAATGAACATATCGAGGAGTAAAGCAGCCTCAGCAGGATTTCTGCATCTATCTTTAGTAGACTAGACCACTGGGACCCTAGCCTTACAGGTCTCCCTCCCTACAAAAGTCCATCAGACAGCTGCAGTTAGTCCAGAATGCTGCTGATCTGGTCCTCACTGAGACCAGGAACCTGGATAACAGAACTCCAGTCCTCAGATCTTTACTTTGGCTTCCTTTTTGACAGAGAATTATTGACTTCTAAATCCAGCTGTTACTGTAGTTTACCAGCACTGAATGATTTAGGACCAAGTTTCTGTTCCCAGAGTCAGACCTAAACTGGAGAGGCAGCGTTCAGGTTTTATGCCCCTCACATGTGGAACAAACTCCCAGAAAAACTGCAGGTCTGATGAAACTCAGCAGTTTTACATCAAGGTTATAAAACTTTATTTTCTACTGCTTTTTATAAAAACTGTTTATTTGTTTTAATTCTTGCATTTTCTTTTTTTTTCTTTTTTTAGATCTTTTTAAATGTCACTAATTTATTTATAGTTTTTTTTTTTTCCGTACCCAGTTGTAATGCTTTTAATGCTATATGTAAAGTACCTTAATCAGGGTTCCTACACATTTTAACAAGTTCAATTTAAGACTTTTTAAGACCTTTTTAAGACCACCTGGAACAAAATCCAATGCCTATTTCACGGCCACGCTGGCAAAAACACAGATCCCTCTACATTCAAAGATATAGTCAAAAAAGATAGATTGACCAACAACTTTTGGCCATCTTTACTTCTACGTCTATCATTGGTACCCGGTTTTAAGATGTTAACACAAACACGCAAACCTCAGGCTGACAGGTGATGGCTGGGCAAAGACCCCCCCTGATCTCTTCCTGATTGGCTAATATAAAGGCTCTGTCACGATTTGTTGGTTGGAAAAAACAAGTGGATCTGTTGTTTTTTTTTTGTTGTTGTTTTATACAGTAATTTTTCTAAATAAAGGAAATCTGTTGGAGCGTATAAGAATTTAAGACCTACTAGATAAAATTTAAGACCATAACTGTCAAATTTAAGGACTTTTTAAGTTATTAAATGCAGATTTTTAAATTCAAGACTTTTAAGACTTTTTAAGACCCTGCAGGAACCCTGCTTAATTTGTCCAGCATGAAATGTGCTATACAAATGAACTTGCTTTGCTTATAGAAACTTAACAGCTTTTAGCAGCAGCATACAGGAATCTTAACCAGTAATTATCTAAAATAATAATGTAGTCTAATAAAATAAAACATTTATGACAAAAAAAGAGCGAAAACTATAAGATTTACTAATTCAAAGGTAACAAGTCAGCAGGATGAATTACAAAACCGAAATAAGCTGCCATCCTAATAAACACAGAGGAAATTATCTGCCATCAGATGAGCAGAAACAGCAAGATCCACCTGTTACTGTATCCCTGTTTCTACGTTCACTGTTCTGATCCATGAATATATTTCTCCGGTGGTTTTTCTCTGCATTGTTTTGTATGTTTGCCCAAGAAGTTGTAGCCTATTTTATGTTGGGGTATTTTTGCAAAAGCAAACTTAAATCTGATATAACCCATCTTCCAGACTGAACAAAAGTTAAATATGCACATACATAAATAAAATAAAAATCAATAAGTGTAATGTTTACTTTCAAATAACTATAATACTAAATACATTAATTTGGTAAATGAATGTTATGGCAGTAAGACCCTGCATTCAGTCCTTGCATGTTCTGCATAACCACATCCTCATTTCACACAAAGATTTCTATTTTTCTCTCTTTCTCCTTTTAGACTCTGTTAATATCCAACATATTCAAAATTAATTAAACTGATTTAGAGCATTAAAAGTGTAAAGACAGAAAAGTTTATGAACATTATAAGGGCCGGATCTACTAAGATCCAAATTTGCATGAAGGAATTTTCCCGTGCAATCTCCAATTTTATGCGTGGGGCTCAAACACAGTTTGCGGATGGTTTACTATGAGTGATCATGCAAATGGTGGCAGGAGCAATGAGAGTTTTGCATGTTTCAAGGTTTGCAGCATGGAGAACTTTGAGAGAAGAAAGCACAAATAAGAAATGCAACCCTATGGAGACCGAGATATTAGTGGAAGATGCAAATGCAAATATATATTAAAATAAGTATGATAAATACAAATTGATTCTTATTGAATTCAAGAGTGAAAATTAAACTCATCAGAGAATCAGAGTTATGCATGTCTGCAATCCAGCATTGTCCCTCTCAGAAGCTGCAGCCATTTGTGCACAATGCTGTCAGTTAACACCTACTTTTCAGATGTATTAAGTATAGATGCAAAACCAGCCACCGTAATGCATATCACGGTTGATAAATCGCCTTGTGAGTGCTAAATTAATATATTTGCATTTTTCCTCCCTTCACACGTACAACTGTGTGTAAACGCCCTATATTGCATATTTATTGCAGCAGAAGTATAATTTGGATGCAGACGCTCTATTTTGCACCTTTGAAAGATGCAACCCTAATTGTGCAATGTTAGTAAATCAGTTTGTATTTTTTTTTTTCTGCGTGTGCTTTTCACTTGCACATATTTTGAGACATGCAAACCTCTGATGGATCTGGCCCCAAGAGTAAACATAGCTCAAACAGCTCAACAATGACTGAGTTCCAGGTTACCATTGCATGGAAAGTTAAATGCTAGAACAATTTTCTAGAGACCAAATTAAGTTCCTGGAGTCTCTGCTGCATGCTCGAGTAATTCAGGATTACGAAAAGGTGCATTTAATCAGAAATTGCTGCCTGTGTGACAGACGGGCAGTTGCTCACTCCAAAGCAAGAAACAAAATGAGCTTTCAGAAAACAGTGACTCTGTGATTTCATGTTTTCACTAAAAAGTGCACCACTGTATAATGGTCATTTTCATGTTAAGAAATTTGATGCATTGTATTATAAGTTTATTATGTCAGGTAAAATGAAAATCTACTTTTTTGTTGCACTGGCAGTATGTTCTTAGAAATTATACAGTAGATACCTAAATATTTTAGCTCTTGGAACATGCACACTGAAACAAAAGAAGAGAGACACACACACACACACACATACACACAGGTACTACCCAAAAAATTTGAATATCCTGAAAAAGTTCTGTATTTCTATAATTCAACTTAAAAGGCGGGATTTACGTATTGTATAGACTAATGATATGTGAATCAATATATTTCAAGGTTTTATTTGTTTGAATGTTGCTGATTAGGACTTGCAGCTAAAGAAAACCTCAAATTCTAAAACTCAAAAAATTAGACTTTAAATACAAAAAAGTCGGGTCTCCTAAAATCTTGCATTTGTACTTAGTACTTGGTGGGAGCCCCTTTAATGACTGCCTTAACCCTGGCATATCTTAGGTGTTATGGAAGAAAAAACATGCTTCCATCACAGCCTTGAGTTCTTCTTTATTGTTTGGTCTCTTCCCGTTCAGCTTTCTTTTGACAATACCCCACATGTTTTCAATGGGGTTCAGGTCAGGTGAGTTTGCGGGCTAATCAAGCATGGTTGATGAACCAAGATTTTGTACTTTTGGCAATGTGGGCAGGTGCCAAGTCTTGCTGGAACCATCTTGTGGGGTCTGACCAACTTAGAGCCATTGTGTAGGATCGCAGTTTTAACCATACAGTACAGCCAGAATCACGAGAAACAATGGGCTCTATGCACAACTCCGCTACTTCCTGAACTTAATTCATGTCTTTCATTACTGGACAAACTGATTTATCCAGGTGTGTCTGGCCAGTTACTGAGATCAGGCACAGCTGGATTAAAGGTGTCATAACCTAGTGTTTTACATACACAATACTTCTTAAATTATCTTCAAATTAATTTCTAATTATAGTTGGGTGGGAGGAAAATTAAATGAGCTCATTTGAACCTCTTTTTATCCCCAACTTATGTTTGTCGCGAGAATATGCACAAGAATTAGACCTGTCTGTAAGCGCGTTCACGAGGCATTTTAATGTGAAAAAGTGGGATTTCCGGGTGATGACTCCTTTAATTAGTTCATCCAGTAATGAAAGACAGGAAACAGAGGAGCTACCTTAAGTTTAGGAAGTAGTGGCACTGTGCATAGAGCCCATTGTCAGCAACACAAAGGACTAGAGGATCTGCAATAGATGCTATGGCTGCGACAGTGTCCCGATCTCAACATTGTGGAGTCTCAGAGGGATTATGTGAAAAGATGGAACAACTGTGACAGCTCAAATCCACAAAAGGATTATGGAAGTTCTTCAAGATTCTTAAAACAACCCACCTGCCAAGTACCTTGAAAAACTGTGTGCATGCCTAGGAGAGTACGCACTTTTTTAAAGCTGAGGTGTGGTTATATCAAATACCAACTTGACTTTTTTTTTCTCAATGCTGTGCATAAAAGTGGTGTCTCATCACTTTACTTTCAATGCCTAAAACTTTTTCACAGTACTACAGCTAGTGAAATATCTGCCCTGCTGGGTGCACTGGGCAGAAAAGATCACTGATGACAGATGGTTTTACAACATGCAGGAAATGCCTCTTTGACACCGAGTTAACTCTTATTTGTTTGTTATTTGTAGCTAATTATAGACTATCCAAACTTAAAAACAATAAGGAATAGTGTTGAGTCAAGACCGCACCAAAAAAGAAAAAAAAAAATTTAGAAAGGGAGAAGGAAAGAAAAAGAGAAAAAAATTGGGGGGGAGAGAGAGAGAAAAAGAATATATAAAACGAGAGGAGAGAGAGAATAAAATACGAGGAGGAGAAGAGAGAGAAAAAAGAAAAAAAAAAAAAAAAAAAAAAAAAAAAAAAAAAAAAAAAAAAGGTTTAAAAAATTTAAATATAAATAAAAAAAAAAAAATTTTTTAAAAAAAAAATAAAAAAAAAAATAAAAAAATAAATGAAATCACTTCATGAGGGAGAATCTTTTCTTTTTTTTTTTTTTTTCTTTTATTATTAAAAAAAAAGAATACTTCGATATTATAAATTTAAAATAATAATAACAACAACAACAACAACAATCACACAAAAAAAAATAAAAGAATACAAGTTTAGAGAAAGAAAAAAAAAAAAATAATAAAAAAAAAAAAAAAAAAAAAACAAACAAAACGAGGGGGGAAGAGAATATAAACACAAAAAAAAGGAGATAATTATTAAACACTAAATAAAATAAAGAGATACCATGACTTGAAAAAAGTAATGATTTTTGATAATTTACTCATGAAAAAAGAGGGGTGATGTATGAAGGTGAGGTGGGGGAGGAGGGAAGAAGTCGTATTTTAGTTTTTATATTTTGTATTAATTGGATATTATTGGGTAGGGAGATATCGGAAGAACACTCTTAAGATAAATTCTTGGAAAATGTTTTGGTAAATTTTTATATTTTTCTGTTGTAGGAGTGAGGTAGAGCGGAGTTAAGTGCTAAATCTCAGACCGCTCTCCCGCGGGTGCGAAGTCGCGCGGGTTGGGGGGGGTGGGAAGTGGTGGAGGAGTTAAATACGATGTTTAAGTTTCCTTTTTTAAGAGAATTAAAAAATAGCCAACTAATAAGAAAAAGCGAAAGCAGACGGCTGGTTTAAAAAACCGGAACGCCAAAAAAAAAAGAGAGAAAAAAGAAAAGAGAGAAAAGAGAGCGAAAAATAA
This sequence comes from Atherinomorus stipes, assembly GCA_023101725.1. Lineage (NCBI taxonomy): Eukaryota > Metazoa > Chordata > Actinopteri > Atheriniformes > Atherinidae > Atherinomorus > Atherinomorus stipes. Next base: position 1,618,271 of record JALJCO010002339.1, read on the forward strand.
AGAAGCGAGGACTGAGAGGACAACACAGGAACTAACACTCTAAAAAGTAATCCAGGAGACCTTTTACCACCACTTCAGTAAATCCATGATTGCAAGATAAGAAAAAAAAAAAAAAAATTATTGATTTAGGTGAAACGTTTAAGTTGCCAACATTATTTTCATGAGTTGTGTTGGCATAACAATGTTGATAATGACACCAACTTAATTTGCATTTCGCATTCATTAATTTAAAACAACATTCAAGTTGTAGTAATTTAATGTAAGTGGCTTGATAACTTATTTTTTTCACTTTGATTAAAGAATTTCAAATCCCCTCCCTGCTCACTTTTAAATGACAATTTCAGACAGTTGAGAGTGTGTGTCAGGGGACCGGAAGGCAGAACAAATACCATACAAAGGATGTTTTCAAGGTGAGTGTCATTTCATTTACAAATGCATTCTACTAAAGCTATTAAATTTGGGCTTATTTGCAATTGTGATACGTATGAACAATAGTGGACTCATGCACAGAGGTTAGGTTACACGTGCTAATAGAATGAATGTATTAGCACAAGTTAGCTTGTTGTATCACTATAAGCTAACTTAAATGGCTCTACACATGATCAGTGGTAAAAACACTTTGTGCTGGCTGTCCCATTGTTTTCCCACAGAGAGAGCCGGTTGCGCCCAACTAAGCAGTATTGCTACCTTCAGCGTTGTGCACCGCTCGTGTCTGCTTACTGCTGCACACAAAGTCCAGTAATTTGACTCAAATTACTTGAACTGTCAGACCCATTAAACTCATGTTAATTCTATGTAGTCCATTCTTCTCAGTTTTATTTTATTGAACTGATAATAGTGATAGGCTCAGAAACCCCAGACCCTGAAATGGAAAAAGGTACAGAAAATGACTGACTGACTGACTGAATTACATCAATTTTATTTTCTGGTTATGGTTACAGAAACATTAGTTAGATAGGTGGAAATTTGTTATCTAACTGAAATACATAAACCTTAGTAGCTGGGCCACTTTTTTCAGAGTATGTTTTCATTCGCTTTACAAGGACACTGAGGCGTTTGAAGCAAGCCTTGATGGGCAAGAGATGAAAATTGCTATTATAAGTGACTGGTACATGCCAGGATCAGACCACAAGACAGCAACCATTGTGGTTGAGCGAACCAAAATCCTGGAGGGACAGAAAATCCCAAGGTGCTGCGCTTTGTCAGTGGGCAGAATATATGCTCTGAATCTGAACTATCGCAAAGATTTTAAATATACTTTTCAAGTTCTTCTGAAGCTGTTTCGTGAACTTGATGGATTGAAAGCCAGGGCAAAAGTAGTGAGCCTTAAGGACGTATTTTCTGAAGATTCCTCTTGTTTCACATCATTATCAGGTTTTAATTTGGACTTTCCTGTTTTGGATTTTGAAGTCTACTGAGGAAGCTTTAAAACTGATGGTGTGACAGAAAATGAAACACAAGAAAAAGTTTCAAATCGTTTCTCTATCAAGCTGCTTTTGACGTGGTGGATGTCCATATGTTTTGTTTTATCAACCGTCAGTACAAGAAAGATGTTGTTTAATGACTGTTTAGAATTTTGAGACAGCACTGTTGTTGACGCTAATTACATGAATTTGTGCTGTATTGTATTAGAGACGTCTTGTCAGACAGAAGGTTATTTGCCTGTTAAAGTGCAACATAAAGGACAGCAATCTGGTAAATGTCCAACCTCAAATATACAAAACTTCAAAACTTTGCCTTGTCAGGAACTCAAATCAAATTAAAGAAATGAAAACGTTTTGTTTATTTGTTTGTTGTTGTTTTTTTTTAAAGAGGGGGGTAAAAAAAATAAAGATGGCGGTTGAAATAAATATCCATCAATCCTATCAACGCTGTCCTTCCACAGGACAGGGGTTGCTTCATTTAAATACGTTGTGGGTTCTCACTTTTTTTTTTCTTAAATTTTTACTTCCTCTTATTGTTTATGTGTATGTGTTGAGCGTTAACGTATCTATAAATACAGTGTATTATCATTATTGTTGTTATTATTATCATTATTATTATTATCATTGTTGTTGTGGGTTTGGGTGGTTGTGCATAACATGAGGGGGGAGTGCAAAAGTGGCATGAGGAAATTATGGATACACCAATAAGTCCAGTGTCTGAATAAAACAAATCCAAATTATGAAGATGATTTGTGAAATTTTGCCCATGTGTTGACATAACTTACAGTTAAGCTTCACATTTATCTGAGTGTGATAACAACACATTTTGAATTGATTTGTTGAAATGCCCAAATATCCTGTCCAGGCTTTGTGAACATAACACTAATTTCAATACAAAATACCAAGGCTGTTTGAAATAATTTTTTAGTCTATTAACCACCCCACCCCCGAGCCTAGGTGGGCAATGCCCCCCCCCGATCTCAATCCGAGCAACATGACAGCCCCGCCGTTTTATGTGTAAAATGCAACTATGTCACAGATGATATGAGAAACAGAGAAAGGCGTCTGGTTTTTATTTTGGTTCATATGAGTTTTGACTTCATGGCAAAGAAAATAATGAAATAGAAAAAATTTGATTTAATGTTCAAGAGCATCAGAAGGCTGCACAAATAATGTTGTGCCAGTACCTTCACTCATTATGTTGTTTATATACAGTATACAATTATGGACTAAATAATAAAACTGATAAAATAAGCCATTTTATTCATTATATATATATATATATATAAATATATATATGTATGTATGTATATAGCTTTGGCCTCAAAAAAATCCATATTGGTCAGCCTGTATTTTATGGTTAATTTTCTGTATTTGGTTCACCTGAAGCATACCAAGACCTATGTTTTTTTTTTTCCAGAATCCATGAAATCACTTCTTTGATTTACATTAGTTCTGCCTTTCCACAGCTTCCCACATGATGTTTGTTTGTTGTTCATGCCCAAACAAATGAAAGACTGAATCAGAAGGGTTGGTGTGAATGCACCCAAGATCCTGGAATGTTGGTACGATTGTGTCATAAAAGAAATAATCACAATTTTACAATTATCATTATGTTAATTTCACAAAACTGTAAATATGCAAAATCATATTAACACTCCTTACATCTTTTGATGCCAATATAACAAAATAATAAAGCAAAATAACTCAAAATCACTATTCTAACTAAATCACCTCTGCTCTGTAAAGAGTAAAAAAATAATATGTACTAACTCAAACAAAACAGATGGAAAAGGCTATAGGACCTCCGCCTGGACCTGAGAGGCTTTTTTCTGTAAACTACAAAATAAAAAGTTTTTGAACATTTCTTTTGCAACTGGGTTGAGAATTGTGAAACACAGAAAAAGATCTAGCAAGCTTTGACTTCCAGTTGCCCCTCAGCAAAATAGCAGCTGTGTGAAACATAAGAAATACTGGAACTTAAAAAATAAACAAACATGACCATATATCTGTGATTAAATTAGATTTCTTCTACGTCCCATTGCCTACTGATTATTAAATGCATCAATATCATGCCGAGTTGGTTAAATTTGAACATCATAACTATCCTGAAAAAAAGACGCATATTGGTTTTTCTCATCTGTATAATGTAACGTTCAGTGAATGCATCAAGCTGCGCTGTAAACCCAACCAGTCGTACATAATTACAAAATTGCAAATTATATAACATTTAATTACAGTGTCATGATAAGTAAATATTAACACTATCTGTTAATACATATTGATATAATTCATATGTCATACATATAAATATCAATAATACATATACATTAATACATAATATTAATAAATACACCCCCCCCCCAAAAAAAAAAAAAAAAAAAAAAAAGGTTGACTTAATTAGTCTGTATGAAGGAAATTACTCGCAGCCGTACTTTCCAGCTGATGCATGGTCCTTCCACAACTTGGATAGAATGACAACAAAGCAACACAAGTGGCAACTCGCAGATCTGGTGTAATTTTAAAGACGCACTACAGAACTTTCTGCAATATTCTCAGTGACGTGCCCTAATCAACGGCTAAACTGGCATCCATCTTGCATCGTACCTGCACTATGAGCTCACTCCAGCCAGTCAAAGACACCTGGTGTGTTTATAACTGTGTGCTAGCATGTGACACGGAGCACAACCAATAGTCGGCTACAACTTTACGCTGTGCCCGTTTGAAAAAAGTTGAATAGCGCGCTTTTTAGCCTTGGGACGCTGCTGGGCAGTGACCGCTCCAGAAATAAGCATAATCAATGTTGGTGTGCCTTCAAACCGAGACAGAAATGCATATTTTTGAAGTAGAAAAGTAATGTTGTGGGTCTTTGAATTTTAGTAGTGCAATTAATTGTGAAATTAAGCAATTGTGAGATCCGTAGTCAGAACAAGGGATGGCTATTTCAAGTAATTTCTGAAGTTGACTGACCATTTAAAACTAATTAGTTAATTAGCCGTGATATTATTTATGCATGCTCTTCCCCCTCATGAGGATTTTTTTTTTTCTTTTTTGGTGAGCGTTTAGTGGCCTTCACTGTAAACACCAGCCCAATGCGCTTAGCTACATCAAAGCCGGTCATCTTTTGTTGTTTCGCCATCTAATCCTCATCGTGTTGGTAGAACCATGGTAATGAGCGTTATCCCACATAACATGCATCTGAGTTTGTTGTCCAGTAGAGTGGAAAACTGCTTTGCTTCTCTGGCCTGCTGGTGCAAATTCTGGCTAAATGATTTATTAAATTACTATTATTATTTATCAAAGAAATAAGAAAGAAAGAAAAAATGAATTGGTCTTTCAAAGTTAAATATTTGTACTGTTTCAATCAATTACATTTTGAATTTTTAACTTTAGGATTCACATAGTTTTAGGCAACTTTTTCTGACTATGATTTAATAAAGATTCTAATGCCACCAGCATAACAGCAATACAACGCTCTTTCAATTTTTTCAGCCTCTTTGTATCATAACAATCTGACAATCTGATTTGAAGATATGACACTTCTTTCACAAATTTCTGCTATTGCATGCAGACTTTAGAGAAGTTACTTCAGTGTTTAACAATTCAACAATTTAACAAAGTTATTCAATGACCCATTACTCATTTATAGTCTATTATGCAACTGTATTGTCTTTAAATATCTTGAAATGCTTGATGATGAGAGGTTTTACTTACATAACCATCCATGGCCCAGTTGTCATTTTTAAACTTGCTGTAGTAATGTTCAGTTGGCCCCTTCACCTGGTAGACCTTCAGCAGTAGCTGGTTTTCCTCTGACTTATATGTACCTAGAAAGACAGAGACAGAGCATTGAGACTGAACACTAAAAAAGCTAAATCTGGCTTCTAATTAACTTTTAATTTGTGTGGGAACTTGCCAATGCAGAGAGAAAGACTGTGAGGCAAAGTCAGACAAGCAAGATGTTAAGAAAACTGAACGGTTGTGTTACGGAGAAAAAAAGACATCCTGACATTTTTGAATTATCATACTCTCTTTCATTTATGAAGCTTGTGACACATTACTTGGGAAAAAGTGACGTTTACCCTTCAGCTACATTTCTACTCTTGGTTAAATACACAGCAGACTTTAAAAACGGCTGCTCCTCAATGTGACAAGTCCATGTAGGAGACATGCCACAAATTTGAAGTGACATCATTTTACCTGTTTAAAGTGTAATTTAAATGTGTAGCCTAAGTATCATTGCAGTTCCTTTCATGCCAGTAACTTTTAGGCACTTAAAACAGTGGTGGTACTGTGAAAAGGAAAGAACATTCTTTTTAGTTCAAAATGCTCATTTATGGGACAAAACAAAATGATTTGATCCACATCAGGACTTACAATTTGATTAACAGAAGAACCTGACCTAAGAACCTAAAAATGCTTATAGAACATTTTGCAGAAATAAAAAAGAGTCTGTATATGTATATGTAATGTTTAATGTTGCTTCATTTTCTTAAAGTTTTCAATGCTTGTTTTTGCGGACATTAAAGGTCCCTAATGACATTTCAAACAGGTTGGGGTCTGGAATTTGACAGGACCACAGAAACACCTTGATTCATTTCTTTTTTAGAATATCTGCTTTATATTTGTGGCTGTGCTTGGGATCATTGTCCTGTTGTATGATTCAGTTTCAACAAAGCTTAGCTGTTGTGACAGTTTTATGTTTGACTAAGAATTTTTTGGGATACAAATTTATACAGGGTTCTTTTACCTTTGTTGAAGTCAAAGTTCAAGTCATTCTAAGTATTTTCAAGGTGAATCTTCAAAATTTCCTAGCATTGGCTATACAAATGATAATTTTGCACTTGTTTAAATATTATATATGGAATAAAAAACAAACAAACATGGAACTCATTCAACTGACAAACTTCTTCATTTTTTTTTTTAAATCATTAAAGGGAAAATAAATGGAAAGTTTTCAGATTAAAGAAAGTGAAAAATCTTTTTGTGAAGAACTAGATAAATTTAATCTGGAGCATAGTGTGATGTCACACACCATTTCTCTGTGTTGATCTCCAGCCCTGTGCACAGACATTTGTCTTGTAACTTCTGCTGCCTCATGACCAGGACTCCTTTGAAAAAGAAGTTTTTAACCTCAATGGGACTTTCCTGGTTAAATAAAGGTTAAAATTATTAAATAAATACTAGCTAATCCGGCTGCACGTTCATAGACACTCATGTGAATCGCCACCTCCTCCATCCTCTTCAAGCCTTTGCCTCTCCTTCCCTATAAAAGGCTACAGACCGGGACAAAAGGATTGAAAATGACCAGGATACCAGGAAGTTGTTGTTGATCGTGTTTTCAAGGTAAAGTTAGAGCTGAAAGGGCTACAGTTTGACTTGGAGCCTGGTAACATCATAAAAGTAACACCATAAAGTCAAATGTCTGGTTTTATTCGCATTACAGTAACATTAGGCAATGTTGTTATGTTTTTTTAAATAAATTCAATGTTATAGTCATAGCACTAGTTAATATCCAAAGCTTGAGTTGTAAGCGGCTCAGTCCTATCTATGGCGCAGGTTTACAGTTGTGTTACGGCTGAGTTGAGTGAGCTTGACAGCCCAGCTACCATTTGTAATTAGCCTGGTAGGCTTGCAGGCTAAAACATCATTCTCACTCACGGAGAGGAGTAGGAATGCTAGCGTTAGCTCCAAGTGTTAGCACCAGCTGTGGTCTGGCAATGACTCTTGTAGTCCTGTGGTTTATTTGCAATTTTACAAATCTAAGCCACGATGCCGTCTTTGCTTCTCTTGGAAAATCTTCTAAATAAGCCATATTTTTCAGGTTTTTTAAAATGATAACTGTCACACACTTACTGTAACATGCAAACTGTTGCCTGTAGTGTTTGAGATGTGGCTTACAGTATAAAGCATGTATTGCATTGTCTGTTTTTGGTAAGGTTGCTGGGATGTCCTGGGAAGACTCACAACTGTTGAATGTTTTCCACTTTTTAATAATCTATTCTCATTGTAGAACAAAAGAATATAAAGCTTAATTCATTCCTCTTCCAAGTATTTAGGTTATACAGTAATGCTTTCTGAACTCCCAGATGTTCATGTGTTAATTGATTCAGTTGGTAAAAAGGCTAAATGTTTTAATTATATTTATTTGAGAAATGTTAATTGATTTAGTCTTTAATATTTAATCTTAATTTTCTTATTGACATTCTTATACCTTTTAGTTGTTTTTTTTTTTTTTTTACTCAGTAAATGAGGCCATCATACTCTAACGTATTCAAAAGATTAATGCAATTAATGAATGACACTTATTATTGTACAGGCTTGTTTTATTTGCATGCATCAAAGTTTAAAGATATGTGCAGTTTAATAGTTTAAGTCTAAAAACAGATTAGTGATGTCTTGCTGACAAGCGAGAATGAAAGCTGGATTTGTTTTTAACCCTGTTGTGCATTTACACCTCCTGCATCACTTGCACCTGTGCTATTTACACTGCACTGAAAACCTGCAAATCCTGCTATGTAATTACTCTTAATTCACCATAAAAATAAAAATGAAAGTGTTGATTCAGTTTTTATCAACTACTTTTTCCAGTTCAATATAAAATCATATTTTACATACCTGTTTATTCACAGTCATTTGGGGTACCAAATGACCTCATAATTTCAAATACTTTTTAGGATGCTTATAATTGGCTTTTATGAAAGAAGAAAATAAACTGACTCAAAAATGGATTTATTGGCTTTTTATAGGCATTATTTATTTACAGTGTGAGGACATTTAAAGGAATAATGATTGGAAGTCTTTTGAAAAGCCAGTCCAAATTAAATAAATTAAAGAGGCTCCAATAATATGACCTTAAGTGCTTATATACAGTTGTACTCAAATTTATTCGTACCCTCGAATTAAAGAAGGACAATAACCAGCTGTCAGTGAGATAAGTTGAAATTGAAAAAAGAAATAACAAATTGTATATGTATATATATATATATATATATATATATATATATATATATATATTTATAGGTACTACCCAAAAAATTAGAATATCCTGAAAAAGTTCATGTATTTCTATAATTCAATTTAAAAGGTGGGATTTACATGTTGTAGACTAATAATAAGTGAACCAACATATTTCAAGCTTTTATTTGTTTGGATGTTGCTGATTAGTATTTGCAGCTTAAGAAAACCTCAAATTCTAAAACTAAAAAAATTAGAATACTGCATGAATTAAATTAAAAAAGGACTTTAAATACAAAAAAGTCAGGCCTCCTAAAATATTGGATTTGTACTTAGTACTTGGTGGGGGCCCCTTTAATGACTGCCTTAACCCTGGCATATCTCAGGTGTTATGGAAGAAAAAACATGCTTCCATCACAGCCTTGAGTTCTTCTTTATTGTTTGGTCTCCTCCCGTTCAGCTTTCTTTTGACAAAGCCCCACATGTTTTCAATGGGGTTCAGGTCAGGTGAGTTTGCAGGCCAATCCAGCATGGTTATTGAACCAACATTTTGTACTTTTGGCAATGTGGGCAGGTGTCTTGCTGTTTTGCTGGAAGTCTTCCTGGAAGATGAAGTCTGCATCCCCATACAGCTGGTCTGCTGAAGCAAGCATGAAGTGCTCCAAAATGACCTGGTAGACATCTGCGTTTATGCTGGACTTAATGAAGCTCACAGGTCCATTCCTTATGAAGTCCTCCACACTTTTGAATGGCCCTTTCCTGACCATCTTCTCCAGGCAGCCCTCCGGCTTGTACACCGTATATATATATATATATATATACATATATATATGTATATATATGTATGTGTGTGCGTGTGTATGTGTGCGTATGTGTGTGTGCATATTTTTACCTGACAACCTGATTGACACGCCGCTGGTTTCCAGCAATGTGACGTTTACGCGGCCACTGGAGGCATTGAACCCAGTAACTGTAAATGTAGTGGCCTGTCTCTTCCCTAAGTACTCGTAGAAACCACTCCACTCTGAATTTGGAGAAAAAACGTCCATTGGAACTGTCACAAGGACAAAGAAACATCAATATTAAGAAAGCAGTTACATCAGCATACAGTATTATGTGCAGTGTGAGTCTGTCTTTTTTTTGTGAATCAGCTGGAGAAATGTTGTCTGCTGGCATTTGCCCAGATACACATTAAAGGTCATGAAAAAGGGTGATTGCCACAAAAGACTAAGGATGATGATTACCCTCATGTGTTTGGCAAAAAACATCCAAAAAAACAAGCTGTGATTCCCCCAGAGCTGATAAGGTCAGTCTGATTCCACATTCACTCTATATGACTCATTTCAAACTCAGCTGTAGCATGTTTTGAGAAATCACACAACTTCTGACATTTCCCCTGGTGTTTGTTTCTTATAACAGGCTCTCTTATTGAATATATTGATTACAAAATCTTTTTTTCAGACTTACAAGGTTATTCATTGGTATTACACCTGAACGTTTCCATTAATTTACTTACTTCATCTAAGCCTACTTACGCTCTGCAAACAAGACAGTTTTTATCATCCAATAAAGACTGCTCAACCTAATACTGACCCACACACTAAACCTTCACTGCAAAGTGCTATCTCATCATTCATTCCTTTCTGGGAAATACTAGTTGACAGCTCTGTATATCAGGAAAACTGTATAATGAAATAATTTTAAAATGGAGCATAAACAGGCTGTAATGAAATTACCGAACCTCTATTTAATGTTCGTCTGTTTTGTGTGTACTAAAGTGTACTGTATGCACTTGCTGATGTCTGCCATACATACCACGAATCTTGTTCTTCTGGACATCTGATTCTCCTCTGTCTTTGGGATTGATTTTCACTCCAACTGAAACATTAAAAAGCAAGTTTAGTTTAGCCTACTTGGTATTTAAGATATTGCAAACAATACATTAATGCAAGAGTGGTAGGAATAATAATAATGATAAAAGCTCGTAGTCTGACTCTTGTATGAATGTAAACCTTCTGGTTTCGTTGTCATGCATCACAGCACCTCAACCTGGATAGCACCATGAGTATATGATTAAAAACATAAAAACTAATCTAGCTGTCATTTCCCTGAGGCTGAGGAGAGCAGAAATAACATCACGGTGATAATCTGAATTTATCAACACAAATCACAGGTGATTATAACATTGAGTTTAATTTTCAGGTAGAAAGATGAGATCCTTTTACACACTATGCATGATAGGATCTCAGTACCTTTACAGAGTGGTGGTTTTCCTGACCACCTCCCATCACTTTTACAGGTTCTGTGTTCTGATCCCCCAGCCAGATAGAAACCCTCTTGGCAGGTGTATATCAGAGTATATCCCAAGGTAGGCAGGTCCATAGATCGAACATCTACATTACTCGGGGTCTCTGGCTGTCTACATGAATGAGCTGAGAGATGAAGGGCAAAAGAATGTTATATATATTTAATACCAAGTTATCTTTATAAATACCTGAATTATTATTTTTTCCTGATATTTCACATCCAAATAATAGCTGTATCACGATTGATGACTTACCAATGCACTCAGGTTGAGTTCCACTCCAGGTTAAATTTTCTAGGCACGTTCTTGTTGTTGAACCAAGGATGTGGTAGTTTTTACGGCACTTGAAAGAAATCTTGCTGCCAACCTACATATAATTAAAGAATAAAAACATAATTTCAAGTTAATCCAAGATCCTCTTGAAACCTGCAACAATCATAAATAAAAGATAAACATCAATTTAAGGCATCATCAGGGTGCATCTCTCCCCGCATATAGACACTAACACAGCATACAGACAGCATTCATCTCTTTCAGTCACACAATTTCAACGTGTGTTCATACATTTTTCTCTTGTAACAACCCTTTGTGTGCATTTCCTTAGTTTCTCCTTATTCTGCTGTTCTCAATGGTAAAAAACAAAACATATCAATCAGCCCATGAGACTAAAATTTCCCTCCTCTCTGTTCTCTGTGTGATTTAGGGCACCTTTCTCAAGTCTTGCAATGATGAACAGACATGCTAAAACAACAGCTAAAAAGCTGTTTTATTTCATTTTATGGACAATAGTTATGCTTTAACTCAAGAAAATCCTATTGTCAAAACAAAAACTTTGAATCAATTCCATAACTCACTACAATCTCTTTAAACCACATTTAATTATATATTTCTATTTCCCTTTGGTGGATATATTCATTTAGTTATAAACACCAATCTAATATTGCTACAGAAGAATTACAAGCTGTTTCTGTTGTTTATTATGGAATTCAGCCTTTTCTCTATTTGTAGAGAAATGATAATGCAAAATTGATCTAATTAAGCTTTTACAAATTGAAGGATTTGAATGATGGCTTTAAGCCCATGAATGAGTGGGCGGCCATAAATTCCAACATGTTCTCATTATCCAGGTCTCTCTCAAACATGAAACTTCCTTTTCAGTAGGTCTTTATGCTCCCCTACTGTATATGTCCAGAACTTTATTCATTTTTTTGGTTCCAAGGCTAACCTTTTGTAAATGTTTGCGCTGAGAAGTTTTTTTCCTGCAAGTCTACTGCTTTTTCTAACTGGCCTTGATACATATTCGTATTACAACAAAGTGGCAGAGTACTACTACCATTTAACAGTATAGTTATCCTTGTATCTTTCAATAATGTTTAATCAGGTTTAAAGTTTTAAATTTGTTATAAAGTACTTGCTTCAAAAGGTGTATCAGGCTGTAATCTAAAGTAAACAGGTGACCAAAAACAAATTACTAATACATATCTTATTTAATTTGCAGAAAATGAACTAAAACTAAATAAAAAAGTATTTTTTTAGCTGTTGTTGTAACGGTTATTTATAACAAACATAACTTATATATTCAAAGTGAAGTTTACAGTATTTATACAATCAAACCACATCACCTGAAAACCCTGGGCCATGACCGGGATACCATAGGCAGGGGTTCCTGGATCACGACAGCTGTTGAAGGCTGGGTCTACACACACAAAATATGCACACACACACAAATGCAAATATTAAGCTTTGCATGTTTCATAGTTTTGTATTTTTCCTTTGAATTGAGATTAAATTTAATAAGTTAACTGTAGTTATAATCTAATGTCAAAAAAGTTTTGATGAAGGAGATACGCAGGTATGAGCATCAAACTGCTGTACATGTCATCACTAAAAATACAATCTTTCACGTTTTTGGTTTTTATTCTGTTGACTTTTGCCCTATACTGCTTTTCTTTTGCCCTCTTATTTAATAATTTACGATGATATACGCACGCTCACACAGTTAAGTTCTAAAATCAGACATGTGCATAGTCAGACAAACCCAACTCCTTTCTACAGAGTAATAAAGTATTCAGAAGAAGTAAAATTACAGCAGAGATGTAGGTATTCTCAAAAGACAACAAAATTTCTCTGAGGGCTGATGTACAGTTAAGCTGTACTACATCGATTTGTTAGCTTCTGTTTTATCATGTTGCCTTTGAATACGTTCATTACTTTCAGAACAGGTTCCACAAAAAGCTCAGTTTTACTTGAATAAGTTAAAGGCTGCTTTAAAAGATAAAACTTTTATGGAAACCAAATACTGACATCAAGACTACACGCTCCATCCAACGATCAGATATCAAAACCTTCAAGCTTGAGGTGCTAAGGAACACTAAAGGAAAATGTGTGGGTGGGTAAGCCTTGCCATGGTTCAATTATCTGATTTCACACAATGTTTTTCATAACTTGTAAAGTATCAAATGTTTTATTTTCAGCATGGAAAATGTCCTAAAATGAGTGAATGTGAATGAGTGTTCTCTGTACACTCAATAGCTCTTCAATTACAAACAGCTTTTCATTGGGAATGATGGAGATCCCCCCTGCGGTCTTAAAGAGTTAAATGTAGTTACCAAGTTAATTCAGGTTTGGGAGCAGAGCCATGACTCAACCATGCGTCCATTCACCTAAAGGATCTTATTATACACTGCTGACCTCTTCAAATTTGTCTTATTCTTTCAGTTAAACCTTCATCTCTTTCCTCTCCTCATCCATCCTCCTCATCCCTCACCCTCTTCCCCCTCCCTTTCACTCATTCCTAACTTTGCCCTTTCTCCTACTCCCGTTTACCTCTCCTTCACCCATTCATCTCTCCTTTCCCATTCCTCACCCACTACTTTCTCTTCCAACCTCCTCCTGTCTGCCCTTCGGACTGTCCATTTATCCCCCGTATTTCTCTTTGTCTATTACAACATCTCTAATCTCTCCCATCCCTCTGTGCTAATAATCGCTGTGTCTCTCCTTTTAATGATTTAAGTAATAATAATTTAATAATTTTAATGTTTGTCTCCCTTTTTTTTTTTTCCAGTTACCATCTGAGGGACCCTAAAAGCCCTGGCTACCGATATCCTGAGACAGTACCCCCAACCTGGAGCTTCTGTCATTGTGACATTGCCATCGTGGCATCAACCCCATCCTACCTTGTGACATGGTCCTTGCTCACGATTTGACTGCATATCATCACAACAGTCCATTGTTTACATGTTGAATTCTGACATAAACAATTGCAGTGTATTGGAGGAAAAAGAGTATGGCATTTTCTTTCTTTTAGTTACCGATACAGGCTGGCTGTTGACCACTCCAAATCCCATCTGCTTGACATAGTCTGGAGACAGAACCCACCAGCACATAGGGGGCGTGGCAGTAAAACCTAACCCCTGACCTGTGTAGGAAAACACATATTGTACACACAAAAATACTACAACCCCATGGATAACAACACTTACTGTTTTAAAAATCTATTTATTTCATGTTTCCTCTTAACATACCATAAATCCTCTCATAGTGACCTCTACTATTACAAACCGTCCCTCCATTAATTTCTGGGAGTAGCGTTGAAAAAAGTAAATAATTTCCGCCCCTTGTAGCCTCCGTTTTTTCCCCCATTGACAGGCTGCCGTTTGCTAGGCCCGCCCCAGAGTGCTAGTGTGCACAAAACTGGCACAAAGGCATGGACACAATATTTCCTCTTCCTGCAGAGGAATCGAAACCAAAACACAGCAGCAACATGGTGGCTATACTGGCACCAATAAACAGAGAAGAAAGTTTGGTGTGAAATTAAAGAAACCGTCCTGGAGTATGCACGTGCACATTCTGGAGCGAAGGCTGCAAAACACTTCGATGTTGACCAAAAACAAATCGGGTATTGGAAAAAGCAACAGAGTAAACTGGAGCTGAGAAAAGCCGAGAGCAGCTATGCAGAGGGGGAAGGAAAAAAGTCAGCCAAGACTTGGAGACAGCACCTATCGTTTGGATTCATGACATGCAAGAGAAATACAACAGAGGTAATTGTACTGCACTGTTCAAGTTTTTTATGCAACAATTTTCAATAAATGGGCCCAGTCCATTTTACTAAATTCAAACTGACAAAATGTTGATTTATTCATTGTGATCCGTTTGAAAAATAGAAATATAAGCTTCTCTTCTAATAAAAGCCCTCCTTCCAATAAAAGCCTGGTCCTTGGTGCCCTAAAACAAATAAAAGCCCCGGTCACTATTAGAGGACTTACGGTATTCATCTTTAACATTTTCTGATGGTCTTTATCTTACCATTTTACTATTGGTTTATAAAACCATAATCTATGTTGACTTTAGAATGTTTTCCACATGCATTTAGAAATGAGGTAAAAAAAAAAAAAAAAAAAAACAGAGTAAAACTCATTTTAAATGATCTTTGTTGGCACATTTGGTAAACTTGTAACATCCAACAGACCGTATGTGGTTTTACAGCAAATATAAACACAGCAAGTGTGACAGGTTCTTTAAAGTAGATGAATATAGTAAATGAAACACTAAAACTGTCACATAAGCAGTAATACAAATTTATTTAACTACTGACCGATAAGAAAAGATGTTCCCCTCTCTGAATCCTCCCCCAGGAGAGCCAGGATCACCACACAGTACAGCTTCAAAGACAAAACATAGATAGTTAGCACCACTGCTGGTTGGAACTGAAAACACTGTTAACACTTTTCCTTGAGTAAAGTTAAAGGCAGGGTAGGAGATCTTGGAAAACAGTTCGAACATTTTTTTCAAATGTAGCTTGTTTGACGTTGTTTTGAATAAACGCTGACTGAAAAAAAAGAAAGGCATTACATTTTCGTATGGCTACACAACAGCCAAACTTACTTACCAGTCTAATGATACCGTGGCAAACAGAGTGGGTTTTGCTTCCACAGTGCTGTTTCAGAAATCTCCAACGACTGAATTCTTTTCCAATGTCCACCCGTGTTTTTGATCTGCCGTGATCCCTTTGCCTCTTTTTTTTACTTGCCTGCTCAGGCATCACTTTCCCCTTTTTACTTTGTTCCGCCATGACTAAGTTTCGAGTAATGAGAGAAAGTAGCACAAGTAGAGCTTTCTGTGTTTATGGATGAGGAGCCCTAATGCAACTTGTTTGACCGCACTTTCATCGATGGCCCGCCTCTCCAAAGTTACAATGTCTGGTTTCTGCCGAGGGAAGCCCGCTCAGAGTGCTGACCCACGTCAGTCACTCTATATTGGCCCGAAAAATCATCTAGTACTGCTCATTTTAGGCTTAATGTCAGAGTAAAAAGTTACACGGTACAACTTTAAGCAATATAGTAAAAAATGCTCCTGGAAAACATCATCCACCCTGCCTTTAAATGCGCTCCAGTTCATAGTATGCAGTGAGGAAATAACTTACGTAAGCACTGTGGGACATCTCCTGTCCAAGTCCCATTTCCACCACAGGTTAGCACAGCAGGAACAGAAAGCTGATAACCATGGAAACAACTGTAGCTAACGCTCGACCCCCAGGAGTGGTCTGTCCCCTCCACTTTCCCATGGAGTACTTGTGGGGGAGGACCGCAATGGATTACTGAAACAAACACGTAGAAAATCAGCTGATATGATAAACATCAATAGTTTAAAGGATAAAATGGCATTTTAGTGATTCACATGACCACCTCTCAAGCTGTAGAACTGCATTAGTGTAGCTTACATGCTTTCTTTGCCACATGGTGACCATAGACATACTTTATATAATTGCCATCACAGGGGTCTAGTGTTAGTATAGGCTCTGCTTGGATGCTGCAGAATTGGCTTCTGAAGCAGGCCATGTGTGGTGTCAGGCGACGTGACCTGTTCATACATATGAAGGTGTGTTTTCAGCTTTGACAGCTTTCAGCCAGTCCATGTGTGTGATCCAATTAGGGCTGAGACTGCTGGCTCGAGTTCAAATTGGGAAAGAAGGTCAACAGGGAAAACCAGATACAGGAAAAAATGAAAAAGAAGCAGTAAACCTTCAGGACTGCAGATGGAATGTAAAAAGGGGAAAAAAAGTGCAAAAGCTGCAGATGGTTTAGATCACCATCAGCATATGGATGGTTACTGTTTTAAAGCTGCAGATGACTTAGATCACCATATTGAGGTATTCACCATGATAAACAAAGATTTTCTATGATTACATTATCTGGCCTGAAGCAGAGGAGCAAGTGTGTGTCAAGGCCGGTAGCGTCTCCACTGTCACTTCAAGGGCTCAAGTGGAGCTTGATCGAGGCTCCCTCGAGGGTAAGGACCAGGGCTTTTAGCTCAGTAAATACCCTTGGGCCAGAAAGGACTAGCTTTGGTATGAGGTGGTGTCACAGTGAAAGGCAATGTTTACCTGAGGGCTGAGACAGAGAAGTAGTTGCTTAAGAACAATGAAGTTCAGCAGCTCACCAATTCCCCATTTCTTTTGGCATCAACGCACTACAGTGTTTACTGTAGCACCTTTGATTATATTAAAAAAAACAAAAACTGTATAAAAAAGGTGTATTTGCTGTAGTTGTCCTGCATTCACTGCAGAGACTGCCCACAGTATGGCTCCACAACATGATCCAGATTCAGCCCAAGAGGTTTTTTTTTTTTTTTTTTAAATTCATTTTTTTTGCCATTAATCTATTCTTTTTTTTAAATCTATTTTGTCAGTGAGTTGTCTTGCTTGCTTAAATGGTTGAAGTGGGTCAAATGAATTAGTTAAAATAAGGTCACCTATATATATATATATATATATATATATATATATATACGGTGTATATACAGTATATATATATACACTTAACAGTGCCATGGACTACTGTAACGCCTTTCTTGTTGGCCTGGACCAGGCTTCCATTGCCGCCCTGCAGCTCGTCCAAAATGGCTCTGCTCGATTTCTGGTGGGTGCGTCCAGGCGGGAACATATAACCCCGTCCTATCTTCCCTACACTGGCTGCCTGTCCGCTTCTGAATTGATGACTTTTGTTTGTTTTCAAAGCCCTCAACGATCTGGCCCCCCCTTATCTAGCTGACCTGCTAGTCCACCGGGACCCCAGCAGTAGCCTTGTACACCAGCCTGACTAAAGCCATGTATGAGATACACGGCAAGTCAGTCTGGATTCCCTCCGCTGGAGACTGATTTCCAATGTGAGACGAGAGGCGGGACTAACAGGAGGAAGTGAACCAGAAAGAACCAATCAGAGGTGACTGTAGCTAGCGTAGTTCGACACTCTGTTGCTATGTTGCTATGGCGACGCCGGAAGTCAGCGTTTACACGTTGTTTTTCTCTCTATTTAATGTAATTTTCTATGTTAATGTGTATATTAACATAGAACGTCTGGTTTTATTATTATAAATACTCTGTTACATGTCAGCATTGTTTATTGCTGAACTACTAATATGAGAAAGCGTTTGTGTCGCACGTCATGTGACGATGACCCGGAAGCTGTTAGTTAAGCACCAAAACAGAGCAGAAACAGCGGTGGAGACGTTGGAGGAGTTTTACGTTCTGTTAATAATTCTGCTGCTGCGCTGTGATTGGTCCAGTCAATTTTTTACCGGAGTGGAAATCACTTCCTAATGGAGGGAACCCAGACCGACTTGCCGTGTATCTTATACATGGCGTTAGTCAGGCTGGTGTACCAGGCTACCCCAGCAGGGCCCTTCGTTCTGTTGGCCAACTTCTTTTAGAAGTCCCAAGGACAAAGCTAAAACAGTGGGGCGGGCGCTTGTTCTCAGCTGCTGGCCCGAGATTATGGAACTCGATGCCTCCTGACATTTGTCTCACTACTGAACTGGGGTCTTTTAAATCTAAGCTAAAGACCTATCTTTTTCATCTAGCTTTTAATTCTAACTAGTTTATTTCTTTAAAAAAAAAATTCTCTTTTATGTACACCCTGCGCTCCCCCGAGTAGCGTGTTCTGATTCTGTGTTCTTTGTTGTTTTCTATAGCTCCTAATTACTTTGCTCTTAATTTTCCATTATTCAACTTTGCATTTTTTGATGTTTTGCTTAGTTGTCTCTTTCTCTGTTACCCCTGCTGTAAAGCACTTTGTGTGTCTATTGGGTACTGTAAAGGGCTATATAAATAAACTTCATTTGATTTTGATATCTATATATATCTATCTATATATATATATATATATATATATAATTATTATAATTATTATATATAAGGATTTTTCACATTTTTTTATTCATTTGAAGCTTTATGTTGAAAGTGAAAAATTGTATCAATATTTGCGCGTGGACTACTGCAATTCCTTGTTATCAGGCTGTCCCACAATGCCTGAAAAATCTCCAGCTGATCCAACATGTTGCAGTGAGGGTTCTGGTGAGAACTAGCAGGAGAGATCATATTTCTTCAGTTTTTAGCTTCCATTCATTGGCTCCCTCTTAAATACAACACAGAATTTAAAATTCTCCTCCACATAAAGTTGGTTAGCACTGCAATGTTAGAGTGAGAAGGTTGCTGGCTCCTTGGAATTGGAATAGTGGCCTTGTGGAGTTTGCATGTTCTCCCCGTGTATGCATGGGTTCTCTCTGGGTACCCTAGCTTCCCCCCACTGTCCAAGGACATACACGTTACGTTAATTGGTTACTCCAAAGTCTCCCTATTTGTGAATGTGTGCATGAGTGGTTGTTTGTCTCTCTGTCTTGGCCCTGTGAAAGACTGGTGGCACGTCCATAGTGTACCCTGCCTCTCGCCTGATAATTGCAGAGATCCTTGTGACCCTGAATTGGACTTAGCAGTAGAGAAAATGAATGAATGATGAATGAGAGGCTTAGACTGCTAACCCCCCCTCAGCAGTTCTCCCTGGATAAAAGTTGTGGTTTTTGTTGATCCTTCTGTCCTGTCCTCTCCACCTCCAACCGTCAAATTCTTAGTAAAACTGTCATGGCTGCTGTGGCGGCATGACCTCCACACCTGGGACTCATTCCCCTGACGACTGGCAGCTGCTATACTGGGCTTCCTCCTGCACAGCGCCAGATTGTCATACAGCCACTTGTGGTATGCACTCAGGCCTACAGCAGGTTCTTGCACCTTTGTATGACCAAGTTAAGAGTTTGCTGTGTCTTCTAGAACCCCCCCCCTCCCCCAACAGGTATTTTACAGTACTTGTGTACATATAATTGTACACAATTATTTATCAATTTGCTAATTTCTTTTTAAGTACTTCTCTTTTGTGTTACTATAAGCTGTAGACAGAATGCTCAAACTAAGTTTTGTTGTACACCACACAATAATAAAGCTTCATTATTTTTGTTGTTATTATAACTGGTCGAGGCAGATGACCGCCCTTCCTGAGCCTGGTTCTGCCAGAGGTTTTTTACTTTCCAAGGTCACCGACCGCCCAACCTTAGAATGGGGGATTGAATCCTAAACAAGATTCATTGCAATTGGTTTTCTTTAGCTAAGCTTTTATTTATGAATTGGCTTGTATGAACGCTGCTAACATACAATGGACTTATGAGGAATTGTTTTAACTGGATCACAATGAAATGGCTTGAATTGATTGTGTCTGTAAAGTGCCTCGAGATGATTTTGTTGTTAATGTGTGTGTGTTAGAGCTGAATTGAAGTGAACTGAATTGAAGTTGATCTGGTTTATTAAAACCAGGCTTCTTCGTGCTAAAATTATAATGCTTTGTTTCAGTTGTAGGACTACATGAATCTAACATTTCTGTTGATGGTACGCATTCTAATACCTCAATACACCTGCATTAAAACAACTCTTTCTTCCACTATACGTGCTATTTGGACACAGTCAAATGTATTTTTTGTTTACAGTGAGCACCACTTTATCTTTTAGTTGTGATGAACAAATACATGTTGGATCTTCTTTCTCAGCTCTGACAAGTACTGTCAGAGCAGACAATTTGTAATTATGCAACCGTTCACTGCTGCTCTGTGTTTTTCAAAACATTTTGCTCTCGGCTGTCTTCTTATGATGTCAAATGGTTTGGGTTAGGTGGTCAGTGCTGTTTCAAAATGCAAGTTGTGTTTGTTTGTCATTTCATGGCACATGGCTGTCCTTGATATGCAGTTATTCATTAGCTCACTTGGTGGTCAAACAGCAAGTCAATATCTTCTTAGCTAGTGCAAGCAGCCGTGCATGTTAAAAGCCAGCCATGCTAAAGGACGCATATATCACATTACAGTGGAGGTGCTTTCTGTGAACACCACACTCAGAATGCTTGTGTGCTTTTCGATCTGAAGATAAACAAGCATATCTATTTAGTTTGACTGACCACACTGTGGATCTATTAACTTCTGACTCCAGGTAGCTTTTGCTCATGTTAGCTTTTGACCTAAGGGATTGCGAGGTAACTGTACTGTGCTGATGTTAAAGGACCATTCACAGTGCTACTGATAAAAGTTAGTGAAAACTGTAACTAGACTGGAAATCTGACCATATTTCAAGACTTATTTTGAAATGCAGACGATGTGCTCTCCTCTTCTCCCCCACCTTAATTTTGCAATTACCAGTGTAAAATGTTGATATCAAATAGTCCATCGGCTCAAAAAGATTAGGATGCATTAAAGAGGCATCTGTTACATATAGAGACTATAATCTGGAATCATTTGACAGCATGCTGTTTATGTACGATGAAGTTGTTGAGGGTGTGCACTGATACTTACAGTGTGCTTCACGTGCATTGATGTCTGTGCAGATAACTTCATAACACGATAAACATCTCAGTGTGTGCATGTAACTAACTCTCTGAGATAATGATAACCATCTGCAGAGCTTCAAACATCTAATAAAGTCGGCGTAATTCTCTTCTAACTAGGAGACAGATGGTGTCATGCTCCATTCACTCTGCTATAATATACAGTGCACACATGCATACAGAGAGAGTGTGCTGCAGACAGAAACAGATATGCAAATAAAGATGAACACATACAGACAACATATCCTGTGTATAAAGAAGACAAACAATGACTTGACATGCATGTATATGTATGTGTGTGTGCACACATATGTAACCCAATGAATAATGGATTTTGCCCTGAAATTTATTTGGAAAACCTCTGTTAGTAATGTTTTCTTTTAAAAGCTAAAATGTCTTTTAAAATATTTATTTACTAATACACAAAGGATCTTTCCATATAAAAGGTCATTTTATAGATATTTAGATATAGAGAGTAAAGGGCTGCACGAGCCTCCAACTCCCTGTGGCATTTGAGGGTCATTCTTTTTGCATTCCTTTTGCTTTCTTTCTCAGTTTTGAAGTGCTTTAAACTACAAGGACAATATCACTTAGCTATAACTTGGGGCTTTCTACGCAGCCACTGCTTGGAGCAAGTTAATTAGTGAACTACTGGTTTTGTATGTCTTCTGTGTCCTGAAAAAGCCTTGAATATCTCAAAGTCATTTCCTGAAAAATTGATAGAGTCTCATCTTCCACTATTATTCATTCTCCACTGAACAATGTGTTTTTGCTTGTGCTCAGTTCCATAAAAAACCACACACCTGCACACAAGTTAATGCCAGTTTTTCAAAGCACGCGGCTCATCCTTTTATTGCTTTGTGACTTCAGGAACAATAGCTGGTCGCTGGCCAGCAGCTAATGGGGATTCAAATTAATCACTGTATGATTGTTTTCTTCTCCATAAAAACAACTTTCTTCTTATGGAATAGACTGTAGCTGTCTAAAAATGAGAGAGCACACTCTTATTGACTTCAGCAGTTAATATTCAAGACCATCGCTTCTGCTGGTCTCTGATGCCTACAGAAGACTCTGTCTGTAATTGAAGGTTTCTGAACCCTTGTATGGCTCTTGTTGTAGGCTGAGGTGACTTCACAGCCCAGATAAAGAGGAAAGACTCTCATTCCAGCTTGCTTATGCATCTTTGCTGTTCTTTTCAATACAAATGCTGACACCTCTACCTTTCTCTGACCTCTCTTTCTCTCATGCTTCTACTTTTTCCACCCTTCCACTCTGGTCCTTGTTTCCTTTCTTTCTGCATTCCTTATTTTGAGTCTCTCAGCACCTCTTGGTCCTTCAGTCCTCTTTTATCCTCTCATGCACTATTGGTCTCCCTCTCACAGCATCACTATCACCCCCCACCCATTTGTCTTTTAGGTATATTTCTCTTTGCACAATTCGGCCAGCCAACATATTTTATGGGTTTAATCCTTTTCCTTAGTGTGTGTTTACAGGTTTGGGGTCAGGTATTGATTTGCCTCTTTGTTTCTGCCATCACTCGCTGCCTCTTTCACTTGTTTCTCTTTTGCACCCGCCTTGTTGCACACCTGATGGCTCATCACATTCCCCCTTTTCCTTTTCCATTCACTTGCTTTAATCCTTCCTCTTCCACCTCTTTTTCTTCTTCTCTTAATCTCTACATTACTCAATGTGTGCTATTGTGTGTTTTTGTGCCTCTCTCTTGTTATAATCTCATTTGTTTCCCATGACACCTCTTCATCCCTTAGATTTTCACTCCTCCTCCTCT
This sequence comes from Atherinomorus stipes, assembly GCA_023101725.1. Lineage (NCBI taxonomy): Eukaryota > Metazoa > Chordata > Actinopteri > Atheriniformes > Atherinidae > Atherinomorus > Atherinomorus stipes. The sequence continues at coordinate 1,641,434 of JALJCO010002339.1, forward strand.
CTCCTCCTTTAACACTGCTGGTCTGTTTTTCTTTCCCTCCCACACCTATCACTCGTTGTCACTGCTTTGTTTACTCAATCTCCTTCTTTATGTGTCTCAGTTGATTAATTTTGCCTGTTAGGCTACAGTTTGATAGGTTGTAAGTCTTTTTGTCTCTGCATGTGTCCACATGTGAAAAAATGTTCTAAATTAAGTGAATTTATGCAGATTGAAAGTTGAACAAAACATGTTAATGTTCAAAGTAAAATCTAAGGATGAATAGAAATAGTGAGGAGTAAAGTGTGTGGCAAAACCAAATAGAAAGCAGGGGAACAAATGGAAGAGAAATATAAATGGAGAGCTTAGAGTCTTTTCCGGCCCCTGTTTTCTTATTCTTCCTTTACACCTGTAATTTCCACTTCTCAATTTCCTGCCCTGGTGTCATTCTCTATCACCTACAGTATCTTTTACTTGTCAGTTTTTTCCCCCTCTGCATCCCTCTCAGTCGCCTCTATCCTCGCATTCTCAGTTTTTTTTTTTTTTTTCCCATCTCAGTTCAAAGCCCCTGCAACTGAAGCAGCCAGCAGGAGATTTTCTGTTTGTGGGAAGAGACGGCAGGGAGGATCTCAGGAAACATCCTTTTTTTGCTCAGTATCATACCCTAAACTCTAAAATATAGGCTGTTCTACAACTCTCACTCATTTTATTTTAATGGATCTTGTTCAAACCTCCCCTTTGTGTTTGTTTGTGGAACTTAATCCTGAAAAGTGTTATTGTGACGAACAGTGCAAATGTTCCTGAGACCTGATCTGCCTGCTATAATGTTTTATCTCTCTATCAATCCTATATGTTAATAAGAGCTCACATTATTACACTGTTATCTAAGCCACACTACTGAACTATTTCACCCTTGGTGCCGACTAATAAAAGCTAAGTCTGCATTCATCTTGCATCCTGTCTCTTCTCTAAGCTCCCTCCAGCCAGTAAAAGTCAGTCCGATCTTGTATCGCTTGCTCCGTCACTTTCCTCCCTTCTTTTCCTTTTGTGTTTATGGCTGATTCAGTAATGGTATGTATTCAAAACGGCGAGTGTGTTGATTTGCAGTTGCTGGTGTGTGATGTGGTGTCATAAAACCAATCGTAGCTGTATCGTGATGTCTCTGCCTGAAAAAAAAAGTTGTGAAGTACAGTTTTATGAAATATTCAAGAGAGGTAACAAAGGATGTGAGAGGGAAAATTTCCACAACAGTTGCGCCTTTCCACTAAAGCCTCTGAACCGATGAATGTGTCAGCAAATAGTCTGGACCATTTGCTGCCACTGTGTGTGTGAAAGTGTGTGTTTTCAAGAATTTGTTCTTTCTGCTGACCTGTATGCTGCTTTGCTTTTGTTCACCACTATTGCAGATACACACAGATACAGTACATGCTATATGAAAACAGTCGGGAGCCTCATCTGCTATTCTGAACATGTTGTAAAGAAAACACAGCGATTCTACACCATAATTCCTGGATCATGAACTGCCTCCTGCGCGTTCTAGACATCCATTACCCCCACTGCCTCTCTCATATTTCCAGCTGGGAGAGTGTATCTCCAGTAAAAAGCTCCCTACTGTGGTGAGCAAGTGTGAACAGCAACTGCGGAAAATGATTGGACCAAAATGTCCAGACTTTTTCTTGAAAATCTCTGGTGTTAATGAGTGAAAACGGGTATATAAACCCATCAGTTACATAAAAGCTACACTTTCTGGGCTTCATAGTTTCGTATAAAATCCACTTCTGAAATTCTGCACATCTCTCAAAACCATTTTGTAATATGCACTCAGTGCTGAAATTTTGCATGTGAGAATGCAAATACATACATGCAGATGTAAATGTTATGCAGCCAGCTCTGTAGTTGTAGGTCTCCAAAACGACTAAATGAGCTATGTAAATACAGAACATTCCTCTATGAAAAATTCACAGCAAGTAAGTGTGCATTCTGATCAGACCAGATATTTCCTGCATTCTTTTAATTGTTTTTCAGTCATTTGTCCCCATTGGCTGACACCAATTAGCACAGGCAGACATTAGTATGGATAAATTGGCAGCCATTGTCACTGATCTGCTGTAAGTCATACTTTCTGCATCATGCCTTGCCACCTTTGTGTCCTACACCAAATGAGGACGTGACCAACCTGTGGATCCCTTTTTGCAGTTTTTGACAAGAAAGCAAAGTTTATCATAAAGTAGTAGTGTAGAACAGAAACAGACATTTATGTTGTTGGTTTTTCATACCTTTGCAGGTGGGTTTGGTTTGATTCCAGGTGCCGTCTTTGGTGCAGTGCAAAATATTGTATCCAGGTCCACTTGGTTCCATCAGGTGACCAGGGTTACAACGGTAGGTCACTGTATGGTTGAAGGTAAACTCACTTTCTCCATAGATCCCATTTGCAACAGGTCCAGGGTCTCCACAACTGATCACTGAAGGAAATGAGAAAAAATGAAGTCATGCTCTGTATTCTTCAGTCAAGTGATGCTGTTCCAGCTGTGTTACTGTATGTTACATATGAGTTACATTTTTGGAAATGCTAATATTATCTTTTCTCTTTGCAACAAGTATTACAGTACTGTCTCTTCTTTCATTGTACGGAAAATGTTTTTCCTTTTACGTTATCACAGATACTCTTCCTAAACCTCGTGAAAGACAATCCTCCACCTTCCACTATCTTTTCTCCCTTTTCTCAAAATCTCTTCTGGCTCCGGCAATCTAGACAAGTTGAATTGTTAGATACCGCAAATTTAACCTTTCATTTCCTTGTACGTGCACAAACATTGGTTGCTCAGCCATTAAAGTCATCCTACCTGTGCAGTCTGGAGGTTGTCCTGTCCAGGTCCCATTTGTTGTGCAGTGTCTGGTAGTCAGGCCTGATGTTTTAAAGCCCTCCCAGCATGCATAAGCCACTGAGCTGCCGAAGGTGATGCCGTCACTGAAGACTATTCTGCTGTGTGCTGGCGTGCCGGGATTACCACATGAAACCGCTGAGAATTGAGAAAACACCAATCAATGCTGATTAACCAAAGTGATAATGTCAATATGAGCAATACTGTCTTCCTGTCACTCAAGGCTGATCAGCTGTGGGCTGCTATAATAAGATTATCACTGGAGTCAGCTGTAAATAACATAAAATGTGTCCTTGAGGTAGTGAGGCTGATTAATTACTAAAGGTTGTTGGAGTGATTCCCAGCACTAAGTAGCAGATGTACAGCATTACAGTTGTGAGCCCGGGGCCAATGGAAGCTGCTAAGACATCTACAGTATCAATTATACAGTTGTGTGATAGAGACAGTACACTCTTCCAACCTTAAAGGTGCCATGACATCAAATTTAATTTTTCTGGGGTTTTGGGGCTATAATATGATCTGTTTTGCACTGATGAGGCCATGTGAATGTCCAGAGTGAGAATCAAAGTTCCTGTTCATGTCTGTCAGCTTTGTCTCTCTGTTCAGAAACAGTTGAATCAGACAGCAGCTTATCATTCTACGTAGTTATATCATCCTACGTAATTCATTTGCTCCAATAAGAGCACTCTATCAAGTAAACAGCCCCCCCCCCTCCTCTCTCCTAACGGTCTGCTTCCCCCCTTCCTCCTGCCTGTCTGATTCAACTGCGAAAGAAAAGAAAACCTCTGCAGCAACACTGAGGGAGGCGACCACAACCTTGTTATTACCTGTAAATTTATTAATTTTCTAAATGCTGTCTTGTCTGATAAACATAGCTCACTGTCTGAAGTACCCATGTTGCTAGCTGTTAGCCTTTAGCAAGCTCCAACCGCTTGGGCAGCTTGACCTACTTTCTCTAAATAAAGTTATAGCCGAATAAGGTGTAGCCAATCAAAATGAAGTCAACTTGGTCTCCGGGTAAAGCTCCATATCACGGACCCAGTGTTTAACTAAGGAAGTGAGGTCTGGCGTTTTAAAACAATACCCCGCTGTAAAAATGCAGTTTTTTTCTTTGGAGATTTGACATATGCAGCAATGCCAACAACATGAAATAGTTTTTACTGCTATGTCATCACTCCTTTAAGCTTTGAGATGCCTGGACATAATAATAATAATAAAAAAAAAAAGATCTGGTCATGACTGGGTTCTATCATACAAACCTAGATAAACAAAAAGCATATTTCACTTATACTATTCATATAGCAAAAAACTAAATTAAAATGCAGTGCTACAGTGTGAAAAACTACAGTACACCTAATGATTTAATTGCTTGAAGAGTCATCTTTAATATCTTTATGACATTATCAGACTTTCACTTCCGTCTGCACACTTTTCAATGGAGCTTCAGCTCAGTGAAGTTTGTGGGTTTTGGGTTATTCAAAGCTCTCTAACGGTTTCATTACAACATCTCAATTATGTTAAAGTCTAGACTTTGACAAGATCGTTGACAAACCTTGATTGTGTTCTTTTTTTTTTTTTAATCATGCTGATGAAAACTTGCTGCTATATTTAGGATCCTTGTCCTGTTGCATTAACCAATGACTGTGCTCTTTAGCTTTGTTAATAAATGACACAGCTAATCATATCACATTTTGCTATTTGTTTAAAGCTAATTTTAGCTAACTAATTTTAAATTAATTTTAAGGCAACGCTCTGATCTGCCAAACCTCACAGTTTAAAAGGTATTATATCATTTTCACATGACTGTTTCTGCTGAAGTATCACTGAGCCCACAGACGTAATTTTAGGGGGGAGGGGGACATGTCCCCTGCACTTTTTTTTTTTCCCAGCTGTCTTTAAACACACCAAACAAACCATGTAAGTAGAAGCTGTTCCATGAAGATAATGTTTGCTAAATAATGACTAGTTAATATGGGCAAATACGTCATATTAAGCTAGTTGCCAAGAATATTGTTGTTACCTGTTACACCCCTTGCTATTTAGTTCATACTAGGAATTAAGCAAATCCTCCTTAATTTCTATCGAGGACTTGTGCTCATTATTGCTTCCTTATATTTAAAAGAAATCTTTATTGCCACATGGAGCCGGTCAGGCCCTGCCCGTCTGCTGACAAATATAATGTAAAGGAAAAAATATACTATACAAACAGGATTTTATACATCCAAACTCATGATAATTTTCAAACTGCGTATTTTTCCCTCTATACATAAAAATTTATGATTGTTGCACCCCATATTGTCCAACTGTTCATGTAAAGCATGGATATATTGTTGTAAGCTGAAGGATAGTAGGGATTCAGGAGGAAATACAGGAGAAAACGCTGAAGGAAGGAGAGTAGGAGAAGCGGAAGGAGGTGGAGGAGAAAAGGCTGGAGGCTCACTGGCGAGGTTGAAAGAATAAATTGTTAGTCATGAGATGAAGCATTGTGACAAATGTTAGGTGATAATCTGCATCAGAGCTTTCAAAGTTCTGACACCTGTATCTACGTATTTTGTCAGATGAAAGAGGTAAACTGCAGGTGCTTTTTTTTTTTTACGGAGACTGGTACACTAAAAAGTCTGTGTTAATGTGTGAATGTATTGTTTATTGGTAAGAAATATTAGGGCTGCTTGATTATGGAAAAAGTCATTATGACGATTATTTTGGTTAACATTGAACTCACGATTTTTCAAACGACTATTTTTTAGTTAGACATTGCATTTATTGAGCATTTCCCTCTTGTTAAAAACACTAGTTGAATAAAATATACTTTAAATACTAAATAAGGCACCGGAAAGTATAAATGTATTCAAAATAAACTGCCCAGCTGTTCTGCAATTCTTTTATATTTGAAGAATAAAATAAATACGTATACTTATTTTTTACATAAAATAAAAAAATCCCAAACTAAACATTTAGCTTTAGTGTGTGCAATGCCACAACATTCCAAATCTTACATTTTTGTCAATGACACCCAACAAATTGCACAGATGAGAAGCCACTAAAATTCATTTTTACTCAAGAATAACTTTCAGAATTTGTGTAAAGAAAAATGGGAATTAAATAATTTCAACTCGATTATGAGTTTGGAGATTGTTTGACATTAAAATTTAAATCATGATCAAATTTTGATTAATTGCACAGCCCTAAGAAATAGTAGTGAGTGACTAGTGAGTTCATGAACTGGTCAGGAACTAACAGTAGGGAGGGACATGAACTAGTTTAAAATGCAATATTTTTTGTCATGATTGTAATAACTTAAATTAGAAGTTGCTCATAGATATTCCACCTTTTGTTATGTTTATCTTAACTGGATCAGCCGTTGCCAGGTTTATTAATAATACTTCTGAAAGGTTCAGCTGAAGGGTTTGCAAATTCTAATATTTGAAGACAAAAATGACTACAGGAGAAGGGTTACAGAACCTACTGTGAGTCAGTGCTTATGATCATTGTCTTTCTGAAGTTGGTTTGGGGAAAACAGAGTCTCAGCATATATTGTAGCAAAGAGAGTATATATCAATAATTTCAGACTGGCTGTAGGGTTGGCCTTGCATCATCCACATAAAGTTAATAATCAAAATCCTGTTCTCAGTTTTAACAACTAAAATATAGGTTTTTCTTTTGTACTGTGGAAGGAGTTATATTTTGATCTATTTGTCATTGTAATAGTATTTTTTGGCATGACAAAGACCTTGTTTCTTGTCACAAGTAGTTTAAGATTCAGATAGTTTGATGGACTGAAACAAAACTGTCTGGGGAAGGCATTCAAATGCAGAGAGGAAAGGTCTTAACTAGCAATCCATCGATCTTTAGTTTGCTGGCACAGCACATTAACAGAACCAGCAGGAATTAGCAACAAGCCACAGCACATTTCACTAATAGGATCATGACAGCTGACAGTCCTTAACAATCAAACAGCTATTGATGTGATTCATTAGTTAGAGCCCTTAAGAGCTCAGTCCAAGTCTGCAGCTGGCTGTTTTTGTCTGAGAGTGTTAGGGTATGTGTTATAGAGGCAGAGTGTAGATGTGCATTTGTCTGGAAGTGTGTATAGATTTCTTTGTGTTTGTGTCTCAGTGATAGATGCCTCACCCTTTCTGAATCAGCTTTTAACCACTATTAGCCTAATGAAAAACAACTGTAGACAGACATAAATAATTAGCATTACACAAACATAGACATTGGCGCAGGGAAACAGACACACATCTCTAAGGTGTGTGAGTGGGTTTTCTTTCCTTTTTAAAATACCTGAAGCCAGAGAGCTACATTTTTATGTTTTTCTTTTTTTGCTTTAAAAGTTCATGTAAACAAACAAACAAAAAAAAAGACTTTTCAGAGTTTTCTGTATTACATCTAAAACGCTGCAGGTAAAAGTTTGAAGTGCTGTGCCCCGCTACTTTAGCTTGAGGACCCCCACCCCTTCTAAAAAAATGATCAAATCCAGATATATTTCTTGCAAATAAGTTTTTGTTCATTCTTATATCTTAGCAGCAGTGTTTTTAGTCATGGCAGTGCTTTCTTTTGTACCTGCTAAACATAATTTAACAACACATAGAGTACAGCAATTGACATGAAATATCAAATGCAAAAGATCCAACCTAGCAGTGAAGTGCATAAACATATTTCTGTCAACATGATCAATGACTGTTTTTGCTCATTTAAATCAGTGCAGCCTTTATGCTTTTGAAGTTCTACTTTTAGCACACTGTTGATGCTCTATGTCACAGTCGTGCAGTAATATTCAAGAGTACTCCGATACCGTATGACTCACACTTCTGAACAGGCCATCAAATGAATACTAAAACCCACATCAGAGTACACTGGAGTTCATGGTTTGTTGATTTTTTTTTTCTTTCCCCAGCTAGAAAAACTTGGGTGGGAATATGGAAGGTAATGGAGGCAGCAGTGTGGGATGCCAGTGTCTCTACAGCACTATGGGGACCCACTTTAATTTCCCCTCAAATCCCATGGGCTTAAAGAATATCTTTGAAAACGGCAGCTATATAGGATGCACTTTATTAGCCTATGCTGTAGATGATCCAGCTCAGTAAGTCAGTAGTGACACGTTGCAGTCCTTTGTAACTGGGCTTAGCTGGCTACACCTACATAAATAAACATACAATTTCTAATCTTCCAGTTTGTTCTACAAACTGATCATTCCACAAACCACGTACTTTATGTTAATTTTTCTGTTGAGTTGCAATTATTAAATTTGTTTGCACAATGAAGACACCATGCAACTCAACTTAAAATAACTGGGAAACATATTTCATAATTCATGTTATAGTGCTTAATGAGATAGATATTCTGTCTAAGTAATAAAGAGTATAAGCAATGAGTGAGCTTCAATTACACAACAACATAATACACAATGTGTAGGGTGCAGCCTATATAATGTGCTTTAAGCCATGCTTGATTATGGATGAGTTGCTTCATGTGCCAAGTAGCCTGATGCTGCTGGATGCTCTGGAGAAGAGGCTAAGCTCCTCAACTTTGGGGGCTGAGCAGATTTATACTTTCACACAAAATGCAGAAAAAAGTTAACATTTCAGAAAGCACTATGGTTTTATGCAAAATGTGCACTGGCTCATTTTATAGCATTGTTCATTTTTGCCACAAGGTTTTAAGGAAACTGGGTTGGGACCAACAGATAAAAAGACAGGGGTGACTTGCTGTGAAAACATGGGAAGTTTTCAAAGACAAGATGAATAAAGGAGGTTTATAAATAGAATACTGTACACAACTCATGAATATCTTTTTTTTACTTGAAGAATAACTTGATTTTCAATGCTACTAAACTGAGAGTTGTGAAGAAAAAATCAAAAGTGCTCTGTAAGCTGTATCAAATGTGAGCTAGAGCAGTGGTTTTCATACTAGGGATCAGGACCCCCATGTGGGTCGTATGGTAATTTTGGGGGGTCGCCAGATCATTGTAAAAAAAAGAAAAACAAATAGAACCTACATTCATCAAATACACCAAATGTGGGTTATTTGAAGCTATCAACATAAAAACATTATTGTAAAGAGATTAATCTGTGAAATTAACACAATAATTTCTTAGTTATAGCATAAATAATTACTAACATTACTAATACCATGTTAAAAATCCAAATTTGGCATTACCTCAGCAAGAGAAGCTGATTTTGGGCATATAGGTACCTCATCACGGCAGTGAACCGAATCCACCAGAAAACATTTATCCCCCTTACTTATGTAGCTTCTGGTAGGTTTCAAGCCTACTTGTATTTTATCATTGAGAGTCCTGAAACAAAGTTATTACAAATACTATTCTAAAAATCCTAATTTGGCCCTATTTTGGTGAGAAAAGCTGAATTTTTGCATTTGGATGCTTTTCCCACAGTTGCGTCCATAATCCACTAACATCCACTTAATCCTCCTTATTTATGAAGATTTTGACAGTTTCCAAGCTATGGACACACAAACACCAAAGTATGTCATTTTGGGGGTCATGGCTCAAAAAGTTTGTAAACCACTGAGCTAAAGTGTAGGTTTCTGATGGCTTTCTAATGATCTTTCAAGAGCTGGTTTATCAGTCATCATCACACTTCCCACCTTGACACACAGGCTGTGTACCACTCCACGTGCCATTATGAAGACAAGTCCTCTCAGCTGAGCCAATCAGATTATATCCTGCCTCGCAGCTAAAACGCAGGAGGCTCTTAGTCTTAAATTCTTCTCCTCCCAATCGGGCACCGTGTGGAGGAATCCCAGGGTCTCCGCATATTCCAGTACTTGCACCTGTAGCAACAGAGCAAACATTAAGTAAACATCTTAAATGAAACAACATCAACACACCACTGTAATAACAAAGCTCTCTGTGCAAACAACACTCTAAATCACATCAATTTAAAGTCAAAATCATACCATACAAAAATATTGTCTAGAAACAGCTGTTTTAAATCAATGTTCAATACTTCTTTGATAGGTTTGAGAAATCTTATGAAACAAAACCGTAAGAGAACATGCTTGTTTATGATAGAAATAATTATTCTCATCAGCAACATCAACTTTAAAGGAGTTTCCCTGCATAAGTTGCATCAGCTCAGCTTTCCCACTTAGTATTTCAAGTGCAGTGACACACAAATGCATGCACGCACCCTACCATGCAAACTCTGTAAAACTGTACTTTGCATTTAGGCTATACAAAAATTGTTCCAGCATTAAATGCACTGAGCGTGTCACAACTTTAGCAGCTTAAAATCCATCGGTAGGGATTTGTGAGTTTAAAGGTGCCATGACATCAAATTTCACTTTTCTGGGGTTTTGGGTGTATAATATGATCTATTGTGCACTGATGAGGCCATGTGAATGTCCAGAGTGAGAATCAAAGTTCCTGTTTATGGTCTGTCAGCTTTGTCTCTCTGCTCAGAAACAGTTGAATCAGACAGCAGGCTATCATTCTACGTAGTTCTATCATTCTACGTAATTTAATTGCTCCAATAAGAGCACACTATCAAGTAAACAGCGCCGCCCCCCCCCCCCCCCCCCCCCCCCCCCGGGTTTATGCACGTCCGCTCCCCCCTCCCCTCCCTGTCTGATTCAGCTTCGTGTATGGTGCTAGTAGTAACTTCTCTGCAGTCAGGTCTGGATTTTCAAACAAATGGATTTAAAAGAAAACTTCTGCAGCAACACTGAGGGAGGGGGCCACAACCTTGTCATTACCTGTAAGTTTATTTATTTTCTAAATGCTGTCTTGTCTGATAAACGTAGCTAACACTGTCTGAACTGCCCATGTTGCTAGCAGTTAGCCTTTAGCAAACTCCGACCACAGCTTGACCTAGATTCTCCAAATAAGGTCATAGCGAAATAAGGTGTAGCCAATCAAAATGAAGTCAACGTGGTCTCCGGGTAAAGCTCCATATCATCACCGGACCAAACTGTATTACTGAGGAAGTGAGGTCTGGCGTTTCAAAACAATACTCCGCTGTAAAAAATGCCGTTTTTTTTCTTTGGAGTATTTACATATAAAGTAATGCCAACAACATAAACTAGTTTTTAACTGTTATGTCATCACTCCTTTAACAGGGTACAGCTCCAAATACAGGGTCTTGCATCTCAATGAGGTCTTCAGCTGCTGGATGGTTTCTGTCCTGCTGAGTGCTCCATTTTGAGGCCAGCAGAGTAAGCTTATTGCATTTCAGCTATTGAGACAGTAGATGCTGAGTTTGGAAATGATCAGTTTTACTGTTGTGGGATCAGTGTAAGCCTACTGCAGAGCAGCACTTAAAACCAGAGCTCCTACACCTTCTTATTCTTGCCGGTTTCTTACACATGCAGGCCGAGCTAAGTATTGTAAAGTAAACATCAGAATAGCAGGCACTTAGCCTAGAAAACTGGTGACTCTTAGAGCTCATGCTACATTTGCTGTGGCAGAATTTGTGTGCTTCTCTCCTGTTCAAACAGATTCACACCTGGTGTTGCCTGGACCAGAATGATCACACCACTCATCTGATATAGGGTGGATTTGATAAGACAAGACTCTACAGAGGTGCCCTGCTGTGGCACTTGCTCTGCAAATATATCACATGCTTTTGTTGTTGTGACTGGCTGCAGATCCACACTATTTTGGTCCGCACCCGTTGTGAACTCCCACTGGAAACCAAAGATAAACTAAGAGGCTCAACTCTAGTTTGCATTTGTGCTTTTCTCCAGCGATTTCAGCCAAGAAATAATAAGACATCATTGTGGCTATTTGACTGTTTTAGAATTGAAATATATTAATAACAAAAATGTCATTTAAGACTTTCCAAAGATAAAGTTCACATGTGATTTACTGGAGTTGATTAGAATAGTAATGTTTACCCTGAAGACATTTTACAGCAAGAAGGAGATGAGTGAGGTAGGGCACTACGGTCATGGGGTAGCTTGTTTTCAACAAGCTAGAGGTAGGTAATTACAATCAAGGATATGAACAGCTTGCTGCAGTTTCTCATTTATTAAAATGATTAAATAATTTGAAATTATGATATCCCCTAGGTGTGTTGTTTATGACTGCAAATTGTGGAAAATGCTAACTCTACTCCTGGAAAACACTTGTGTTAAGATTAAACCTCAATGCAACTGTTCAACCTGCAACAACATTAATAGAAAGACAAAGACAATCTTTCAGCCACAGTCTTAAGCTAATAGTCATCTGCCATAAATTGAACCCAATGTAACTGCCTTCTGGTATGAAATTAAAAACAAATCTGTCTGGGGGACGGATACAAAAAACCTGTTAATCATATTTACCTGTCAGGTTACGTTAGTGCCTGTTACAGTGGAAAAGCACCGTAGAAGCCAAAGGTGACATCATATAGTGTTTAGCTTAAGCAAATCTTCGTTTTGACTTGTCATTGTGGAATAGCTCATGCTCGTTATGTCATATGTGATGATACTAGTTTCAGACAGCGGAACCAGCTTTTTTTTTTTTTTTAAATAAAAAATAGCTCAATTCTTCAGTTTGTATAAAGTTTTTACTGTATGCACTGAGATTTTGTTATATCATATGACCTGTTTCTTTTTTTAGGACAATAGACTAAATGAACATTGGCAAATGTCTAATAAGACTTGAAATAAAGAACATTTTATATCTACAAGGACATTTTCTTTGCTAATGCTTTTCTTGTTAAAAGTGCCAGCAATGCAGATGATTTTTATGACTGATCTCTAGATGGCTGTTTATATTCAAAAACAGACAGGCAACATTATCTTTGTCTGGAGCATTCTGTGCAAAAAAAAAAATCACATTTCAAAAGCTGATACTTTACCAGCAGAAAATTCTGTTAATCTGAGTTGCAGAATGTCAACTAATTTTCTTTTACCGGTGCAGTAGGGTGGTGCCCCGCTCCATGTGCCGTCCTCCTGACAATGGCGAGTAACATTGCCCACCAGCACTCCACCAGGCAGACACGAGTACTGCAACACTGATCCATATGTCCAGCTGTGGCCTCCAGAAACTACTGCATTAGGTGGTACACTGGGGTCGCCGCAGGAAATAGCTATAGAGAGGGTGAAAGATTGGAAGAGAGAGTGTGTGTTTAGTGTGTGTGACTGCATCCAGCTATAGATTCCAGATACATAACTGCATTAAGGGGTGCAGCTGGGTCGCTGTGGCAGACAGCTAGAGGGATGGGATGACAGCAAGAGAAAGTCTGGGATTAATGCAGGTGTTTTCTGTGTTTGCTGGTGTGTCAAAGGACACAGACCATAGCGGAGAGAGAAAGAAAGGTACCTGCATTAGATTTTAGCCAAAAACTAACCCAGGTTATTATAGTTGGATGGTATGGGCTGCAACACTTAGATTTGTGCCTACTCTGACACTTAAAATTTTTTAATTTAACTTATGGATGCATAAATAATTATTTTACAGACCTTACTCAGTATAGAGATATAGCAGGGAAGTTTACTATTGTTGAGTTTACAGTAATTGAATTGCCTGAGAGTAAGCAAAAACCAATAACTCATATGAAATTAGATTTACCTTGGGTAGAAAACACAGAAAGAACCTCTCTGACTACTCTGTGCTGAAAACTAGTTGAAATCATTCCACCCTGTCAAAGCATCACACATCACTGAAAAAAATCTGCAATATTTTTCTTTCAATTCTAAAGAAATCTGTTTTACGGTGCACAGGTTTCTGGAGCACACAGATATGAAACTGCTCTCAATTTTCTATTTCTGCCAAATGACTTGTCCCCTGTTATCTCCCCGTACCCCCCCAAATTGTATTACTCCATCCTCTTCTCGCCCCTCAGTCATCACCCCTCTCCCCCCAATTTTCCGATAAGACCTTGTTTCTCAAATCTAATGCTCGATTCACAGACACAAGTGTGTCACCAGAGTCTGCCCCTTCCTCCCTTTTGTCTGATTCCTCATCTCTACCTCTCTGTTGCTGTGTCCTCCTTCTGCGCTTTTGTTCACCTCTTTGTGTTTCTCCCTTCATCTGTGAATCAGCCTCCTTCTTTCTATCTCTCTAGTTTAATCTCCATGTTTCTCTCAGCCAAGGCAGCTCCCTAACAAGAACATCTATCGCCTTAAGAGACACATGCTCACTTTTTTTTCTGCACACACATACTCACAATAATGCACAAACCTTAAAGCCTTTTTCCTTGATACTCGCGCCCTTTTTTATGATTACTTCACTTTTATTTATTCATTTATTTTTTGCTTGAACCCTCTCCTTTTCTTTCAGTTCCTTGTCCATTTTTGTCCTTATCTCAGTGGCTCAAACTCCAAATATTTATTTTCTTGGTATATACAAAGAAAAATAAATAGTCACGCCACTGGTAATGATGTTTTTGTTGACATGTTTCTGCAGAAATCCAAGGAAAAGAGGGAAATTTTTGTTGTGAACTCATTCTCTGCAGGGGTTTGGCATAAAACTTATATGACAATGTCTTAAATGATAAGACACATAACATCCCCATGAGTTCTTAAGAATATTTATAACTGTTGTCACTGAATTTCCTTTGGTCAATTATGTTGCTTTCTTTTGAAACTGGCACAGTCTGAGAAGTCTTTGTTGTATAACATTTATAAAAAACCCATTGTAAACATTACATACCAGGCTTAATTATAAACCTAAATAGAATAGCACTACTTGTAGAAAGTTTTTTTTTTTTGTTTTTAAATAACAAAAACTGTTTTAAGATCTCTTGAACTGTAAGTGTCTGTTATTTCTTATTTTCCAGTACTTAACTTCTTTGCTTTGTTTCCTTGAATAGAACAATATTGTAAGTGCTTGAAAGCGGAAAGTGGAAATGTCTGCTGAATAACACTGGCGGACAGGCTTGATGGTTTCGACAACAGGACCATCAGGAGGATTGAAGGCATCATCTGGAGACAGCATGTCACAAAGTGTCTCCACTCTCAAAAAACTCAACAACCCCAGCATCTCGAATTGCAGCAAAGCGGCGAGTGCGCTGGTATGGACACATCACCCGCTTGCCCGTGGAACATCCAACAAGCACCATCCTGGCCTTTAATCCCCAGCTAGCCGGATGGAGGAGACCCAGAGGTGCCCCTTGCCCCTGCTGGCTGTATGTTGTGGCCCAGGACCTTAGGGCCTGCAGCGTGACCCTGGTACAAGTCCAACACCTTGCCCATGATGACAGACCCAAATGGAGAGACATGGTTACCTTGGCGGGCTCTACACGCCTTGAAGTGCAAGAGGACTAAATAAAATAAATAAATGAAAGTGCTTGAAATGATCTTTTTGGGGTGTTTTAACTTACAAGAAGACTAAAAATATCCATAAAAAACAAATTTTTCATTATCAGACTTTTAAATGAAGCATTTTTTATGATTGGCCTGACTTCAGCATTTTATTCATATGTCACTGGCGGGTGACCTAAGTCTGGAACTAGGGCTGGGCGATAAACTAAAAATTTACCAAAACTGAAATTTACAGTAAAAAAAAAACTGAAATCATTTTTGCCCATGTAAAAAATGGGGGGGGTTTCTTTTTAAAAAGGGGGGGGGGGAAATGGCGCAGCAGGAAATTTTTACTCCTAAACTTGCCAGATATTTTGTGAGAAAAAAAACATCAAAAAAAGAGTGAAAAATTTTATATGATGGGGTGGGGGGAGAAATAAAAAAATGTATTAAATGCTTTGAAAATGTTAGCTATGCTAGTTGCGTTAGCCTGTCTATGGTTTTTCAATGTTAAGTTAGCATTCATGCTAATAGATAGTCGTGTGTGTGCAATTAAATAATAAACTCATCTCTGTGTTTTTAATGGACACAACATAATATTTGCTCATATGTAAATAAGAATCTGACTCATTTAAGTTTACTAATTTGTACATTTGTAGCTATGTTTGCATTTTAGTATCACAGAGCTTCTCATCAACCTCCTAAACTTATCTACTGCCTTTTTGAGGAACCTGTTATCTATCTGCCAAGAAGTCACATTAAGTTCCAGTAAGGGCAGAATTAAGGTGTTTTAATAAAGTGAAAAGTGTGTTTTGGCTGTGCTCGTGTCCCTGTAAGACGCTGAGCTACATGTACCGTCTGTAGTCCCGTGACTCCATCCCATCCAGTCTATAACGAGTTATCGTCTATTTATCGTTACAGAGGTTAACTGCTCAATATATTGTGATATTGATTTTAGGCCATATTGCCCAGCCCTATCTGGAACACTGACCACTTCCATACCTGATTACTGTAACTAGCGCCGCTCCGCTTCCAAGACTGAGATGCTCTCTCACTTCAGAGAGGACTCTACTAGCATGCTGTCCTGCACAACCCTGGGAGAGACGAGCAACAATGAAGCTGGGGCTGCTTCAAGCGGCGCACTCAGATGTGCGAAAAATGACGAAAAATGAGGGTACACGCCGCAGTTGAAGTGCTGCAATGAGGACGGACTTGAATTATGACTTCTATATCACATTAAGAAATCAAAAATTGTTTCCGATGGGGGTAAAGTGCATAATATGGGCTCTTTAAAGTCATCTGTGGGGAAAAAAAACCAAAACCAAAAAAAACCCCACTTTTATCAATCAGATTTTATGAATTCACTTGTCATAAATGTAACAGTTTAATAATTTATTACCATTTGAATAGCTCATTTAGTGTCCATGTCTAATGTCTGAGAGGGGAGAATATTCCGGACTCAGTGAATATTGTCAGCATGAGAATATCAAACTAAATGACTCCAGAAGGCACTACTTTATCAAACATTGTTTCAAAGTTGTTGCAGTCTTGTTAAAACGGAACAGGATTTCAAAATCAACGTAACTGACTGAATAATGCTTAATGAGAACAGCCACAAACAATTAATGCAAACTATTTAAACAACAGGTTTGCTTCCACCATTAAATATAACCCGTAATGATCCCCTTTAATATCCTGCCCCTAAAAGACTCAAGAGGGCAAAACAACTCATATGAGGATTTCTATATCAAGGCAGACATCATGCTCAAGTGTTTTCTTTAAGAAGCCAAAACATTCTCATAATGAGGCAGGAGGGGATGCTGGATGGTGCAATTATGTGCAGTACCTTCAACCATGCTCCTTCAACAGTGAAGCACATATTCAGCAGCAACGTGTGACAAGTGTTCGTCTTTTTTTTTTTTTTTTCTTCCTCTACTTTAACACTTTAAACTGAAATTTTTTGTCACTTTAGATTAAAAACAGCACTTGGGTAGAGTTGGAGCTGAAACACAGCCTTTTATAAAAACAACAATCATCTTCATAGATTTGGTTTACACATTAGCATAACAAATCACGATGATTAAAATAAGTTGTTTGTTTGGTTTTACACAGTGGCAGCACATGGTTAGGGTGAAAAGCTGCTTAGGAATGAGTACATTCATTATTCTATGCCACAGTCTCTTGAATGGAAGCTTTTACTCTTAATGTGCAGTTTCACTCACAACCACTAGAGGTTACATATTTTTTTCATCATCACTGGAGGTTGTTTCTACCTGCATGAACAAATTATTTTAGGACAAACAGTCACAGTTTGTCTTGGTTATATACACATACTTTTCCACACAGGTTTATGGATTCTGTTTTCTTCTGTGTGTGCGCGTGTACTTTCTGCCTGTACATACCCAAGCAACGAGGGATCGGTCTATCCCAGAGTCCATCATGCTGACAGGTGAGGAGCGCAGAACCCAGAAGGTAGAAGCCTCGTTTGCAGTGGATGGCAACGGTTACACCGTAGCTGAATACTTCTGGGTAACGTAGGCCAGACTGGCGCACACCATTCTCTACGTGGCCAGGGTCCGAACAGTTCACCACTGTGGAAGGAGCAAAATACCTTGTTAAACTGTGTGGATGCTGTCTTTTTTCTTCTGATCAAAATAAACACGGTAAAAATGGCAAAGAAAGAGAAGAGAAGAGAAGAGAAGAGAAGAGAAGAGAAGAGAAGAGAAGAGAAGAGAAGAGAAGAGAAGAGAAGAGAAGAGAAGAGAAGAGAAGAGAAGAGAAGAGAAGAGAAGAGAAGAGAAGACTTAATAGCCATAACAACTTTAGTAGCTTTAGTAATTATGATCCAAGAACTGTATTTATGCAGAACTACCTTGACTATGGATGGTCATGAAGTGAGCATTTAATGCAAGTTTTGGACACTTATTTTGAGATTGCAAGAGAAAAGTGGGGGATATGTCACAATCTAGTCCTTAAATTTCACCCTCAGGTTTTAGTTAGCATGGGTCATAAACACAACGAAAGCCAAATGAAACACTCAGCATGACAGAGCTGAAGCTTTACAGAACTGCCTCCATACAGCAGGATCTGATTGAGCACTAAACCACAATTCAAAATCCTGTAAATTCAGATTGTCCTTGTAGCTCTTTTCTGCTGTTCTTTGAACTTCTTTTTTTCCACACTCTGCTCAGTTTCCTCGAGTTCTTTGTTCCCTCCTTTCTCCTCTGGTCCCTTCAGCTACCTCTCCTCTCTGGGTGATGCTAGTCCAATAGAAGTAGAGTGTGATTTTCCACATGTCACAAGGGAGACTGACATTCACTCAAATTCAAGTCTATGGGGGAGACGGCTATGTGTGTGTGTGTGTGTGTGTGTCAGTGTGTGTGTGTGTGCATGTACGTGTGTTTGGCACCCTATGGGAGAGAAGAAAGTTTCGGTCTCATAATTGACAGCTGCTGCTGCGAGGGAGGGAAGGAGGGAAAGAGGGAATAAGACAGAAAATCAGGGAAAAAGGAGAAAGCAAGCAAGAAAGGATAAATCTCTTCAACAGGAAACCTATGCTTGCAGCCATGTGATACCAACTGTGTAAAATGCATGTGGAGTGTGTGTGTGTTTTAGTGATTAACAACTGTAATGCTACCAGAGTTCTGGAGAAGTCTGTGGTGTAGCAAGCATGCATGGTTAACAGAGGATAAGAAGCGTCTCTGGACATTCACCCAGCTGTGTGTGTGCATGTATGAATTTGTTCATCTCTTTAGAGATATCCATGTGCACACTGATCTAACTGTGGCTGAATGCAGCCCACTGGTAAGAGCATGTCCCTACACCACAATGATTCATTCTTTACTTCATATTTTGATGGCAAATTCAATTCATCTTCCAGTATTGATGTAAACATGTTTCCAAAACAACTTCTCATCCTTACCAGCAGCAGTGACATAGAGGGCAAACTATGCCTTCTTATCCTTTGCATTTTACTCTAAAAAGTGATTGCAAAAGAAAAATTGGAGCTCTGTTTAAACAGATGTGATTGTGACCTTTGCAGACGGGTAGGGGGCTGCTCCACTGTCCGTTGAGTCGGCACTGAGCGTGAGCATTTCCACTGAGGATGTAACCTTTATTACAGGTGAAGCTGACGACGTCATTGAGGTTAAACTCGCTGCCATTGGTCCGCCCACTGGCTGGGTTTCCTGGGTGACCACATGTTATTGCTGAGGAAGGGGAAATATGAGAAAGGTTAAAGAGAAAAAAACAAATCTAGGGTTATTGATATTTCTAATGTTTGGGGGCAACAAAATATTTCATTTTATTTTCTTTTGTTTTTTTGGTATATATAATATATATATATATATATATATATATATATATATATATATATATATATATGTATATATAAAGAAAAAAGTGAAATCAATAACCCTGAAAAGAAACCCCAATAAACCTAAAATGGCATATACTCACGGACACAAACAGGAGTTGTTCCAGACCACCGATGGTCTTGTTGGCAGATTCTGACTGATGTACCGATGAGACGATATCCTAACATGCACTGGTACACCACTGTGTCACGGTAACTAGAGCCATCTCCACTAATGTGCCCATTGACTATTGGATCTGGAGAGTCACAGTGACCAGCTAAAAGGAGGAAAATGACAGACTTTCAAAAGCAGCGTAAAAAAATAGAAAAAAAATCTTAAATTCAGTCTTTAGAGCTCACGTTTTTCAGTGTTACTGAAGTTTTGACTTTAACACATTTCAAACTTTTCAAAAATCAGTGCATACAAATTGGTGTTCAAAGACGTCAGACCTGAACATACAGCAATTACCGATGCACAAAAGGTCTTTTAAAACCTGTGCATTCAAACAATTTCCTTGTTCCTCGAGTGGCCTGGAAGTATCATTTTTCATTTTTCTTAAGTCTTGTGCATTGAGAACTGAGATGTGGGCAATGAGTCAGTCGTTTTCAATGGCACTCCAATTATAAAGAGATCAGTCACCAATGCGACTGCTTATTAATCCTCCATTTAAGTTTCTGTGCATCACAAACTCAATGACAGGAGTCTGTTTTTGTACTTCACCCTTAATATGGCTGTCTTTGGAAATTATCTGATGCACATTCTGAAATACTAATTATGTAAACTTAAAAAAAAAAAAAAAAACATATCATTCAAAGAGCTGCTTTTGGTTGTACAGATATTTTTTCCCCTCTTTTCCTTAAACCATACAAAACCCCAAAACAAAACAGCTTATAAATATAATTTGGCACCAACATCTCTCCCCTTCTCACAATATTTCAAACATTAAAGAGGGTTTGTGAGTACAAATGTACAAAACTGACAAATGTTGAAAACTATTTATTAAGAAATAAAAGTACATCACACATTTGACATATTCTAAATACTTCAAAGAAGGATGTTTTCATTGAACTGCAGGCCTTGTGGTATTCACGCAATTAAAAAATGTCTGATTTCCAAGGGGCATAGAGTTATATAATAATAATATCACAAAGAAAGGAAACAACTTAGTTCCTATCCTGAAACAAACCCAACACAGCTACTTAGATGGAAATGCACTTCCAATATATCCAAGGTTTTGATACATCTTCAGACATGTCACAGAAAACTATCAGCTTTTCCTCTACAGCATTTGCCTGATATTGTATGTTAGCTGGTTTTTTCTATAGGTGATGTCTACTTGCATGTGAATACATACTGTATTAAAATGCTGTGGAGGGGCATAAACCATTGGAAATAAGAAACTTTTTGAGAAAAGTGCTGGGATGCTTTTGTCATGTTCCATGATAAAAAGCCAAATTCCACTGCATTTACAGTCTGTGTTAAGAAACTATGGTAGATAACTGGAATTCACTACATTAAACGTATTCAAAAGAATATTTTACCTGTATCAGTATTGGGATCAATATGTCTACAGAATGATATAAAAGTGGACCAAACATAGGTTTAAAATGTAGTATACAGCAACTTATTAAAGTTAAATATAGGATGGTATGAGGCAGCTTTCATCTGTTTAAACACTACTTGATTACTGTCATCGGTCTGCATCGATTTATAGGAAGAAAAAAAGGTACACCATGAAGAAGAAACTTACAGGGGTGTGCAGTTTGCATGTGAAGTGACACAAACTGAAAGTAAAATTTAACCTTAAAACTCAGTGTAACAAGTTTGCTGATAAAAATCCAATTTTGAAATAAAAAGAAAGTCCTGAGAGCTGAGTAAGACAGAACTTCTCTTAACCACAACCAGCACAACTTTGAAAATATAAAATGTTATCAAATGCCAACTTTCTGATAAGAACATTTCAGAGCTATGTGTAAAAATGGATTAAATTTAGTCTCAACAAATTCTGGTAGCAAACACCATACAATTTACACATACAGTATGGTGTCACCGTCCCTATACTTACTAACGTTAACCTGTACTGTGTGATAGACAAAAAACAAACGAAGAAGCCGGCTTCCAAAACAGGAAAATGATACAGGAAAAGCTTCACAACAGAAAAAAAAAAGATCAACAATGTACAGTCTCAAGGGTTGAATGCTGTAGATTTTGCAAAGGCCCCCACAAGCCTGAACAGCATCTTAACTCTGTTGAAAGAGTTCCAAATGGCAGTGTAAGCTAAATGACAGAACTAAAAGCTTTTTGCAGAAACAATGTGTGAAAATCCCCCAAACAAGAACTGAAAGACCTTCAGCTGGCTACAAAAAGGATTTACTACAATACTGTAAGTAGAGTTGAAAAAACATCCCATCTGAGTGTCGGTAGTAAAAACTAATCAGATTGGATTAAACAGAAATGCAAAAAAAGGATTCAAGAGATCATTAATGTATGATGAGAATGGTCCAGGTCTTTGATATTGCTCTGACAGCTTACTACATTTCATTCACAATTCATGTGCCTTCTCTTCTATTTTTAATCATTCACACCATTCAGTCTATAGAATATATTTTCATTATTGATCACACTGTTCACTTTCATGCCAAAGTGACTTAGTACAGACTACAACACAATGTACGTTCTATCAGATTTAATGGCACTTACCTAGACATCTAGTCTCCGCACCACTCCACAGCCCATTGGCGCCGCATTCCCTCACATGTGACCCCACCAGTGTGTAGCCATGGTTACACATAAAGATTGCAGTTGCTCCGAATGTAGTCAGCATCCCCAGTTTTGTACCGAAGGGTGGGGAAGGAAGCTCTCCACAGGAGATGACTAAACAATACAATTCAAATATTGTTACAAAAAGAAAACAGCTCTAGAAGTGTCACATTTCTTTGCTACAGAATCTGTTTTTAACAGGCTACATGATACTAAGTGAGACTAAAGCTGAGTTCTATTCTGTTTATCTACTTCTATTATTCTTACTCTTATTATTTCTCACAATGTGCTTTGTGTTTTTAACTTGGATGTCTAATGCTGCTCATGTGTGCTCCCTCAAACTGCTCCATGGGGACAAATAAAGTTTTCCTGAATCTTGAATGATAAACTTTCCCCCCCAAAGACTAACTAGATTTTAATGATCCTTTTCTAAATGATTAGTTTTTTAATATTCTTATAAACACTGGCTTGAAGTTACTGGTCAGCTTGAATAATTTAACAGTCACTTCTGTTATATTGACAAATGTCTTAAAGCTCCCTGCAGCATTTAAATCAGCTTTGATAGAGGATAAAGAAATGACTTGGAAATATCATTAAATGAAACTCTAGCCTGACAGATCTGAATTCTTAATGATGTATCAAACTTTTTCAAGTGTACACACTTGACTTTTACGTTGGCATATATTATGCAACATTAAGAAATTCTGTATCAGGAAGTTTTCAAAGCCACAATTTCTCTCTTAACATCTCCTTATGAAATAAGCAGCAAAGGCACATTGCAGGGTAGCTCTATATTTAAAAAGAATATTTCACCATTGCTGACATATACCCTACATTTTAGGCACTCAGGCTGCATTCTGCTTTAAACAGTTATCATAGTCCCAAGATAATGTGCAGTGGTTAATATCCCGGGGCGCTTGGAAACACATATACCACTGTTAACTCATCAAAAAGAAGCAGTGGGGAGGGAAATGGATAAACACATGCACTCTAGCTAATAGAGAATGCAGCCCCCTCTCAGACTGTCCCTCCATGTGATATGTGCCATGATTCCACCAAACCACTCCTGTTTTAGAGTAGCAAAAGCTAATTCTATTAGATGGAGTTTCTTTCTTTTCTTTTTTTTATAATAATTTCATCAGCTGTTGTACTTGTTCACAGGTAATTTGTTATTCTGTTAACCATTTTGAGACAAACTGGGGAAGGAACTGCAATGCAGGTCTCTTCTGTTTTCCTTTTTGTATGCTGGATCATATTACTGTGCCAATCTATGTGTGTCTGAGTGTATCGGGCATCTTTCTTTTATCTCCTAACTTATAAGGTTGGATCTTCTCAACCATGAATGCTGTAGTGTTGACTGATGAGCAGGATAATCTCTGTATTTGTCCAAAACAGAGTACAAACATCTTAAAGTTAATTCATGCATGTGATGAACTTCTGTATATAGATTACCATTATATGTTCCAACACTGTTTATCAAATCCTAGATGCAGCTTTCTGTGTGTTTGTCCTCATGAATAAGCTCAAGCACTCAAAACACACAGTCAGGTTTTATCTTCTTGTTCAAAAGTGAGGCGATAAGTTGATTCTGAGGAAAATAAATCTCACTGTAGCGTCTCAAAATAGCATCTACAGCTATTCTTTTCCTGAGCAGAGTCACATGGTATTGATGAATGTAAGAAAACTTACTCTTGCAAGTAGCTGGGTCATCCGACCCGTCCCAGGTGCCGTTGGCCAG
This sequence comes from Atherinomorus stipes, assembly GCA_023101725.1. Lineage (NCBI taxonomy): Eukaryota > Metazoa > Chordata > Actinopteri > Atheriniformes > Atherinidae > Atherinomorus > Atherinomorus stipes. The sequence goes on from JALJCO010002339.1 coordinate 1,665,340, forward strand.
ACAGCGAAGAGTCCGATGCCCAAAACCCAAATAGTACCCTGTTGAGCACTCCAGCATCACCATAGAACCAAACTCTCCTAGCCTCCCAGAGAGCAGGCGGTAGGTCATGTGATCTGATAAGATACCTTCAATGCTGGAGCAATGCACCGCTGGGGGAAAAAAAAAAAAAAAAAAAAAGGGGGGTGGGGGGGGGGGGGGGGGGGGGGGGTGGCATGTAACATCATCAATCAATAATCTTTTAAAAAGTGATTCATACAGCACACCTTACTTGATTAAATATTTTAATCTTGTATGTTTTCATAGTGAAGAAGTTTTTGAAATCTTCATTCATCCAATCAGTGCAAGTTGTATGTTTTGCAGCAACCATTATGCAAGTCCACATTAAGTCAGCGTCAATGTTAAAGGTGACATATTAGGACAAAAAAAAAAACTTTTCTGTGCTTGATAACATACTATGTGTCTAGGTATCAGAGATCATTACCACCTCAAACCTCCCCTTTGGTCTTCTAATGTGTCATTCAGTGATTAGCTCATTAGCAGAGAAAAAATGACCTCAGAGCTTTCAGGTCAGACTTTGACAGCAACACTGACCATCAGAGGGTTGCTGTTTAGCCTCCCTACCCTCATCTCTTCCTGACTTCTAATCACGCTATCTCAGAGTTGGGAATTTCAGATTCTACTGATCATGTGCTTTGCTTCACTACTAATTATAAATTCTCACCAGCAAGCAACTTCAGAAAGAGAAGGGTTAATAAAGCTCTGTCAGTATTTTTTTTAAATGGATTTACAGTATACAGCACTTTTCATACAATAAATTGAAACACAAAGTGCCTTACAACATAAAAGAAAATAAAATCATTGAGAAATTTGAACCCTGTCCCACCCACCCTAATATATCAACCCATGTGCACGTGCACACGTGCACACGCGTACACACACAGACATTAATGACATAAGTCTAAGTCATACAGTGAGTAAGTCTAATAACATGGGAAGTCATTGAGGATCCAAGTGAGGGAAACCACCCATAGTGGCCATCCATGCTGATAGGCTCCTTAGTCCTCAAATTCAAGATTTCCATATCCTGAAAAGGACATCAAACTTATAATAGGTTTATAATTAAATTTTCTTCCATTGGGATTCTGAATGTTCTGTTTTTCTAATTTAACATTAATGACCTCAACCATTAAAAAAATACAAACTTCAGTCAAAAGTAAGCCATATTAGCAGCTCTTCTTAACTTTTGTCACTAAAAACTAACAACAAACAAAAGACAGGAGTCTGGGAAAATCACTACCTGAATTTTTACTTGAGTATCAACCAAGCTTCTAACTGCAGATGTTGGGTATTTCAGGACAAAAAAGCTAGCCTAGTAATTAAAAAAAAAATTTTTTTGTTAAATGGAAGTGCCTGATTCGTCTGCTTATGCTAGTATTAGCCCTCAGGTTACCTACAGTACCATACCATGCTTTCTCTAATGCTAATCACAGGCTACAATAGTTATTGAGTACAATTTTTCCAGTTCATATTTGCATTGTAGCTCAGAGCTCTCGGGCAGATCTTGACTACCACCCTGCAGAAATGTTGGGGAGTACAGTTAAGTTGTACACTCTACATGGTAAAACCAGTTGTAAGGAAAAGAGCTATAAAATCCTGCTTTAAAAAAGGAGGTTGCAATGTTTCTCTGTTCTAGTTTGACCAAAGTCTTTTCATTAAACCTCAGGAAAGTGTGTCATCTAGGGCAAAAAAGGGTTATAAATTAACTTGCTTAACTAAATATGTATTTACATTTTTAAGTTACAATATTTCTAAAGCAATATTCTTGTTGCTAAATTTGCATATTTTGTCAATTTTCTGATCGACAGGTCAAGCTGATTCAATTTCAGAACTTTTTGAATACTTCTGTGTACTGGCAGCCAGTTTAAGAACAAAGATATTTACATCAAAACAAATGTGCTTCCAGGAAAGCCCTTTTCTCACAGATCAATCAAACACTTACGTAGGCATCTGGGGACTGAACCAGCATTACTCCAGCTGCCATCCTCCAAACACACAGCTGTCATCGGAACAGCAGGGTCAAGGTGGTAGCCATGGTTACATTGGTAAGTGACCTGGCTACCAACAGTATACTGGTAAGCAAGGAAGCTGCCGTTGCCAGGTGACAAAGGTATCCCACATGAGATTGCTGCAACATTTCAAAGAAAGAATTGTTATAGAGATGAGGGGGAAAGAGCTGCAAGTGTTTTGTTTTTTTCAACTACTTGTTATTTCATGACCACTTAAATCAGTGGTTCCCAACCTGAGGTCTGGGACCCCTCCAAGAGGGTCCACAAAAAGCTCAGGGAGGGCCACAAATCTTTGACTGTTTAGAGCCAGTGTGATTAGAATTAACACCATGTTCACACGGAGACGTGTTAAAGTGTATTAGCTTAAGCTTTTTATCATTCTGGTTTGGTTACATCAAGATTTTTATCAAAGGACATGAAAGAAGTTGGCCAGAATGCATCAGTTCTAGCAAGAATCAAGCAAATGAAAGGATGAAACCAAGCATTGTGTCAGCAAAGGGTTTCTAAGGGGATCCACGGCTAGTTGCGTCCTCAGGTAAAATAGGTTGGGCACCACTGACATAGCTGATGATGGCAGGGGTTAAAATTTTACCTTGACAAAAGGGTGTTGGACTGTCCCACTGGTAAAGCCCATTGGAATTGAGTCTGCAGGTGGCATTGCTTGATCCTACCAGGCGGTAGCCATGATTACAAAAAAACTGAAGTCTGCTACCTGGACGAATTTTGGTTCGATTGGCCACTCCACCATTTATTGGAAGATCATTAATGCTGCAGTAGGCAGCTGGAAACAGAGAAAAAAAACAGAGGATACAAAATTAAATAAAAGCTTTACATCAGTCCACAAGAAAGTAAACTGACACCCAATCCGATACTGAAATTGACTGTCAGGAGATGCGTTGCTGATAACATTATCAGATTTTTTTCAGTAATCGGTATATACGTATAAAAAGCAACTACTTTATTAGCAACTAAAGGGTCTGCGAATTTAATAAACGTGCAATTATATATAAATCTGTAACTAAAAGGAAAAAGGGATAGAAGCTTTTCAAGTAATGCAATGTATTTGTCCTCGCAGATTAAAATGAATGACCACTGTGACATCAGCCTAAACATCTGGCACACAACATCACTGCCAATGCTGTTTCCTTCTGGCCCGAAGTGTCTCCTCTGCTCATTCTCTCACGGCCCTTCTCCCTTATCACAACACATTTTCAGAATAGCATTCCTAATCCACTTAGGATCACAGAATTAATTTTCATTAACCTTTCTTTCCAAGAATTTTCTTGTCTCTTGTCCCTAGTTCTGTTCTGTCTGAACTGCTTTGTGTGTGTGTGTATATATATATGTGTTTATATATGTGTCAAATTGAGTATATGCGTTTATAGGACACAATTGCCATTCATGTAAATAAACATAAGGACAAGAGTGTGAGCAGCATGCGCCAAATTTACATTTTTCACTTTTGTTTCTTCTTTCCTTTTTGGAATCAGCTTCAATGAAGAAGAAATATTTCTGGATCATATCTTATTATGGTAAGTTTATGTTCTGTGGTATGACCTCTGTGATGCAGTGTGATAGGACACATTAGGTGAAGTACCTAATGCGCTTTTCTTGGGACAGTTTTTGAACAGCTTCAGATTCAAGACTGCTGACCGACATTACAGCTTATTGCTCAGTGTGATTTTAATTGCAATGTGGCCGTGTATTCCTAAACCCTGAAGAATTTCTCCTATTTCTTTGATTTAACCCCATGACATTTTCCAACAAGGTCAGAAGAAGTGCTAGGAGAAGACTTGGGGAGGGGATTTTTCTGAGTGTTTGACTGTACCATTAGTGCAGTGCCTGGGATTCATTGAACTAATTGGCTTTATTCTCTGCAACTGTGAAGAAGTGGATATAAGACATATATGGTGTGGTTTGCAGGGGAAAAAGAGAGGGAGAGAAAGAGAGAGAGATCACCACATTTGTATTGGTTTTGACTAAATTCTGAACTTATTTGTTTTGTTAACCTCATCAGCCCTTATTACTCTAGGGAGTGTTCTGTAACAAACACTGCACAAGTTACTATTTGCTTTATTTAGCTCTGTAAGTCCTTCAAATATGAATTAATTTCAGCAAAGCTTCCATATCATTCATAAACTATTAACTACTAACCCTAACCTTTACATAAAACTTGGGCAATGATTTACAAAGATCTCAAATAAAGAGTGCCAATTTGTTTGTGGTGCAGAAAGATTGCGTGCACTGTGTCGTTACTATTTCCTGGTGATCTGCAAAGATTGCATCTGTTACTGATGGTGTGAACAAACTGCAGTATTTAAATGAGGATTTAGTGTGCACTATTACTTTGCCATGGAAAGTTCAGGAGAAACAAAGTTTTAAATGCAATATGAAATTTGACCTGAGGGAGAAAGAGATATTGGTGGAAGAGATTAATAAAATATACAATATAAAAGAAGTATAATTAACAAAAAACACCAATACAACAAGTATTCCCACAGAGCCTAAGGGTCAATTCCAATTCCCCTCTTAGAGACAGGCGGTAGTTCAATTTGATGGACATATCATCAATCAATAAGAACGGGCCGTTCAAGACAATTGGATGAGGTTTTTTTCAGTCCTGTCTGTTCCACAGGTTACTAATTTTTTTTTTAAATTTTTGTCTCAGACCATTTAATTATATGTTATTGGCTGCAATTGGGTGTGAGGAGATTTTAGGCAATATAGCAAAAAATGCGCCTGGAAAACATGATCCACCCTGCCTTTAAGCTTAAATTGAAGGTGTCTTTCTTTCCTTTCATTTCTGTTTTTCGGTCCCCCAAAAAAAAAAAAAAAAAAAAGATCCAATCGCCCAGGAAAGAGAGGTTATTGCTGCTGCAGAAGGCATTGCAAAATCTCACGGAAACAGCTGTGATGTCAGTTTACTGTGCCACAGACGACTAATGTGAGGCATGAGGATTTCGAAGGGTTGTCCCATTTCTTAGGGGAATGATTTAATCCCAACAGGAAGGGCTAGGGGTAGGTATGAAAATAGGAATGGGGCCTAAGACGTAGCCAGTTTTAAAAAAATAAATAAACGGCCCATTTGAGATCAGTGACCCTGCTGCCCTTAATTACACATATTACAGTCTAGTCAAAAGTTTTCTGCAAACCAAGTTAGACTGAGGAAATAACAATGAAAACAAAAGAAAGTATAGAGAGTTTAGACCCTGACCAACAAATGTAAAAAATCTTGAGGCTCTGACACCTTTTAAGGAAGGTCAGAGGATGAATAAATGCCACACAGCTATGCCACACAAGGACTGATGGTGTACGGAAGAAAAATGCACCCGTGATCACACATACAGTACAATCTCATATCAAAGTAATTTGCATACATAGAATGTATAAATGGCCTTATGCACTATATACGATTTGTTCCAGCATAAAGCACAACGGAGCCTTATTAATGCATGGTGAGTATAAAATCTCAGCTATAAATTAGTTTTCCCTGAAAAGATTTTGCTGTCAAGGCTTTACTGTACTTCGGGGGACAGACAACAATGGTTTCAGGTCATAGTGGCAATATAAAACAAACAAAAACAGACTTTTTTTTTTTCTTTCAATATGACTGTAAATTACATTCCCTGTGACTGAGACTGGTCGCCATCACAAATTCCCACACAACACCATGGTGTTGGCAAGAAACTGGTGATATAATTCATTCAATTTGACACAAATTAATAGATTGGAGCTATTAATTCTCTTTTGTGTGTAAGCAGTCTGATGCATTCAAAAGAATGTTTTCTAAATGATCATTGCTCACCCACCCATTGATGCATTATTTTCCTGAGAAGAAAGGCATTAGGGATCATTATTCATGCCAGCAGCATAAATTAGTAGTCTTTTAGACTAAGCAGGGTGCATACATTTTCATGTATTGTGTGCAAGCAGGGATAAAACAGAGATGACAGTTGTCAGTCATTCTGATGAGATCTGAGATCTAAAATCTTTTCCTTGAAAATTCAAAGCTTTCTTTTGGACATGTGAGCAATGCATAATGTCATTCACCTTTAATCAAGTCATAAAATCTTTCATCCAAATGAACAAAACTAAGGCAAACAGACATTTTTGTAAAATGCTGCTTCACAGCTCTAGCAGGCTGTATACGAAATGCAGTCCGCAGAATTGTGAAGTAGCTCCAATTTGATCCTGAAAGTACCAGATGGCAAAGAAAAATAGAAAAATCAAATTAGATATCAGATGTACCTGAGTACCGTATCTTGAATCCCCTCTTGTTGGTTGCATGGTCAGTGGACCACCGCAGATAGAGCTGGTTTGTTTTAGATGTGAAGTTGAGTTGAGATGAGTGGTTACCACTCAGAGCAACAAGTAAAGGGCTTTGTCCTGAGGATCCTGGGAAAACAAACAAGTATTTTGAGCTGCTGTATACATGCCTTTTTTCCATGTATATGCATGCGCCTACAACATGTGGTTTTGTCATTTTCTGCAGCCTGTGTGTCCAACATGAATGGAGTACAATCAGTTCTGTTCCTGCCGTCCATCTGCTTATTACTGGCCTAACATGAGATGGAAATTAACAATAAGCTGCAGTCAGAAAGCACTTTATTGTTTCTGAGATATGAGACACATGCAGGTGACAGTGTCATTAAGTTGCTAAGCATCTCCAAATTACCTGTTATACATGTACCTGACTGGAGCATATTGTTTAGCTCCATCTCTGGTTTATAAACCACAACCCACCACCTGTGCTAACGTCTGTTGTTGGAACAAAACAGTGAATACAGCACAAGTAAGTTTGACCTTGTTTAAAAATCGAAACAGAAATACACAGACTGTTTTTTCCCCCCCTTTTAGCAATGAAACGATAAATCAGAAAGCAACTCCAGTCACAACTGCCAGCCGCCCACGAAACAACAGGACCATTGCTGTCGGCAACATCAAAGGCATCTAGAGTATACAGAGGACCAGGCAAGATAACAGATATAAACAGAGCTGAGTTGGACGCGCATATAGTATTTGCATATATGCTCACTAGGCTTGTCAGGTTTTGACAGATCACATATTTTCTCTAAAGCTTGTATCATCTAATTTGCGGTTTATTTCCATGCATGCTGTGTTTCAGAATGCAGCTGCTGTCAACTGAACAAGACATTACTTGTTATGATGCAAATTTAATCAATAACTTCATTTAATTTGGTTTATATACTGTGTAGCAATATGTAATCATTAAATAAGGTTAATGTTATATTAGACAGTCACAGAGAAGTATATAATTCAATTTGTACCCTTTAATAGTCAATACTACACAACTAACTTTGAGGACCTAGGGGGTAATTAATTATCAATACTGTAAATAAGAATTCAGGGATGTGCATGCTCTTGATGGTTGGCACTTTTTATAAACGAGCACGAGTTGAAACTATGCACTGTCTGAGTGTGGTAGTGTGTATTTATGCGAGTATAGCAAAGAGGGAATCGTTTTGTACCATCAAAAATCTCCAGCTCATCAAACTGCTTCTCACTGTGGAACATCTCCACATATATATTGATGTTGTAACCTGTGGAAACAAGAGAATAATAATGTTATGTTTTTTTTATCTATCTATACATATAATTATATACCAGTGGTCTATCTATCTATCTATCTATCTATCTATCTATCTATCTATCTATCTATCTATCTATCTATCTATCTATCTATCTATCTATCTATCTATCTATCTATCTATCTATCTATCTATCTATCTATCTATCTATCTATCTATCTTACCAAGTTTTGCTGCATTATCTGCAGCAAAACTCCTTCATTTCACCAATACGTTAAGTAGAACAAACAAACGAGTACTATTGTCCTGTGAGTTCAGAGTTAAGTTTCTCTGCAATCTACAGGCCACGTGCGTTCCCGACGTGTGCTGCTGCAGTACAGCTAAGAAAAGCAGCTCGTTACCCAGACATACACAAACCGCAATCCGAGAAACTCTGAACTCACAGGACAATAGTACTTGTTCGTTCGTTCTACTTAAAGAATTGGTGAAATGAAGGTGTTTTGCTGCAGATAATGCCTTATATAGAGGCTGTCCCATCTCTCCCATTATATGGATGTACGACTCAACGAAATATCTTCCGAAGGAGTCAAAATGAAATAGAATTTTTACCGGTGAGTAAATGCACATACAGTAAACTCCGAGAAATAAGATCCAGGTTGAAAAAAAAGATTTTTTCATATCCTTATGTTTGACATGAAACATGGAGAACATGATTGTTCATGTTCTTGTTTAAAAGTTCTTTAAATTATCCGCTTATGGCATAGTGTGCACGGTATTTTTCAATTCCTCCTCATAAAGATTTTGAGGAGGAATTGAAAAGTGACTATAGTGACTATAATTTTTACCAGCAATGAATGTTTAGCAACTAACAAGCCTCGAATATTTTGATTTCTTAGAATGCTTCACATAAACTAACAGATCCAGGTTTCATCAAACAACGTAAAACTTTTCAAATAAGAATTAGATGTTTATATGTACAACACATACCAAGGATACAGCATGAGACAAATCATGAACATGATCATGAGTATTGGGCGGTCAATTTTATACCTGGAGCCATACGTAGCAGCCAGGAACACGTCTGACTGTTGGGATAGTTGCCAGGAAAGCCGGGGCTTAGTATGACTCCAGATGATGAAAAACGCTCCTCATTGGCTGGGCACTGGGCTGGAAGTGTAACACATGAAAGTAGGATTATGGAAAATAACCAGAAAATAAAACATCGCTGTTACAAAGTCTGTATTGTGAGGTTGAAGGGGTGGCAATGGAATACACAACTTAATAACTGCAACAGCCACCACCATATGGAACACCCAGTTTATTTTCCCTGTCAAGGACCTTTGCTCTTCATATTTTTACTCTGACAAATGACCTTTACCACTGATGTCTCAGACTACCACAATTTTCCATCAAATACATGGAGTCATAAAAATGACATGCTACTTTTACTGTAGAGGAAGTTTGTTATTTATCCCCAAATAAGAGACTAAAGGCCGGATCTATCAAATGTTTGCATGTACAATAAGTGAGCTATTTTATTGCACACGCACAAAATGTACAAACTGATCTACTAACAGCATGCTAAAAGGGTTGCGTCTTTCAAAGATGATAAATCGTGCATCCTATCCAAATAGTACATCTGCTGCAATGAATATGAAATATGGAGCATTTACACGCAATTGTGCATGTGATGGGAAGAGAAAATGTATATATATTAATTAAGCACTCGCAGAGCAATTTATCATCCCTGAAACCGACTGCATCGCTGGCCTTTTGCTTGTATTTGAGTACCTCTGAAAAGCAGGTGCAAACCTCTGAAAAGCAGGTGCAAACTCGCAGCTCTGCGCACAAAAGGCTTCAGCTTCTGAGAGCGACAATCCTGGACACGCACAATGCTAATGAAAAATCATTTTTCATGAGCAGTGAGGGCAATGTATTTAGTTCTCATTGTTGAATTCAATAAAAATCAACAGAGCAAACTATGGATGGGCATTTGCGATAATCTTTTGGATCAATCGTCGGGAGAATTAACGATCAATTATTGATTTAATCATTAAGAAATGCATATTTAAAAAAAATTACACATACCACAGGCAGTCTGTTTTTTTTTGTTTTTTTTCTAAAATATATATTTATTTCAGCTTCCCATTGCTCTACAGCCTCAATCATCATCTCTGCGAGAAGGTCGGCAGTGGTGGCACATGATAGTGAGGTAGATTTCTGCTGTTAAAGTGGTCTAACAGTCTGTTGTTATGGCAACACTAGCTGCTGTTGCTAACTTATTTAGCAGCTCCAGCTTTCGCTTCTCGTGTTTCAATGAGCCTGGTGATGGTGCGCCGTGAAGGAAACTGATAGACTGGTTCGAGTAAAATGATCAAATCTCAGAAACCTTTACCATCGATGACACTTCTGGGCAAAATGTCCACTTTAATCATTTTACAGATTCCATCGGTAATTTTGTCTGCCTGCTTTGCATCACAGCTCCTCCAGCTTAAAGACTGAGACAACAGTGTGCTGAACAGAGGATTCATTCTACTTTGACGGGGACAACAGCAGCTCGCAAGAGGCTTTCTCTGCTATCTATAGGCCATACCCCCCCCCCCCGGTAGGATATTTTATTGCCGCCACATAGTGAAATTTATTACATAGCTTCAAGACGTGCACTACATGTATGAACTCTGTTTTATAACCCTGTTGGATGATTACGTGATTGAAAAAATTCTTAATGATCAATTATCGATCATGGATTTATTGTGCCCATCCCTACTGCAAACACCACTATTTGTTTAATGGTGTTAAATATTCTGGACAAACGATACAGAAAGTTTACAGCCACCGTGGAGCTTAATGATAGGTAAAGCTGGCACTAATTGTGTCTTTTTATTTCTCCTTTTTGTCAACGTCACACTTTAACTTGGATTTGAGTAGCTGGACAGGATCACAGCATCACCTGGCAGCGCCAACTGCTAGAGCCACTGGTATTGTGTCAAAGAGCGCACTTCATGCATAATAGATGTCAGAGACCATGTTCACGGCTGCACACACTGTCATTTCTTCAGCAACTCCTGATTCATTTTCTCATAAATTGGCCACTTCTGAGGATCTGCACAGATACCTGTTGTATTTTGTTTTCTAACATTTATCATGCTTATTTTAAATCATATATTCATTTCCCTCCTCCACTAATATCTCCATCCTCACCTGGGGTCGTATTTCCTTTCGTGCTGTCGTCTCCCACAATTTGCCATGTTGCCAACCTCGAAACACGCAAAATCTACTTTATGTAAGGGTGATTTTTTTTAAGAGATTAAGACCTACCTTGTTAGAAATGCTTTCATTTGAAAACTGACTTTTAGAAAAACACCTTGCCTTGCTTTAAAGGAACTTCTTGTAAAGCTGACCATGACCGATGAGTCCCCTGACATAAAACTTTGTGCAGTCACAATTTTAAAACTGCTCATATAACTCACTTGCACTGAAAACTTCTTCAGATGTATGTTAGATGTCCTTGAAACATCTATAAATTCAAAAAGAAGCCACAAAAGCTGAAGGCCACTTGCATATCTTTTCTTTCTTTAAAGTGTGCCCATTTATTAGTCTTCTTGAGCACAACCGAGACAGTATCCGGTAACAGGATTGAACAGAAAAGGAGCTAAACTCTTAAGTAGTTTGGCGCTTCCATTTCTGTTTGCATCTGTTCTTACAGACTGCTGGCTTCCTTTTTTCCCTCTGCTTTATAATCAAAACAAATTCTGGTCATTCCACATTATGGGAAAAGCTAAGCATCTTTTCAACATTCAGCTGTAAAGGGGAAAAATCTAATTCCCCCTTCAAAAAAAAAAAAAAAAAAGAACAATTCAAATCAATAATTTTTCTCATGGAAGTACAACAGGACCCAACACCATTCACTTCCTGGTCTTCTCTCTTCAAGTCCTTCAGATATATATATAATATATAAAAATAAGAAAAAAAAACATCACAATAAACCTTAACCAGCTACACAGTGATTTAAAATCCCCCTGCCAAAACACATTCTAGCTTCTGAATTTCAGAATATGATTACAATCTGCTTCCGATGGGCTGTCTGCATAAGTGTGTTTCAGCTTCAGATTTTCTGACACATCTCAACCCATTGAGTAAGATACTCCACACATGAGTTTTATGAGCAGGTGGGAAACAAATAATTTCCTGCACATGTGAATGTTAAGGCTGTATTTAATGGAGCAATATGGACGTCCTGATCACTGGGTTTGCCATTGGGGTTATGAACTGACTGATGTCCCCAACTTCGAAAGACTCCACGACGACACCCGACGGCCAAAAATCAGCATTTTGTGTCTCCACCTTAACTTTGCATTTAAGCTCCTGTTTGCTTTCAAGATTCAAGATTCAAAACTACAGGGATGTGGTCCCTGTAGGGGACATTACAGTGATTAAAAAAAAACACACACCTCAGTACAAATAAGCACATATTAACAACATCAAGAAACACATGGTGGAGTTGTGGGCTTTTTGAGGCTTATTTTACTTCTTTTATCCGCTTTTTTCTTTTTTACATCACTGTTTTGTTTTTATTCCTCATTACGTTCTCTTACATAAGGAGTTGGACTTACCTTGACATTTAGGTGGTGGGGCTTCAAAGAGCAAATGGGAATTAAGCTTGCATGTAAGCTCCGCCTTCCCAATCAATGTGTATCCAGGTAAACAGCGATATTTCACAATGTCACCTACGAGGAAGAAAATAATAAACACTTTAAGACATCATAACACATTTATCAGTTCTGCACGATACTATTGGCTGTCAAAGCTAAAAAATTTGCAACCGTGAAACTGACCAAAATGATCAAAATGACAGGTCAGTAGTTTCAACACTTCATATATTTGTAATTCTATTTCTCTTTTTATTTAATTTAATTTCTTTAAGGAAAGTTTCTCACAAAAAAGACATACTGTACAGCAAACCATGTGAAAATATAAATTAGGAAATATATAAACAAACAATCCTGACAGCCTCTGAACCTTCGCAGACAACAAAGGAGCACTGACAGCAAGAGTGATAATGTAGAAAAGACAGTTATTACACATTTCTAGAAAAAACAAAAAACAAATGAACAAAAGAAGGTGTTTCAGTGTATACTCTATCTTAGTTTAATCAAAACCAAGACACGGCTGCCACGGGGGCATCTGTCTGTAGATCCCTTTAGATCTTCATATTGTGTTTTGTTTATTACTAAAATGATTGATGTTGAGAAAACAGCCAAAAATGTTTCTTTCTTTCTTTTGTCTCAACTGAGTACATTTTCTTTTGAATGATGAAGACAATGGCTGTTAACTCTGTTGTCAGCTGGCTCATCTGATTTATACAGAAATGATCTCTTGGAAAAGTAGGGAGAGTGGGAGCAACAACTGCAGCAACCAACAACTCCCCAAACGTTGTTCATTGCTTGAAAATTCACTTGAGAAAAAAAAAAAAAAAAAAAAAAAAAACTGCCCTTTTGAGGTTTTTATTTTTAATAGGATGAATGTTACTTCGCAGTTTTGATAGGTACAATTTGACAAGGTTGCAATCTTAAAAGCAGCCAACATCTACCACCTGCTAGAGAGATGCAATCCATGTTTTAAAGTTTGCTCTGGAGACATACAGCGCTTCACGGCAAGGGGTGAGAAGCATCAAGTTGTTGAACTGAGCAAACGAGAACATTTAACTTTGCCCTGAGCTTGCTTAAAGATTATATAGCTGGATACAAGATGAGTCAAATAACTGGGTCAGACTGCAGCCTTAGTACACATTTCAGTACCAGGACTAAATCGAAAAGAAACAGTTCCACCTAATTTTATTTAGAAAAAGATCTTTGCAGATGCCATAAAGCTGGAACCTGCATTGAGAAAGCTAAACATCCTGTGGCATCACAAATAGTGTCATTATCAAATCATGTGGAGATTGCTAAGACTATCAGGTATTGCATTATCAGCTATCCATGTCAGCTCGTGACATGTTATCAAATTTTTCCAAAATTTGAAAAAAATTGAATTTTACATTTTTATCATAAATATAACTAAAACAGAGATTTTGGAAGGCTTAGATTTCGTTTCATTGCTAAAAGCAGCTGTTCACCCCTGTTTATGTTTAAGACATCACGATTATCTCCCATTTAAAAAAAATGCAGCTGAAATACAAAACCCATGTTCAGGAAAGTTGGGAAGTTTTCTAAAACGCAATAAACAAAAATGATCAATTCATTAAAACTTTTGAAGTAGTTAGAAAATCCAAAAATGAAATGAATTAAAAAAGAAAAAAGAAAAACAAAACAAACAAAAAAACAACTTAATTCTGTTTCTTTTTTTGGAGCCCTGAAAATGTTACAGATAAAACAGTCCTATCTACTACTTCTGTGTTACTCCGAATGATGTTACTCCACTGCATTTGTTCTGTTACATTAGGCTACTTTTGGCTGTTTGCAACTACTTCTGCCCTGTTTTACAACAATCCATAAATTGAAAATATTCCATAAAAAAATCCTTCATCTGCTGACTGGACCACAGCTTCAGCCACTGTGTATGGTTGTGACAACCAAGGCTGTTGATGTGGTCACTGTTCACATTCTGACTGCAGCTGTGGTTTCATTTATGATGCTATAGTTATGTCCAGCTGTTGTGATTGGAGTCCGCAGTGCTTCTGTGATACTGTAGATGTGGTACCAGCAGATGAGTGGAGTTTGAGGTTGGCAAATCTGCCAGTGCACAAAAACACACAATAGATGCACATGTGGTTTTACTACCACTAAAATCCAAATATGTCACAGGGACTATAAGTAAAAAAAAAAAAAAAAAAAAAAAAAGCACAGCTAAAGCTTTAGTTGCATTCACGGTGACAGTCGTGGCATCCTGATGCTGCAGCCATGAATAGAGCAGCCGTCAGTCTCTGCAGGTTCTCCGAAGCAGGTCTATTTTGTTTTCTTGCTGAAATAGCGCAAACCTCAGCAGCAACAACCTAGAGTGCCCTCAGTTTTATTGTACTCACAAATCATAAACCATGATAAAAAAAAAAGATACATAATAGGTTTTGCAGTTTTGTCATTTCTTAGTAACGTAGAAGTCGAAACTGCTATAGTTGCATTTTAAACTTTATTAGATCAGATGAGCCTTTTACTTTCATTTCTATTCCATCTAATGGTTGGGACCATCTACAGCTGGGATTTTCTCATAGAGCTGGCTTGCTATGCATTGGTCAATGAGCCTGAGGATCAGTTTGACAGCCATTTCCTCAATATCTGGCTTCCATCCTTGACAGAAGGGACAATACATCTGCAAGATCTTGGATCCAGTCGTCATCACCTTATACACTTGTCCTCACTCTCTCTGCCAATTCATCTCCATCTTTCCCAGAAAAGAAGGCAACAATTAACTTATCCTTGCCACATCCCATTATTCCCTTACTGTCGGTCCCATGAAGCACATGACTGAGTGGATATTGGGTCATCCTCTGTCAGAGGGTTTAAAGACAGATCTTCTCCAGATAAAACAGTGGGTCTTGTCCATCCTCCATGAGAGCTATCAGAAATGTACCCATCATCTGTCTTCTGTTCTCCTCTGAAGTCCGGTACTGTGCAAGAAGATGGAGGAGCCATTGTCTCATAACTTGTAGTGTCTAAAAGTAAACTTAGGAGCATTGTATCAGCTTGCTGTTTCTGACCAGCCTGTTAAACTTCTTCATCGTTGTCAGGACCAGTAGACAAATTCTTTCCAAACACAATTGCCTGTAGTCCTTTGGCAAAGGCACTGTTCTGTGGACAGTTTCAAACATGGAGGGGCAAGAAGAGGTTCAGCCTTCTTTAAGTTTTCCTCCTTCCCTCAGACCCCCCCATACTTCATTCCATACTTCATTCCACAAACTGTCAAACTGGTTTTTCCTTTTCCTTTTGCAGTGAGCTTAGCCTCTATAATGGTCTTCTGCGAACAATAAGCCGCTGACTTGTAATCCATCACGTCACCTGAGAGCAGCCCTGGATTAACCTCCAGTATGTGCTCTTGAAGCTGATCATACTGCTTCACTAACTTGTGGCTTTAGGAAGATTTTCCTTTTGAGAGTCAGGATGATTTTTACCACTGTACGCTGATGTAGCTTAACAGAGCTTAAGTAATTTCTCCTAGTTTAACCAAAGATGGATGTAAGATCTTCCAGTTAATGTAAGACACATCTCTCCTTGAATAATCCACCATATTTCCTTTGGTTGTTGGGTGATAACCATACAAGTGAAAAATTAAATTAATAATCATAAACTAGGTGGGGTTGTTGATGCAACTACTAAACAGAGGGCAGGCCCCAAATGTCCATGTTATTGTGTCTTGACCTCCTCCTACAGCTTAGATACTGGAATGTTTGTGCTGACTTAGAATGGGGTGTAGACAGAGGTGATGAAAATAAGTATGAACTTGCAGGCCAGGTAAAAAGTACAAGTTGGCCCCGATGAGCTGTCGTGGGTGTCCCCCATTTTTTTTTTTTTTCTAAAAGGTGGCAACCCTATCACGCACGGTGTCCAAACTAGGCATGTGGAAACGTCTTTGTTCTGGGCATTCATTTACGCTCTGAAATTGTTTCCCCTGGGCACACAGGCGTTTCTCTGCGCGATTGAATTAGCAGACAAGTCGCTGGTAAGTGGCTGGTAAGTGGCTGGTAAGTGGCTGGCAGTCAGCAGAAAGGGAAACTTTTTCATGCCCGCATCTGTATCATAGTCAGCTGTTTTGATCTCATAATGCACCACATTACAGATAGTTCAGAAAAATGCTTAATTTTCATACAATGAACCACACAACACACTTTTTTTGTTAAAAAAAAGTTCTGCTTAAATTTTCAAGCATGAGTGCAGGTTTGGTTGACTTGATTAGGTCAGTCTTTTAAGCCTTGTTAAATTACAATGTGTTTTGTCTTTTATTTTTTGGGAGGGGGTGTTACGGGAAATTACCTATGTGAAAGTCTTCGTCTTCATAAATCATTTCTGCATTCTCCACAACAGGAGGAAGAGAGCATTTCTTCAGACGGTATGCTGGAGACAGGAGGGAAATAATGTTAATCCTATGAGGCACCTCACAGTTTTCTGGTTGATAAAAAGGTAAATGAATTTCACCAACACTTTTGCATTTGCATATCTGCAGTGGGGTGGTGCAGAAGGATGATTATAATCCGTAAAGCACACATTGTAAGTTTACTTATCAACACATGTGTTGCTTTGTGTTCTTAATTTGTTAGCACACAGGATTTAATTGACATCAGTACAATTAAACACAGCAGTTCTTTGTAAGGGCAGCTATGTGTAAAAATGGTGTGCGGATGTGATTTGTGATACTTATTTTCTCAAATATCAAGGCAGTTCTTTAAGGGCAGTCATGTGTGTATTATGGCAACATGGGAACATGACTTTGACATGAGGTTTCATGTTTTTCTGAATGTCCCAGCTGCCACATCGTGTGAATGCTGGCCACTGTTTACCAAAAAGTGTTTGTGATTAAAAAAAAAAGAAAAAATGTGTCAGAGAAATGGTTAATAGAAAAGAAAAAAATATGTATACAGTATACAGTAAATATATATATATATATATATATATATATATATATATATTTTTTTTTTTTAACCATTTGTCTAACATATTTTTATCACAAACATTTTAAGGTTCCCTTCAGCGGCTAAGTGAAAAAGAAAAGTGGAACAGACGTTCTCAAACATGAAGAAAGCTGTCCTTCCTTCAAACCATGAGTCACTGCTTCCATTAACCAAAACATCTTTTACTTGAGGAGTCTAACAGCATAGGGTAGCACTTAAACCACATTCCAATTAAACACAGCAGATTAAAACTTGTACTTTTCCACAAAACATAGATTCAAACAGCAATATAGACAGTGAAACACAATGTGCAGATCAACTGTAGACTGAACAGAACTTAAAGCTGCGCGTCATTTTGAAAACACAACCCCAGAGAATGTTCCTTCTTGAAGTTAAGACATTACATGTGAGAGACTTCTTCAGAAATATTAACTTCTTTATTCTCAAATAGCAATGGCAACAAATAGAAAAGTTAATAAAGACGCTCTAAGATCAAGTTATTGCTCCAGTAATAACAGCAATAACTGAGGCTGCATCAGTTCATATTTCATGAGGTGTTTTGGATTGAGACAAAGTACTTCTTGTTATCAAATGAAAAAACAAATCAACAAACGCACACACAAAAAAAACAAACAAATAAAACAAAAAAAAAGAAAAACCAAAAAACAATTTCACCGATTAAATTGTATTACCATGGAAGTTGAGAATGAAGAATCCTCCTGTTGAGAAGTCAGAGTGAAAGCGGATCAGGACCTGCGAGCTGCTACTGTAGGCTGACTCTAATGCTGTGTTGCCACTGAAGACTCCCAGCTGAGGGCTAGATGTATCAGGACCATCCCTTAACACAGAGGAAACAACAAATCAGATTATGATTATGTTTAGAAGCAGGCAACTTCAAAGGTGTTGAGAAGGATGCAGCTAGAAATCTTATCAATAGTCTCACAGACATGGAAAAGAAGGACAACCCCCCCTCCAAAAACCAAACCAAACCAAACATAAAACAAAGAGAGAAAAAAAAAAGAAAAGGAATTGACATTTTACATAAATAATACATTTTAATGTTACATTGCAAAGTACAGACATGAACTTGCAATATTTATAGTCAATGAAATCTACATTTACTGTACATGAAAACATACATCCACATCTCGGCAGATGAACATTTCTAACTTATTGAAGTATGATCTGACTTGCAAAAAACAGAGTTCAAGATGTGATGGACTTTTATATTCCATACATGGTAAGTTCTCATTAACCTCACAGCTCACAATATCAACAAAGGGGTAGGGCCACAGTTACGACGCCATTTAAAAAGCACTGCATTCAAATTCGAGGGTTTATTTGGGAGATTTTTACACATTTCACTTCCATTTTTCTGTCAGCTGCTGTTTGATATTTGTCCATTTCCTCCTACTCATCCAGTCAGGTTGTGGAAGCAATAGATCTAGAGGGGAAATTCAGACATCCCTTTTCCCAGTGAAACTCCCCAGCTCCTCCCAGTGGACCCCAAGGCATTCCCAGGTCAGACAGGAGATACAGTCCACTCAGTGTACTGGGTGTCCCCGGTGGTCTCCATGTCTCAAGAGCTGGTTAGTGCCACTGGGAGACATCAGCTGTCGCCTACTGTCCAATCTCACACTGCACCAACCTCCCTTCAGGTGGTCAGCCCCCTCAGGTGGTCAGCCCCCTCAGGTGGTCAGCCCATGTTGATTTGGACTGACCGAGCCCCAGAAACCAAGACTTGGCTACTAGGCACTTGCCAGCACGCTCACCCACTTGCCTGGCTCCAGTTTTTCTTTTCTGAGTGAGGTAAATGATCTTGTTTGACTCCCTCCTGTGAGATTAATTTGCTAATCAAAACTATGAAATCTACTGTATATCACCTAAATGTTCATCGTAATCAACAAGTTATGGTATTGAGATTTTATACTTTGGTACGGTATAAGTTACCTAAAATCTACATGTATGTTTCAACCATTTGGAAATCTTCTGCATTCAAAAAAAAAAAAAAAAAGAAAAAGCTTTGGGGTCTAACATAAGCATGTAATGGCAGGTTGTGGGAATATTCCTGTTTCTGAGATGACTTTTCTACAGTAGATTTTGGTTGAAACAGTTATCTCTACTTCTGTTTGTAGATTTCTGTTAGTGATCTACTTAAAAGATTGAACTAAAATTTACCCTATACACAGATTAGAGTAAACTTATTTATTTATTTATTTATATATTTATGAGTTGCCTCATCCAAACTGACATCTACCAATGGATTTAATTAAAGCAAAAGTAAATGCTGCCTGTGCCAATAAGAAAACAAACAAACCAACCAATCAAACAAACATATCTGGTACACCCATGTGCTTTCTCATGGAAGGAGAGTCCAAAATATTTGAATCTTTTCTTTCTTATTTCTCTCCTTTTTTGGTATCATTTTCAACCCCCCCACAAAAAAAAAACTTCATTTAACAAAGCCCATAGATTAAAGGCTTAACTTCACTCATTAAATATTGAATGTTTCTGAAAGGTTACATTTTCTAACGGTCCTAAATGCCCAGTTTTAGGTTTTTAATGAACACGCCATTGGATTAAACAAGGGCTTTAAAATTTTAATTCATGAGGAGTGCTGGGGATCTCTTGGCTCCTCAATAATTCAAGGTCTTCTGAAGGTGTTGGAGCTCATTTAGAGGATCAAAAATGTGCAATTTGGGTCATTTAAATCCAAACTGCATGAGAAATTTGTAGCTTTATTTTTACCAGTTGAAATATATGCGAATACAAATGTAGCTTTGCTTCACCGGACTGTGACCTTTCCTTAAGAAGTAAGAATGCTCTCCGGTGAAAATCACTGAATGAAGCTGGAAACATCAAGCTTTTGGATGGGTATTGCTGTAAGGCTAAACTTGTGGGAATAACACACACCAGCAACACCTGCAGAAACAACATGGTCTGGAATAATAAATCAGGCACTATTCTTAAAATTCTGCTTTGCCCTTGGAAATGGAAAAATAAGTTTTTGTATTTTTTAGTAATTCATCAAGTCCACCTTAAACAGGTGATTGACACATGCACAGTGCAACTGAGAATACAGTGGGGCTGGAAGGAATACATTAACAATGATAGCAACTGTCATAATGCACTTAGAAAATTGTATCTTCTAATACACCCACCCATATACATACACACACAACCCCCCCCCCCCCCCCCCCCCCCCCCACACACACACACACACACACACACACACACACACACACACATATATATATATATATATATATATATATATATATATATATATATATATATATATATATATATATATATATATATATATATACTGTATATATACATTTTTATTTTATTTTTTTATTTATTTATTTTTTTAGATATTGTGATGTTTCTACTCAAAAATACCATAATGGCAGATGCTGTTCATTTCTGGGCTTGGATAACCATAAGATGTTTTCCACTCAAAACAAAATCAACAAGCTATAAATCGTTGATTGCTTACATTGATGTTTTTTCCTGAAATTCAGGGAGATTAACATACTGAATATGACATTATGCATTAATATGACACTATATTAACAATATTGTTAAAACTACTGATATAAACACAGCTTTTGGCTATGAGTGAGTGTACAGCATCACAAATGGTACTTTGTACCTGTCATGTAAGATCTACTGCCTGCTGTTAGCAGTAGTTCAGTGGTATTAGGCAAAGAGCCAAACTTAACCAGTGGAAAACCACAGGGACAATTTGGCTCCAGTCCCTAACATCTGGAGGCAGCTGATGTTTTATAAACCTTTGGGACAAACAAAGCAGACACCAACAGACACACATCACTGTGGCGTTGACATGATATAGCAAAGCATGTCCAAGATACATTTCTGACAAGTCATATTATCAAAAACCAAAGCAGGAGTAAGATGGTAAAGCTGACTAGAATTTACTCATTTATTTTTTCAAACGTGTCAAACACAACAACAACATAAGGAGAAAAAACAAATAAACAAACAAAGCAATAAGCAAAAGAAAGCAGGTGGGTGGGCTGTCCACCCACACCTGAACATAAACAATCTAAGCCTACAACCATATGTCATGTTTGAAAAGGAATGGGAAGCAGTATAAAACTTAACTCCCACCCCCTTCCACATTTACTAAATTTTGCTCAGCTCAGTCAGGTCCCTACTCGATAACCAGAGCACATGCATGGCTTCAACATCTCCACCACCCGTCATGTGGATTTTCATGTGCAAACATGGACATGCTCCCCCCTAATGAAAACGGAAGAACAACCCCAGCACCCCCCCCCCCCCAACCCCCCCCCCCCCCCTCACATCCATATAAAAATCCAAAACAAAGTACATACCACCCAACAACCATCAGCAACACTTAGTAAATAGCTGGCAAACCCAAAGAACACTCTACAC
Source organism: Atherinomorus stipes (assembly GCA_023101725.1). NCBI lineage: Eukaryota > Metazoa > Chordata > Actinopteri > Atheriniformes > Atherinidae > Atherinomorus > Atherinomorus stipes. The sequence goes on from JALJCO010002339.1 coordinate 1,686,978, forward strand.
TTAGATACTGTTGATAATCCATTTCTTTAGATTTTACTTTGAACTGTTTCAGGGTTGTACATTCTTTTAACTTCTTTTAACTCTTTAAGAATAGATGAATGACCAGAAAAACAAAGGCACTGGCTCTTCACTTCAGCTGTTGCTTGAAATCTTTGCGCCGCCCAAATCAAAGCAAAGCTCTTTAAAGGTATCTGCAGGTTTAATTCAAGTACACGCAAAGTATCCTTTCAATATACAAATACTTTGAAAAATGAAATTCCTTGCCAATCCTTCCCCACTAAGAATGTATTTTTAATAAATAATATACATTTATTGGTCTTCACACAGGTTTATTCTTGATTAAATGCTTTGTACGCGTCATATTCAACCTCTATTGTCTTCTCAATCAAATTATCAGTCGGTCAAATTTAAAAAAGCATTATCTGTTTTGTCCCACTTTCTCTTTAACCGTACTTGAAAATCCAAACAGCCAAATGCTCAAATGATGACAAAGGCAGTGGCCCCAATTTTATGCCTTTAATTAGATGTAATTTTTTTTTTTATTAAACATTTACCCTTGATGCTTTTAATTAAAAATATTCCAACTACCGATCCAACCCCAGGTCATTAAAAAAGCCTGTGTTGATAATCTAAATAGGTTATTAGCCATTAATGCTTTGTAAGCCTATTATACTTCTCACATCACTCAAACTTTCCACTTGAAAGGCACATTTGTTTCTGTCTGGGCAGGTCAAAAGATATAAAATGAATATTACTGAAACATTATTTAATAGATTCTTTAGTATTTTTGCCACTGAAATCTGTTTACAGGACAAAATGCAGCTGCAGCTGGCTTTTGGATCAGCCATTCTAAATCTGTGTGAGGTTCTGGAAGGAAGATGATGCCCCACAGAGTCTGAGGAAAGGACTCTCCTCTTCAGTTTCAGCCTCCAGCCCCTTCCAAATATATTCATGAGATACAGCAAGAATGAGCCTTCATGTATGCACTCATCCCACATTACTGAGTTATTCTGGTGGCCTACAATATATGGATGCAATTTTATAATTTTCTTCCAGATGAAATGTAACACAGAAAACACATGAATCATCAAAATCACTTTGAAACTGCAAAATAACTCAATACAGAGCCACTCTATAGCTAAATCCACAATACTGTTAGCAGGCCAGATTGAAACTAGAAGTCACTGACTGTGAATGCATTGCTTTACCACCGCCTGCAGCTGCTTACTCCCCAGAGCACAACTCTTGAACCTGAAAATTAAAACCAAACACCAAATATGTGTAACTTAAAGCAAACCTACTACAAATGCAGACTGGACCCAAAACCAACCCGATCCTGATTTCCTTTCTATTAAAAGTACTTTTCATCATAATTCTGACAGCATGTGTGATGCAAGTTAAAAGTGCCTTGTTACAAATTTCTCTTAGACTGACCCAAACTTATCTGATCCAGCTGAGTCCCGTTGGATTTGTGATCCCAGCTCTGCCACTCCTTTCATTACGTTACCCCACTCCCCACTGACTTTCATCATTACTTCCAGAGTTCTTGAGCCCTCTCTGGACCTGTGTATGGCCATGGTACTGACTTAGATTGAATTGATCAGTGGTCCCATTGTAAATGCATTACTCCTACACTCCCTGTATTACACCCTTACCTCCACACTGAATCCCATTATTACCAAGAGGCTGTGCACTCATAGTACATGGTACATACTGTATGAGTGTACATTTTATTGGTTCAAGGAGCTGTGGCTTCTGCACACAACTTAACAAATACATATGTTTCTCTTTAGCAACGCAATTCTGGAAGGAAACCACCAAATTAAATAAAAGTCAAAAACTCTTTTAGGACACATGTATGTTTGTCCACTGATAGATGACATACCATGTTTTTTTTGTTTGTTTGTTTTGTTTTGTTTTGATCATGAGTGTGAATGTAGCCAGACTCACCAGACAGCGATGTAATCTGTGACAGGCTCCGTCTGTAGCAAAGTAAAGTTGATGTAAACTCCGTGACCATGGGGAACAGTGATGAGCCACCTACAGTCTTGGGAGTTGGGGTATTCATTGGGGTACTGAGGTGAATAGATGGTCCCGTTTTCAGCTGTGACATTATAGCCACAAGGAGCTGTAGGACAAAAAAAAAAAAAAAAAAAATAGTTTATTGTTAATCTGCTAAATTTTCAATTTTCTCTAAAATGACAAGCATAAAAACTTAAGGACCAAAAACATCTGTTGAACGGCCGAAACTAAAGTAACCTACTTTTTTTTTTTTTTTGTCATAGAGCTAGAAGCAACACAAATCTTAAATTGGCAAATAAATTAGAAGCAGATTAAAAGTATTTTATTAAAATTCAATCATTTTACCACCACTTAATATCATTGAAAAAAAAACTAAACACACACACAGCAACTTTCCTGTTAACCATATACACTTGTGATATCAGTAAAAAATCAAATCAAATTTACCTCAATTCAGTTATGCAGTATGTTCTAACAGTAACAGTATTTTCTTCATTTCTGTATCTTACAGAGGTTGCTGGATAGACGTTTATAACATTGATACATAAACTGGCTACATATTTGGTTACTATTAAATATTAAATCTTTAAGAAATGAGATTTTAATTAAATGAAATAGTATATAACTGGTATATAAGACAATATCCTACAAGAAACTTGAAGAACCATTCCTGAGGACTAGTAGAAATTTTAAGAGAGCTCGTCTTAGAGAGCTCAGACTGTGTTGGAAAATTATGACTGTCATTTAAAACATGGACTTTCAACTTAGTTGGAATAGAAAACTCATTTTTGCCTGATAGACACCTGTTTGCTTAACAATATATAGTATGAAAATTACAGATGACTCAAAAGTTTTGTATAATATTCTTAGACTTTAGAGTTTATTGATCTCACAGTGGGGAAATTCACTTTCAGTACAACCCGTTAGAAAATCAGACAACAAACAACATGATAACACAACAGAAATCGGGCAGACTGATGTGCAGCCGCAGAGCCCTGCACCGGTTTTAGCAGATCAGTTAGAGAATGACATGGGGAAGGAGGGGACCCAAAAATACAGTCAAGAAGCTGTTCTTACCCTCACAGCGGGGAAATGGATGGTTCCACTTCCGATTGGTCCCATGCAGACACGTTAGTACTGTGTGTCCAATCAAAACATAACCAGGGTAGCACTGAAAAGTTATTGATTGGCCAGCACTGTAGTCACCGCTGATGATGTCACCGTTGGGAAAGGGAGAAGGATCCTGGCAGTTCTGAAGCTGATAAGCTGAGGACAGAATGCGGGAAATGAATGTCAACGTGGAAATATAGATTCATTCAAATAGTTTTAGTTGAAATAATAATAGGAAGAAGATAGTCAAGGCATAGTATACAGTTGTAAACAGCAAATAGGCTTGGATGTCTTTTACAGTCCATGTGAATCAAAATATTTTCCTGTGTATCTGAGGGGACACTATTACACTACAAGTAATAAGTGCAAAGCATCAACAGAACTTATCTCTGTCCTCACAGTTATCTGCACATGTATGCGTGGCATGCCAGCACTTGCTTGAGGAAATGTCAGCAGCACCACAGGTCTATTCAGGGTACATCTCTCTCGGCACGAGTGTCATGGCGAGTCAAGCCCTTCCATTAAACATCCCTTTCACAGTAAGCAGAATTGTCTGCTATTGGTATCTTAGCTGCCACATAAGGCTGAAGAAAAGGCAACAGCTACAGTAAGAGCACATGAAAAGTGCCCAGCACAAGGTCAACACAAACAGCTTCCACAGGAAACTGTGCAAAGATGCCTCACCAACAGAATAAGTTTGTACTGCTTACCAGAATGATTATATATTCAAGATGCAGGACGTGTACACCTGTATTACCACTAACCATCAGCAAGATAAAAAGACTAGGCAGGATGCTGTGGATTATTCACAGCTTGATAACTAAACAATATCCATTAATATGGGTAGGCACTGTGTAGATGAAAAGAGAAAGTGGAAGAGCAGTTAATGACAGATGAGGGAAGCAACTTCATGGATAGGGAATAAGAGAGGACAGATTTGATACAGAAATACGAGCTACTAAAGAGGAGGAAATGAGGAAATAAGATGTATGTAGGCCAGAAAAAGTGCTAGCGGTAGTGGAAATACTCACAGTTGTAAAACCATTGCCAAGAATCTTGCTCCATCTGATTCCAGGAGCAGTTTTCAAAACTCTTCTACAGAGAAGTACACCTACAGGCACCACCATGTCAGAGTGCCGAGGCTGGAATCCTCAAACCCCTGAGCTTTGGATCAGAATACGGATACTTTTCCTTATTGTACTCACCCTGATTTTTTTGGCCTGAGGACTTATTCAAGTCAGGTTTTATGGGTGTGCACACAACTATTAAGTCTATTGAGCAGTAAACCTCCCAGGTCTTAAACAAAGAACCTGAGCCTGCATGTGATACAGAGTTGCACAGGGATGAAAGCATGTACTCAAGCTGTGTGCACTGCATCTTCCTGCCAAAGAACTTTGCTGTCAGGTGAAAAAAAAAGAGAGATGGGGGGAAAAAGGCACTGGATGCTACTCCACGTGATGAAGCACATCTGCATTGCCCCAAAAGCAAACAGTGGGAGGACAGTGACAAGTTCTGCAGCATTAGGGGAATTACCATTGCAAATTGGGAGTAAAAAAAAAAAAAAAAAAAATCAACGTGTGCATGAATGTGAGTTAGCTTATGTGTAAGTAAGTAAGCCTTGTTCTAGTTATGCTGGCACATAGGCCCAGAGTGCATCTCTTGTGTCTTTGAAGTAAAGCACTTAGGGCTACAAGTAAAGCCTGCTGGACAAGATGCCAGTCTCTCACAGGGGCTTACTGGCAATCCATCTCTTTTAATGATGAGAGAAAAGCCATAAGGTTTTCTAAGTCTTTAGCATGACTCATCCATGGATCAAAGCTCAAAACCTCATAGCAATATGTTTTTTTCATCCCATCCCTCATTTCTTGGAGTTGGTAAGTCTTTGTAATGTGCCCCTAGGTTTGGGAAGTAAATCTAGTCCATGCCTATGAGGGGACTATTTTCTTACTTAATCATCTGGGCATCCATTGTGTGTGCCCCCCCCTTCCCCAATGCTACAAAAAAAAAAAAAAAAAAAATTAACAGCAGGCTCACTTTGAATAGTGGGATACTCTCTCATTGGCACCACTTTCACTAAATACCTTGAGTTGTAATCTTTTCTGTCCAAAAGCAAATACAGGAACTGACTGGAGTTTACCTTGATAGGTCAGTTTGAACCCCGGCCTGTTCTCTGAGTGGTCACTGTAGAAGTGGATGATGGTAAGGTGGGTCGTGCTCATCAGAGAAGGTGGGATCTGTGAGCCAGTAAACTGACCAACAAGTGCAGAGCTGTGCTGTGGTCCCGCCCTGACCTCTAGGAAGTCATGGTTGTCCTCTGAAGAGAAGTTTTGAAACTGAATATGGGCTCCTTTAAGACAAAGGATGAAACAAAAGTGAAAACCCACAAGCAATTCATAATGACGATATTAGAAGAGAGAGAGAGAGAGAGAGAAGAAAATACCAAACAGTATGCAAGAAGTGACCAGCTGCATAAATTTGGGAAGAACATTAGAGGTTTTTGAATTTTGATTTTACATTAAATTTACATGGAGTTGCCACTCACCAAAACACCTACAGTAGTAGAATGAAATTATTTTAATTCAGAGGTAAACATTTCTTAAAATTGCATCATTTTCATTTGTTGCTTTTATACTGCTATCATTACATTTTGATAACTTGCACCTTGAATACAACAAGAGATTTAGCAGCTTGATAAAATGACAATAAATTCTATGGCATCAGGCTTTGCTGTCACTTGAGGCAACTGCCTACACATCTTTGAATATACACCATGCACATAAAATTACAGAGACTGGGTCCTATTCAAACCACCACTTATTATAGTCATTTAACAGCACATACCATGTGGCAGTCTCTAGTTAACATATGGTGATTCAGCTGCACATTTTGTGCTAAAAAACAGGAGGTCTGTGTTTCCCAAATCTGACAGCAGATGCATTTTCAAGTGACACCTTCTATTTAGGAATGCCTCTCTGTCCCAGAATGCAGGACATACCATATCCAGCTGGCAGGGTGATTTGCCAGGTGCAGTCCAGGTTGCCGGGGTAGTTGCCAGGGAAACCAGGACTAAGGATGACACCACTCATCTCAGACAGGACCCCGCCACAACGAGCTGTTAATACATGCACATAAAGTATTTACACATGTACAACAGAAGGGATTGTTGCTTCAACTTTTGGCATATTTTGACATTGCCAAGCTGATGCAAGATTCTGTATGTGAATTGTGAATTGTAATGCTGTATTTAATTAAAAAAAAAAAAAAAAAAACTGCAGATGTGGTGGGACTTAGTATACTGTAGTTAGTCCTTTTATATCAAGACTGAGTTTAACAGGAATTTTCTTCTAAGAGTTCGTACCAAGGATTAAATTGTTTACTCCTTAAACCAAACATCAATGGAAGCAAGGTCCCTCAGCACTGTTGCAGATGTTAGGAGGCCTTGGCTCTCACTTCAGAATACAAATATTGGTACTGTTTGACACCAGCAGTCTCATTGATCCTATTGATTGCACAGCCTATGCAGTGAAAAGGCTTTTTGCTTCTACAAATCCAATTTATAGCTCACAAGATAAACTAATGAAATTATTGTCAAAATGAAGAATTAATATGTCAGCAATAATATGATTTTTGTTATTGTGAGTGGATGCACTGTCACTGCATCCACATTTCAGCTGCCAAATACGTCAAGAGACAAACAAAAAATAAGGGAAGAAAATTGATGAAAAGCATCTTTCCAAAACTTCTTATAAAGTTTTATTTCAGCACAAGCCTCTAATCTTTTTAAATATTATTGTCACTGTAAAATGTGAAGCTTACAAATGCAAAAAATATATCCCTTCCCTCTGGATTGATTCTTAACATTATATACAGTTGTCCTCAAAATTATTCATACTCTCCAATTAAAGAAAATGCTAAATTCACAATAGTGATTTAACTAAAAAGAAACTAATAATAGTTTTAAAAAATTACAAAATTATAATTAAGTGAAATAAGATATTGCTTTTTAATTGTGGTTGGAAATAATAATAATAATAATAATAAATAAACAAACAAAACTGTTCCAGACACAATAGAGCATCTTTCTCATGAACGGTGAACCAAAATACCTGTCAACAGGTGTAGAAGTCATTTTTAAAAATGAGGGAAAACACATGATTGCCTCAAAATGTTGCTCAACAAAATTTACCATCATGGTTGCTTATTTTTTATTTGTTTTTAATATTTCATTTTAACCACAATTCAAAATAGATGTCATGATTTTCATACAATTTTTATTTATTATTACTTTTGTCAATTTGAACTAATTTCACTGACAGCTGATTTTTTTCCTTCTTTAATTGGAGGGTATGAATAATTTTGAGGACGACTGTACGACTGTACACACACACACACAAAATATATATATATATATATATATATATATATAGCGAGAAGAGAGAGAGAGAGAGAGAGAGGCAGATATCAAATATGCTTTTATTCTTTTGTTCTTTTACTATTAATGTCTTGTTTTCTTTTGCTATAAAGCTTTTGTTTTATGCAAAGCACTTTGAATTGGCAAATAAACTTGCCTTGCCAAATGCAGCTAGTCGTGTAATGCAAGTGTCTGTGTGTACCTATGCAAAGAGGTGGTGGGTAGTTCCATCGCCGCACAGTCCCTGGCATGCAGGAAATGTGTGAATGGCCCTGAAAATAATAAAAAAAAAGTGTCAAAGTGTTTTCCCTTTTCAAATAAAAATACCAAAGAGATGGGGGAAATATTTCAATCTTAACATTTTATGAGATTTGCAAGTTCCTTCTGCCCAGCTCAACATGGCAACAGTATGGACACTTGTTCAATTAAACCAGAAACAAACAATGCTGAAATTGTATGTCTTTTGCAGCTGACTATTGTCATAGAAACCAGTGAAAGCCTGACTGCAGATTTAGCTTTTAAATATACTTTATTATATCTATATCCTACTATTCATTTAAAAATCTGTTGCAAATAAAATGTTTAAAACAGCAGTTTATTAAAAAGTAATGGCAACACATTGCACACAATACATTATTTTAGTAATCAGTTTGTGTGTATGAATGTGTATACATTACCTGTAGTGTGTACCCAGCTTCACAACTGAAAGCCACCACTTCATTAACCATATATCTGTCTCCTGTTTTAATGCCATTGGCCGGGATCATTGGTTCTGGGCAGGTGGTGAGGCCAACCGCTATGACAAAGTGGTAGAAGAAGAAGAAGAAGAAGAAGAAGAAGAAGAAGAAGAAGAAGAAGAAGACTAATTTACTTTATTTGTACAATGTTACATCTTAAATCCCATGTTACTGTAAACATATTTTTCAATATCTAATCTGGATATTTGTAAATCATATAATGTATTAATTTTTTCATTTTTATCTGTATATTTGTTCATAATACAGCATTTTGTTTACAGTAATTTGTATCATGTATTAATTTAGACTCATTTCTATTTTTATTGGTGATTTCAGATGCTCTTACTGTACATTCTTCCTTTCTGTTCTATTCCTATAATTCCTGTAATACTAATATTTTCTTGTCTCAGTTCATTAAAGTATATCTGAATCTGATTTCTGATTTTGAAATAGAAGATAAACACCATAAAATGTGTTGGTACAGCTACTGACTAGATCACTGCCCTCTTTGTGAACATTTCCAACCCCTGGCTCCAAATAAATGACTTAAAAAGGTAAATGTGATATGATACTCAATTCTGCAAGTTTTAACCAACTAAGCCCAGAATGCAGTCTTTTCCATTATTCTGAAACTTAATATGGTCATATGAAATTATTTTATTCTGTAAAAGAATAACGAAAGCATCCCACTAGTCTTCACTCGGTCTTGTTTTTACCACAGCTTACTTGTCAAGAGAAACTTTGCAATCTCTGCTCTCATCTTTCTAATTTCACTGCTGTATGACCTTAGAAAAAACTAAGGATAAACATAATTACTGAGAAAATGAGTATAGATTTATTTGAATAAAAAAAATGAAAACTCAATCACAAGATCAACTCAAAAACTCATGTCAAACTGTAGGAAAAAAAGTGCATGAAAATATGTGACACACTGACTTCAGTTCTGTACTCACGACATATTTCAGCTGAACACACCTATAATAAGTTTGACTGCAGCAGACTTATTATCAACTGGATCAGTAAAAGTCTACGTGTTGGTTTGTGTTTATGTGTATGTGTGTGTAAACTTCTGTAGGAGACTGCCCCAGAGCGGTTACCATGGCAACACATGGGTGAAAGCGGGATAAAGAGTGAAGGAAGGGGAGACAGAGAAGTGAATGTTTGTGTGTGTGTGTGTTCTTGTTGGTTCATTATCTACCTTCCTACCAGCAAAACGCTGTGATACCACTGTGTTTGCTCTCAAACACCTACACACGCATGCACACACACACACATACAGGTGGCCTATAGCTCCCCGAATGACATTTGTGAGTGTGTGCGCATGAGTGACTTTTACATGAGTGTGTGCTCGCTGAGGGGGAATGAGGGGGACTTTTTTTAGATGCAGCATAAGTGAGAAAGCAGCGTGAGACTGTACACATAAAGTCACACACACACACACACACAGCACACACGCAAACACTGTGTATTATTAGGCCAAGCATCAGCAGGCTGTCATGACAACTGATCAATGAAACTATTCCATTTGGCTGACCATCTTTCTCCCTTCCTGCGCTAACACACTTTTTGCTCTTTCCCTGGCTATGAGAGCACGGTTATGCTCTGTAAACTGCTGACAGTACCACAACACAGCCCACTAGGGCCACTAGACGACAACTAGACACTGTCAGCATTTAAGCCTAACTGACTGTATTTACTACACTGCTGTTCCAGCTTGTGAGGACAGAAGAGTGAGAGAAAAGAGAGAGAGAGAGAGAGAGGCCCTTAGAAAAAAAGGCTCTTTAGTCAGCTTAAAATAATGAGAACATCATCACCACAGTCACACACACATCCTCACACAATGTGTTTGTTTTTCTTGCTTCTACAGGAAACATATTGATGCATTATCATCTGCAGATAAGAGATAAGAGAGCGTTTGAAAGCAGGATTATAATAAATGATTATCTGAGGGCAAAATATTTGGTTTCTCTGATCTTATGTACTATTGATCAGTTAAGCTGAGAGATCGCTGCAATGTTGAGTTTGATTTAAAAATGTTAAAAGCCTTCCTGTTGAGGCCTCCTGTATAAAAGCTTTGTCAAATTCAGGGCAATTTTCTACTATGATTATACTACTAATTAAGTACTGCCACTAATTTTAGGGCTAACAAAAATATTAGCTGTAACCTGCCACAGCCATTCTTTATGATGGAGTTATAGATAATATAGTTTAAATATGGTTTTTCAATAGCCAAAAATCCATGAGTTAGAAATACAAAACTTGATTATTCAAAATATTTTAGTGCAGCCACCCACACTCAGACCTACTGTACAGTATACCTATATATGTCTCCTGCAGAAATTATATGGTCACAGACAATAATCATCAGGATTCTCTCTGTGACTTACATCTACAGATGCAGGCATGAAAAAGTTCTGCCTTTTTCTGCCAGAAGTGGTGCTGTAACAGTGCACTACCGCACTATCACTGGCTGAACGATTTCTCCTGCGAATACGTCCAACTTAGAGTGTATAAACGCCCTTGTTCTGGGCATTCATTTAAGCTCTGCAATCGTTCCCCCCTGGGAACACGGGCGTTTCTCTGTGCGATCAAATTAGCAGACAAGTCACTGGTAAGTGGCTGGCAGTCGGCAGAAAGGGGAACTTTTTCATGCCTAGATCTGTACGTGTATAACATCTGGTATATGCAGTTGTCCTCAGCTTAGCTTACAAAAAAGTACAAAAAGTAGGAAATCAACAGATTTTCATATTTTTTTTTTCTTTTTAAAAAAAAATATGAGGGGATAAATCATATCAGTTTTGTGTCTTAATAAATGTAACTTAATAGATTGTTTAATCCTGACTGAGGGATGGGATTGCTGTGAGCCTACAGTACAAATAACTGTGTTTTTCCACAATTAATAGAAGTAATCTGTCAGAAACAGTCTTAGAAGCAGATTTAAATTGATGGTGACTTACCATCCATCCTCAGGAGATTCCCAAAGCTTAAAATGGGGTAGTCTTATGTACAATCATTTTTTTTTTTAGAAAATACCAATCATAACAGTATCATACCCCCCCCCCCCCAAGATCAATAAACAGGATAATAATCCCTTAGACCCCTGAAACAAAACACTATAAAAAGAAGCCAACATTAACAACAATTGTTTGGTAAGTGGTAGTAAGTTGTAGTTTGAACTTTTATCTGCTTTACCCTCCAATATACTGGTTTACCTCTCACACTTCAACTGTGGACCTGCAAACAAAAGTTGTGTTGGAAAGCACAAAGTAACTGTATTCAAAAATACGCACAAGAGAAAATATAGAAAAATATAGACTGTCCTCCTGATTTTCATTTCTAGTGATGGCCTGTCGAAACACTGTGCTGACAAAAATACAGACAATCGAGCCACAAATGCGTGCACCCACCTAGAAATCCACACAGAAAAAATGCTCATTCATACACACTGAAAAGCTTCACGTACTCTCACAAAAGGGGACATGTTCATTGATCTAGAAATGATTCTAAGCTAAAACAACTACAAAGACCTGAAAAGCACAACTATGCTCTGACAGGTGTGTAAATGCATGATGCTAATATCTGTGTCTATACCTTTATTTGTCTGCATATTTGTGCATGTGTGTGCCTTCTATTCGGTTGGATTCATGTGTGCGCATAACGGAAGCGAAAGCACTCGGCGCTTGTGGCTGAGTGCGTTTGAGTCTACGTGATTCTGTTCATGTCCCTCTAGGTGTGTGTTGTGTGTGTGCACTCCAATGTGGAGCTCAGCATGTGTGTGTGTGCTCTCAGGCAGTACCAGTTCAGGTCACTGACTCTTGTTGTTTGATGCTGAAGTTTTGGCAGCAACTGTGTATGTGCACATGTTTTTTTATGCATAGCAGGTAGGAAACAACTCAATGATAAATCAGTTTATATGTAAATATTTGTGGAACTTTTTTTTTTTTTTTTTTTAGGGTCATATAACTTAAATTTGGCAATCCTGACAATGTTTTTGTGGTGAGCTTGATCTTACTCTTGTATTCCAGGTGAAAGCCTGCTGCAACCACACTGATGTCACTCTGAAAGTGCAGAAGGAGCTGATTGGATGTTGAGTTGAGAAGGGCGGGAGCTGTTGTTCCTGCAAAAGAAAAAGCATGGACATGAGGCTTAACGCATCAAAAAGTTCTTGTTGTTAAGTTCACAAAGTATAAAAAACTTCTGTTACTATAGCATGCAACTTGCTGATCAGTGTTCTTTACATCTTTACACGGTAGATGCATTATTTGGAGTACGATAAGCTCGATAAAAACATAAAACATGTTTGTTGCTGATCTTTATCAGATATTGAATTTTGTTATCTTGTATGATATGCTTACAAGTCTCAGCCTCCTTTCTCCTTTCCTTTCACAAATGCTAGTTTTGGGTTTAATAAAACTCCCAGCTGAACATGCTCAGCTGAGATAACCCAATGGGCTCGGGCCAATAAAGATTACTATTGAGAGGAGAGTGACTTTTTTTTGTCTTTTTTATAAGGAAACACACAAAAAACACATAGACTATTAGTTGCACTGCATTGTTTTTAAAATATAAAAATCCCCATAGTGGAAGATTTTCCATAAACAAAAGAGTGAGCTATTTTTTCAACAAGGAGGACCCGGGCCTCCAAACTTGTTTGAATACGGAGATCAGCTGGGAAAGTATGTGTAGAAAGGGCGAGTAACCCTTCATCCTCCGTGGACGGGAGGCATTTTCGTGTCCTCATGAGAAGCAACCTTATCTGCCCCAGTGAAGCCACTCGGTGGTCAACATCAGATCACCGTGGTTACTGTGGGCAGTTCCCCTGTGTGCCTTCTTCAGAAGGGCACAGCGTGTGTGCGTCTGTGTCCATGTGTGTGTCGCCCTATAGGTGGTATGTTCTATGTGTGATAGCTGTGTGGCAGGTATGTGCTTGGGGCAGGTCACAGGGGAAACTCTGCAGGGAAATTGTAAAAGGTTAGATCATTCTTTATTCCTGTTTACTTCTTTCACTCCTTCTTTCTGTTTCCTTTGCCTCCATCCTTAATCACATGGTACTGCTTGGAATAAGAAAAAACACTGCCTTACATTTTTTTTTATTTATTCATTTAAGATATGCATCACTTTTTTATATTACTGCTCATCTATCACAGCTCTCCAGTGAAAGTTCCATTCATGTGTATCTATAGTTGAAGACCTGTCATATCAATTCATCATAGAGCTTGTCTAGCTCATGTTTGTGTGTATGTGTGTATTGTGTGTAGTTTAGGAAGTGTCACGCCTCATCAATCAAAACTTCAGAGCTTTTAAGTGCATGGTGTCAGTGCACAGGTTCATATGCCTGTGTACATGTGTGAGCATGCTGTCATACCAGAGAATGACCCTAATTTTGGAGCTGTCATGTCTCCCCCATCGTAGATCTCAAGAGAATCCCAGTTGTGCTCAGTTGCAAACGTCATGACTTGGATCTAAACAGCAAACAATCACAATAACTTACCAAAACAGCAAATTTCTGAGCAGCTTTTATACTTAGTGCATCTGTTTTAAGAGTATACACGTGTTTGCATATGACTTTATACATATGTGTACCTGTATTCCAGCTCCTTCACTGACATGGATTCTCCACAGACAGTTGAGACTGTTAGGGTAAGGTTCAGGGTAGCCAGGAGACAGTATCGTACCACGACGTTCAGTCAAATTGCCACTGCATGGAACTACAAAGACAAACAACATAAATTTCTTAGCATGGTGTTTTAACTATTAACTATCTAAGTATCTAGCATACACGACAGGAAGCTAGAATACAGCTTTACCATGCAGAAGTAAACAATATAGAGTTCCTCAGAGAGCCAGACACAAGATTATTTATGGTATAAATTGATGTGAAAATTGAAGCTGTTTGTGATATGGTAGGATTCAGCACTGAGAATTATCTGACCTACTTAAAGCTAGTAAGAATTACAGTCAAAATCTAAACTCAGTTACCATAATTACAAGATCAAGATATTCACCATTTTATTTCTTATTATGCTTTTGGACAGTGGCAATAACAGACATTTTGAGCTATTCTCAAAACAGTATTTTTTTTCTTTTTATCTTACTTGAACCACTATCTCATTTCCATGTTCTAAGTGACGTTATTGTACAAAAAGAAAACTCAGTAAATATGAAGTGATGAAATTATCAAAGAAAAAATGTGCACACAAGCAAGATTCCAGAGCCCTTCTCTTGACCATAAGCTTATGTAAGACTTTCTGACTCTACGTGAAAAACGGTTCTGTGGTTGGATTAATCTACATTTCCTCTTTGGAAATGAAGGATGCTGCATCTGATTGGCTAAAGAAGAGATGCAAGCAATCAACACACACTTCAAAAGCCATTATCTGTGATAGGATGATGGTGGATTCGAGTGCATAGCACACATGAAAGCACAAGAAATGCTTAGCAATACAGTTCAGGCTGCAGATTCTGGAGCAAGGCTAACTTCCCAAAGTAGTCTTTGTGGAATTTTTGCTTCAATTTATGTACAGTAGTTTCAAGGCAGTAGTTTACTTTACTTTGGAACTGTGTACTGTAAGAGTAGGTAGTTACATTCCTCATATTACTGTCTTAGACAGTTTGCCTTACCTATACAGGTTGGGGTTGTTGAATTCCACTGTGCGAGGGCACCTGGTACGGCTTGGCACTGAATAGCACTGGAACCTTTTAATAGATAACCTGGACTGCACTCAAAACGGACCACAGAACCCGCCGAGAACTCTGAACCGATGCGTCTCCCGTATCGAGGCTCTGGTACTGAACTGCACTGACTGTCACTGGTCCGAGGCACAGCTACGAAAGCAGTGATTATATAAGAAGAAGGAAAGCAGAACATCACAAACAGAAACAGCCCAGAGAAACTTTAATGTTGAGCTTAAACTCCATGTGACTTGTAAGCATGTGCAAGTATGTATAAAATGAATGCAATGCAGAAGAAAACGCTGTGAGGTTACCTTGGTAGACAAAATGAAATCCTCTCGCTGACTGGCCACTCTTGGCATTGAACCGAACCATGATCTGATTGGAAGTTGCCAGTGGCAAAGTTTCTCCTGTGGCAATCACAGACATATTCACATATAAACATAATGATTTACAGTAAAAATGTACGTTAATCCCAAAAACAGCTTAGATTTCACCATAGATCACTGTAATTGTCCCCCTCGTTTTACTCTAAACTAAATTGCAGAAGCGTGGGGCACAACACAATGCCTGTCAATTTCACTGTTTCCATTCTCCTTCAGTCTTATGTTAAATTTAGATTTTGCAAAAATGAAAACATAACTGACACCAACTCACAATGCACAAATGCAGATTTATATGCACACACAAACACAAGCCGAGGAAGTAATGGTGATTAATGAGGAAAACATGGCCTGTTGTGGCTGACATTTAGAACCGTCATTACATCCAAGATGTGTGTGTATGTGTAAGTCTAGTATGTGTGCACCACCATAAAAAAATCCATGGTTTCATCAAGCTATGATAAAACATCATCTGGTTCTTATAAGGCCTTAAAATCAAGTAAATACAACATTACATGAACAAAAAACATCAGACATGTATTGTTTTATGCTATTTGCCAATATTTCATTAATAATCTCACAAAAATTAAGCCAAAAGACACAACAAACCACAAGATTGCAAACAATGTCCTCTGAAAATAGCATAAAAACACAGAGAACATGTTTGGCCATAATGTATGATGTTTAAACAAGACTCAGCATATCAGCGCAAACATCTCATAACAGCTGTCAAGTAGGTGTTGGAGGGGTGATGATTTGGGTTTGTTTTGCAGGCTGGGCACCTGGGCACATTGCAACCATTGAGTCAACCATGAACCCCTCTGTGCACCAAAATATTAAAAAATGAAATGTGAAGTCAGCCACTTGGCAATTAAAACTTGTATAACACTGAGTCACACTGTAAAACAATGATCCAAAGATCATTGTACTGCTCTCAACTTTGTGAAAGAACAGCTACAAAAGAAAAGTGTAAAAGTGTTACCATGGGCCATTCAAAGTCAACCTGAGTGTGGGATCTTAAGAGAGCATTGCATAAACCAGTGGAACCCAAACTTTTCCTGCAGGGTCCCTTTTTCATTGGCAATTATAATGTCAAGCCCCCAGACACCCCCCATCCGGCTGCACGGTGGCGTGGTGGTTAGCACTGCAGCCTCACAGTAAGAGGGTTGCTAGTTCAATTCCCGGCTGGGGAGGGGGTTCGAACAGTTCCAACAGTGGCCTTCCTGTGTGGAGTTTGCATGTTCTCCCCGTGAGTGGGTTCTCTCCGGGTACTCTGGCTTCCTCCCACAGTCCAAAGACACGCATGTTAGGTTAATTGGTTACTCTAAATTGCCCCTAGGTATGAATGTGAGTGTGAATGGTTGTCTGTCTCTGTGTGTTGGCCTTGCGACAGACTGGCGACCTGACCAGGGTGTACCCCGCCTCTCGCCTGATAATAGCTGGGATAGGCTCCAGCAACCCCCACGACCCTGAACTGGATAAGCGGTACAGAAAACCGATGGATGGATGGAGCCCCCATCCCATCACCACTACCACATGCGCCCAAACATTTACCATGAGCCATATGAAAAAATGCTCTGCATCTAGGGGGGGGATTCTTTCAAGAATATGCTCATTTTTTGCTAGAAGTACAAAAACTATACTTTTTGGCCTGGCCAGGCTCCCCCTGACATAGCCCTGTGTCCCCCCTTAGGGGTTGGCCCCACTGTTTGGGAACCACTGGCATAAAAAAATGCCTCAAAATCTCAATTTAAGGATGACTTTCTTTTTTTTCAACCTGGAGCTTGTTTCTAGGAGTTGATCCATGCATTTACTCAATGGTAAAATTTCTGTATTACTTTGACTCCCTCAGAAGATATTACATTGAGTCGCCGTTCAGCGTACATCCAGTATAATGGGAGAGACGGGGCAGCCTCTCTATAAGGCATTATCTGCAGCAAAAACTCCTTCATTTAATCAATGCTTTAAGTAGAATGAATGAATGAATGAGTAATATTTTCCGGTGAGTTCAAAATTAACTGTCTGTACGCTCGTTGGGGCGTGCGCCATAACACAGCTGAAAGAGTAGCTTGCTACCCAGACACCACCAAACTGAAAACTTTGAACCTCTGAACTCACAGAACAATTGCACTTGTTTGTTTGTTCATTCTACTTAAAGCATTGGTGAATGAATTAATTTTGCTGCAGATAATGTCTTACTGTATAGAGAGGCTACCCCGTCTCTGCCAATATACTGGATGTACGCTGAGGGGCGACTCAACGTATCTCCTGTGATATGTTGATACAGAAAGTGATACAGAAATTTTATCGGTGAGTAAATCCACGTATAAACTCTTACGGTGTGTTCAGGCCAAACGTGCTTTGGGCGTCAACAACGCACCTGACGCCCAAACTTTGATGCTGGTTCACATAAAATCAGACGCTGACATTTAAAGACAAAAACGTTCTTGACGCGAGCATCTACAGTAGAGTGTGATGGAGGACCCGGCCTTTTCCCGGATGAAACTGCGCAGCTGCTTGTATTTATTGACTCCACAAGGCCAGAGAACTACATTGTCGGGTGTCTCTGTGCCGTGTCTGTATTAATCAGATTGCTTAGAGGTGGTCTGCGTTTGGTTATCTACCTGTTTACTCTGGGAGCTACGCGACAACGATGGCCGCAGGTTTCGTTTGATCCGGCCCAGTTTAACGACCTGCAGTCCCGCATCGGGGCGACATCATAAGCCCATTAAATCCCATCGGAACAGCAGGTCATCAACTCGTCATTTAGAAACCCGGTACCGGACGCAGATCACAGTTTATCCTCCACTGTCTCCGTGGAGTGAAGAGATTCCCCGGGGTCTCCTCTGTATTTCCCGTCCTGTCAGAAAATGTGTCTGCGTCACAACACTGTGTCTGTTTGATTGGTGATCACCCCGCGTCAATGCTGCAGAGATTCAGATTTTCCAACTTTGGCATTTGACGCAACGCGAAAATGCTCAAAACACGCCGCAAGAGGGGTTGACGCTCGTGGGTCGAGCACTTTGCAGACTTCCTCCTCCTTGCAGAGACGAGGCTGCATCTGCATGACTGTATCACCACGGAGCACCCTTTATTATGCATGTTGACACTGTGATGCTGCTTCCCATTGCACTAACTAGGTTTTACCTCCTCTCTGCTTTCCGTTGCACTGACTAGGTTGTACCTCTTCTTTGCGTGGTTCTGCATGTGTGTTTGTATGATCTGAGGATACTCGAGCCACCTGCAGGTCCTCCTGTGGGGGATTGCTTGTTTTGTTTTCAGACAGAGACCTTGGAATGTTGTTTAGGGATTTCTGTACAGATGCACCAGTGAACTGTGTGAGTGGATTCATGTTTTCTCTCTCTCTCTCTCTCTCTCTCTCTCTCTTCCCCTTCCTTACTCCTTTCTCTCTGTTCCACTTTTCTATCATTACCTCTGTTAACTTTCATTTCTCCCTTATCAGGCCCAGCACTATGGTATGGAATGCTGTTATAGACAAATGTTTAATCAAAGAAATAAAATGAATGTGTGTTCATAAAGCTCCCCTTGGCAAAGCAAAACTGTTCAATACAATAAAGCAATCGGATTTCCATTCTGCTTGCTATGATGCTGGACAGGACAAGTAGAAGAAAAAAAAAAAAAGAAATAAGGTCCAGGTTGAAAAAAATGAAAAGCTATCCTTTAACTAAGTAAATGCAATAAGGAAAACTGGGCCAAAAACTCCTCCACGTTAACGTGAGAGACGGATGACAAAGCACAGGTTTTTGGCTTCTGAAGTTGTACATGTTTTTTTTCTGCCGTGTAGTGTAATTAGTTATTTAGATAGTTATCCAATGTTTCTGCATTGTTTTTGTTAAGTAAATGACACCATGCAACATGTGCTTTTGATCAGCTCAGGGTTTTTTTTTACTGCAAGTTTTCATTTGTGCACCAGGATAATACGTCAGTTAAAGGACAACTTCAGATTTTTTTTCACCCTGGACATTATTTATAGGAATTTATTTACTCACTGGTGAAATTTCTGTATCACTCTGACGCCTTCAGATGATATTTAGATTAGTCGTAGATCCGTGTATATCCATGTAATAGGACTGAATGGGCCTCTCTACAAGGCATTATCTGCATCAAAACTCCTTAGTTTCACCAATACCTTAAGATGAATGAATGAATGAGTACTGTTGTCCTGTGAGGCACAGTCATCGTCACAGAGCAGGAGTGAATGAGTTGTGCTGGGTTTGTTGTTCTCTGGCTAGCTAAGTAGATGCCCTCCTAGCTGTGCTGCAGCCGTGCATGTCAGTGGGTGGGTGGCCAGTAGAGTGTGGAGAGCACCCCCAATCACTCGTGGATCGTGGATGAGCCTGAGCTCACAAGGACAGTAGAACTTGTTTGTTCGTTCATTTGTCTTAAAGTACTGGTGAAATTAAGGGGTTTTGCTACAGATAATGCCTTATAGAGAGGCCCATTCATTCTGTCCTGTTCACTCCCATTATATGGATATTAGTGGATCTACAGTAAATCTAAATATCATCCACAGGAGTCGGAGTGATACAGAAATTTTACAAGTGAGTAAATGTACTTATAATTTCTAGAAATAAGGTCCTGGTTGAAGAAAACTAAAGTTATTCTTTAAGTAGAAGCATGTGTATCTGCGTGCTTATGTGACAGAAACCATATGAATAATATAGACCTTGCTGTTTTTTGCCTGAAGGAGATAATCAAAACTCAAATCCACTTAAAAAGTAAGAAACTGAATCACATTTTTACAAATTGGCTTTTTCAAGACATATAGCTTAATTTGCAGCAGCAATAATCTATTCCTGTATACCCCCCCCCCCCCATTTTTACATATGTTTGTTTTTTTCTATTATAATAGCTGTTTTGAACTGAATTCAAGTGCACTTTAATACTAGATACTTTCATAGGAAGTTGGAATCTTAATCTTTGTTAAATAACTTTAAAATCTACAAGAAAAACACAAATTCAACATTACAGGAAAATTACACAGAACCCAGATTTCTACAGACGGATACTTTGTGTCACTTTGAGGGGGTTTCCCTGAAGCATGCCCTCTGGCAGGGGCACACAAAACTCAGATGAAAGGAAAACTCTGAGGCAATGGCAGGATATGTTATCCAATATTTCCTCATATTTTATTCTTCATGCTTTGAGATCCACATCATTTTTTTCTACATACGTATGTCTATATCCATCTATGCACATAATGTAATTCTGCAGTAACTGAAAGTGTTACAAAGTGTTAATGATTTAAAGTGGGAGGGTAAGGAAATACTTGTGGGGTTGTGTTAAGGAGAGCTCCTGTACTTTATATTGTATAGCCCCAGTAAGTCAGCTACTTATTTCTTTCTGTAAAGATAACTCCTAATGAGTTTTCACCAAAACTGTCAAAATAAACTGTGATAATGACCGGTGGTGCCATGTTCAACAGCCCCTAAGAGCTGCTTTTCTTATAGACAATTTCATTACTGTGCCTTTTCAAAGATAAGTTCAAAAGCTCTAAAAGGGGAACATAGTGGAAAAAAAACTCTAAAGTATTTAAACTGGAGCGCTGCTTTCCCAGACTATGATGTCGGGGTAAATTATCACAAGAGAAACAACTCTACAAGAAAAAGTAACTTTGATTACAGTAAAACCACATAGCTGAGTTGTTTCTAATCCTGGATTTAATCAAGAGACTCACCTGAATGGGACCCAGCCAGGGAGCTGAGCAATCGAGCGTTGTCATTGGCTCCATCAAACAGCTCCACTGAGTCATTCATTGCTGTCTGGAAAACAGCAAACTGACCAAACACCACTATTGAGAGAAAGAGAGAGAGAGAGAGAGAGAGAGAGAGAGAGAGAGAGAGAGAGAAAGAGAGAGAGAGCTTTACATGCCAACATCTAATGTGAGCATAAACGATGCCACCATTTTTATACATACCAAACTGTGGGGACACAGTGATATAATAGGAGCAAGTTTGTCTTGTGGTGTAGTTTAAAGGATAGTTTGGAGATAAAACCACACCTTCAGATCCACCGTACTCTCCACCACAAGGAGCTGTTGAAACAAAGAAACAAATCCATCTTTCTATCAGAAATATTTTAAAACAAATTTCAAAATATTTATACCTTTAGTTAAAAAACTAATTTTCTTAGTCATGCTTCAAGTTTATTTTTCACACAGAGGATCAGAATGAGAGATCCTGGAGGAAAATGAGGGCTCTTAATTCAGATAAACCCTTCATAAAATCACATTTGCTTTCCTCTGCATGTACATACAGTTGGTGAAGAAAAGTGAAAATGACAGGAAGATAACAGTGTGTCCCCCCTGACACTGATGATGGTCACACAATTTGCAAGTCCCATGTAAGGAAAATAGTTCATTCTTAAAGAGCAGATGGGAATTTGGCTGGATTTATTTAAAGATAGTTTAGATGGGAAGTCACAGAATTTAATTAACCTCAAAAATGTTTGATAAGCATCTTAGCAGGCAATGGATGGGTGCATTATTTAGCAAAGGTGAGCACAGAAGCGGCGCTGAATTAATAAATTTAAAAAATATACATAATGAAATGTTTTAAGAAAGCCATTATCAGTTGATTTAAAATCACAATGATGCTTACTGAGTTACTAATTTGTCAAATGTTGCCAGATCTTGTGACAGAAACAAGCAACCTGATCTATAAAATGAAGCCCAAAGGCTCTCATAAGCTGACCTGGCGACTCTGGAACCTAGAGCAGGTGTTGTGAAATAACATGAATGCAGTTACGGCATATGCATGTGTACACAATCATATTTAGGCCACTATACCCCCAATAACTTAATCTAAATTATCAGAAGATGATCAGGAATTGTTAAGATGACGGTGTAGTATTTAGAGTGAGAGTCGTAATCAGGTTAACATTGGAATACTGCTGAACATGCAAGTGAAGCCATTGTCGCAATATGCAAGAACAGCAGCATCTACTGTAAATAAGGCTGGGGGAGGGGAACACCCCCCCCCCCCCCCCCCCCCCCAAACCGACCTTGTTCTGAACAGCTTCCAAGTTTGAACATATGCAGCGAGGCGAGCGTGATCATAGAACTGCTGAGAAACAGCGCTTGGCTCTCAGAAATGTTCAAATGGGGGAATAAAGGTTAGGATAAAAAAATAAATATGGATCAAGTTTGTGCACAAATAAGTTGGCTTTAGACAGAACTCAATTCTGTCTAAAGCCAACTTATTTGTGCACAAACTTGATATCATCCGTTGTGATGCTGTGCCAGGCCTGTACTGTAGCCAGCTTCATTTAATGTTTGCCTCCAAAAATATGTGATTCATTTAAATTGAGGTCAGGTGTTTGAACTGGCAAGAGAAGCGTTTCATTCTATTAGGGCACGAGATGCAGCCTGACAGTGGAGCTCAACAACTTGAAGCTGACTGTCAACTTTTTGGCTTTATTGCCATTATTCCACCAAGAACTCTGCAGAGTAAACGGAAAACCATGCAAAACACCAACTTACTAATACTGAACCACTGTATAGCTAGGACCACTGCACAGAAAGAAATATGACAAGGAAGAACATCTATAAACACCATATTGCAAGAGAGCGTGTGCTTGTAAATGTGTCTCTTTCTTTTAAATTATGCTGCTGCAGCTGGGAGTGCTGGCCATCGTACTCAAAGATGGCAAGCATGTCACTGATCTTATCTGTTATACTTGTGTACTTTCTTTAAAAATTCAAATACATTTAGCACAAAAGTTGCTTAGCTAACAAGAAAAACGCATGTCTCTAATTACCTCTTGGACCCCTGTGGCTCTAAAGACTTTTTGATATGATATAAAAGCTTTTGCTTTTGATGTCTATCTGTGGATGCACATTTGTATGTGGGCATCTGTTTACAAAGAGAGAGCTGATTATAAATAAACTTGTTTTTCTACTTTTTATCTTACACTGCAAGTCATTATGTGAAACTAATAAAACATCCTTTAAAAAGTAGGAGTGTCACCAGTTGATTTAGGGTGGATGGCTGAGAAGACAATACTTGCAAACAAGACATGCATCAAGTTTTGAGTGGGTAAATTTCACTGGGTAAACACCCAATATGACAAACATGTCAATGACTTAATTGATATGATGGTGAGCTGGAGCACAGTGATGGATCTTTTGTATTGCAGAGATACGTGCAATCAATCCTTGACCCCCCAAGAAACAGACCTAACAACAACTTGATCCATATTTGGCATCCTCAAAAGAGTGCCAAACCTTGTTTCTTTACAGTACAGTACATGGGTGTGTGCACACTGGATGACGGGCAGGCATACATGTAGGTCACTGACATTTCTATAAGTGCCTTTGAATGTGTGCAGAAAACAGCAAAAAGAAGCACATCAGTCAATACCATCTTCCGCAACACACAACACACTTTCCAAGTTTGCTTACCCCTTCTCCTCTTACTCAGCCTGGCCTCTACTTCTCTTGTCTCATCTCAGTTGCTATGGAGGGAACCTCTGTGGGTCATTCCCAGTATCCAGCAATGGTATTAGCCGTGATCCCGAACAGACTTTAATTATCACCTCTGTGCTTGTTGAAAATGTTAGAGCATATGACTACAAAGGTTGAAAGTGTTCTATGAGACAAGGGACAACACTTTGAGAATTAATACGCAGCTTGGGTCAGGGGTCTGACTATGCTGCAAAGATGTGAGGATGAGATTTTATGGGCAGGATCATAAACCCTAAATGTTATTAGTTATCAGCTTTGAACATCTCCTTAAACATACCCAGGAGGGTAACTCCCTCAATCAAAGACTTCGGCATTTTTAGTCTTTTGGAAACTGTGCATACTGTAAAAGGCTTAAAAAGTCCATCAGAGATTCCTCAAGTGCTTTCCTTTCTGGGAGCAGGGTAGCCCTGAGAATTTATCTGTAACATATGTCAACGTCTATGAGCTCATGAATGTGGGTGTTAAAATGGACCCATACTCTCAGCTGCATGTTGCAAATAAAGATGACTGTAAACTTGGTTTCTACTTCTTTGCTAGACAGCTGTTGCACACCCACTCACTCGTCTGCCTTCCTACTCCTATGCCTGTCTTCTTTTTTTATTCTTGTCTCCTAAAGCACCATGGCAATAACCCCCTGTCTTTCTTTCATTCTTTCCTTCTTTCTTTATTTCTTTTTTTCCATTACCTCCTGATTCTGCACAGGGATATTGATTGCTATTTTTTAGATTGATTTTTGTTGTGCTGTTGCATTGAAACCCTCAGGTCTAGGGGTCTTGTCTTGATCTACCCACAATCCCCCGGTGGTACTGCTCTAGGCTCAGGTGTCAGCCTTATCAAAAGCTTCCACGCACACGCTTTGATCACACACACCCTCTCTCTCAAACACACACAAATAAATGCAAAAATGATTCACAAGTCATTCTGTTTCTCTGAAACATCCATGAGCTTTGATCAGCCGTACACATGCACAACACTTTTGTAGTCCGACCTCTCACTGTCGGCGTCTCATTTTCCTGTTCCTCTCTCTCTTTCTCTCACGCACACAGATGCTTAAGGTGGCAGTTAGTGCTGAACATTTCTATGTTCAGCACTTTGGTCAACTGAGGTTGTTTTTAAATGTGCTTTATAAATAAATTTGACTTGACTTGACTTGAAATAAATTCTGAAATGTCCTAAACTTCTGAAGTTCTAACATCTCAGTGATGTTAACAAATTTGACTGAACAAAAAAAAATAGACAAAATAACCTATTTTCATCATGAAAACACTGACAACAGCAAAAAAACAAACAAACTAAAAATCAGGGTAGTTTTTTTTAATGCAATTTAATTACATTAAGTAAAGCCCGGTTTCAGAAACTTTCAGAAAGAGTTTCTAAATTACAATTTAAACCTAAATGTGCAATTTCTATTTGAAGTTTTATTTAACAGATACAAATAAAGTGCAAAAAAGGTTTTCTGTTTGCTAATCAACTTCACAGAGAAAAAAAATGGAGAGTACCCTCAAAAAAGCTAACAGAGCCTTCTATTAATAACACTTAATAATCATTAGGAATCTACAGCTTCTGAATATTAGAGTTTTGCAAAGGGAGCGTCTGTTCATTTCACTGAATACAAGACTTTAACTATTCAGCAGTCCACAGCTGTCACTGTGTGATTTATATCACATTTTTAATAGGAGACAAATCTGGACTGCAAGGCAGAATATCTGGTGAGTTACTCTTGTCTATCAAATAAACGGAACATAATATCCTTCCACTGTAATAAAACTCACACATTTACATTTACAGGAACATGCATCCAACTGGCAAATTCCATCGGTCCAGTGCAGGGAAAGCCTTATTGATATAGCATACTCTAGTACTTCAAAACCTAATGTTACACAGCATCAATGTCTTGATAGGTCGCCACGGGAAATGAAAACCATCTTTGAAATTTGCTGCTTTTCTGCAATAATTGGAGATAAAATTACATCAGATCCTTGTCAAGTTCAAAACTTCTGTCATACCATGTGCTCAGGCTCATGACACACATTTATAACCTTTTTCTTGTTTGAGCACAACAAGAAAAGATTTTAAATGCTGGTTGAAAAGGGATTTTAACCTCTACGTTTAATTACAGGTCAAACCTCAAACAAGCATTTCTACTAGCTTTAAGTGAGACTGGTACAAAACTCACAAGGAATTCTGGGTCCATTTTTTGACAGAAGTGCTTCAAGTTATTCATGTTTCAAGGTTAGGCTCTAAATAAACCAAGAAATCAAAATCAGTTCAGTGTTTTTGGATTTCAGCTGATAGACCATCACTTACAATACATGCTATCCTGCTGATACCTCATGTAATGCAGGATGTTTCCTTTGATGTGTAGGCTATTCTGGCTTAGAGGTAGCAAAGAAGCCCCAAACCATGACACTCTCACCACCATGGCTTAGTTTCATCACTCCATGGCACATAATGAATCTTGATTAGTCGAGTCTTTCCCTAGCATAGTTTACATCAGCTTATTCTAATGAATTTTAAATTTGTCCACACCTATAATCCTACAGGCAGGCCAATCTCCACAGTGTTGTGTCACAGTCTGGCTAAGACACTAGCTAACTCAGGTCTCATGAGCTTTTGTTTGATGCAAAAACTTACCAGCATACTTTTTCTAACCCACACAGGCAATGTTTGAAGGGCTTATTCGGCAAAAACAATTGAATGATTTATTTTCTATGTGACTATATTTTATGCCAAATGTACACATATTAGCGAAAAGCACCGCTTGCTTCATCATCCCTCTGTATATACGATTGATAAAATGTCATTTATGTGTTTGTGAACGCAAAAGTGTTTCCTCTAGGAGGCACTCTATAATAGACTCTCACTTTATCTTTGTGCATCTCTCCTCCTTACTTGCATACACATGCATACACACATGCACACACACATGCACACACACAACCCTATCAACAGTCACAGAGAATTCCTTCTTTCTCGCACCAGCTCTTAGTTACCATGGAAACCAGTGAAAGAGCGGTTTGAGATAGGAGGTGTTTATGTGTGTGTATGAGTGTGTGTCTGACAGAGTGAAAGCAAGAAGGGGTGAGAGAGCTAGAAGGCAAAATATATAGTAAATCAGACACAGACAGAGTAGGTGGGAGATAGGTAAAGTAACAGCAGGAGGCAGTAGTTATGGAGAAAAGGATGGAGGAAGAAGAGAAAGTGGTACGTGTGAGGAGGGATTAAAGGGAGGAAGAGAGGAGATGGAGGGAGTGTAAGTGGCGATGTATTATTTAAAGAGGTCTCACCCTGTCTAATGAGTTTGGTCTAAAAGCTCCAGGAGCTGCCCAAAGATAGAGAGACAGACAGAAAGGGCCAAGAAACTTCCTTAACTATGTGGTGAGAAAATTCAATGTGCAGAAGGAGTTGGGAGAGTAAGACAGCAAGATGAGGAGGTAGAGGAGGATTTGATCAATTTTCTACTCAGTCCAAGTGCAGCCAATCACAGATCTGCCCATGTATGTGTATGTCTCAAAGAGAGTGAACTATTGTAAACTTATAAAATATAAAGTCATCTGACTGTGAGCAAGACAAAGTGGTTACTTTCAACCAGTTTTTGATGCAGTATATATTTGAAAGAAACAAATGTGGTAAAACTGTAATATTTCTTTTAAAAGTGGATCAACTGCCTCATGAAATGGAAGGTCTTCAGATCAGTTTTTATTTATTGGAGTATTATGTAGTTTCCATTCATAGTCATCAGATGTGACAAAATAACACTTTCTGTTTCTTTATTATCGTGGGAAGCGACATTAGACATCAAATTGAATCAGTTTCATTATCAAGAGAAAGATATCGAAAACAGGAAATGCAACACTGGACCCATCTTAAAAAGATGCCAGAAATTATGGCTGGTTGGTCCTACAGTACAAACTATTTTATCTGTTAAATTATGAACATGCATGGCTGAGTAAATCATGTTGTTATAAACTTATTCGAGCTGTCGTTGAACCAGCCACCCGATTGGAGGCTATACAGTTATTAAAAAGCACTAAAACACCATCCATGAATAAATAAATTATATTAAGATGCTATATACCTCTCAAGTGTTCAATAAAAAAAAAGATTTTACTCTATTTCTTCTATTACTTCTCCACATTTGAATGTTTTTTGGTTCAACTGCAATCATTAAAAAAGGTCTTTAAAGCAAAATTTCTATAGATTTCTTTTTAAAAAAAAAAAAAAAAAAAAGAACATTTAGTTTCATAATTCATTTATTCATCATTTTATTTTGTCACACTAATCTATATTATTGCTGGTAACCTTTGAACAATGCCGTATTTTTGACAAACTGAAAGACTTTTCATTTATCCTCATATTGTCATCGCTTCCATTTAACACCACTGCTGCATAATGGTCCCCAGGATAACAGGGACTTCCTAGCAGATTTATCAAAAGATGTAAAGGGAGACTGAAACATCAAGCGAAAAGAGCTTGGTCCAGACAACAGAGACTGATGAGAAGCGGAGATATAAGCCTATCTTGCTTCTATAATCATGTCAAAGTGAGGTCGCTGCACAATAAGAGGGAAAAGCAAGCACCCAGAATGAAATCAAGAGGGCTTTTGTGAGCACACTTTAATGTTTTGTAGCTAATTACTTCAGATCTCATTATTACCTTTCAGAATGGAAATGGGTGGTTTGCTGCTTCTATTAAAAATAAGTGGTGCCACCCTGGTGCTTAGTACCACGAAGAAGTGTTTAATGCAGCTCTCACATGTACAGTGATGAGGTTTTTTTCCAAGATGCACAGAATATGCTCTAAGGAGGGCTTTGCATGTGATTCCACTGTAATTACTGTTTGCATGTCTCACTCTGCTCACTACGCATCTATTGTGTATTAATGCACTGTTACTGGTAGACTCATTCAAATAACTTTTATAAAATATTAATCTCCATCTACCTATATGTGAGAAACAGAAAAACAAATTCACTTCAATCGTTTTTAAACATTGTCTTTAAACTTAATTTTGCTTTGATTAAAATTCATCATTCCTTGTTTACCACCACCAAATAACAGCTTCAAAACAACAACTGAACTACAAAACTGCAACAGAGAACTTTCAAAATCCTAGGTAGGTCATTTCTCTCTGTTAACGGCAACACGTTTAGATGTGATAAGTGGCAGTGTTATCTTGAAATAAACTACATGAAAGAGAAGATGAGATAAAATGACTTGACAAGGTCTCTTTTTCTTGCTGTCTGTTACTCTCTGTTCCAAAATTGCAAGTTTGAGTGCAATTATCCCATCCTTACTCTCTCCCTCCCCCACTCCCTCCCCCTTTACTGCCTCACAGATATTATTAAACAGCTTTCACAGAGAATTTCCAGGGTGTTAGGAGGTATGAATTAGTACCGGTAATAAGTATTGTTCATATATGTGATAAAGTGTAAGGGGAAACCGCCTCAGAAAGGGAGCTCTCTTCCGCATTGTATATAGGTAATCCTCCTTACCGGGGGGGGTCAGGGAGAAGAAAACCAAACAAAAAAAAAACAAAAGAAAAAAAAAAGACGGAAAAAAAAATTTTTAGTTATCGGGGGGGATTTTTATTATATTTTTTAAATAAAGGGGATGGGGGGGGGTCGGGGGGGGCCCTTATGGGATTCGTTTGAAGGGAGACCAGAGAAAGTGTGTACACTGAAAAATGTGTTTTTGTCCTCCCTGAAAGTGTGGCTAATCTGATGTTTATAGCCACATGACATTTTGTCAGGTCTCTACTTTAAAGATTGCACACCTATTAACACACACCCATGCACACACACACACACACACACACCAACCTAAAGGCAAGTATACAGCCTACATGGCACTTTGTCAGGTGTCACTTTATTGCCCGTCTTAGCTGCCAGTTAGACAGACAGCTCCGTCTCCAATCCCTGACCACCTCTGAAAACATACTCACATGGTTGTCAGTTTTGAACCAGTAAATCACATTTAGGCAGGACTTTCAGCAAATCACTTATCATACTGGCATGCACTACTACCTAAATGGACTTCCATGGTAACTCCATAAGTATTGAGTATGACTCGTAATTTACCACGACTGAAAAACTGACATTACAGTGGCAGAGAGTAAATAACAGGGAGAAAGAGAATGAAATGACAAGGCCTCTTTCTGGAATCAAACTAAGTACACTGAGTTTAAATAGCAAAGGATGCAGCTTAATTATTTATGTAAGAGGTCGCCTGTAATTATTTATGTCTGACCACAGTGCTTTGCAATATCAACATGTGTAAAAATAGATAACAACATCAGGTAAAGAAAATGCGGAAGAGAAATGATTATTTTCACTTGCCTGGGAACATACAATATGTTTTTGTTTTAATATATATACATTTTATATTACGGTAAACAAAAGTTAGGGCAATTAGTTCCCTACCTTTACACGATGGCAGTGCCCTGTCCCACACTGGCTTCCCATCGTGCCCCATGACACAGGTGATAGTATCCTCACCCACTATTGTGTAACCATGGTGACAGCTGTAGGAGACCTGAGATCCCAGTTTGTAGTCGTAGCCTGTCCGACTGGCATTCATTACATTACCAGGGTCAAAACAGGCTTCTCTTGGTTTTTCTGTGGAGGAAGGACAGTGTTTGTCATTTCAAACAGAATTAAGCCAAACTACTTTGGAATATAAGTCATCAAAAAAAGAACATTTTGCACTTATTGTTACTTAAACATGAAGCAAGTTTATCAGATTAGTGGTACTACAATTTGTGGTAGTTTCTCATTCACTTCCATTAGCTTCCAAACGCTCGGTCATGGCAAACAGACTGTACATTGATTTAAATAATCTGGATACATGCTTTGAGGCCAAATAAAGAACAGTGGCAGATTTTACTGTATTGGAGTAAACAGGTAAATTTAACTTTTGCATTATCATTTGTTGATCGCATATTTATGCTACTTTATAGTTCTTTTATCTAGTCACATAGTCCCAGTACAAAAGAAGAAATAAACAAGGTTAAAAAATAAGGCAAAGAAAGAAAGAGAGAGGTGGGGGTTTAGTCAGTCATTGTCAAAAATGGTTTTCTATCTGTATGATATTGTGTAAGGCCAAGTTATTTGTCTTTCTGTAATTGTCCCATGAGAATATAACAGAGGGAAACTGACAGTAAGGGGTGGAGGGCATAAATGAGATGAAACAAGGAAATTATTAAGGCTGTACTTTAATTAGAGAGATGGCAGATGTGAGATTGTGAAAAATGACAAAAGTACAGAGGTGGAAGGTAATGTCAGGAGACAGCCTGCAGAAATGCTTTTTCTTGTTTTCAATTATCATAGGGTGGGGGGAAATAAATAAACAAAAGGTTTCTTCTTTAGAAAAAACAGTTATTGTCATGTTAGCTCAACAACTAGCATCAAAAGTGAATCATAATCCCTGATCTGTGTAAACAGCTGATTGAGCAGACATGAAACAGCATGCCCCTTCCGCTGAAAAAGACTGGTGGAACTGAGGAAAAATTGGTAAGACTATACAGACCAGGAACTAATTGATATGTTAGTCGTTTAACTTAATGCATCCATAATTTACTGTAGTGATGATGGCTGTTAAGTATTGTCCTGCAAAGAGACTTATAAATATTAATGAAATACATCTACTCGTCCAGAAATGGAGTACAACTTATTTGTCAAGCTCAAGGATTGATTAATTCCAACAAAAAATAATGACATTTAAAAGAAAATGCTGTAAATATTTTCAGTTCGCCAGGATGACTAAATGTAGTCTTCACCTTAATGAATAAAAGAGAAATCACTATAGTTTTATGACAGCTACCTAATATCGACTGCTAAAACTGTGCTGCTCATACATTATTATGTCATCAGCATACGAACAACACTGTTAATACTGCAGCCAAGTTTAGTCATTACAAGAAGAATTTTTGTACCATGAGTGTGAAATAGTTGTAAAATATAAAAATACATGTTAAATCACCATGCTTTAATTACCTCTGTATTCAATGGCAAATCCGGACATGCCCAGCGAGGCGTCAGATCTGAATGCCAGGAAAAGACTGTGACCACTGCTCTCTATCCGCTCTGGGGCCTGGTTGCCTTGGAGACTTGCTAAAAGTGGCCCATTAGAGTCTTCACCCTCATAGATGTGCAGGAAGTCGTAACTTGGCTCCATATTGAAACTGGGGAAAAAACAAAAGAAAGAAAAATTACATACAGGAATCTGAAGATTGTTGGTATGATCTGTTTATAGTCTTGTATATCACATGTTTGTGTGCGTGTAAATTCTACACACACGTCAATCTAGTAAATTTTATTTAATTTTACGTGTTTTCTAAAAAATAAAAAACTTTGAATATGTCATTATTTTGACTTGACAACAATCTGCATTTAAATAAATGAAATTAAGAACACTTTCTCCCGTTATACAATATACTTTATTTTAAAGAGTCATTACACACGTGGTTCCGGAGGTCCAATAAAATACATGGAAAATAAAATCCCTATTTGCTCTTTCTGTCTTTAAGCAACCTCCAAATACTCTCCTTGTGGATTTCTGGTTTTCTCATTTTGCTGACCTTTTACTTTATTTGCCCAAGAAGCTCTAAAATACACAGAAGAAGCAGAAACCCTGAAAGCAAAATATGACCTCATAAAGTTGAACATTATCATGTTACTGCCACCTAAACCTGGAGCAGCTCCTAATGCATGTGTTTAAAGTTTTACTGGTTCCCTCTGACAGCGTCTCTTTATCTCTCTGTACATAGAGGATGGGAAGACAGTTGGTCCCTGTGAGGGTAATAACTATGAGTGTGCACATTTTTATATTATATCTAAGTTTGCTTAGAGGATTTATATGTGTACGGTAGCTCAGTTTCCCACCTGTCTTGTCATGACATCCTGCTCAGTGGTTGGTTGGAAGTCACACAACTTTGATGTGTCTTTGTGTCGCGTGTATGTGCCATGCCAGAGAAAATAATGATTAAGAAGAAGAAGAAGAAAGACTGTGGGAGGGAAATGTGTAACTAACAGGTGCAAATGTTGGATAGAGTTCCTTAAGTGCCACATTCTGATTTGTATCACAAAATGAACACACATAAAGAAGAAGAAAGAAAATAAGCCTTTATGCCACAAGTATAGACACTGGGTAGTATCCATGTTTCAATGTCAATAATTCCTATAAAAGCAGCAGAGATATTGGATTTTTTTTCCCCAGAGAATTTTTTTTTGCTTCACTTTAAAAGATAAATAAAAAAGCTGTTTTGTTTGCTTTTTTCACGGTTTATTTGAAATGAGCATTAATTACCAAAGTTGTAATATGAACAAATAATGATCACTATAAAATTTTGTGTTTATATCTGGTGCAGAATGGGCTTAACTTCGCCCGAGCCCCATTGTGTTTGCAAGGTGTTTTATGATCATGGCTCAAAGCTTGTGGATTAGTTATAGACTCTGGGTCTGTATAATAAAGCTACCAGACATCATGAAAGGAGCATAAAGATCCCATGGAGGGGAAAATGGGACAAGTTAAACAACGGCACATTAAAACTCGAGACTTGAATGCAAAATAGGAACTGCTAAACACACATGGGGTGACTTATTTAAGTTCATAACCAATAAATACAAGTTTTGAAATCCCAATACAGTATAAGAATTATGGAAAAATTGTTTTTTTTAAAAAGATATACAGACATAAATATAGGTCTGTTTATCTATCTATTCCATCTTAGGGTCAACACAGAGAGACAGCCACTCCCACTCACTCCATACATACATACGGGATCTTCGGTGAGCGGCAGTGTATCACAGTGGTTCACTACTGTCCACTGAAATGGATAATTTGCAAATATATCATCCTCACCCATGCATACAAGAAAGTGGTCTTTAAATCTTGAAATACAGTAGTTGTCTGTTGTTAAGACGACATTCCTACACACAGTAGGTTATTTGTTGCATTACATTCTCAAAACTCTAAGATCATTTGGCAAAACAGTCTTACATCTCAGCACAATGACATAGCTCACTTACAAAAGCTCATGTCTCTCCCAAAATTGTTCACTCATGCTTCAGAACTAAATTGCTTTCCCATGCAGACAGTCAGTGCCACCATAACGGAAAGATCCCTCTCAATTACTTTGGCTCATTTCTTAAAACAGACCATACGTTCTCAACAGTCTTGGTGCTTTTGCCAAAATAATCTGGATGTCCCCAAACCACAGTTCACCTGCAAAAGCTCTCCCAAAACAATTCATGAATGCATCAAAACAAAACTCCTTTCTGATACAGTTAGTGCCCCCAAAATATATCGTCCCTTTGGCATTGTGTAAGCACTGCAAGTCAAAATGTTTAGAAAATTTGTCACTATGGCAGAGGACCATTGAAATATCCCTCATGTCCACCTCCTTCATTGAGAATATTTACTGTAATTATGTTTTTGTCTAGCTAACAGAATGTAACTAGTAATAAAACTGAAAAAAAGAAAAAGAAAAGGATTTTACAGTAAGAGTGACCTTCAAGGTTTGCCATCACACATTGCTCTCATACTGCCAAGGAAATTATAACAATTATTACACATATAGTAACCTTGAAACATCAGAGTAACTGCAAAAAGAAAGCGTATACAGCATAATACTGTAATATT
The DNA here is from genome assembly GCA_023101725.1 of Atherinomorus stipes. NCBI lineage: Eukaryota > Metazoa > Chordata > Actinopteri > Atheriniformes > Atherinidae > Atherinomorus > Atherinomorus stipes. The sequence goes on from JALJCO010002339.1 coordinate 1,721,436, forward strand.
TACATAACCAAAAAACAAGGTCATGTGTACATGTACATGCGGTTTCTTCCCTCATTGGATTGCAAAGGGAGAATATATGCTGTGATATAGGCAAGAATCTGTGGCCAGAGGATGGTGGCCAGGAGGGTCAGGAAGGCGGCCAGTGAAGAGGTGTTACTTGCAAAACTCCAGCTTTATTTAGCAAGTCAGTGGCCGCCTTCCTGACCCTCCTGGCCACCATCCTCACCCTCCTGTCCCTCCACACACTGCTGTCTGTCTGGCCACAGATTCTTGCCTAAATCACAGCATGTATTCTCCCTTGCAATCCAATGAGGGAAGAAACTGCATGCATGCAACCATCCCCAGTACTGAACTCCTGCAATATCTTCACACACAGTCTCCATTGCATGAAGCAGAGACCTCTGATTCTGAGCCTGATGCTCAGACACTCTGCACCTCCAGGTGGAAAAAAAACTCCTCAGAAGGATTGAGGAAAGGTGGGAGGTACATCATGACCATTTTTGGATGAGTTGTGAACCAGGCCCTGATGAGTGGATCACAGTGGAAATTCACATTGTCCCACACAATGACAGTTTGGTAGGTGAGGCCCGACAAGACCTCTCTCAAATCAGAATGAAGGTGGTCCAACAGAGTCATATGTAGCATTCATGCTATCACATTCTTAATTAATTTTGACTCTTGTGCGTGTGATAACTAATACAGTGAAATGCTGACATGTTTTGGAGAGAACAACCATTAGAGAATCAACATTAGTCACCAGTTTAGACAGATAAGATCTACTCACTTGGAAATTGTGCTAAAAGTAGGCTAACTGTGCTAACTGTGGGCAACCTGTTTTTAATCACTTGCAAAGATGTACTGGGATATTGAGATATGTATTCAGGCATTTGCAATTTTATGAAATAAAGGAGAAATTCATTTACTATGTGAGCAATTTCCAAGTAGTTTGGAGGCTTGTCCAAGTTACTTGGAGAACATAATTTTTGTTTCAAGAAATGAGCCCAACCAATGGCCAAAAGCTGCAACCTATGCTATTCTCTTGATATAGAAACTATGTCTGACCCTGTGAGAGCCACATTAAATAGGGTCAGATGAGGTCAATTTGATGTAAAAAAAAAAAAAAAAAAAAAAAAAGGATGGGGGCAAAATATAAATCATTAAGTTTCTTTTATCCTTCTGTCCTGATTGGGGATGTAAGGACATGAAAATTTCATATATTGTGACCAAAATTATCATGGTTAACACTGTTATCACGGAATTACTGGAATAAGCCCCCAACATCATTAGAATATCCAAAATGGATCTAGAAGTCTACTTTGTCCTTTTTAAGGGGGAAAAATCTGCAGAGCACTGTCCATGTGGGTGCCTTCATTGCCTTCCGCCATGATTTCATAAATTAAACATTGCAAACTGGGACTGCTGCTGTTTTCCTGGCAATGAGCAGCATCAGGATAAATACAATTTTAAATGGTATTACTGATCGTTGGGAATCTTATCACGGATACGGTTAAACATTTTACCAGTAATCGTTGCATCCCTAGTTCTGACATACCAGCTGCAGCCACACTGGCACAAAATTAAGTTAAAACACATACTGATGTTATTTTACCATTTCCAGGTTTTGTTGTAGTGTAGTGGGACAACTTAACATGAAAGCAGTATTCTGATTCAGTCTCATTCTGAAAATGATGCAGGGTGAACACATTGTGTCGATGAACACTGAATTATCCAGCTTGGATTATAACTGGATTATAGTCTGCTTTGACTGCTGTGTGCACTTGTCTTAAATATTCCAACAAACCTGGGCCATTTTCCATAATAACTTCCCAATTTATAACAAAAGCCCAGGAAAACACCACACCCTAGGGGGAAAGTATAAACAACCTTCACTTGTCCAGCAATGCTCATACATATACATGCTAGGAAAGGTGTGAGTAGTCACATCATTGTAGCGAGACCACCGTGCTGTAAATTTAGCTGGTACCTTTTGAAGATGAGAGCGATGACAAAGTCAGGGTTGACTCTTATTCTCCAGTCGCACTCTTTCCCAGGGGGTAAGGCTGGGGGTAGTTGGGAGAAAGAATCACACCAGAGGGACCGCTGACATTACCCCCACATGTCGCTGAAATTAAACGACAGTAAAGAGAGAGAAAATTGCATCAGAATGACCAGTTATTGACCACTAATTTCACCGTCACAAATAGTTAAAGTGGCAACAAGTTAGTCAGTATGATGGAGGATGGCAATGGTTTGTTAAGGAAAGGAAAATTTCCCTTTGCAAGCAAATATCCTCACAGGTGCTGCAGATAGTAAGAGAAAAAGAAAAAGGGAGATGGTGATATTTAGCCACAGTGTACGAGGCTAAGGGAGTCAGGAGAGAAAAAAATCACCTCTAGCAGTCCTGTTAGTTCACATCAACCCAGACAGCAAAGAAGAGTTAGAAAGATGCATTCAAGCAGCAATTTGATGATGTAAAGGAGGAGTCTGAAACATGCAGAGGTGTCTCGGGGGTGTGTGAACGGATTATCGACAGTGAAATAGAGGTAAACAAAGGCATTAACAGTTGCAAATCACTCACAGGCTGCCACAAAACCCACAGCTGTAGACTGCTGTATAGTGTTGAGTAATGTGTTTAATCTTTTGAGCTTTTGAACATGAGGGATTCATCTCCTGAGGTGAAAGTGCAGGGGAGGGGAAATAGGGCAAACAGCAAAATGGAAGCAGATTCGAGTGCTGCATTTTATCTTTAGTTATGCAAAATTTTAGGTTATTGGCATAGGGTCAAAGTCACAGTTAGAAACAAATCCTCATGTTTTTCACAAGCATGGTTACAAGGCACACTAGATGATGATGCTGCAGGACTTTTACTGAGTGCTGAGTGATAAACAAAAGGAGAGGGTGAGAAAAAATAAAAGACAAATTGTAACAGCAAGGTAAATGGCTGTGGCCCCTTGCTGCAAGCTGGTAGGTAGACAATGCGCTACTCCCTGAAGGTATCTTTCTTTTCTTACCAGATTGCTCATGTTATTTCCATCCCACCTTCAGCTGTGGATGATGTCATACTTCACTCTAGTCATTGAATAATTAATACTGCAGCAAAACAGAATCTCTGTTGATTTTCCTCATTTATCTACTCTGATTAACTTGACATGAAAACTGAACTGGATAAAGTAATAAATCAGGAGAAAGAACTTTATAGATTTTGCACCCCAATTAAGACATTTAGCTCCAGCAGCAGCAGCAAAATGTTAAGTTAAAAGTATGGGCAGAATAATCTATGTCACTGACAAATCTTGTCTTTGGCTAACATGTTTGGATTTGTAGACTGCATGTGAGGAAAGTGGAGAGACTATCTTTATCACAGATTGTATTTCTTGCTGCACTAGCTCTCTGTTTCCCTTTTTTTAAATTGTCTGATTCAAAGAAATAAGTCAGGTTCCAGGTCTCCATGTCACTCCCTTTCTTTACTAGGGGAGTCAAAAAGAACCAGTGGAGGGGAACTAAAGGAAATATGGGAGAGTGGGAAAAACAACCTGCAGCAGAAAGGTGTGAATGAACTCAAGCTGGGGATGCAGGCACTCACTGGTTACAGAATAGCAGCGAGTGGGTTAGATGGTAGCGATAATGGAGAAAGAAAAAGGCAACATGCTCAGGATTCTCAATACTTTTGATAAAGAAATCTACTCACTGCTAACTCCTTTAGTTAGTTATATTACATAATTTTTTTCCATCCTTCATCTTCTGGCCACCTCACCATTATTCAACCACTGGAGGTGAATATATCTTATCAGATATATTCATTTAAGCTGATACTTAATATTTTGTTCTAATTCTTATGATGAAATACAACACACAGACTTCCTGTTGTCACTAGAGTGACGGCAGGTCATTCCACTCCTATCTGAGCAGTCAACAGAGCCCTGTTTACCTACCCATACATGTTGGAGGGTCAGGCTGCCAGTAGAATCTGTTATCCATTCGCACACATGTGATGGTGTCTTGGCCTTGCAGCTGGTAACCAGGGTCACACTGGAATGTCATGCTGTCACCTGGCTCCTTACTGTCTCCATACCGAGAACCATTTACAGGGATTCCAGGATCATTGCAGGTTGTCGCTGTTGTCGCTGAGAAAAAAAAAAGGATAAAGAAACACTGATGCATTGTTGGTTCAGACAAAGACATGCACTGTCACCCATGTCTTGGCAGAAGCAGTGGACAAAGAAGTAAAGACATGTTTACAATGAAAGACACTCTAATGAAATCTTAATGAGGCCTAAAGGTCATAATACTGATGAAGCCTGGCAACTGTCTTTTTTTAACTAATATCATAGTAATTCCCTTCTGGTTCATTCAAACACTTTCATCTTGTCCTTTTGCTTCTTTATTATTTTTCTTTCTCCCTTTGGAAACAGCAATGTGTTTGAGATCACCAGATTCATGTGACTTGAAGCTCTTACCTAACAAAAATCTCCTTCACAACACACCAGTTTCAGCCATGAGCTTTGCACAAATATCAAATTTTAACACAGACTTTTGATTATGGTTATATCAACAAGCACTTAAAAACAGCATAATGCAAATCTTTTGAAGGATACACTGCTACTGGAAGGTTTGCAGATCCTCTAGGTTTTCCATGTTTCATTATGCTGTACAAACAGTCTGTTCAAAATAAAAATATCATCAATTCAGGTACTCAGACCATTTGTTATTTCACTTTCAAACAAGCTTTGGTATATTCTACTTATCAAAGTTGTCCTTGAGATATAGCTTCATCTTGACTTACCATAATTGACTGAATATACAAAGTAAGCTGTTACAACTGATGCTGTCCCTGCATCAGAGTAAATCTAACTGAGAGAATTGGGCTGTGTCAAAGCATAGAACTGGGAGGATACAAAGGTCTCTGCAGTATTTGATGAATTCAGGCCTCTATGATACTCACTAGGGCTGTAACGATACCCGTATCGAAATCGAAATCGCGACACTCAGAGCCTCAATCCTGTCTCGCGGTGGGAGAAGGCAGGATCGCGACACCCTCCAAGCCCAGTTCAGATGCTCTAAAACTCCCCAGATCACAGAAAACTATTTGACTTTTTCCCATCGGGCTACAGACTATTGTAGCATTCAGTTGCGAACCAGACAACACGTCTGTCTTAAAGGCACCAGGTAAAGTGTCACGTTTGTTTCCTGTAACTTGTCAGTTTTCCATCGGTACCTGGGATGAGCCACTCGCGCGCATCCAGCTCGGGAGTGTGTGATGAGGAGCGATGGCAGGTCTGCAGACACTGAGACCAAAGAAAGGACAGGAGGAGCGGACCCTGCTCATGTTCGGCAGGCCAGACGCACGTAGGATGTCAAGCTGGACCGAGCGCGTGGACAGCCGGTGGTGGACGCGTCGCGGGATGGTGGGGAAGCCACGCTGCTCCGCTGCTGGTTTAGGTGTTTTTATTTGCTGTGACTTGTGATGGTAAATCAGCGGTGATCCTGTCCTGACCAGCCCCAGCTTGGAGTGCTGAGTCCCGGCCGGTCCCTCACCGCAGGTCGCTCCGTCCTCCGAGCGCGAAGAGGAGGACCGGTGTCGGTATGTGAGGGGCTTCCCGTGAAAGCCGCCAAGACTACCAACAGGATACCGCGCGTGTGCGCGCCGCGTGTGTGAAGAAATAAACCAATAAAAAAAAAAAAAAAATCAATTAATTAATCTTCGATCCAGCCTTAACAAATAAGATCAATAACGGCGGATCCCTGCGGAGCAGTGAAAGCATCCAGACCTCCTTCCCTTTGATTTAACTTTGAACAGCTGATTTTCAGCATGTTGGAGTTTCCAGCGATGCAACTGAAAATAAGTTGTTCCAGCCAACGGGAAAGTGAGGTCTGAATGCTTTCCTCCTCTCTGAGACGCGCTGCTAAGTCATGATTATGTTGGGGTTAACATCAGCTCATGCTCGACCATCATAACGCCACCATCTCCCGACATCTTCCCGTTTAGATTCTCCTCTGCAGGGATCAGAGAGCAGCCTCTCACCCGACATGTGGACATGATGCTGTTCCTGAAGAAGAACTCTAGTTTTAAATCAACAGGTTTGATGTAGAAAGCTGTCAAGGATTTATTTGTTATTTAACTTCATTTTTGATTAACAGCACAGTTCAATTATTTTTATTTTTCAAAAGCATTATTTTATTAGAGAAAAGAGAAATGTTTTATCTTTGGTTATTAATTCAATCATTTTGATTATTATCTTCAGCTATGTTCCGTCCATTTGTTACATTAAGTTAAATGTTATAAATGCCATTTAAATAAAATACTTAAAATAAAAAAAAAATTAAAGTAAAAAAGAACAAAACACATTTTTTTAAATTAGAAAAAAAAATGTTTAAATCGTTATGTGTATCGAATCGTGGGTCAAAAATCGTGATACGAATCGAATCGTGAGTTGGTGTATCGTTACAGCCCTAATACTCACATGGTATAATTTTGGAATAAATAACAGAATTTCAATATTTGGCTGCCAAGTCACACTTATTTGATAGCACATGTAGCCAAAAAGCCAAAGCTCATTCTGAATGGGACCTTAGTGGAGGTCAGTAAACCTCGCAGGACAACGTTCAGACCAGCAGTACACAGAAAGCATAAAAAAAAACTTATAAATGAATGACTTCAATTCTTAATAATCAAATACATTCATCATTAGAAGATATGTTTGATGCTCTGAAATGGAAATGATCGCATCTTTATTTCATCACATCAAAATTACTGTAATGTGTTTTTCTGTATAAAAAAATCATGCGATCATATAAGGTGGCCCAGAACACTGCTTCAAGGCTTCAAACACAATATTAAAAGTTGTATTTTCTCCCTGTCGTTATCTCAGCTGCACTGGTGCCCCATTCACCACAGAGGGCCAAATTTTCATTTTAACTATTGAGCGCTCTAATAAAATGCTCAAGCATTAATTTATACAGTATACCAGAGAACGTGTGAAACCATGTGTCTTCAGCAGGTCCCTGAGGTCATGTGATCAGGGTCCGCTCGTTGTGTACACTCATGGCTCAGGACTAGAGGTGGCAGAGGTTTTATAACAGTGGCTTCCTCCCTTCTCCTTTCCTATGAGCCTGAGATCCATGAACTTGGTGATCTCTTTTGAAGAAGCAGCTGAAAAACCATCGTTTTAAACTTAGTTAAGCTGTTGTTACCCTGTTTTCCTCTTTCTTTGGGAAGCACTTTGTGATTCTTATTTTTGAAAGGTGCTATACATGAATAAAGATTTACTTATACTTTCTGAAATTTATCTCATTGGACAAAGTGTCATTATCAAGTTGAATAAATCCCAAAAAAGTACACTGGCATCACCTCAGCAGAAACTTGGTAGGATTCACACAAAAAAAGTACTTTATATCAACTTCAGATTTAAAAAAAAAAAAAAAAAAAAAAAAGAGATAAGAAATTTACTGTAAGTTTTCTAAATTGCATATAGAAAATTATTCATAAGAAGCATTTTTCCAAATGTGAGGAGGAAACCTGCAACTGAGAATCTCTTCTTTGGGAACCTGCAATGTCAGCCTGAACCCAGGCAAGTATTTCTGTAAAGACCTGAAGAATCCTTTCCACTGATGCACCCCTCAGTACTCCACTCTGTATTTCCACTTGCAGTGGTTCACAGACAAACCTATGAGGGACATGAGCTTAATCATGTCGAACACTTTGACTGGTCTCACCTGTGGGATGACGGGGTAAGCTTTTCATGGGCTCAATAATCTTCTACTCCTGCAGTAGACTTTGCTTTTTTAGTTTTTAATTTACATTTTATTAATTTATATAGCACTGCATTTCTTTGACTTTACCTCAGGGGAATTTACTGCATCTATGTTCAGTCTGCATCTTACATAGCAGTCTGTGAGGCAGGTTATTTTAAAGCATTTGCACAATAGCGTTGTTACTTTGGTGATGGGGAGAAATGTGAGTAGATTTGTGTCAGGTAAGTTATTAAAGGGTCTGAAAATCTGCCTTTACTAAATGTTTATAATGTCTGTGTATTATGTGTCTGTAAACAATATTACCATGACTACTCATAATTAACCTACCGCATCATGTCATCAATCTTTTATTTCAAATTATAAGCTGTCTAGACAGTGAGTGGCATGCAATGTTTTTGTTCATATTTTGAACGGAAATAGTACGAGAACATTGCTGGTTACAACTGGACAATTACTGAAGCAACCTTTTTACATTATATTAAAACAAATCATTCATGGCTATGTAAAGTATTATAATGTTATGTTGAAACAAACAAACTAAAAAGGTAAATATGCTTAAGCTAAACAAAAACAAAAGTGAGAGGACAATAGAAGAGAAACTTGGATAACCGCCACCCCTGTACTCAATACTGTAAGTCCTGAAACCTTCCTTCATATGAATGAATTCCGTGCCTTAATGAATCAGCAAAGAGATAAATACAGGGAGTTATTACCACAGTAATGAAATAGCAACGTTCTGATCAGCATATCAGAGTATGGATATCTATTTTTTAATATATAGAGTGACTGGAGAGATGCAGTAAACGAGAAACCGACAAAGAGAAAAGGATCCAAATATCTGTGGCATGCAGATGTGTATGAACTACAGAGCAAATGGAGCTGTCCCAACTCAAGCCGAAGCCGGGAATAAATGGCAAGATTAAGTTGAGCAAGGTGAGCATTTTTGTGTGTGAGTGTCCCTTATCAGCTTGATAAAGCACTGTCTAAAAGGAACAATAAATTAAACAGAAATTCCAACTGCGGTAAACATGTTGAAGGAGACAGAGGTGAAGATGTGGTAAACTGCAGAGAAGAAGCTCCCACTGGCCAAATTTCAAATCCCACAAAGCACCTCAAAGCTGATGTTTCATAGCTAGAAAAAAATACAACAGCTGTACACTGCTTTTGAGATGAGCCATAAAACCCGTCTCCCTGGTATTAGAGGAGTGTTTACCCCTTTGTAATTTAAGTGCTTGCACTTGCAGACGATTACCTTCTGTTTAGTGATATAGTTTTGACATTCTACTCTGAACATGGTAAAATATGGCAGATTTTACTTAATAATGTCAGACTGGTACAACATCCTTGATTTCAATGATATGGTTAAAAACCTCAAGAAAGAATTTAAGCCCAAACCAGTCAGGCTGCAGCCTATATGCATGATATGTTCTGGATCTTTTAACTCAGTGGAGACACTAAGATGAGACAAAGTCTCTGCAGGAAGATTTTAGTGACTCGCTGAGATTGAAGCTTTAGAGATTAAAGGTTCAATCCTGTTTCCCACAGTAAAACTGTAATAATGTATTAGTTTCTACTTTCTTCAGTTTCAGTTTCTTTTTATTTTACTGAGGATTTGGGTAAAAATAGACCATTACAGAATACAAACAAACACTGTAATGAAGAGCTTTTCTGACAGGGAACCCTGAAGGCAAATTTGCCATGTGCATCTGTTTCCCACACTTTACTAAAAGTAACTATTCAAGCATTTATTCAAATGTTTCCTTCAGTCTAAACTTTGTATCCAAAGAAACAAATTGTCACACATATTTCCCAGAGACAAACAGCAGCAACATCTTGCTGTTAGTGAACTTTATCACTTATGACATCAATCAAAGCGAACTCACAACTCTGTGAGTTTGCCACTTCATCTGAGATGAAGCAGCACTCTCCTGTTTAGTCCTTGCTTGTTTAATACAACTAAAAATATAGCCAAAAGTCTCTGGTGGGCTCCCACAGTAGTCTAAGCCTGTGTCCCAAGGTGATATATTAAATGTCTCATTTGATTCTTTGGTTTAAGGTTTTCAGAAATCCTGTTAAATTAAACATTAATGTCAGATTAATTATCCTATTGCAAATATAAATGGGGTTTGTATAATAACTAAAAGACTGTATTAGTTTTCTAATTAGCTAATTTAATTGCTTACTCAGTAATTGGCTTTTCTTTATAAATGGATACATGGTATAAAGCAGGGTAGGCCACCCAAATTATTGATTGAGTTGGACTGTAACATTTCAGACGATTTTCTCAGTGTTTTAGAACTTTACCTAAATGATTATGACAAAAAGATGAATGTACTTACTTGAAAACTGTATTGAAAATCCTTGCTTGCTGATGAAATAATCTGAATCAAACTGCAGTGTGAGTATGTTGAAAGTAGAGTGGATATCTTCAGGTAGGGCTGGGCCGGACCATTCTTTCAACAGGATCCCACCATCTGATGGCCCGGATGGACCATCCCAAACTCTCAGAATATCATGGCCGACCTCAGTGTCAAAAACTATAAAGTGAAGGCTGGAAAAACACAGAAATACACAAAGTTTTACCAACAGTCACTGGAAACAAAAATAAAGAAAAGTGCATCAAAGGATAGACGCGCCTCAACAGTGGCCATGCAAGTGCACATAACTGTCAGCAGTTGCCCAGTGTGCTAAAAAAACCCCACCCAAACGGTGGCGTTATGACTAATGTGGTGCACCCTCAAACACAGCTGTGGTTTTGACAGCAAACATTTATCATTTATTGGTGAATACATTACCAGACAGTCTTGAATGTTTTTACCTCTTTAAGATGCTGCTATCATAAGACATAGGCTGACGTCACTAACAGCCAGTGTGTAGAAACAACATTTTCGACACAATTTCTTACAGAAACCATTCGTCAAACATTGCTTGACCAGTTTCTGAAAGTATATCAAATAAGACTCCAACAGATAAGTACTGGTTGACACAAATGTGTATAGTACACCATTACCTGATAGTCTTCCCTGTATCAGCCTCTATGGTCCAGGTACAGTGGAGGTTGTTGTCATATGGAGCTGGGTATCCAGGAGACAGAATCCGCCCAGACACTGCTCCAGTTATGTGACCTCCACACTCCGCTACAAACACAGATGAGAAGGTGTTGTCATTGTTGAAGCAAACAAACAAACAAACAAAACAACAACAACAAAATCCAGAATTCTGTGATCGCCAAAGCTCTAATATCTGACTGGATCTGACTCAATATCAGCTCTCATTTTTCATTTAATTTTTTATTTTTCATTTCGAACTGAAATTTAAAAAAAAACACTCATATTTGGCGTAAGTAATAACAAAAAACCATAGTTCGAAAAAATAGTTTTAGAAGAAGTTTAGAAAAACTTATCAGGTCCAAAACCCTTTAGTTAGACATTCACTGTCATTTAACAAAAATTCTTGACACAATACACCATACTTAATAAGAACAAAACTCTCAAAAGGATACAGTCCACAAGAAAAGTATACTGATTATTAACAATATTAAATAATACTCAATAACTTTACTCACTTTTGTAAATCACAATATAACAAAGTTTTCACCATAAATAAGTAATTTAATATCCTCATTATCACTATATAATTCTTAATGATACTCAATAATAATAATAATCATAATAATCTCTTTGTAAATCACAATGAACAACATAATACCTAATAAAACTCTACTAATTATTGAGAGTACATTAAAACATATCATTTTCAGTCTCTTATGGTTTGCTGCAGTAAAAGGCTAAATGTAAACAATGTAGGAATTTAAAAAAAATGGAGATGGAATCAGAAACAACTTGTGGATAAATATAAATAGATAATTGAAAAAAAGAAACCTTTATTATAACTTCTCATTGTAAATGTGGCTTGTTGTAAGCCGTTAGACATACAGCAGGATAATGTTGGTGGTGATAACTATAATCTATACTGTAGACTTTGCTGAGGTTGCCTTTTTAAAGATTCTATTAATCCCATTTTCTTGCTCTCTTTTCAGCCCAATTAACATTTCAGTTCATTTTCACTTCTGTGTTGATAACCGTATTGAGGTGTGAAGGTTGAGTTAAGTGATAATCAGTGAAAAAGTGCTTGAATCATTAGATCCACCTTGATAGACGGTGCCAAGGTTGATAACAACTTTGATACCCGCCAACAACCTCCCAATAGTGTTTACATTTCAAGAAAGAAAATGTTGCTTATAGCACAAGAGAAAGAACTGAGAGATCTGTGCTTTTCTTATACTGTTTTCAGTGGAAAGGCACAGGGGAGACAGTGAGAAGCAGTGTTTAAGGCTGGGAGCAGATTTGAAATCATCATGGCGATACACAACAGCACCCATGGTTGCCCTGTGAACCAGAAGATCTCTACTGATTAGAAAGTGTTTTGCCACAGAAAAGGCTTTATATGTGTAAGTGTTTTTGTGTGAGTTAAGCAGGCATCGCAATAATCTGCGATATCAAGACAAGGACATCCGACTTCTGCTATTTCCCTGGGCAGAATACACACAAATACACATTTACATGTCGACACATAAACAAAGGGAGTAGCAGATAACCACACAATTACAAAGAAGGCCAGAAACACATTTAAGAACACTTATGCAGTTATGCAATCATATCAGTCCATTCTCCCACACACACACACACACACACGCCCCCACAGTGATAGTAAAAATCCAGAAAGTGGTCCCCACAATGTTGCAAATACCTGGTCCACACACACGCACACACACACACGAGCTGCTTTAGTCTTTAATGTCATTATTATAGAAGAAAAGGGCAACTATCCTTTTTGGGTTTAATGGCTTCTTTAAAAAAGAAAGCAGGTAGGAAAGGGCATAGACACAAAGAAAAAAGAAAAATATCTAGTCAGCCTAAATCAAGTAGGATAGAGAAAGAATGAAGGGATACCATGCGCAAACATATTGTATAGAGAGGAAAAAAAATGAACTGTGAGCAGAGAAAGGAAGAGCATAGGAAAAAGACTCCCACACAGGTAGACCACTACCACTACTACTAAGTGTGGGAGATACAGAGACAAAGATGGCATGGAAACAGCCTGAGGCAAGGCCATGTCATGATCTCCATACTAACACACACAGAGCCAGACAGTCAAAGAAGGAGACTGTCAAAGAGGAAGAAAGACAACCAGAAGGAAAAAGGCAGCAGTGGGGGTAGTTCACCCAGGGCTCTGCCAGCAACAGTTGCTTAATTTTATTACTTCAAATAAGCCAGTGACAGTGGAGCTACAAACTAACAACTGACTGCACATTATGCAGTTTTACCCTCAACCAGTCAAATACACATATGCATTTTAATTAACACTCGTACAGAAATATGCACCGCACACATCTCTCCGTGTCCATTCTTTTCTTTGCCATTCACAACAGCATCGGGCTCAGTCCCACTTCACAAAGCTCAGGTATACTGGCAGGTTACAAAGAGAAAAGGTTTGGCTCTTAGTATGTGCCATGTGCATGCCTCTATCCAATATGCAAAGCCACAAAATATTTATGGACAAAAAGACCTATTGACTAACAAATGCAAATGTGTTTTAGGATTTTCAGTGGTAGGTATAAACAATACAAGAATACAAATAAACAAATGTTCAGGTGTCATCAGTGTCTCAAGTGGTTGCCCAATTAGTATACAGTAGCTGCACATGTTGTAGTTAAAATACAGAACAGTTTTTAAAGGTCCAAATCCTCAGAGAAAAAACAAACACAAATACCAGTGTTGAAGCTCCTGAATTGTTTGACATACTTTTCACAAATTTAACTGCCAACTAAAACTAAATCTACCCTCTGAGAGTTTATCTACTCAAAATCTACAAAATATTCACACATATTTTGATGTCTTATTGATTGCATCGTATTACTTACATGGTGCCTCATTAGTACAATGTTCTTAGTCAGTTGTGCTTAAAGGTGCTATGACATCAAATTTCACTTTTCAGAAGTTTTGGAGGTATAATATGATGTGTTGTGCACTGATGAGGCCATGTGAATGTCCAGAGTGAGAATCAAAGTCCCTGTTCATAGTCAGTCAGCTTTGTTTCTTTGTTCAAAAACGGTTGAATCAGACAGCAGCTTATCATTTGACATAGTTTCATCATGCTACATAATTCAATTGCACCAATTTGAGCACATTATCAACCAAGTAGCAGCCCCCTTCTTTAATAAATGTGTACAATTTTAAACATACAGTATAATGTCCTCTTGACGCGTTTCTCTATCTATGTATCACAGTGTAAAAACGGAAAAAGTTTTATTGGAGTCATCCTGTCATATCTGATCAATGTAGACAAGTTGAATTTTTTTTAGTAATAATAATAATAATAATAATAATAATAATAAACATCCTCTCATGGAAAAACCTCCACAACTTTAACCAAAATTGAATAGGAGCATGGACTAAAAACAGAAGAGAACCCCCCCCCCCCCCCCCCCCCCCCCTCTATTTCAATTTTTTAAGTTAAACCTGAAAATAGGTATTTATGTTTTCAATAATCTGAAAAACTATACCAGTTATGCTGCTGCTAAACGGTGCAATAACTGTGTTTGAATGTATTTATCATGAATCTAATATAGAAGTCATGCATGCAGATAAATCAATATTGTTTTCAATAACATTTTTTTTCCAACATCACCTTCGGTCTTTTCTGATGAAGTATTCTATTTGCTGTTTTCTGTCACAGCCTTTAGTATAAAACTGTGCACAACAAAGAAAGGAAAAAAAAAACTCTGATTTTAAATAAATAAAATATCATGCATGGCAACAACCTGTAGTCAAATGGCAGATGGTCTGTTCACAGGTGGAGCAGACAGGCCAGCTTTTATACACAGAGATGCATCAGTGCTGCCACAAATATCTCTAACCGTGTTGAACTGCTGCACACAAGCTATTTTGAAAACATTTACCTGTGTTGACTGAAAAATTTGCTTGGTCAATCCATTTCTTTAAGCCATGATGCTAAAACCTTGAACATCATCTAATGGCTTACTGTTGATTCTCCAAGCTGAATATACACTGAACTGCACTAAAGGAAAAAAAAAAAAATCCCAGATGTGAAGATTTTGATGGTGTGGTAATGAATAACTGATGCACCAGGTAACATAAAGTATTAATCAGTTAGCATACTAACCAATACAAGAAGGAAGTGGCTTGTCCCAGACACGTCTGTCCCCGCCAAGACAGGTCAGTGTGCTGCTGCCATGGAGACTGTATCCGGGGTTGCAGGAGTACAGAACAAAAGTGTTGGCATAATGGCCATCATCCTGGATCTTATATCCATAGCTAGGAATACCCGGCTCCTCGCAGCGTACTAGGTCAAAACCTTAAAGAAAGACACACACACAGATATGCACACACATACAGATTAGGCCTTCCTGCCTGTGCATACAAAGAGATTCAACTCTGGACAAAAGAACATAAGGTCACTGTCTTTTCCTGAATCTCTACTTCCTATAGAAGTTCAGAACTGAAATATTCTGTGAATGCTAAAAAGAAAAAAAAAAAAGAAAAAAAAAATCCACAGTTGCTGTGAAACCTGCTGAACATTTTCACAGCCTCTAGTTGTTTCTGAGAAACTTTAAAAATGCATAGGCTTCTCCCTATAATAGTAATAATAAAAATGACAGCAGTAGCAATCAGAAGCACCAGGAGTTGTTTTCTACGGACCGAAAATGTATTTCCTTTGAAACTGAAAAAGCATCCAATAATAATTTCACATAGCACACAAATATGTTGTATTTTGAAGATAAAGAAAAGGAAAAATTCCTGCTTCAAAGACAGGTGGATAAACAAGGACAGAGCAATTTCACAAGTATATTTTCTTGTGCGTTGGCTGACCTCCTGCTGTATGAAAAGACCGCCCTCCCTCATATCAGAGCGCCTGAGCTGCTATATAATGCCTAATAAACAGTGAGCTTGTCACTATCAGAAAAGCTTTAGCTCTGTTCGCAGTATGTGAGCCAACTTATTGTGAACTTTCTGATTTAATGTGCATCAGGAAACCATGATGCAACCACAGTACAGTACACGGTGCTGATCAGAATTCCTGCTTACTGGAAGCACAGAACTGTAAACACCTGCAGAATTTCCAGCTAATTAACCAGTTTTATACAATAAAACATTGAAATTAGTACTCCATGTTTATTGAGCAGAAACAAAAACATATTTGTAGTAAAATTAAAAATGCAAAATAAATAAATAAATGTAAGCAGGGTTAGGGTTAGTCTTGACTTATATTTGGTTTCAGAACATGTGGCAACCTATCCTCTGGATCCTGCTTTTAAGTTTGCAGGAGTCATTTGTGCCACAGCAGCATTCATCTCTCTCTACAGTTTTTTGAAGGAATTGAGTTCAGGACTCATTACTGACTACCTGAAAACTGTTCCAAGTCATCCTTTTCCATTTTCCCATAAACCCAAGCTCTTTATTTTCAATAGTTTTTCTTAACAGTTGCTTACAGTAACTGGTGAACAGTTTTTGCTTTGGGGGAAAAATAACTTAAATTGCTCAGAATCATAGATTATCCCTAAGAGACTGTGTTCTTTATTGTTCCTCTCTTCGTGCCTCTCCTAGTTCAGCATACAGCTTATCATATTGTTGAAACCACCATTCAAGATTGTTTCAACATCACCCTAAGGCACTGGAAGCATCTCCTGTGGTGTCTTTTCCAAAATCTGCACCAACCTACACAGATTTCTTCTTAGAGCTAAATTCTGGATCAGTCTGAACTGTTATAAGATTACAAATTAATGGAGCAGATTTCACTAGCTTTGGAATCAACAGTGTGGCATTTGTAAATACTATTTTCAGTTGCTGTGGCAGCTATCATCACTGTTGCAAAAAAAAAAGCAAGAAAACAAAGATGTAAACATTAGTCCCATTACATACATTGTTTTTATCACATGGAAGCACTTTAAGGTTAAAAAAATAAGCAAACACTGTATTTGCATGCATTTTCAATTATGTAAAAGCATTGCGCTGACAGTTAAGGGATATCAAATAAACACCATTGTATTTTCACAAGTTTTACCCATCAGGATCTTCTAGTATTGAAAAGTTCAGGAGGAGACATTTTTTTCTTCTTTGTTTGTCACTAAACGATTCAATATGGTAATCCTCTTTCCAGTTGTTGTCTCTTTCCTGTTATTGTCTTAAACTGGTATTCTGTGAATTCCCACTGCTGTATTTAAAAACCTTCAAACAATTTGCATGATCAACATATTGTTTCTGTTTTCTCCTTCTTCTTCTTGTCGTAGTCTGTTCATCACAAAAGAAAGTGTCACCTTCTCCAGTTAAATGATTCACATAATGAGTGCCATCTGATGGTTTAACTGACATGTAGACTATGTATAATATCCACATCTACCTCCATTTGTTTGCCCTTCCTTCCAGCCACTCTTCCACTCCAGATGTGTCATTCTCACCTTCTTTAAATGACTTGCAAATAAATGTTCCTTTAATAGCCTCTTTGACTTACACAGCAGCTGGTCTTGCCTCCTTAACAGGCTATCTTTGAAGCTGTTAAGATGAGTGTATATGTGCATGTGTGTTTGTGTGGCAGGCAGAGAGTCAGTTTCAAGCTCCCATATGCTCATTCCTTTCTTGGATGCTTGCTAACCTACTGAATAGAAATGGCTTAGAAAACTAATTGTCCTGTCAAATATGAGGGGACAAAGAAAGACGACTGCAGCACACATTGCTTGTTTTGCTTTGTGATGTATAGTAGCACTCAAAGAGCACTTGTCCGAGGCACAGGACAGATGCAGGATATATATCCAAGAGGGCAATCTAACACACTTACTGGCACTTTAGGTTTCATTAAAAATGTTTCTTTACAACAACCATGAGCTACTCAGAGCTCAGCAAACTACTGTCTAAGTGCATGTGAAAAACTGTGTGGGAATGAAGGCAGAGAGGGAAGCCAGGCTTGGACAACCAAGAAATAAACCATGGCTGTAACAGTAAACAGAGGGGAAAAAACACGTTGAAAGCTGTTAAACTTGAAATAATTTCATGAAGAGGACTCACTTGTGTACGTGAGGCGGAAGCCCTGGTTGGTTCCGGAGGCATTGCTATTGAACTCCAGCCACAGGTGATTGGACGTGCTGTTGATGGCATGACCCAACATGCCATCAAGTGTAAAGTTGCCAAGGAGACGGGATGAACAATTCTCTCCATCATACACCTGTTGATCAAAACACAAAAATATGGTTGCAGACACAAATAACACATGAATCAGAACAATTTAGCTCAGCTTTAAATCAGAACGTACATTTCAATGTACTGCTTGTCGTATTTACACTGAGAGTGTTGCACTCTGCACCTATTTATGTTTGCTTTTATAGACTTATCACCATGTAGAACCTGCAGTAAGGAGGCAATATTTGAGCAGCACTTGAATGTAAAAAAAAAAAGGCAGTTATCACACAGCAGAAGATGTCTCCAGCTGTGATAAGTGGTGCAAATATTTTATTATAATTTAAACACTGAAGTTGAAAACAAAACATTCATTTAGCATAAGAAGCTATTTGCAAGAATTACTATGTGCTTCCTAAAAATCCAAAAACAACAGTATACATGTTCTTTACTGTTAATTAAGCAGTGCTAGAGTTTCCTGCTTAATTTGAGGTAGGAAAAGAGAAAAAAGATCAAACTGATGAGAGAACCGTTTTAATTAAGGACTAAACAAAGTCCTCAATTGATATTTCAATCGTATTTCAATTGATCTTTTTGTTGACTGGAGTATAATCATTAACCCGTAATTGTATAATCATTAAGAGACCATTAACAAAACAACTGAAAGCAATTCATTCAACAGGAAAACTGCAAGACAGGGACAAACAGGTTGGAGCAATGCTAACTGGAAAGCCAAGTAAAGCACTAATATATGCAGCCGGTAGTGTTTTGATAATGTCGAGTTACCAAATGTCTATTGAATGTTATTTCCAAAACTAAAGCAGCTTTGCTGTTTGGTGTAACATAGACTGATGAAAGATGGGAAATCGTGTTGGTAGCAAATGGCATATAGGCATTCGGGTGTGTTGTTTTAGCATTTGCCAGATAAATAGGACAGTAGGAGGTTTTTAGACAAAAAGGTTAAATGAATATTATCCTGATTAGGTTACAGTTTTCTTTGCACAACATTTCCAGTTACAGGTGGCACCTATTGGAGTCTGTATTGCTTGGTATTGCTATCTCAGAGCTGGGACAGAAATGTGAATTGTTCTTGCTTAAACTACTTTGTGCTTATATTTGGCAGCAAGTGACATTTTCAGAGATTGGTGGAGACAGGTCTGCAGGTGGCAGAAATGCCAAAGAAATGGGCTAAGCTGATGTAGTGTTCTATCTTTACAACTATTGCCAGTCAGAGAAGACAAGTCTACACGCAGCTACAGCTTATTGGAGTGTGCGGTTGTGATGGAAAGCATAAATATGGAGGACAGTATGAAATAGTATGACAGTATCAGTGGCATTACTCTGCTAAACTTCATTTCCCCCTCACATGTTCCTCCCCCATCGGTTTTGCATTTTTCTGTCTTGCTTTCCTCCTTCTCGCCTTCTCTCTTCCTCCTCTGTTTCTGTAAAACTCAGTATGGTTAATGAAAAGCCCTGCAGCTCATAAATCAACATGTCACCATCTGCTGCCCCTCCTCCCTCTGTCTGTCTGACTCCCTCTCACATGTTCTCTTGCCACCTCTATTTTCGTAACAATTCCTCCATATTCCTACTTTATGCCCACCATTCCATCCTCTTTTTCTCTCCAGGTATTGCGCAAATCTAAGAAAATGTGGTCAAGCGCTGTACTGAGTGGCCTATTTTGGAAATTTAGCGTAGAACCTCTTTTTTTCCCCCAACAGAGCCAGTGCAAAACTTTAGCCAATGGCAAGAGGAATAGTAATGAGGAGGTTTGGAGCCTCAAGCTGACTGCAACTGTCAAACAAATGGTTTGTGTTCGGGGTGTTTAGCTAAAGTAACAGGAATTAGCTACATGGATGTGAGCCTGGGAGCACCAGCTAATTGTTAGCCTTAAAAGGAGTTTGGTATTTCCCTTCTGTTCATTTTAGTTTCTAACCCATAGAGAAATTGTTTAACCTAAGATACAACATGGTGGCTATGTTACTAGAAATTGTCTATAAAAAGAATGTCTTTTATCATCTTTTTTCTAACATAATCTATCAGACTTAAGGTCATCAGATGTACTATTTGGCTCTAATGCCTATTACACACAAAAAGGAAACTGCTGGATTTACGAAGAGACTCTGACATCAAAAAGAAAAAACATCTGACATCAAAAACTCTAACATCAAAAAAGAAATATACAGTATTTATCAGACTTATTATTTTATCTACTGAACATGAATGTTTAGACGGTAGGAAGGGCATGATTAGTGGATCTTGTGTGTGAAGGTGAAGACACAAACATGAGAAGATATTTAATTACTGGAACACCATATCAGCTCAGCACCAGTGTAAAAACACCTGCAAGTATGTTCCCACTGCCTCTACAAAATAAAAACAAAATTGCACACCAAGTGTGTTTTAGTTGGGCTGACGAAGCCCATTAAGGCAGAACTCTAAAGCTGTGGCCATGATTTCAGGCTTTAAACCACATATTTTATAAACAGACCTTCAACACACAAGCACAGAAGATTTATACAATCTTACAACTGTAAATTAAGGCACAAATTATGCTCAAAAATGCAGCTGATCACCTGAGATATCGATTTTGTCCCCCTCTAACCTTACTTTATGGCATTGCGCAATGGCCAAACTAGTTGTTTTACACGATATCGCAAAATGTCACAATGAAGATGACTCATTTCTGAGGTAATAAAAAGATAAAAGCCACTCCATAAATTTATTACTGAAGAAATTATCGTGAACTTTCATCCAGATTAGGGATTCTAATACTGTATTGTAGGCATGTTTTTCAGTAAATCGATGATCTTTTATCATCAATTTTTTTTATTTTAGGAATTTAAGAGATCTGCATTGATAATTTTGGGTTTTATGTTTGGATTATCAGAGATTCATATGGATGGAAATTCACAAATATGTGCTAAAGCAAACCTAGGGCTGGAAGCAAAAAAAAAAACAAACAAAAACTGATAAACAAGTCTTGATGGTTGAATTCTTTTATAATTGAATAATGTTTTAAATGTGTGTGCATGCGCGTGTGCATATATATGCAAGTGTGCATGCCTGGCAAGCTTTAAACCTTAAATTGGGTTCCCTGCGTACCGTCATGCCTTTCTTTAAAAATCAGTGTGATGAAATGCACTGGCAGCATTTAAGCATATTTATGTCTGTTAACCATCTTCGTGTCACTTTCCTTTCCTTTAAGGGATTTCTCTTTCCTTTTCTTTTTTAATACCTATCCTTCTGGGAACATTTCTGGCATTTACAATGACATTAAGCCTCTCTAAAAGTCAAGGAAAACCCTGCTAATGCAATCTAACCACAGACAACCCAAGCCCATGCTCTGGGCCTAAGACTGATAATACACTCAAACCACATACTGACTTAACCATGGCCTCAGGCCCTGATACTGCTAAGAGACATTAAGAATGGAAGCAGTTTGAGACAATGTCAATAGGACTGCATCAAGACTGACAAACTCTTGTTATATGCATTCCTCCCTCATCTTTTAAGTGCAATACACCCAGTATGGTTTCAGCTGACACTGCATATGCGTATGTACAGTAGAACAGCAGATTTACAGGTACTGTTAATAACAAAAGGGTGGACATAATTTAGTCATTTCTTTGAATTACATTAAAAAATATACATTTTGCTGAGGACACTGCTGTGAGAAATTCTTCTCTCAAGGTTCAAGGTTGCTATTCGACATGTAAAATGTGAGAGAACAAAAACTGTTCCTTAGACCCAGCACTGAAAATATGTCATAATTGCAGTTTAAAAACACCGATACCTGAATACCAACATCAGGAACATCTAAAAACATGAACTTTTTGTTTCCTATTTGATCCCTTATCATTGAGAGTTGCAGCCATTCATTTTTCTTACTGCTACCACAGGTTGCAACAAATGAAAGTGTATAAAAGCCAAGGATAACCTTCAAATACAATATTTCATTATGGTGGGTTACTTAGAGGGCTGGTAAGGCAAAATTGATCCTTTTCTACCTCTGCTTCCCATGTATTCATTCAGCTGTGAATGGCCACTGTAGCAGTTTAACCATTAACACTATTAGAGAGCACAGTGAGAGCCCCCTGCAGCGAGGCTTTTTCTTCAGGTAGGGGAAACCTTGATAATACAATTTAGGTACATTCTAGGTGAGCCAAGAATTCAATGCTCCTTCTGTTGTTCATGTTTTACCTTCTGCCTTTTTTTTCACAGGTCGTGTTATTACAGGATGCACATTCCCTGACACCTTAATTAGACCAGGTGTTCATGGCTGGAACAAAAGCCTGCAGAACGGGTTGTGTGGTTCATTAAATGCACTGTTGAGGAAAGAGATTTACCAGGGGGGACTGCAGTATAGATGCCTGCCAAAATGTCAGATCAGTTCCAAATAGTTTGATCATCATGCAAGAAAATAAAGTTAATGATGAGTGAAAGCATCATCAAAAAGATGGGAGAGATATGAAATGGCTAATCTTTACATAGACACACACACCCCACATATTTATATACATATATATAGATAGATATATATATATATATATATTATGGGGTGGAACGATGCATTTGTATCGAACTGTTCAATGCAGGTGTGCACCAAACCGCGACCACCATGTATTGAATATTGCACAATACAGAATTTTTCATTTATAAACTTGTCTCCTGACGATGAGCCCTGTATTGAAAACTCGGTGGATCTGCGTTAAACTACTCATTTGAGTACATTCAGATCTGGTGTTTGAACTACGTTGGTTCTTCAAATTAAGTTTGATCTTGATGGTAAGCCATGGTAAACAAAAGCACAATGGTTAAGAAAGGCATGAAAAAACTTTTTGTATCGAAAAAATATCAAACCGAACCATGAATTTTTTGTATTGTTGCACCCCTAATATATATATATATATATATATATATATATATATATATATATATATATATATGTATATATGTATATATATATATATATATATATATATATATATATATATATATATATATATATATATATATATATACATTCATATATACAGTACATACAGTACACACAGTATAAACAGGAAAGCATATATGAATTAACAAAGAAATGTTTGTATGGTAATCCCTACTCATGATGAATAAAAGCAATATGATCAGACATAGACATTATATGCATCATATCAAACTAAAATATAAACATGATCATGACACAATGAAGACAAAGAATATAATTAAAATAACTAGGAACAATAATTAAACAACATAGAGACAATGAATAATGGAGTGAAGATAAAATCAGGTAAAATTAAAATATAAAAAGAATACACCTCATTTATAGGCATAATTTTACATAAACTTGGTTCATACAAAACTAATCTGCTGGAGCCATCAGTATTTGTCAAGAGTGTATTTCCTAATATATACCAAGTAGACAGTCTCTGATTATATAATTCCATGTATGCACTTTTTGTGTAATTCAATGAATAAATCACACATTTTTGTATTTTTCACCTGGAAAAATCTGTCATATTTTCACAAATATGTGATTGTGTGTGTGTTTTAAGAGAGTGAGATAGGATACCTTCAGATAGTCTCCATCTTGCAATGTGAAGCTCTCAGCTTTCAGCCTGATCCCTTTTCCCCTTTCAGTAGTGATGCGGTAAATGCACTCATGGTTGTTATCGTAGTTGGAGGGGAAATTCGGTGAAAGGAGAACGCCTTCTGGTCCCAGTGCAGTGGCTCCACACTCAGCTACAGAAATACAGTAAAAGGGTGCAGCATGATGCCCACATATCATTGCTAGAAGATGTTGACTATAACAGCAATAACCCAGTCAAGACAGCTGAAAAGCACTTCTATTAAATAAACTCTCCTCAAAATACAAAAAATGACAAAAAAAGGATAAAAAAAACACCCAAAAGCAAAGCAAATAAACATAAACGAAAAAGGATTTAAAAGAGCAAAATGGCAAGCAGCTTTCCATTAAATTTCTAGAAAATGTGTCAGAGAAATTATGCAGAATTATCTGGCAGGTGCAGTGCCCATCAATGTTACAGACGTCAAATAAGTGATGCTTTGTGAAAATAGACTTTTATCTTATCTATTTTATAAGAGAACTTAGCAGGCTTTTAGCTCCCTCTAAGGAAGACCACCATCGACTTGGAGGGCAATGAGACAGACAAGAAAGAGGGTATGAAGGAATATTGAAGGTCATCAATAACATATTTTTATTTATTATTACTATTATTACTATTATTATTATTACTATTGTATTATTATTATTATTATTATTTACCAATTGTTTAAAAGAACATTTTGTAAGACTGCTGTTGTTTTTCAGCAGATTAGCGTAGGCAGAATTCAAGGATACTGCCAGCATTTATTCTCCATAAATTCATTTTAAAATGAAATCAGTACCAGGGGAGTGGGAGTGAGAGAAGAAAGGGAGGAAAAGAGAGCTGGAGGAACAAGAAAAGAAAAAATAAGGATGGATAAACTAAGACAGACAAGACTCTTTTGAAAATGTACAGAAAGAAATTAGAAAGGGGAAAGGGGAAGTAACAAAAGATGCAGAATTAACACTTTTCATAAAGCGGCTAATGCCCTAATTATCCACCCAAGGACTTTCCTAACACAGAAAAAGAGGAGGAAAGACAGAAAGTTAGGATGAGACGAAGAGCTAAAGAGAGGAACATTTCGAAAGAAAAGGAGGGAGAGAGATGAATCCAGTGCTTGCTGCCAGCAGCTGTTGCTTGGTCCCCTCTTAGTCAGGCCTGATCTCTTGACAAATAATGCTATTATAGCATTTTCAGTCTGCTCTCTCTGAGGCTTGAAAATTACCAGCAGCCGCCAGTCAGACTCTCATAAATTATCAGCAGCATCCCAGGAAACACTGATAGGCATCAAATTCCAGCAAATTACAACCTACTAACAAAAAAACCTGGCAAATAAAAACGGTCAACCATTCACATAACAGTAAATTACCACGATGTTAGGAATAAAATACTGGTGGATTGCAACCAGAAAAATGCTGATACTTTACCTCTAGGCATCTTTATGCGGTAAAGAAGTTAATTTGTAACTTTTACTTTACCGTCCTTCAGACATAAAAGATATGACCATATTAATGTTGTAAATTCTAAAGGCAAAATAACTTCTAATATGCTTTTAACTATGTTAATCTATGTTATTCTGTGCAGAAAAAGTAATAGTGTAATAAATTAGTTTTCTCTCTAAAGGCAGAGAAAACAAATAGAGCATGAAGAGAAGTTGGAGTTTTTTTTTTTCTTTTGTGAACTATCCCTAATATTAAACATCTCACTGCTGAACAAGTCTGTCAGTCTGAATCAGAGATAGGGACTGTGGTTACTTGCTGCAACACACCTGAGTCAAACTATTAGGATCATTATGAGGTCTGTGCAGAACTTAAGCCATCATGTGGATCAGGTGTGTTGCAGCAGGAAACATCTAAAACCTGCAGGACGGCTAGTGGTCCTGCATGAAGGTGCAGCATATTGGTCTCCTCTCCACATTCAGAAAAAAAAAATTGCTATGAACTGCAGGATTAGTTTTGAAAAATCTTCTGGGGGTCCAGATGGATTTTTGTACACAATAAAAACTCTTGTTCGTTCATGCTACTTAATGCATTGAAATAAGGTCCAGGTTGGACAAAAAGAAAATTATCCTTTAAGAATACAGTCGCCCTCAAAATTATTCCCTCCAATTAAAGAAAAGGCTAAATTCACAATAGTAATTCAAACAACAAGAAACTAAAGAAACTAATAATAAATAAAAATTTACAAAATTATAATTTAGTGAAATGAATTATTGCTTTTTAATTTTGTGGTTGGAAATAATAAGAAAAAAATATAGACAAAACTGTCTGAGACACTGTTAAAACACCTTTTCCTTGAATAGTTGACTAAAATAGCTGTCAACAAGTGTAGATTTCTTTCTGAAAATTTGATAAAACACATGATTGCAATAACTGCCTCAAAGTGTTGCTCAATAAAATTTTAGCTTTGGAGCCCCATCATGCTCTCTTACTTGATTTATTTTTTGAGTTTGGTTTCAATATTTCTTTCAAACCACAATTCAAAATCAATGTCATGATTTTCATAGAATTTCAATTTATTATTACTCTTGTCAATTTGAACTTACTTCACTCACAGCTGATTTTTTTTTCCTTCTTTAATTGGGGGGTATGAATAATTTGGAGGACGACTGGTCTGAATGAATATCCATGCTCATTTACAGGTTTTCCTTATTCAGTACAGCAAAGAAACTGTCCAGAGGAAAAGGACAGAGTATTTGTCAGGTAAAGCAGAAGAACAGTGCTGTTACACAGCGCTGGGAGATAAAGGGTGAGTACATATTTATAATTTCTTGTATTTTAAGCAGACCAGACAGCAGGCGCTGCATGGGAGATTGCTCATTACAGCTGAAAGTGACTTGAGACTTGACTTGTCACTCAAAGACTTGAGACTTGACTCAGACTTGCATAAAAAGACTTGTGAACATATCTGGTCTGACCCCTTGAGTGTCTTACCTATACAACGTGGTAGAGTGTTGCTCCAGACTCGTCTGCCACCTCCAAGACAAGTGATCTTACTGTCTCCCTCAAGTCTATAGCCTTGGAAACAAGAGAAGGCCAGCGAGTCGCCAACACCGAATTGGAATCCCATCCTCCTGCTGAACGCTGGTGAACCAGGATCCTCACATGGCTCTAAATCATACTCTATAACCAAAAGAGAGTATATTTCTGAAGCATTAATGGGATAAAGAGGTTAAAAAGAGAGGTTCAACAGAAATCAATCAGCTCAATATTTATCAGAATGCAATGATTTGCAAAAGTATTGTTGTGCTACCATCAAATTCAAACTGAACATACTTGTTTACATGTGAAATGCTATGATGTCATAGTTTTTAATATGTGATCTGCT
This sequence comes from Atherinomorus stipes, assembly GCA_023101725.1. Classification (NCBI taxonomy): domain Eukaryota; kingdom Metazoa; phylum Chordata; class Actinopteri; order Atheriniformes; family Atherinidae; genus Atherinomorus; species Atherinomorus stipes. The sequence goes on from JALJCO010002339.1 coordinate 1,748,305, forward strand.
GTTAAGGCAGAGGCGGACAATCCAGGTGCCATAAAGTAAAAATCCTGCCATGGTTTTGGATCTGCCTCTACATTTAGAACAGGTGTTTTCACTAACGAGCTCATCTACCTGCAGAGAAGCTGTGCTAATTAAATTCAGCTATTTAAGTGAAAATTATTTTTGTACAGTCTTTTGGAATCAAAGTTGTAATTTGACGTTTTAACTTACACTTTAAACAGAGTTTGATGCAGAGATGCTCTAAACTTCCATCTCTTAAGGAGAAGAGGTCACCAAAGAAAATGCTCAATGGTGCTCTTTAACAGCATAAACAAGAGATGTGTTTACAAGATAAAACCAGTTGCCTCTGATAAGCATAGATCTCCCCTTTGCATTGCTCATTAAAGGGTATCAAATGTGTGCCAAAAGTCACTCTTGACTTCAGACATCTGGGACATTTAACACACATTTAAGTGGGGAATATTTGAGTTTAATGTTTTATGCAGTTTTACAATCAATAACATAAACTAAGGAAACATGCATGGGAGCTTCCTTGAGTATTTTTATGTTGAATGACAAATTCCATAACATAGGATTATTCATTCAAATCAAATTCCAGAGAGCGGGAATTCCAGAACTCTGAGTGTGTTGACCCTGAGATGAGAGAAACTCCCAGCCACCTATTCCAGACAGAGAGGTATCTGAAACTCTGAGATAATAACCATGGCTCTGTCACCATCACTGCGTTTACATGCAGCCAATAACTCTTTCATAACCGGAATATCAGCAATAACCCGGTTGCGCATGGCCATGTAAACACTGGCAAAAACCCGAATATGCTCATTTTCGGGTTTTTAAAAACCCGAATATTACCCCTGGGTTACTCCTTTTCTAACCGGAATATTTGGTCATGTAAACGCTATTGGAATATCTTCATTGAAAGGAATATTTAATTGTTTTCTGCGCATGCTCTTTCTGCAAGCATTTTTGGCGTTTTGATTAAATTACAGGGAGTATTTTGTACTAGCGATCAGACAGTGCTCTGCACAGCTTGCTAGTTTATACATCACCATGGCAACACGCATCCCGAGAGGAGCTGGTGTGCAAACAGTTACTTCGCGGGGCTCCATCACTCATCTGGAAAAGTTTGGTGAAGATGTGATGGAGGAAAGTTCACTGACTCCAGCCGGAGTCTGTTAACTTCATCATTACAACCGTTCCCACCAGTCCTGGCTGAGACCTTCATCTGTCCGGCGGACTCTGCTGGAAACGGGAAGCGTGGATGTGCTCCGAGCTGCATTTTCAGGACACGTTGCTCTCCTTCTATGATCCGTCAAGTAATGCTGGTGGTTCAGTACCAGCACTCCGGACTGCTGTCAAGCCCGCCGCCTCTCGCGGATCCGCGGTCAAGCCAATCGGCGTTATTTTCGGCTGTAACTCTGAAACTTGGCTGGCTTTACCGCAGTGGCTCCGGATGGTTTATTATCCACCATCATCATGACGTTTTCCGTGCGTTGCGGTTTGGGTCGGGATATTCCAATTGATTTCAGTAATCATGTATACAGGAGTAACTCTGTCTGTTCATGCATGTAAACGGGTTATTCCTGATCTGTCAGAAACCGGAATATTGACCTTAACCCGAATTTTGATGGCATGTAAACGCAGTGCATGACTCAGTGAACATAACCTGCTCGCTTGCAGGTTATCTTTAACAAACCCTGAGTTTCTAGTCCCCTCCCCCCATGGAGCAGCTGTCAGACATTGATTGCCTGTACTAATGTGTTACCAGAGATTTAGAAGCTAAATTACTACATAACAATAATAAAGATAGAAGACGTTTCCTAACTTCAACATTTATGATATGATTTCTTCATCAAGTTGTCATCAAATGGCACCGTTTTCCAGCTACTCATAATCTCCAACCGTACATACCCAACTTGTCACATGAGCATGAGATGATGTCACAGCAAGATTTGTACATTGTGCTGCGATATTTTCAAAATTTCTCCCAAAAATGGGATCTTTCTTTCTTACGTTGGTAACAGAATATTTTAGAAAAAGAACAATGTGTCGAGTCACTACGAAAGTCCTCACACGTCTAAGATCCTAATTCCATAAATGTGTGATGGTGGAGATCTACTGTGGCCACTGGATTCCAGACGGTGTTCATCAGCCAGTGTGAAATAAAAATAAAAGGTGTCCAATCATGGTCTGGAAGTACATTACCATCTAAAAGATGTCTTTAAACTTAACTTTCAGTTTTCTCCATATATGTTTTTGCCCAGCTGGACAGAATCTATACAGAATCAAGATTTTCTGAAGTTAAATATTTGGTGCCTTGTCCAGTGGATTCCCGCCTCCACATTGACTCAAGCAGCAGTTTTCTTCCATGATGCTTCTCTGTATAGCAGCATCAGCACTGATCCTTTTTTTCTTTCTTAAAAAAAAAAACTAACTACTTTTTGTATCGCCCCATGCTTGAATAAACACTTCTTGCTCCAATCAGGGAAAATAACCAGGTATCTATTCGTTGTTGCCATGGTAAATCCAGGTATCAAGGCTCCATTGATGATGGCCCCTTTTTTGGGGGGATTTCCTATTCTGGATAAAGATACTCAGAGTTGATTGAACCAACTGAAAGCAGCTGTTCTGGAACTCAGAGTTTCTCAGTTCAGAGTAAGTTAACCCAGAGTTTCTTTTTAAACCTGCAGTTTGTTGAACCTCCTACCTGGAATACCCCTCAGGTAAGAAAATGACATGCTAGGGGTCCATCCACAACCACCGCAGGAACCACCCAGATCTGAGTGGACAGAGTCCACATTACAACCTTAGTGCAGGGCTCTGACCCAAACAAGGACAGTCACCATGGCAACAAACATGCAGACAGAGCAGGCATAGCTTCTGACATGATGGACCCCCATGAGGAAACCACTAGCTTGGAAAATATAAATGTTCTACTAGCATGTAGAATATGCTCAAAAGAGTTCATACAGTATAAACCAAACACTTGCTTAAAATACAGTAGATCAATAACAAAAGCAGAATTAAAAAAGCTACAGATAGTTTGAAAACAAGTAAATAAATGAATAAACAAATAAATAAATACTAAATTTAATAACTGAGTACAATGTAAAAACGGATCTGTCTAAAAGTAAATAAATGTTAGAAAAACCGTCTAGAGCCTCTTTTTAAAAACATCATAAGTCTGTGGAGCCCTGAGACCCTCAGGCAGGCAGAATGAGGTCTCGCCGTAGGTTTTGCTTTGAACTTTAGGGACAACCAAAAGGCCAGTACCACTGTTTTGTTTTGCTTTTAACAGTTTTTATATTAGGTCTGAGAAAACAAGATGACTAGTTAGCTTAAAAAGGCATTTCATCTGGAATTTGAATTTACAGCTGAGCTAAAAGCCTCCCTGCACCAACCACTTAGAGTAACAAGTGAGTGCAAAAGAAAACAAAATATGTACAACAACTATATTTCTTGTTTATAATATATTTACAGTTTTTTTTGATTTCATTTATTTATTTATTTAAAAATAGGGACCAGGCATATTAATATACACTTCCGTGCAAATATGCAAGATTATAGCCAGTGGCTAATTTCCATCCTCAGTCCCTTGGCAGGTAGATGGAACTAAAAGATCAGGCAGATGTTCAACTGCTTTTGGTATAAATGAAAAAAAAAAAAAAAAAGGATTAAGTCTGTCCATTGTTTAAGTTTAAAACAACTGTAATATTGTTTAAGTTACTTTTTTATTCTTCTTGCTTATCCTTTCATTTTCGAAACAAACACTTTAAATCAAAATCAAATCGAATCAATTATATATATATATATATATATATATATATATATAGCTATATATAGTGGGTAAATTTGCACAGCATGCATGATAAAAAAGAAAACAAAAAACAAAAAAAACCCCCACTCATTTCTTCGTGTTTATACCTGAGAAAGTGATGTTGAATCCTTCATAACTCATGGAAAAGTCTGATATAAATCGTAACTGAGCGCTGAAGTTCCCGTAAAGTCCAGCCCTAACACTGGGGGGCAGCACTGAGCCGGTGAGCCGAGCCACTGGAAGCTGGAAATTTCCATCCTCAGTGATGGACAGATAGTCATGGTTCTCCTCCAGATGGAAGGTGTGGAAAACCAAATGGACTCCTGGGTAAATGAATGGATGGATGGATGGAGAGAAGAATACAAGAATGAATGGATAAAGAAGCAGCAAAAGGTAAAGTTAGATGGTTATATCCAAAAGACAGCACATGACCATACGCTCAGACAATGTACACACAGTGCATATCACTATTTATTCTGAACAGTAATCAGTTACATGTTACAACTTCTAAACATAAGAAGACAAAATTATAACAGTATTTCCCAAACTATAGTGTTGGTGTTTTCACCATGGCTGAATGTTCTTACCTTTCCCATGTGACACCTCTATAGTCCAGGTGCAGTTAAGAGAATTGGGGTAAAAATCAGGAAAGCCAGGAGAGAGAATCGTTCCAGTTTTGCCAAAAACATAGCCTCCGCAAAGAGCTGGAAAAAAATGATATACAAAGAATAATCGAACAACAGAAGAAAACAAAAGAAGAACAAAAGAAGAATTTCCTTTTTAACCAAAAAACAAAATGGAGTTTGCAGAACATTCGGACTCAGAGTCTCAGATATATGACTTTGTGTGTCTTTAAGACAAATAAAGACTTGTCTTCAGTACACCTACAAGGTCACTACATCAGAGGGATTTCTTCCCTCTTAATGTCTCTTTGTTAAGCCTGGAATGAAAATCCATTAAGCTTTTTAAAGTCCGCAGTCTCAAATCCCCTGAACTCTGTGATCTAACTTTGCAGTTGACATGGCCTTCATGCAAAAAGATTAAAACAACAGATGCATTTTTTTCCCCAATATCAGCAGATTGAATAACATTAGGAACAAATATTAGACAAAAAAACAATCAGGTACTGATAGCTGTGCACTGTCTTCAAAATGAAACAATTCCTGAGTGATTTCCTTTATTTCTTATGTAAATATGTGTCTTATATAACAATGACGCAAATGATGAAAACACATATGGCATTTTCATTTTCTAAACAACATGAAAATATGTGTCTATTCAACTTTATTATCACATAATGAGGAAACATGCTTTGATGCTGGCTTATTTGTGTAAACAAACCACTTTATAAATGGTATGCACTTCACCATTCTGGCTGATTTTATGAGATGTCCTTGTGTTAGAAATAAAGATAGAACTTTTGCAGGTATACTGCAGAAGCTGGTAAATGCAGAGTTTAAACAGCACTACAGAGATAATGTGATGGTAGAGAAGTGCTGAATACAGACCTCAGAAGCAACAGAGCAGCAAGAATAATTTTGTTGAAATAGACTGATATATTGGTGTGACTGTAACCTGACACGAAGAGTCTAAAACTGATGTGGAAATGGAAAGAAATCATTTAGTACAGAGCAAAATGGAAAATACTATAGCTGTGTAATAGAGGGCAAAAGAGGGCTTTCAGAGCATTAGAGACTGCTGAACTCAGATAATATGTTGACTCTTTGTTTCTGTCTAACAGCGACTCTATTCTTCTCAGTTTAGTTTAATTCAATTAAACTGATTCAAAACTATCAGGGAGAATAGCATGTTTGGTCAATAATTTCCATTTGATAGTTGTATGAACGGAAAGCTTTTGCAACTAAGTACAGGTGATAAGGATCATACTTTTGATAAATGTGTGGTTTGTGTCCAAAAAAGTGTGAAAAAATCCCCTGTATATTTTTTTCCTGTTGATATTCACTCTCGTTTGAGAGTTATGTGCTGTCACTCACAGATCTATGACTGGCAACTGATTGGTACCTAGTTGATAAACATCAGAATGAGATTCTGAAACCATGGGATCCTGGTTGCTATACACCACTGTTTCCCAAATGGGGGTTTGCGTATCCCTGGTGATACTTCAAGGCATTGCAGGGGGTACATGATTTTTTTAAAAGATTCCAGTAAATGTAAGTGTACATCTATAAACTAAATCTAAAGTTAGTTTCACACTGTTTCATTAGAAACCTGTCGTCCACATACCAACATGGTCTGACCCAACCTGTTACAAGCCAAATTACATCAAACATCAATCTGTCACCAACACAAAAGATGGAGACGTGGTTGAAGTGTAGTAGAAATCTGACTGAAAAGAAAAAGCTAAGGCCCAATAAAGGCAGAATTACCATTATTTTCTACAGTTTCGTATTAATAAACCACACACAAATGACAAAGTGCAGTATTTTTATTTTTTTTATGTATTTTTCCCAACCAAAAATACTTTGCGTTAGACAGGGAGTACTAGGCTGAAAATATATTTCAGAAGGGGTACATTTTAATTTAAAAAAAGGTTGAGAACCACTGCTATACACAACCACACTGTCCAACCTCCAATGACTTCTTTTTGATAAATCACATGCTACATGGATATACATTTTTCACTCGTGGATCCATGGATCTTCCGAGTGCTACTGGTTCCTTCCTTCCTTCCTTCCTTCCTTCCTTCCTTCCTTCCTTCCTTCCTTCCTTCCTATCTATCTATCTATCTATCTATCTATCTATCTATCTATCTATCTATCTATCTATCTATCTATCTATCTATCTATCTATCTATCTATCTATCTAAGCACATCAGGGTAAAATAACTGAATAACCGTCTTGAGTGTAGTGTGGTAACCAGCACCAGAATCTCTGTTCTCTCAGGTCTCAGTAAAAACTAGGACACTGTCTGACAAAATGACCCTGTTGAAAGGTACATGTACTCTGTCTGTGCATGCACGCTGTATTCATTGTGTGTAATACAACTCATAGTACTTCAGCTGTGTGAATGGACTGTGTGGGAGAAGACAGGTTGTTAATGAATGAGAGCAAGACAGTGGGAGCTGTACTCAAGTGCATGAAAAGAGAAAGGACAAACTATTCATGGCTAACAACTTGAGAGGCAGAGGCAGACAGAATTTTGAAAGAACAGATATTGATAGTTTTACTTTTCAGAAGAAATACAAATGCATGTAAGGTGATATACAGGACTTCAATCCATTCTCTTCTTTCATGCCTTCACATTTTTTTCTTTTTTATCTTCCTGTAAGAGAAATCTTTGGCTTTTCTATTTTTTATGGAAGGGGAAACTATTGTATGACTTTGGTCACTTCGAACAATTTGTTTCCTTGGCACTTAGTACAAACTTTTAAAATGTCACAGTGCTCTTTCAGTATTCTCCCTGACACATTAAAGAGCACCCACTGTTTTGAATTACCTATTTGGCAATTCAGCTGACCGGCAAGGATAAGACTAGCAGCTTGGATCTAACAGATTTTGCAGCATTACTAAAAGGGGAAGGATTCCAAATGCTCATGGGGTCAATTCCATTTTTCCCGCACTGTATTATCACACTGATTTATTTTGATTGCTAAGTGGCTTGTATGAAGAGCTAACTGTGCTTCCGAGACTTGTAGGAAAAGAAGTCTTGGCAATAATGTGCATGTGGGAGCTGCTGCAGGAGTTCTTACAGATGACTTCCTTTTAGCCTCTAAAGTAATGTGACGTGTGTGCCTTTTCCGAGAGCAGACGGTAAGTTTGCCCACTTTTTATTAGGTTTTTGAAAGGGTTTCTTCCAACTGTTACAAACCACGCTAATCATATGAACCTTCCCCATCTTTCTTAACATCAGAAAAACAGGACATTAATAAAAAATTTAAAAAAAAAAACCTGGTGTCATACATACATGGCATGTAATTCTACCATTATAATAACACCTAAAAGCAAACCATCACATGATACATTTTGGTCAAGGCTCACACTCTTTCTGTGTCTGGTCATGTGACAGTGTGACAGCTGTCTGGCATGCTTGGCTGGGAATTGAGCATGTTACAGTGGTTGTTTAAAACCATTTAGGAGATTCTTGGGAGGCAAAATTCCTCAATAGGAACTCACTCCCAAGTTTGGGCATCCTGACTCTGGTTTGTAAATTGGATTCTTTCCAATCAGCAGATCAAATCAGGCGCTGTGTACTCATCTCCCTTTATAGTGTGAGCTGCAGGGACGTGGTGAGTAGGGAGGTTTACATTGACCACCGAACATCTGTTTCTGGAGTGTCTGGGCCTGAATAATTTCACTGAGGCTGATGGTCCAAGATGACTCATAAAGAAGAGTATATTCTGGAAGCCAGGACTGATTATATGATCAACATTACAACTGCTAGGTGCAAATAATGACAAAAAAAAAAAAAATTAAAAAAGGGGGGAAAAACTTGGATCAACCTCCATTTCCTGGAATGGAGGTTACTGATGTCATAATGACATCCTCATTAACCCATTTTCTTATTTCTGCTATCTTAAACAACGTCTTCTTTTCCTCCAACTACACCTTTGTTTTCATATACTGTAAAGGCCTTTCATGTTTGGGATTGTCCTGTACTAGTTAATGAGAAACAGAGGTCAACTTTAACCCCCCCCCCCCCCCCCAACATTGAACCATGATGGCAGGTAATTCCATTTATCAGCAACATTATGAGCATCAGCATCCATTTATCAGCAACATTATATTCCATGTGTATTATCTTATGGACATGTTAACAAATGTAATTTTGTTTAAATGTAATCTCATACTGACCATTTGCACATGACATTGCGCTCTTCAATAAAATACAGATTTTGCGATGACGGACGTCAAAACAACACCAGTGTCCTTAAACCTCATCAAAAAAACAGACAGTTTGCATCCCTAAATTCACTTTTAGTTTTTATCATTTTACTGAAAAACTAAAAAACTGGTCATTGCATGCTGCACTGTTGGCTGCACGAACAGTCAAGAATGTAAACCAAGCTTGGCATTTTATTGTATATCCTATGCTGAGGACGGAAGACGGCGATGTTAGCGCAGCACCTTGGTCTGGTGACTCGGCCAGCGACAACAAATTGTTAAGCATCCAGACTTTTGTAGGCTTTCAAGTATTCTCCAGTGTAAGAAGATACACTTTTCATGATATAATGGTATAAATTGTTGGGCCTGAATTCAGGCAAAGTTGGCGATTTGATCGGATCAACAAACACAGCAGGAGGGTCGGTTTCTAAGCTAGCTAATTCTAACTTCTGTAAATACCGCTGCCTATGAGCCCCAACTAGATGTGTGACTTCAACTGACAAATTAGCTTGACTTGAACTTGTAGAAGCCGTGGCCATATTCGCAAAACAAGCTAAAAAAAACAGTAAAAACAATCCCAGTCGCTAATTTTTCCTCCTGTGCAATGCTCCTGTTGTTCACTTCTGATGCCCGTCATGGCGGTCCCACGTGACTAGATGATGTAGTTGCAAGTGGTCAATATGATTAAACAATATATGATTTAATATTTCCCCCCTAACTTACAAAGAACAAGCAGAGGGCTAGCAATAGAAGAGTCGTGTGGTGGAAAACACTTCCTGGGGACAAGATGACTTGTATGAAGCTGATTCAGAGTTTTACATAAGCATGGTGTTTCTGCAGTATTTGTCACAGTATCACTGGAAATAAATAGGCCTATCATCATCATAAGCAACTGAGATGAACAGTCAGAGGGCAAATTATTCTAAATCACTTTTGTGAAGATGACAATAATTAACATGGTTTGGGATTTTAAGCTTGGTTATCTCCAAATTTGACTAAATTGCTACTTCAAGTAAAACATAGATTTCTCGTGCTGAGCAACTGGGCCTTCATTTTTATGTACTCCATGTGTCCATATGAGCTTCCCGAGACTACTCCAAAGACATACATTATGTTAACTGCTGACTCAAAAAATCCAGAAATATAAAGGTCAGTGGTCATCTGTCTCTCAATGGTCACCCTGTTATTGAACAGAGACCTTTGCAGGATGTCCTGACCAGCTAACCTCCAAGCTCCTGTGTTAATGCAAGTGTAAGCAGTTACTGAAGAGAAAACTGAAGGATGCATCTAAGGAAAGGAGCTACAGTAAATAACTACAGCTACAGCTAAACAAACTGAAACATTAATCAATGTTCCACCATTTCTCCATGGATGGTATCATTTAATTGCATTCAGTAGAGCTATATTAAATGAAGTCATTTCTAATACATACAGTACTAATGTATTAGTACTGATGATTAATTAGATAATAATCTCATAGGCTCCAAATGACTAGAACATGAGGCTGTGGCTATCCTTAGATGCAGTGTTTAGTGAGAAGATTAAAAACATCAGTTCTTAAGCTTTCATTATAATTCAGCAGAGAGCTTGTCCAAGATTAAATTCAAATCAAGATTGCTCAATTTGTATAGGATTTAGCATAGATTTGAGTGTATTGGCAAACCCCCTGTGAGCTGTTTTTTTCTTCTGGTCTAAATAAGTCTGCAGTTTTTTTATTTTAAAGAGAAAAAAAAGATCTATTTTAGAGGAAAAAGACCACTACTGACCTGTTTTGCCAGGGTGTACATTAAAATTTCCATTTTCCAATAACATTTCCTAGATTACCACAACTTTCAGTTTCCTGTCTTTAGAGGATATAAAAATTCATGCGGCATGTTTTTATGCAAGTGGATGCAGTGGGCTGAGAAGAAAGAAAGAATCTAACCGTCACAACTGGGAAGAGCGTGACTCCACTGATGATTCTGCTCACAAACAATTGGCTCTTGATCACTAAGTGTGTATCCAGGGTCACATGTAAAAGAAACACGAGAGCCAATGGAAAACCTGCTGCCATGACGACGACCGTTGACTGGAATACCAGGATCAAGGCACGAATCAGACTCCATTTTCACACCTGCAAATCACGTTGCACAAACACAAGCGAGTCAAGCGGGTGAGTGTACATTTCTCTGTAGCAAATTTTTCCATCAGTCAGTCGATCAGTCTTACTTTCATATCGGATGCTGAAGCCTGCGGCTGAGCGGCTGTTGTCTGTGGTGAACAACAGGAACAGGAAGTTGGATGTGGAAATCAGGAAATGAGGTGCTTGGGTGCCGTGGTATTCGCCGATCAGGGGAGAGGAGGATGAGGGGCCATCCCTGATCTCCAGTGTGTCATAGTTGACCTCTGTCTGGAATCTAGGGAAAGACAAGAGAAAACCGCAACCATAATAACCTGACATACACAAACACTGTGCTCATATAGGCAGGAGTGTTAATAACCTCAAACAAAAAATTAGATCAATACACTAAACATTATTACAATTTGGACCAATAATGCACCAAACTGAGGGAAATTATTTGACATTATCTTTCACTGATCTCTTCTCTGGTTGTGCTCCAGTCTCAATAACTAGCTCAATGAATGACTGAATCACCAACAGTTGTGCCTGCAGGTCCTGGAGAACTAAAGCTGGCACTGCCGCTGGTTTTTAAACAAATAAACAAACAAACAAATAAATAAATAAAATTCAAACATTAAACCACCTGCATTAAAATCTGACTCTTCAATTACCTTTTACCTGACTTAAAAATTAAATAAATATGCTATGTACTACCTAACGATACAAAATAAATAAATAAATAAATCCAGCTCAGAGCACTCAGATTAAACTTTTTAATCAAACTCAAACAAATCTGCAAAACAATTTCGCAGCAAAAGCACAACTAAATAACTTACTTGTCAAAGTGTATCTTCACAGCATGGTCTGTTTGTGCTTCAATCACCCACTGGCAGCTCAGAGAGTCTTTATAAAAGGAGGGCCAACCAGGAGACAGCACAACCCCAGTAGGAGCTGTGAGATGGCCTCCGCAGGGAGCTGAAGGGAGATGCAAAACACACACACAAATAAACAACTGCAGCCGAGACTGAAATTAATCATTTTTGTCTTGTAACTGCGTTACAGCAAAAGCACAAGTCTCATATTTCATTAAGTTTGCAGATGCTACAAATGCTCAATTTATTTTTTACACTAATCCTTTCTGAATTTATTCAGTTCATACGAAAACATTTACCGTCAGAAATTACGCCGTGCCAATTTTGTACTAAAGTAAACAAATCTGAGCTGGTCCTCTTTGAGGAAGAAATAATTAAATAAGCATTTATCACATGTTAATTTACTGGGGAAATCAAGTGAATTCTGTCATTCTGTGTAAAGCAAAGAAAAAAAAATGGTAATTTTTCGATAACTGATAACAACTGCAGGTTGAAAAACAGAAATGTAATGAGATGATAGATGAGAACACTGCAGTTGTGACTTTTCTTTTTTTAATGCAAGACTTAACTCTTCCAGCTTTAGTTTGTATCCCATTCTTCTTTGATTATTGCATTATAGATGTATGCAGATTAACCATCACTGGAGAAAAATCAGACCTGGAGGTTCATGATCTGTATATCATCCCTTGCTCTTTCTACAATATATAATTTGCTAAGGCTTATCTTTTACAGCTTTTACCACTTCCTCTCTCCTCAAGTGCCTTTGTCATTTCTGATTGCTCTCTCAAACCTGGCTTTTTAGCAAACCTGTGACTATTCTACATGCCCTGCATTCCTAAAAAGCAGTACTTGTGAACAGCATCCACAACAAAACCATCTCAGAAATAAAACTTAATTATCTGTCCCTGTTCATGTGAGGGATTCTTCCCCATCCTCTGTGCTTAATAAGGTGACCACCTTAGTCAATTTGATTGTCTCCTCCATCCAATTTATTAACATGGGCAACATTTGATAATGCCATTTAGGCAATACAATCAAGATGTAAGATGGGGGAGAATTTTTAAAATAGCTCACAAGCCAGTGGATTTTATCTGCCTTCAAAAGCCGTTGAAATAACAGCACATTCACTATCCCTTTATTATAACTTTCACATATTTGCTCATCGGCACACCACAGATACATATCTGTGTTTTAGAGTCTGAATTTAATGAATGTGTCCCCCTGAATGAGTTTCAGTGCAACTAGTGCCAATCTCATTTAAGATTATTGTTGAGGGAGAAGGATGTGTGCAAACAGGCTGAATACGAGTGGGAAGACTGAAGGCTACAAGCAATTAGAAAACACATTTACACAATTGCCAAGGTGTAAGAATACTGCACAGTGAGAGCCAAATAGCTAAATGCTTTGTCATCTTGCAATCTGAAAAGTGAAATATTTTAAATTGTTACCCGCTGTTTATACTAGCATTTAAGATCAGGTATGTGTGTGTTTGTCAGTGTTCACCTTCACAGCGGGGTACAGCTGCAGACCAAACAACATTTCCATCCTGAATGATGCAAGTGACCTGGTCCGACCCCTGGGAACACAACAATGAATTATCATAAAAAAACAAGGTTTTTAATTTAGCTTGCAATGCCTGCCTCCTCACCTACCAGCACAGAAACCGTTATAGTATTTATGAGTTAAACAGCAGCTGAACCACGTTTGTGGTAACAATTCTATACTTTACCTGCGTTCTTATGAATCCTTGATCACAACGAAAAGCCACTGAGCTGCCAAGCTGAAACTGGTCACCATATCTTTGACCATTGATGGGGACGCCAGGGTCATGGCATTCATTTTGCCCAAATGCTACAGAGAGGAAAACAAAAACAAACAAAAAACAAACAAAAAACAGATGAGGTTAAAATAGGAGTAAGCATTCAATAGCAAACATAGATCTACAGTAATATATTGCACTTTAAGTAACAGAGTAGAGTGCTTCAACATACAGCACATATAAACTGAACAAACTCTCCCATTTTTAATTTATTGTCATACCTAAAATGTAAATCTACAAGGAGAAAAAGAACAGAAATAATTGCTCTATCATTGTCAGAGAATATGACATCTCCCCTGATATGGAAATATGGGAATGAAATCATCTATATATGAATTCAACTCTGTCATGTCTGGCTTATATTATCCCCATTCCAGAGATTAACCTGATCCCACCCAGAGCACAAACCCAGTGATTGGACATGTCTCAGGTTGATTAGCTACTGATGGAAAGGGAATGAGCATAGACAGAAAGAGAGAAGGACAGTGGGGGGGGGGAAATGAGAGGCAGGAAATGGTGAGGATGAAAATGCAATAACAGACGTATTTTACATACTGCTGATGAATGCATAAACAACACATACATGACTGAGGGTATGAATGAGCCACAAGAAAAAGAATTAAAAACTGATCTCAGTCTACTTCAAGCATGTGAAACCATGCAATGAGATTTTTTAACAAACCACATTAGAGACTAGCTTGTACCTAAACTAAAAAGTAAAACAAAATACAAATAATATTGTAGTAGATTAGAGAGGGATGATAATACTGGATAACATGGTCCAGACAGATGTAAACAGACAGAAACAAACTGCTTCATACAAACAACTTCAGTTTTATGTTGAACATAGCACCCTTGCATGTTTTGATCAAGCTTTGCAACAATTATTCCATGTTTATATTCCAGTAGTACAGAAGCAGAATCAGAACTCTGTATGACTAAACTTCTTTACCTTGATACTCATCAAAAAATTTAAAAAAGAACATGTTTTACAGTAAATATCATACTTTTAATCAACTAGTAGGGCAAGGTAATTGTATAGCACATTTCATGTTCAAAGTGCTGCTTTTTGCTTTACATAAAACATTAAAAAGATTACAGCAGGGTGCAGAAGAAAAGCATAAAAAGTAATAGAATAAAAGCATAAGGGAAAGATCCTTCAATAACCACTTAAGAGAGATTACGCCTTTCCTCCTCTTCATAAGTAGCAAAATCACTGGAGATGGCTTATTCATACCCAAGAACATCTACCTCAACAACATTTTAGTGATGACATGCACATACCTGCTACCAAAACCAATTGTAAGGCATATTTTTAAAGATTATTATCACTCAGATCAGTTTCTAGCTTAAAAGCAACTGATTTTAACTTTTTTTGTCTCAACTTTAAAAAAAAAAAAAAAATTATCTCCTCGCTCCCAAGGCGAGGGCCAACTTCTTCTTTTTTTTCTTTTCTTTTTTTGTTGTGGTTTTTTTTTTTTGGGGGGGGGGGGGGGGGGGTATTAATACCAGCGGTAACTCCTGTGACACGGCTTTGTAATAAGTATGATATTACATGTATTGTATGATTAATAAAATGTAAAGTGTATATTATGTAATAGTAGCTATAATACTTAAATACTTTTATCTTCCATCCAGGCTAGACTGTACTGACAACCTTAAAATCAGCTCTGCTTCATGACACTAACAGCATCAGTGTTTATATGGCACATGATATAATCATATTAATCATCATGTGACAGCTGAATGCTGTGAAGGCACGTTACATTTCTGAACTTCATCACAGACTAATCAAGAATAATCATCAACAAATGACTGAAATGTGGTGATTAAAAAACACTGATGACAAAAGAAAGGTAATTTTTTTTTTTTAAAGTCCTAATGAAACCGTTTCATGCAGTGGAGGTGCATTAAATATCCTTAAAATTCCCATCTCAGTTAACATGCTGGATTAAACACCTACAGCTGATCCATTTTAAGGTACTACCGCGATGTGTATTCTCTGAAGGAGGAAAAACTCCGGCTGCTCCTCGAGGAGCGACTGGTTCCTCCTCCATCTCACTAATTAAACTAAAATAGACCTAAAGATCTCCATAAACTGCTGTTGGTTCTTATAATGGAGAAGACAGTTTAAACCGTCCGGCGGCCACGAACAGGACAGAGAAACGAAACCTAAGACGCATCTCACAGTTGTGCTGCGTTCAAGACAGCTGGGAAATAACGCGATCATCATCAGCCTAACAAGGATAAAACTATTAAAAGTACATGTGGGCTTCGTTACAAAGCCCATATTGAAATCAATTAAATCTACAATATTTTGGGGGAGTTAAGAATGTTTCAGGGGCTCCAGTTCCTCTAAAACAGGCCTAACAACTTTGTCCCTGGTAGAGTTTAAAAACACTGATATTAGTGTCTGATTTTGAAGTGGTTAATGTGTTTCTGACGCGAGCTCTGTCCGCGGTGCTGGAGCCTCATTTGAGAACGCGGGGGGGTAGCAGAGAAACTCTGAGAGGAACACGCACAGTCTCCCCCACCAGGTCTGGTGGGAGAGGGGGGTACCCTGCCTATGTACACTGAAATAGAACCAAACATGTTTTATTTCACCTTTTTAAAGTTTTTCACATTGTCTCACTGGGTCTGCGCGGGCCGGAAATTTTGCTCTCGCAGGCCGGATGTGACCCGCGGGCCGTTAATTGGGGACCCCTGTTTTAGATGGTTGCTATGTCAGACACATTAGTTCTGACAGGACAGGATGTATATGGCTCTAGTGTTGTCTCGATGTTGACCATAGCTATGTGGTTACATGCCTTGTGCATGGAATTGAAAATGAAAATCATGGGACCATAAGCAACAAGAAATTTTGTGAAAGTAAAGAAGTGTAGAACTGTAAGTGCAATAGACATCTTAAACCCACACTTTAATGTACTAACTAGATCATACAGTACACTGTATGTGCTTTCTTCAGAGATCATCTAAAAAACATAGTGCCTCAATTACCGTAAAGGTGTTATAGAAGATGTTTTCAGCATTTCAGAAAACAGTTTTTGAATCATGCGCAAGACCAAGACCAACCTGCTAGATTCACAGCTCCCTCCCCCGGCCACAGAATAACGTGCATGAGTCACTCTGTGTTTAGCAGACAGCAGGTGCAGATTCTCCAATCATGTCACAAGCGCAGGTAAAACAGATGTTGTTGTCTGAACGTCACTAACTGCTACTGTAGCAGAATGATGTTAGCTATCTGCTCTATACCTCAGACAAGAGTGTGCCACTTCCGGTGTGCAGTATTACTCTCGCCAATCAATCACTCATTGATCAGTCTCACCTATTACCCGTTCAATTGACCTTCAATCACTCTTACTACAGTAGTAAGAGTGATTGACGAGCCAATAGACAAATGAAAAACGTAAGGAATGCAGTGATGATTGGCAGATGTTCTTTCAGCCCCATTACTTTCACAGCTGATGTATAATAATATTTATGTATTTAAAGTTTTTAATTAATCACAGCGTATGGGGTGGTGAACCCAATTTCATTGAATATTGCAAAAATTGTTGAAAAAAACATCTATAATGCCTTTAACTGATCAATTGGTAAACAGTTCTGGATATCATAGCTAATCAATAAAACTGCAGACTAGCTGGAGAGTATGCACTGGACCTGGAACAATTAAGAGTGTTTGCAATAAAGCAAGAACAATGAACTCATCTGTTAATTCATCACTTTGCTTAGAGTGTGAATAAATTGGAGGACTTTTATTGGACTGTCTGATTTTTGCAGTAATCTCTCTCCTGCCGTTAGTAATTTCTGACATAATCCATCTCATTTCCCATCTGACTTTTAGTTATATTTCCTGAGCCTTTAAAGACAACTGTAATTGCAGGACAGAACTGCTCAGTTCAGGGCAAACCCACATATTCTTGGAGACTCAAAATGAGTGGCTAACACTGACAACAAACATGCACATTCTGTCATCAGGCTCTCACTGCTTACAAGCACAAGCTATACACACCTGGTGAAAAACAACTTGCAACAATTTTACTAGGAAATCACAAGAAC
This sequence comes from Atherinomorus stipes, assembly GCA_023101725.1. Classification (NCBI taxonomy): domain Eukaryota; kingdom Metazoa; phylum Chordata; class Actinopteri; order Atheriniformes; family Atherinidae; genus Atherinomorus; species Atherinomorus stipes. The sequence continues at coordinate 1,765,812 of JALJCO010002339.1, forward strand.
ACTCATATCACTGAACCTGTACATTAAAAGATCCATATATCATTGGTTTTCTTCACCTGGTTGGTTAAACTGTGCTGTTGGTGGCACCAGCAAAATCTCTTTTTAATATTGTGCAATTTCTCTGACCTTTTTTTTATATATATATATATATAAAAGAAAACTGAAATTAATGGTTAAATGAAAATGCAGTAAGAAAATTACTCTTCTTTGAGACTGGAGGATTTATCGCAATTAGCAACAAATTAGGTGCCAGTGACTGCCTGTATCTGCAAGTTGCAGTTATAGTGGGGAACCACTTTTATGGGGCAGAAAGAGTCAGCAACAGGTACAAACACCTGTAGAAAATACACACAAGATCTTTTGAGTATTGCTTATATAATGAGGAAAGCTCGTTCTGGTAAAAGCCTGATGCCTGCCGTCATAGCTGCCTTAAACAAAATTCCCCGCTCAGCATCCCTGTACTACAATGTCATGTCCAGCATACTATTTTATGTTGTACTTTGTGCTGTAATGTTATTCTGTCTCTGTACCCTTATGTGGGATTCTGTGTTGTACGTATTGTCATGTCATGAGATGGAATCAAGGGCTGGTCTGTGGAAAAGAATTCCCCCCCCTTATATCAAACCCCTGGTGGGTACTCCTTGAAAGTTACTCAACAAGGAGAGACTCAGCTGAAAAAGTCAGACTCAAACTAGCATCATCAAGTCTCAGTAAAGCCTCAAGTTGTTCCATGAACACAGTTCAGCCTTATCTTACCCAGACTGATCTAAGACAGAATATCACAGTCTCACTTAGTGCATGCATCTGGGATATCTACAAACTCAAATTAATGGATGAACAGACAGTAAATTAAATGAGCGACAACTAAAGGAAAAATCAGAGTGATGCTGTCATCAACGTATCAAACTCTGCTGATGGATCTGCACCAAGAACAAACACACATTTTCACCGACAACAGATAAAAAGAGTGGTCATTAATGGTAGTGTGGCAGAAAATTGCTGACAGACAAATGTGTTGGTCATGTAAATTGTCCATGTTTTGGTGTATTTCACTTAAGGCTTTTGATAAGGAAGGATGACAACCTAGCGGTTAGAGAGGTGGGTTAGAGCTTGGAGGATCCAGGTTTAGCTCTCTGTACTGGCTGTAGGCCATCAGTGTTGCAGCCGGGATGGGTTAAAAACAAAAGTTTTTCTAAATGGGATTACTAAATATATTAATCATTATTCTGTGTTTATTGATCTTCTGCAAAGTTCTATAAATTCTTTATAAAACTTTCGACATAAAAAATGTTATTCTGTCAGTGTTTCCCAGATTCAACTCAAGTGCCACGAACTGGATTTTGGAAGAAAAAAAATCCCCACATCATACTGTTCATTCATACCACTCTTTCTGATCCACAGCAGACTAGTTTACCTGCCCTAGGTACCATGGTAACTCAGCTGAAACTCATTTAAGCCACAATGATGGAACAGAACTCTCACTTTGATGAATCAGACTCATCGAAATAAGTGAGACTTTTCCTTAATCCCTCTTCATGCTTTTCATGGTAAATGTTTGGGTGCATGTGGTAGCGGTGGTGGGATAGGGTGTTTGGCATTATGATTGCCAATGAAAAGGGGCCACTGCAGAAAACCTTTGGTAACCACTGTCTCAATTTCTGTTTTAATGTTTTGAAATACAGCTATTAAAGTCAGGGTAGGAATCATCTTTTCAGGCATCACCGGGTAAAAAAATGTTTTCTTATCCTAAAGCACACTGTAACTATGTTCTGACCCAGTTTTCATGTCTTAACTGTAACAGTAAATACCAACACACGGATACTTCCTTTTGATGGTGAAATCATGATTCAGTGGCAGTAAATCCTGTGGGAAAAGTTGCTTTTCAAGCATCAGCAACAACTGCCTACACAGTAAAGCAACCCCCCCCCCCCAAAAAAAACAAACAAAAAACAAAAACAAAACAAAAAAAAAAAAAAAAAAAAAAAAAACCCCAAAACCAACAAAAAACAAAAAAACAGTCATCTAGTCCTTACAGGGTCTGAAAATAAGGTAAATACTACCTCAGAAGATGTAAATGCATCCCCTGTGACTTTATTTATTTATCTACTCATTTAGTTATCTATTTTCTTGTGTTGATGTCCAGGTTTTACTTCTGCCATTAGAAAAAGTAGAAAAATCATAATAGCAGACTGTCTGATAGGCAGATTGTGGACAGTATTTGCTGAAGAGAACTTGTGATCACAGAAACAGCTGTTCAATCTTGCCAGAACAACTGAGTTTCAAGATCTTACAAATGGGACACTGGTAGTTGCAAATGTTTGAAATGCTTCACAGTTTTACGTGCATTAGTGAAAACATTGCTAACTCTAACGGCATAAAATAAGCCCATCATGCTCAAACTGCAGCATATGAGCAAAACAACCACAGCTTGTGATTTCCATGTCTCCCCTCTTTTTTTTTTCCTTTTACATATAAATTCTGATTACAGGCATGTCACAGGCAGAAAAACACATGATAATAAGTAATAAGTAAATAAGTAGCTATGGGAGTACGTACTAGTGTAGCTGATATTGAAGCCTTTCCCAGTATTAGAATGATCAGATTGGAATTCCAGTCTCATGATGTGTCCATTTGAAGCGATCTGTGATGGAACATCTTTTCCAGAGAATGTTCCGAATGTTGTTGGTTCAGACAGACCTAAGGGGAAAAAAAAAGACAGAAAAACTTGATTTTAACAGATTGGCATCAGATTAGCTTAATGGTGCTTAAATGATCATTCTACAGTAAATATATTTCAAAGGGTAGATCTAGAAAGTAAAAAGGTTCTGTAAAATTTTTAAAAAAGGACAAAAGATCTTAAAGTTTTTTTTTAGATGGTATCAAGGCAAGAGGAAGTGAAAAAAGTTGTTTGTTTCTTTTTGTAGATTGTCAGGATGAAGAGGTTAGCTAAATCAAATTCCTTACTTAAGCTCAAATTTCAAACACTTCTCCAAATGGTACAAGTATGTATTGATGTTCCAGGATGTAAAAGTAGCAAATGAATGGCACTTTGGGTTAAACGTTAATACGCAAAACAATATGCATCTTAAGTTTAGAATATATCCTTCTTTTTATTTATTGATTTTCTTATTATTAAACTGATTAACTCAGCACAGTAATATGGTGGTCATGGCTGCATGATGTGATGATTAGCGTCATCGCCTCCTGGTTTGAACCTCAGAGCCTCTCTGTGCAAAGTTATAACAAACATGGGTTCTCCAGCTTGCCCCCGCAGTCCAAAATATGCATATTAGGTTAATTAGTATTTCTAATTCTCCTTGGGAGTGAGTGTGAGTGGTTGTTTGTTTCCCTGTGATGGACTGGTGACCTGTCTCTTGCCTGAGAGCATCTGGGATAGGCTCCAGCCCCAATGCAACCCTGCATTGGATTAAGTGGGTATAGAAATTGGATGGATGCATGATTTGTTTATTTGTTCCTGAAACGACTGACATCATATTTTAATGCCTTGTCAGTGTTGTGAAATACATCTATTTTCAATACCTGGAATGAAGGTATTACTCTTTTCTCCAAACCTTGCATTTGGGTGAACTCCAGAGAAAGTAATATCATGTGATTGTGTTTCTGTCGTCATTAATGTCATTTCACCTGAATGAGCCCCGAACCATACATTCCAGGACATTTCTGGCACCACAGGAGGAAGCATTATATTGTTTGAAGTACCCATCATCCCCTCAGGGGAACATGATTGCAATGACTTTAAGGCATCACTCTATTGCCATTAAAGGACTTGCTGTGCACCAGCTGAATGGCCCTGAAACTCCCTGCTGGCCTGCACAGCTGTAACCATGTATCACCTCAGTTCTGCCTGACACATTTGTGTCACAGTATCGGGCCATTTACTGCAACAAATTGTAATACACTTTTATTTGGAAGAATACACTCTGCTCTTAAGGTTGCTCCCCAATGATCCGACTATCAGCAACAAATTCAGCTGGGAATGGAGTAAAACTCTGAAGGGCTGCATAGAGCACAACCCAGCAGGTGGAGGACACTTAATGTACATAGAAAGGGATGTCATCCCTGAATACGGTAATAAAGACACTAGAACAAGAGGAAGATGAGATGTGTGACAGAAAAATCAATTGCCACCAACTGTAGCTCGCAAGAGGTAAAAATTGACAGATTAACCACAAACAGCGCCATAACGACCACACATAAGAAGCTGATACAGTGAGATTACTGAGATCATATTATTTTCTTGATTGAATGTGATAGAAAATTAGTTTGTGGTGGTGACTATGTATGCAAATCTATGCTACAGTAATATGCTACTTGAATACATTACTTCAGTTCACTGCCGCTGCTGTTTAATACCGTATGTACCTTCATTTTAAAATGGAAAATATTGGATTGTTAAAAACTTATACGTTTCCAGCCTTTTAGCTTCAGTCTTTAATGAAATGAAATAAAACCTTCAACAAAGCAATTTACCCCCCTTTTTTAAAATAATGATCATATATAGGCTTTCCACCGATCAGATCGGTTTGATCGGATCAGCCGATATTTCACATTTTTTTCATATTTTCTGATCGGTCCTTAACTTTTCATTCACCGATCCGATCAATGATGTCATTGTCATTTTGAATCTGCTCCGGTAAAACTCTCATTTACACCAATTAAACTTAGAAAACAAGTAAACAAACGAAGCAGAATAGACACGTACTCACTAGTATGTGTTTTATGTCTTCGTGGCGTTTTTGTCGTGAGTTCTGTCACTATGTGCTGGACAATAAAGTTTTTACAATCCCAAATACGCCACACGTAAAGGATGGCGACACCGGCTGCAAACATGTCAGCTCTTAGACTGAAAGGACACAGCGCATTTCCTGCATTTCCACAAACAACAGTTTACCTTAAACTGTTGCAGCACAAGTGTTTGTCTCCGTGTCTCCATCAGAGACTGTAAGTAACAGGACTGCAGACCGCGGAAACCCAGTGTCGAGCGCTTCAGCCGCCGCGTGCTGCAGCAAGTATGTACACAAACGCTGCTGACGCTGACGCATGCGTCCACAGCAAATACATTCCAGCCTACTGTAGCGATACCGGATTACTTGAGCTAAAGCGGGTTGTTCATTCTCACGTCGAGGTTCTTCCGAGGAAACAGTCACTCGATTAGTTTGACCACTGATATGACATCATCAGATGTGAGCCCCAACTTCTGAAGCAGCATTACTGCCTTCATTTGCACTGTAACTAAATAATTTCAGTTATGACTATTTAAGTTGGGCTGTTTTGGTTTGTCTTGATTAAACCTGAATGCCCGTTAGAGGTTATTGATGTTTAACCTTTTCATCTCTGTCAGTTGAGGACAAAAAATGGAAACAAAAATCCTTTTTATGACACTCAGTAAACTGTATAAATACAGCTAAACAAACTATTTAAATAGATATATTGCTTCCTCACATGATCGGATCGGTGATCGTTTTTTTAAAACTCTCTGATCGGTGATTGGCCCCAAAAATCCCGATCGTGTAAAGCCTAACCATATATAATATATATATATATATATATATATATATATGCAATATATATATATATGTTGTTTTATATATATATATATATATATATATATATATAAACAACAAACAAACAAGATTGTGGAAATAAGAGCCAGAGTCAATATGTGTGTTAGAGCTGTTATGGCTCTTCTAGCGGATTCCATTAATGATTTCATGATCCCTAAAATTCCCTTGATATCCCTCGAAAATAACATTATGAAGTGTAGTTCAGTCTAGTTCCACAAACAGTAGACTGGACAGTAACCTGCCACTTATATGTTTGTGCTCTACTATTATTAATGAATTGATGCCATACAGTGTTCAATAAAATATTTCAAATAAACTAAGACTTTACATGGATACCTTTAAGGTTGAATATGGAATACGGACAGAACAGCGACATCACGTGTGTCTGGGTTGTAGTTGCAACGACAGAAAAACAACTCCAGCCGTTTGGGTGCCAGGCTCACTGACGATACGCAAGTGACCAACAGTCTGCAGCATGTCCAACAAGTAACGCACAGGAGTTTATAACCGACAGCTAACGTTAGCCATGTTAGCAAACAAGTTTGCTTACCGATCCAGCAGGAAAGTCGCCATTTCCATGTTTTGACGCCATGGAAAACGTTTATGTGGGTCCATTTAGTGAAGTCTTCACCTAAATTTACTCCAGATTTTGCTCTTCTCAGGTCACTCCTCCTCAGAAACAGATAATATCTCCAGGGCTCTGAAGCAGCTGCTTCACTCGTCATCTCCACAGTTTTCCCCTGTACCAGCCTGACTGTGCCCAAAATATTGTTGCCACACAGAGATCGTATTTGGCAACTTGCAATGGCGGCGTGTATTGCATTATAAACGTAAATATAATGCCATTATCGAACCCGTTGCAATTTATTTTATAATTATTTTTAGGCTAAATATAATTTTTCTAGGAAATGTTGTACTTTCATTCTGTACACCCCCAAACGACCTGTGGATGTATTCTTTTTTTTTAAACATACAGTAGCTTTTAATAAAAATGTTCCATATTCAACCGTTACCTACGTTTTTCTGCTACTTTAAAGTCCATAAAAAAGCCCCACTAAGCACCAGCTGACGTACAGAAAGTTTGATATGTTGTGGTCTGGGGCGACAGTGGCTCAGGTGGTTGAGCAGGTCGAGCAGGTCGGTCAAGGATCGGCGGTTCGAATCCCGAATCCCGCAGCCATCTGTTGTTGTGTCCTTGGGCAAGATGCCTAACGGTGCGTACACACCAAACGCGAATTGGGTGTCAAAATCGCGTCTGACGCCCAAAGTTGGACGCTGGGTCACGAAAAAGTCAGACGCTTGATTTCCAGCGTCTTGGCGCCCCTGGATGCTAGAGCTGGGGAAAAAAAAACGCGTCAAACGCTCAAAATCTCAAAAATTGCCGCTCGCAAGGCCCTGCAGGGTTTAAGACGCCTCCTCGACGTGCGTCGGCCATTGACTTTGCTTGTAAACCTGATGCCCTTGACGCCCAAATTGCGTTTGGTGTGTACGCACCGTAACCCTCCTTGCCTCCAGTGAGGGTCTCACTGGTGTGTGAATGTGTGTAAATATTCCGGTGGAGGTCGGAGGGGCTGTAGGCGTGAAATGGCTGCCGTGCTTCTGTCAGTCTGCCCCAGGGCAGCTGTGGCTACATACGTAGCTTACCATCACCAAGTATGAATGAGGAGTGAAAAAATAACGGATCTAATGTGAGCGCGTTGAGTGCCCTGCAAGAAAAAGCGCAATATAAATCTAATCCACTATTATTATTTCTGACAAATGCAAACTCAAAGATACTGTATCACTATCCATTGAAAGGCTTAGATCTTTAAGGGCAATCTGTGAATTTGTATGGAAACTGGGACCTATGGACATGTCAAAGAAAATGGAAATGAAGATACATGTGATGAAGTACTGAAGTGAAGCAAGATTTTATATCAAATCTTCCCCCTAAAACAAAGAATTTAAAATCATTGTTATCTGATCAAATTATGTTCTTTCTTTTTGTCTCTGTGTGCACTGACTTCAGCAGGAGCCTTTCTGTGTGGAGTTTGCATGTTCTCCCCGGTGGGTTCCCTCCTGGTTCCCTCTTTCCTTCCACAGTCCAAATACATGCATGTTAGGTTAATTGGTCACTTGAAATTCTCCCTGGGAGTGAGTGAGTGTTTGTCTCTGTGTTGGCCCTGTGATAAACTGGCGACTTGTCCAGGGTATAGCCTGCCTCTTGCCTGCTAATTGCTGGGACCAGCTCCGACTTTCCAACAACCCTGAATTGGACTAAGCGGTATAGAAAATGAATGGATGGAAGGTGCCAAATACATCCTCATGGGGATTTATCTCCTTTTATGAATGGTCATTTTATATACTGAGTTACTCTAACTTGAATTTAACTGAATTGCATTTGACTAAAATTTGGATTTAAGAGCTCTGAGATGTGTGCACATAGATGATTTGTGTCGTGAGCTTGTGCTACACAGTGAGGTTTTTTTTTGTTTTTTGTTTTTTTTGCATAGATGAATTTTGTTAATTGTGGGGATGTTGAAAGTAGAAAGTAAGGGACACTAGATGGTGCATATTTAAAAAGACTGAGATTTCTATAGGATCACTTGAATGCTTGAGTACCGTACAACCTTACTTGAATATCTGTGAAGGGGTTTTTGCAAGAGTGTCTTCACTGAACGATGATGTTCACTGATATTTTAACACTCATTGTCTATTTAGTCAATGAATCACAATTGAGCTTCATTCCTCTTCCTTTTTTGTAGAGATAGAATATGACAGTTTTTCAGATCACTGTGCATTCAAAATGTGATATTCCGTGAAACCAGCTGATCCCATGATAACAGCTTTAGACATGAAGTCATGCCACTGATATGTCTGTCACTGTCAGTAATATTTTTAAGCTTCTTTAAGATATTACTAGACAAAAATCATTATTTTCACAGCCTGAAGTGAACATTATTGTTAATAATATAGTAATTATAAAATAACTATTAAAGATTACATAATAAGTTTCTTATCATAAATTAGATAAAATCCTGATCCTTTAGAAATAAGATTAATCTCAGAAATTTCGGATCAAAAGCACTTAAGCTCAATTAAGCAACAGTGACTAAGATGTAAAGTGCTCATCTCTTTGTTCTTCAGCAACTGAAAAGCCCTTTGACTCATTTCTTATTGCACAGATTGTCAAGGGACCTGAAGTGGAAAGAGAAGCAATTTGACTAAAGCTTAGAGAGTGATAAGATTATGTGTTGTTTGATCTAAAACAAGAGAAAAAGTCTTTTGTAATGGTCTGTCACTGTGTTCTCTTGTTTTAGATTATAACATAATAACATGGGTTGTCCCACTATGTTAACAGTATACTACTCAGACATGCCTTTATATTGACAATATCTTAGGTTGGATTACATGTTTTTGAAGAGAAAAGAGAAATTTCTCAGATTTCAGAGAATTTGAGAATTTTTTTAAAATTATTTGATGTGTTCCAGATTAGTGGAATAGTTCATAGTGAGCCTCCCATGCCTTGATCATGCCACCAGTCGAGAAATTCCTTCACTTCACTTCCAATATCTGATTGGTAAATGCATTTGTGCATTTCACTTACATGCTTTACATCAGTGATTAACACTTGTAGTTTTCCTTTAACTTTGTCATAGTTCATAGTCAATATTAAAGACAAGTTTCAGAGCCATGGTTAATTTCATAACAACATGTTAGGTACAATGTGTTTGTCTTGACTTTCTGAACGCAGGCAGCAGCATCAATCATTTATTACCACTTAGAATTAACTGGAAGAGCAATAACTTAATAATAGCAGCAGTAATTGCCCTGTAATTTTCAAAACACTTTAATACGATAAAAGAAAAAACATCCTGTCAAAGGCACAGATTTATTGTACAGTTGTGCAAGTCAATTAAGCACAACTTCATCAAGCCAATCAAACATGGCCTTGACGTCTTTTTAAATCAATAAAGCTGAAATGGGAAAGAGCAATTTATTTGCTTTTTTTTATGTGAGGTTGAAAATGATTAAAGTTTGAAACCACAAATTATAGCACAACTTTCTTTAGACCACAACAATGTTTTAACTGCAATTGTTTCTTACCTTCTCATATAGACTAAGCCCTCATGGTGAGAAAAAATAATTCAAAGAATTTAGTAGCACAATCATGGCAATTCATATTTTAGCAACGATATTAACAAGATTACCTTCGTCTTTGACGACCAACCAGTCAAACTGTGGCTCCAGGTCAAAGTCAGAGAAGAGGAGATGTATGCGGCTTCCTGGTTCAGAGATTATCAACCACACACAATTAAGGTTGTTACCATACTCCTCTGGGTAGTTTGGAGACAATACAGTCCCTGATGGAGCCGTAAAGTTGAAGAAACAGGAGACTACAAAGAGGAAGGAAGAAAGGAGGATGACTGGATTAGTATGCAGACGGAGCTACGTGCAGATATACTAAAAGCACAAAGTGAGGAAAAAAGGTGGTACAGTATGAAAATTAAATTAAAAAGCACACAGAAAAACTAATTAGCATAGCTGTAATATACTTGTACTTACACACACAACTGGGCTTATTTCCAGACCACTGGTTATTGTGCTGGCACGTGATGGTTTTCTCTCCTACAAGTTCAAAAGCCGCCTGACAGAAGAAGGTCAATACGTCACCATGCTGGAAGCGATTGCCACTACGACGACCAAATGCTGGCACCCCAGGATCACCACAACTTCCAAGGTCAATCTCTGCAACATATGGAGAATGACAATTATCTTTCTCAGCTGACAGTTGGCAAGTGACACAGTGACTTTTAGATAGCGAAATTGAATAACATACATTACTTTAAAAAAAAAGAAGAAAAAAACAGGAAATGAATTAAAGGTTAATAGTGTAACATTTTTATCAAAAGCTATATTTAAAAAAAAAAAAAAATAATACCTCCACAGGTCTTTTGGGGGTGTACAGAATGAAAGTACAACATTTCCAAGAAAAATTATATTTAGCCTAAAAATAATTATAAAATAAATTTTTACGGGTTTGACAATGGCATTTTATTTACGTCTATAAGCCAATACACGCCGCCATTGCAGGTTGCCAAATACGGTCTCTGTGTGGAAACAATATGTTGGGCACAGTTGGCTGCAGTTTTGAATAAAGGTTACTACTGTAAGTACAGCATTGGCCGAAGAGACCTAAATAGAAAGTTCTTCCTCAGGATGTTGTATGACTGACATCCTGGTGGAAAAGACAAAAAACACACAAAAAACCAAACAAAAAAAACAAAAGAGAATGAAAAAAGAAAATCAGTTCACTGTCTTATCGTTGCTCCTTCAGCACTGTGCATAAGCCTTATTTCTGCATTGGTTGCCAGGAAAATAGACTTATTGAAACGTGTGCCAATGTGGAAATTTACAATCTAAAATGAAAACAGTTTCTACATTTTCAATGAGTTTAAAATATTTGGCCAGATTAACTCTTCAGCACAGTCTGAAACCTCTTTGATGAGCTTTCCTGTAATCTTCAGGAAAAGAATATTTCTAGATTAATCTCTGGTTGTTGGCTGTCTTTTGTTCTTTTCTCTGTCAAAATGATCCCAAAGTGCTTCAGTGACGTGATGTCTGAAATATTCACCGCTCCATAAGGCCTGTTGCCACAGACTTTTAATCCAGCTTGTGTAATTTGGTATACCTCAGTCTTTTTTTCCCCCATTTCCCTTCCCATATGGCTTCTTCAATGAAAACCATTTATGATGACGTTTCAGCAAACAGCAGGTTTATCAACTGAAGGACCCAATCTGTTGTTCAGATCCTGAGTTACATCTTTACTGAATTTCTTCCTTCTATTCAGGAAGAACATCACATTCAAACACTTTAATCTATTGAAGATATTTTCTAAATCTGTTTTTAGACCCACCGTTTCTTCTTTTGTCTTCCACTTGTCCAGTCTCCTCAGATATTTTAAGGACACGCTGCACATCATGCTGAGTGCCAAATGTTTGGCTAAAAGCCCTTTTGGAACCACTTTTCAGGGCAAAAAATACATGTTTACATCTGTCAAACTGTGGACAGACATAAATGAACAATAGACAAAATGGGAACAAACTAGCTCTTTGTGACAGGCTGTAAATAATGCCAAAAGAGAGAAGTTTTGTTTTGGCTAATTTGTCTATAGACACAACACTGTGCTATCCCTTGAGTTGGGTTGCTTTTTCTGTGCTTGAATGATTTGTAAGTTGTATCTTAGCAAACAAAAGATCTTTCCCTTTGAAAGTGATCAGATATAACTCTCCCCTTTTGGGAGTAACCTTTGAAAAACTCTAAAGCTTAGATTTAAATCAGAATGGGGAATATGAGATTCTTTTAAGGAGCAGGGAAAACAAAGTGAATGTGTCTGTCTCTTATGCTCCTCAGCTGTATTAAGAAATGATGTACAACCTGTGAGCAATTCACTAAATTGTTTCCTCCTCACAGTTAATTGTCATCAGGGTAATTGTTGTGCAATTCAGTTTTAATTGTGAAAGGCAAAACAATAAATGGAAGTGCACAGGTAGGTGCACTTCCATTTATAACACATACACACTTCAATCCATGCATACCCTTGAGGAGAAGGAGAAAATCAAAGAGAATGATGTCTGTGACATTATAGAAAATGTGACTCCCATTTTTCCTATGTCGACATTTTCATATTTACTTTCAAATCCTCCCTGTTCTTCTTTTTCTAACTGGGCTTAGTCCTGCTCTGTGCTTTATTGGCATGCGTGTCACATTAGCAGTACTTACGACCTGGCCTGTGATCCTATTCTGTTCATTTGTGACTGGCTCTTAATCCCTTTTTCTTCTCCTAATGGGAGTGTATTTTTATGCTTTGCTTTTCCCTGACTCTTATTTTAAAAATTTTCATTCTATCAGGCATCTGCTCCACCGAGCCTCTGGATCTGCTTTGGGCAAACAGATCTCGAGGTGAGTTATACATGTGCGTGCATGTGCATTTCTTCACTTTTGCAATCTGGTTGGCTGTAAATACACCCACAAGAATAGGCCTACTCATAGGAGGATTAGATGTTATTGTGTATGTGTGGCCCAGAGCTAGCTGTCACACAGATGACGAGTGCCAGGATGGATATCAGAGATGTTGAGCCTCTGAGCCCTGGTGTGTCTATCATTATGGTGGTAACTGCCTCTCTAACTCATTCTTTTTCTTTTGTTTGTGCTTTCCATTCTTCCATTCTCTCATCATTCTTCTTTTCTTTGTAAATCAACATTCTGAACAGCAGATTGCTGAGTGAAAGTCTAACGCAACATTTTTAGGATCTGTAATTTTCTCAGTCCCAAAAAATTATTGGGAACTTTTCTGCATTATACTCAGGCCTTTTGTTACGGCCGCCTGGTTATTAACCCCTTGTCTTTCATTTTTACATGCAAATTCTCCTGTCACTTTCTCCTGTCAAATTCCTGTCACTATGCCTCCGATATATCATGCGCCCTGGCTACTTGGCCACTGGGATGTACCTTTGGCTGGATGGTTTACACTAGTGACTCTCACCCACCTGGGCCCTCTGTTGTGTACCTTGCCACATTTGTTATGTTTGTGGTGACTTTAGTTTTTAGATTCTCTAGTTTTTGCTTTCCAGGTGTTTTCATTTGATTAATGGTTTAGTTGCTGGATTCCCTTTTCTTTGTTTGTGATTTGCACTGGTAGTTTGGAGTTGGCTTAGCTAGGCCTTGTTTTGTTGTAGTTAGGTTTTGGTTACAGGTTTTAGGGCGCATTCAGAAAGCATAGTCCGCGAGTCTCGGTCCGTTTGGGGATTCGGTCTGGTTGGGGGCGGGGGGTGGTCTTCCAGACCGAGATCGCGTTCATGTTGCACTGCTTTCGGATTCAGGTAGGCGAGGAGAAAACGCACGTCCAAGAAAGTTCTAACTACTTCTGTTTCCTCCACAAATCAACATTATTTTTGTACGAGGAGCTGGATATGTTTTCATCAGATCAAACATCGATTAAAGCTTTTACCTCCTCGTAACCCTGCCTCTGCCAACGAGCCAGCTTTATAAGTACCGCAGTCCCTCACGTGTGTTTTTTTGTCATGGTGTTTACCCTGGTTGTTCAACGTTTGACCCACAATGCCAATGCAATTTGTAGTCCACTTCCTGTCTTTGGTTCACTTGAATCGAAACGAGACCTGCGTTTGCAGGCGGACCGAGTCCGGTTGTTTCTTCTGGATCAGAGTTCGTTTGGGCATTCACAACTCCCCTAAACGAAGCGGACTTTCCGAGCAAACGGACTCTTATTCGAATCAAAAAAGCTTTGTGAATGCGCCCTTAGCTTATTGGTGCTGCTTGTTCCCTTTTTGGTTCCTAGAGTTTGTAGCTTCAGCTTGTGTTGTTTTGTTTTTTTTGTCCCCATTTTGGTTCCCCTTTGGCGTGTTAGACTGTGACTGTGTCTTTTTTTTACTTTTTTTGTTCCTTTGAGCAGCATCTCTAACCCCATCTCCTTTTCAATTTACAATTTTTCCAGGTTTTGTTCTTGCCTTTAATTCACCTCGTGATCAACAATAAAACGTCTTTACTACACCTGAAACCAGTCTTTTGTTTGCGTCCCAAAACCCTAGCAGAGCTGGGACGTAACAAAGCGGGGGCTCATCTGGGATATTTTTCCCTTGTTGCTGGTTTTCTTCCAAGGTATATTTCTGTTCTGAGGTGTATTAGGGCTCGTTATGGCCACATTGTGTTGCTGGGAGGGCTGCCTTGTTTCCCCCTCTGGTAGGGCCCTGGCTGGCTGCTGTGCATCTGGCCTGTTTAGTGGTGGATGGCAGCTTCAGATCCAGCAAGCTACCAAAAGTAAGACCAAGGCTAGTTTGGTGGAACAGTTGGTTTCTGTTGGGATGCCTGGTGTGGATGCAGTGCCGCATGTGGATGCAGAGAAGGTCACTCTGGAAAGGATGACACCGGGGAGTCAGTATCTCCTCCTGTGTTAGTTGCTGAGGTGGATAATGTGGAAGCTGGTTGCGCTTCCCATGTATGAGCCGCTCTGACAGCTTTGGAGCCCATGGTGGGGCTTGGCTGACACCTGCATCAGTTTGAGCTGGAGGCTCAAAGCTTTGGCACCCTCCCCCTATGATGGTAGTTTCGAAGTTGAACCACATGTATCCACTGCCTTTGGTGTGAGCATGTGTTGCTCCGGTGCCTGTTTTTGGAAGTCTGAGGTTTGTATTTTGTCTTTGGTATTTGAATGCATCACTGATGCTTTGTCCACATGTGTGGCCTTTTGTTGTCTGGGGTGGAGCAAGAGGTGGTAGCGACAGTCCCTTTTGTAGTGTAAGTATTTGAACTGTTCTGGGATCAACTGTTTTTGCCAGGAGTCGTAGGACTCCTTTACTCGACTTTGGTTGTTTTTTTTGTTTTTTTTGTGTGTGGACTGTTTTGGTGCTTTGTTCCCCTTTGTTGTGTGGTCTGGTTGGCTGTCCTTTGTTCAGTCTGTGTAACAGGCCTTCATTTTGCCAAAACGATGTTTTGGACAGGCCTTCGTTTCTGTGTGTGTAATAGGTCTGTTTGTATTAACCTAGTTAACCTGACTGGCAAACGACTGATCAACCACACCTGGAGCTGCTTCCCTGCAGCTATAAAAAAGATCAGACATTCAGTTGTTGGCTACTGTTTGGCCTGGGAACAGTTTGCCCTTAGTTTGTTATGTTTGTGGTGACTTTAGTTTGATTGTGTTAATTTGAGATTCTTTAGTTTTTGCTTTCCAGGTGTTAGTTTGATTAATGGTTTAGTTGCTGGATTCACTTTTCTTTGTTTGTGATTTGCACTGGTAGTTTGGAATTGGCATAGCTAGGCCTTTTGTTGTAGTTGGGTTATGGTTACAGGTTTTAGTTTATTGGTGTTGCTCGTTCCCTTTTTTTGGTTCTAATTATTTGTAGCTTAGGCTTGTGTTTTTTGGGTTTTTTTTTTTCTTCTTCCCCATTTTGGTTCCCCTTTTCAGTGTCAGGCTTTGTCTGTCTTTATTTGTTCCTTTTGAGCAGAATCTCTAACCCCATCTCCTTTTCATTTTACTTTTTTTTTTCAGGTTTTGTGTTTATGCCTTTAATTTCCCTCCTGAACAATAATCAAACATCTTTACTTTACCTGAAACCAGTCTTTTGTTTGCGACCCAAAACCCTAGCAGAGCTGGGATGTAATACCTTTCTATAATACAGATGCATTTAATTGGGTTTTAGCATCACTGGCTGGGACGCAGTTACTTTTGATTTTCATTATCTGTCGCAACAAACTGTTTTTTTTTCTTCCCCTTATTTTGGCATATTGAAATATATTTTTGAACATTTTCATATGTGTATGTATGTATGTATGTATGTATGTATATGTGTATATATATATATATATATATATATATATATATATATTATAGTGTGTATGTATCAGTGGGGAACCCTCAGGGCCTTCAGAGAAGGCCTTAAAAAATTAAGAGAAAAATCTCTCATTTAAAATAGTTTTAATATTGTGTGTGTGTGTGTGTATAATTCAATAATTTAGTAATACAATACATTTAATACTTTATCTCGCATCTGTGTTGTAATGTTAAGTCAATATCAAGTCCTCCCCCACTTCACAAAGAGAGGCCGGCAGATGGATTTAGTTTTCATCTAGTAAGGTTAGGCCTGTGTTATAAACCAGCTGTCATTCACATGGATTAATGTTATGGCCCAAGGAAACTTTTGGGTTATTTGTCTTTATTGTGGAGGCTTTGTAAAACATCCAGAGCAAACTGCCTGTTGTTAAATGTATGTGCCAATCCCTGCAAGGTCTGGATTTTCTCTAAAGGATTTAATTCTCCCTCTTGTCCCCCTGTCCACCCCTTACTGTGTCGAGTTTAGGAGGTGTTGTGGAATGTACTGTATACTGTACTGTAAATGTAAATTGATACGCTAATTTGCTGTTATGTCTATTTAGTAAAACTATTCGCCATGGTTTTTGTGCTTTCCATGGTGATGACGACAGACAGCAGTGTCAGTTTCACTGGATGATATTCTCAGATATATATTTTCTGGCTGAACTTGTTTTATATTTACAGATTTTGGCTTTGCAGAGCACATTTATTGGATCATCTATGTTCCTAAATGATATTCAGTTTTCTGGTGATAATGTTGAGCAGGTGTCTTGTTGCTGGGAGTTTTATCAATGGGGTTTTGATGCTCCAGCCCCCCCGCCCCCCTGTAAAAAAAAATATATATATATATATATATTTGATATTTGATGCAAATTTGTACTTATTTGATAACCTGAAAATGTAAATAGATTATTTACAATGTCACTTTCTGACAGCAAGTCGCCATCAGCTTAAAAATTTGGCAGCAGCATTTCAGTAAAAGCTTTAATTATCATAATGTTTTGTGTGTGTTTGGGATGTCAACAATGTGTCATTCCTTCTCAAGGAGGCACATGCTAATATAAAAACACAAACACAGAGCTGCAGTGAGAAACAAGTGCAACAAAAGTGGTCGTGCACTTTATTGCACAAGCTCGGTTTTCCTCTGTGGCTGAAAATCTGAGAGAATTCAGGGCGTAACACTGATCAAAGTTTTTTAATGTAGTGACATTATACAATCTGACAGGATTGCATATATCCATGCAAGGCATACCACAGGCAGCTGTTCACTTGTAAACACACAAAAACATTTTCTGGAGCTCATTAAGCACTGGTGGTTTGTGCCTTCTTTTCTCCTAGAATCTCTTTTTGTCCCACATTATTTGACCTTTTTGATATCAGGTGGGTCCCTGTAGATCTTTGCACCAATTGGGCCTCAATGTAAAGCAGTAAAATGCCCTGTTTTGGGACAAATGTCAAATATACAAAAGTCAAGATTAGCCTTTAAATCAGTTCCACCTTTGTGTCATGTTGTGCTGAAGAAACCATAATGTTAAGTGCTTGATAGCACACTCACACATGCACACTCCCAGGCAACTGCACACTGCTCCCTTGAACTGTTACTGACCCAGGGCAGCACTATCAGCAACATCACTAAAGTAAACATGGCTAAGCAGAACCAAGAGCACAACCTTCATGCCTCTCATTCTCTTTCTGTCTTGCTCATGCTCCCTCAGTCTTTCTGAGACTCTCTATTTCCTCTCAGTCCATTTGTCATTGTGACTCTCTCAGTCCTCTCCTGTCAATGTTTGGTTGTTCCTCTAAGTCTGCCGCAATATTCATCACATTACCTGTTTCTCTGCACCAATTCCTGCACCCCTGACTCCAGCAAACTCAGTTTAGTTTAGTTTAATTTACTTCAGCTTGATTTAAAGAGCTGTGTTGATATAATACTATGTACATGCAGATATGGTGACATAAAAAATGGTTTGTTACAGATTATACAAATTTAGAGGACAGACATATCTCTCTGTCATCATAACTTACAGTTGAAGGGTGGGGGTTTTCTGTTTTCTTTTGTCGGTGCAAGATTTAGAAAAATATGAGCAATAATCAACCCAAATGATTTTCTGCTTCAGATGTGCGCTGTTGCTAAACAGCTTTTGTGGTCTTTTATGTTTACAGTACATACGGTATTACATTTTTGCTTGAAAATGACCAGTTACATAATCAAACACGATGAAACGGAAGCAAAGAAACTAACTTTACAACTAAGAAAGAGATGTTACTGTTGATTGTTTATCTTTTGAGCACCATGATTGAACTTGCCTAATCTGAGTGGTTTAGTAAAGGTTAAACAAATCACTGGGATTATATGTTTTGGTAAAAGTGAAATAAATGGAATGACAAAACCCTGATATTCTTTTGTAAGGCAGTTTCTTAGAACTTCACAACATATTTAAGCAAGTATATGGTTAACAAGGAAGATTGAAGACTACTGAAAACATTGGTGGTCCTCATGTGGTTGAAGATGTTGACAAAACCATCCCCGAAGAGTTTCAAGTGCAACAATTTGCTGCCAGAAAGATTTTCTAGTGGAGGAAACTCAAGACCTACCCTTTCCAAGAATGGTTGACCAACAACAAGATCCCTCTAAGAGCAATATAATGTGCAGGGTCACAAAGGAAGCAGACTTCAGAGGGGCACTGATAAATTATGTATAGACCGCAAAAAAGTCAATGCTTTCCACAAAGTGGAACCCACCAGAGAGACCAAACGGGGGAAAAAAATAGCTTTGTCTTAAATTAGACCCTTTTTTGTTTAGAGAAAAGAAAACAATGCATCCAAAAGAGTTTTCCAGGATTGTTGTGGCTGCAACACAGTTTGAGCCCATTCAGTGCATGTGCTAGAATGACTTGTCATCATTGATGGAACAATAAGTTCTGAATATACTAGAGGATTTCTGGAGGAAAATGTCAAGACATCAATCTGTGAACCAAATCAGCAGAAAGTGGGTCATGCAGCAAGACAACTACCTTAAGCACAGAAGTCATTGTACCAAAAAATATTGAAAGAGGACTGAAGTTGATATTCTGCAATGGCCGAGTCAAAGTCTTGACCTTAATCCAATAGGAGTGTTGTGGAAGGGCCTGAAGCGAGCAGGTCATGTGAGGAAACCCACCAACTTCTCAGAGCCAAGGCTCTTCTCCACAGAAGATTGAGCAAAACTTTTTACAAGATGGTGTAAAAGCTGAGAAATAGGATGACTACCTGGTATTATTGCACAAGTATAATCTACAATAAATTCATAAATAAAATTTCAAAGGACTCTATGCACAACTCCACTACTTCCTAACTTAAGCCAACTCCTTTGCCTCCTGTCTTTCATTACTGGGTGATTTGATTAATCCAGGTGTGCCTTACCTCAGGAACCACAAGGACAATGGACAGACACACCTGGATTAATTAATTTGTTCAATAATGAAAGACAGGAGGCAAAGGACCTGGCTTCAGTTCAGGAAGTGGTAGAGTTGTGCATAAAGCCCATCAAGTAACGATACTTATTATAGGATGGTTTTTATTTTTATACTTAATAGTAACCATCTTCACTTTCCCTACAGTCCTGTTTTACAACCTGTGGCTGTGTTTTGGAACTTCATGGACTAGATCAACATAAAATATATCCCAAATAAGTAAAAAAAAAAAAAAAGAAGAAGAAGAAGAAGAAGAAAGAAAAAAAACACAACTCCAGAGCAGTGCTTGCTGTGTTTTCCCCACTTGTTTTGAAGCTCTGAATGTTGCCAGTTACCTTCAGATATCAGTTGAGTAAATACTCAGGTTTTTGTCTTTGTTTTACATTTGGGAACATTTTCCGCCTTTAAAGTGGCAGAGGTGCTGTTTTTATCAAATGATACAAGTTCTACAAAATAAGATTTTGTTTTCAGGTTGTGATTTAACACTATGGAAATAGGAAAACTTTTTTTCAGGTTTTTATTGACTATCTAGTAGGCAGAACTTAATTTTAACTTAGTTGTTAGTAATACTTATTTTAAATAAGTTATAAGAACTTTGGAGGGCAACATGTTAGATAATTTAATTTACTTAACTTGAATCAGCTTAATTAAAATGAGTACAGGGAAATTAGGGATGGTGAGGGGGCAGGTTTCCCACAATGCAGTTCA
This sequence comes from Atherinomorus stipes, assembly GCA_023101725.1. Taxonomy (NCBI): domain Eukaryota; kingdom Metazoa; phylum Chordata; class Actinopteri; order Atheriniformes; family Atherinidae; genus Atherinomorus; species Atherinomorus stipes. The sequence continues at coordinate 1,785,923 of JALJCO010002339.1, forward strand.
CTTCTTTTAACAATGAATTGGAGATAACTCACAAATGAGGGATTTATAAATTATGTTGGTAGTGTCATGTGACTGCTCTCAATTTGTTTGTTTATTCCTGTATTTAACACCTATTATCCAGCAGCTGTAGTCTGACATTACTTGTAGCTTAAACCCACCTGGACCACGTTCTTATTGCATAGTAAGAACAGTTTTGAGTTAATCATTTACTATAAGCAAGATGAAGTTGAAGTCATCATGTTGGTAAAAAATAAAAGGAAGATAGTGTGAAGCATCTTATCTAATCTATGTGAAATTAATCACATCAAGTTTCTTACCCAGCATCATTTACTTACAGCTTAAACAAATTTATTAAGTTCAGAAAAGTTCTACAAACTTAAGCCATATTAGTTTATTCTACTTAATCACTCCTATTACAGAATACTTAATTTTTGAGGCAGAGAGTTTGCATATTTTTTTTAAGTAAAGTCAACTTAGAATTTACAGTATGTACATACATGTACAGTGATTAAAAATTTGTTTGGAGTTTATCTGTAGAAAGTAGGATTGTTGGGTTGGGTGGGTGGGTAGGGTACTTTATGTGAATGAGTGTGTGATGAGTGTAATGATAAGGTGTGTGTTTTAAATTTAGTCAGGTTATATATTTGGATGAAGGTTTATTTTTATTTTGACGTTGAAATTATTTTAACTTCAAATATAATTGTTGTTTTTATGTAAAAAAAAAAAAAAGTTTGTGTTGGTTAGTGTTATATAAATAAAATTTGATTTGAGATGAAGACGGAAAAAGAAAGAAAATGAGGCCATACCTTCATAGATTGCCTTGAACCCCGCAGAGCCAATTGTGTCATCAGACTGCAGGTGCAGCCACATCTGATTGGACAAACTCACGATCAGGTCAGGGACACTGGAGCCAGTAAGTCTGCACATGCATACCCAAAACACAGCATTAACAAACATGACCCCTGCAACAGTTTCCAGTCTTTTCATTCTCCAATACCAGTTTAAGGTGGATCGTAATTACGCCAACAGCTCTATAAAAACACTGAGGAATTAACCCCATCCAATTTATACAAAATGAGTCTGCACAATGGTGCTCCTGTGTCTCCAACTGTTCTTATAATTTCTACAATTAGCTTGTTTCATATTGTAGCATGTCAATTATAGGCCAGACAATATTAACCAGTGCTCTGCTTACACATAGAGGACTCTCCGGGTATCTCTCTATCTTCCCACCATCTCCCACTGTCAGTGTGTCATATCCTCTTTCCAGATCAAATTCCTCAAATGACAGCTTTATAACCTAGAAAACAAACAAAGACAGAGAAAGAGAGGGAGAGAGAGAGAGAAAAGAGTTATAAACACTGGCAAATTAAAAGGTGAGATAGCAAAAAAAAAAGGAAAAAGAAAGACAACGAACCACTGAGATGTTTAAATCCAGTATGATATCATATTTCCACCTTAACAATTTCAAGCAATAAAATGTACTAATGATTATATCTCTGGGGAAATTTAAAAAGGCAGAAATGAGTGGAAGTTTCTTACACAAGTGCTCCATAAGCAATCAAACTGATAACACTCCAGGTACTGCATGTTAACACTGGATTAATCACATTCAATGAGCAGTAGCATTTTCTAAATCAGAGTGAAACTTTTTCAAGGACTGGCATCTTCTGCCAGCCTAATGATTTAATCACATTAGGGCAGAGAGAAAAATCCCTTTGGTTTTAGCATCTGTAACTACAGTAGGAGGCAGTCTTCTGAATAACCAGCAAAGACCAGCCTTGAGTTGTTAGGTTATACGTTTCCTTGCAAGGACAGAACTGTGGTGCAGAGCTCCTCTGGAACTGTTTGATTGGTCCCATTCCCACTGGGAATCTACCACCATCTCCCTCAACTGCATTCTGATTATTCCTTTTATACTGTGCCTTCTCCACTCTTCCATTTACTAGTAGAATCTGTCATTGTGGTTAAAGTTAGCCAACCGAAGCAGGGGCCCTCAGTTTATTTTTTGACCTGGCTGCAGCAACAGTAAAAAAGCCTGCTCCTGTGAAATTTATGGCAAGTCCATATGCAGTTTTCCTCTTTGGCGCTGTGCTTATAACGGACTTCACTTGGAGAATTCATCCACCCTGTGTGTGAATCCATTCATCTGCACTGATAATGCACAACATAAAAAAAACACTAAAAGTTTAATGATTAATGTTGAGCTCCGATCTAAACATTGTCTTCCATATCCCCGTTATCATTTATTTGTGGAATATCCAATGGAAATTGTTAAGCTTTGTGGAAACTCTTAAAACAGATTGCACAACTGAACCCTGGGAAATTGTGAGAGAAAAAGATGCCACAATATAAAATCATTCATCAAATGGGAAGTTATGCTTTCATGTTTACTCAATGTAAAATAGATGGATAAATCAGCAGAACTGTAACAAAAGTCTCACAGCTTATTTTACTGCAACATAATGGTAATCTTGTAATCCAATTCTAATAGTTACATTTTCAAAACTAATAGAAAAACCCTCCAAAACCGAAGCATGCTTACTTGTACTTGCCCAGACCCTCCCCCTCATCCATAGTTCAGTAAGTCACCTTGGGGAGCACTGCGTACTGCACCCTGCAATCACACCCTTCTGCTGTTGAACACTGAAAAATTGAGTGTTGAATGTCTGACTTGCAGGCACCTTTGTGGTTGTAGTGGCATGCATACAGCATCGGATCATCAATCTGCTGTGTGCTCTAAAATGCAGCAATAGTGGTATTCCATTATTTGCTGCTTGTCCATTATTTATTAGCTGTAGATCATATCGCTGGCAGCATGCACGACAGCAGATTTCTGCTGGGTTCAGGAGTCCTCTGAGCAAAAAGTCCCAGACTCAGTAACTGAAGCATGAGTGTATTATTTTGGGGCCCTGAGGTGAACCATGAACCTGTGATATTTTGGACAAGAATCTATCACAAAGCAAAACACACTGCAGCATATGAAAAAGAAAAAAAACTTACTACAGGTGATGAAAAATAAATAAATAAAAACATTTCAGCATGTTGGAATCAGCCATGCACTGCTAAGCCTTTGGCTTTGCTTTGTCAAAATAAAAATGGCTGGCAAATGTTCAGATAATGTTTAAGGATAGCAAACAGTCTGAGGGATTAGCTGCCATCATGACAGGAATGGCAATGAAGCCATGTATAACTTTAAATCTGTATTCATATTTCAATGCATCCTTGCATACACAGAGTATGAAAAATAATCCACATTGTTATGCAAACAGAATCATTTTTGACAATAGCAAATCATATTCAAGATACAGGGAAATGAACAAGAGATGAATGCCTGTCGAAGGCAGCTAAGTTCATAGTACAGCTTTTGGCAATGTATAGTCTCCAAAAAAGTATAAGAAGGAGGATAAAACATAATAAATACTATCATCAGTATAGTGGCGAACAACAAATGACAGGAAACATTTATAAACTATTACGCATTATCCCTCGATGTGTTTTCCACGCTGTCTGAACACTCTGGATGTTTTCTAAATGGCTTTTGGTATCTTTAGAAATAATAAATGATGTTTTGAAAGTTTTTAAAGGATATAATTATGAAAAACATGGACAGGTACTGTGTCAAAGGCTGACAGTTTGTTGACATATTTACCAATAAGAATAATTTGTCAGCTATAGTTGGGAAATTACATTTCCTGAACTTTCTCATAGACACATTCTCTTCCATAAAGACAAAGCATTGGATTCAGACTGTACTTGGAGAGCAGCAATCATCATTGTCCTGACACTGAGAGGTGGCTTCCTGTAGCAAACACATCTAGTAACTGCTGTGATAAGTGCAAAATAGATCTCTCTCTGTCATGTCGCGTGTCATACCTCAGCTTGCTGAGCAAAGAAGGAAAAGTGCAACTTGGAAGTTTATGCCAAGCATTTTATATTCATATATCTACCGACACCCACCCTGCACCCTGTCAAAAACATCATACAGAATAAATCCAGAAATCACTTTAACATGACTTTTGATTGCTGATGAAAAGGACAAGCAGTGATATATTCTGAGCTCACAATCCAGACATAAAATATATGTATGTCTGCCTGCATCTATGAAAATAAAGTTGTTGTTCAAACAGAAGCTCGAGGATATAAAGAGGAGAATGAAGCAGAAACAGACAATGGTTTTGTCTGTGCACTGAAGTGTGTTTATTTGTGTGTGAGCAATGGCGCTTCTCACAGGTGTATCTGTCTTTCTTAACAAGTGAAGCAGAATAATGTAAAGGCCAAGCTGTTTCACTCAGTGTGCGAATGTAGTTTGGCTAAGTTTCAAAACCATTACAAGTCTGCTTTTAGTCTTTATTTCTCGCATATAGAAAGTGAAGGAAAATGCAGTGTGGCAGTAGACTTAAAGGAAAGAACTGTGGCAGTATCACACAGGGTCATTAATGGGAACCTCAGTGCTGTTCAACAGATCCAAATGGGCCCATTTAGAAAGGCATTAAGTGCAGCCGGCAAATCCAAATTACATGAGATAACTTTTTTACGTCCTCTATCGGAGAGAGGAACAAACTGAGACAAATTCAGAAGCTGAAAAAGATATTTTCAAATCCCTCCTGAATATATATATATATATATATATATATATATATATATATATATATATATACACACTGTATATCCTCTGAAAAATGCCCCCCAAAAAATCACAAATTCTGCCAGGGTATGTAAATTTTTTTGAGCACAGCTGTATGTTAGAAATTTAGCGGCACAAATTAAAGCTCTAAAAGAAAAAAAGAAAAAAAAAAAGAAACACACACAAAAAAAGTTTGATTAAGGATGGATGCTTTTCAAAGGGGAAACTGAAGGGTTATCGCCTTAAGGTCATTAGCAAGCAGCAGAGCAGCCAAAAGAGGCTCAACAGGCTATTTAAATATTGTTAAGAGCACTGAGCAATTCAGATGTATGGTGAAGCACCCTCAGTCACACAGCCTGTAAAATTTCTGCAATATGAATTTTAAAGTCTCCTAAGGGCACACTCCAAAAAGAATATTTGAGCTTAGTTAATATGAAAAAAATAAGTTTTCATTGGTCTAATGAAATTATATTGGTTTGGGGATGGAATTTTATTTTTTAGTCAAATCTACCTAAAAAAAAAAAAAAAAAACAAAAAAAAAAACACAACACTCTAATCTGACTTTTTAAAAAATTTATTACTTTCACTAAAAGTAAATTCATTAAGTTGTTTCAGCTTTAGCATGCACAAAGAGCTAAAGGGGTAGGGCTATTTTCAAAATTCAACTGCAAAATTCAACAGGCTGCACGGTGGTGTAGCGGTTAGCACTGCAGCCTCACAGTAAGAAGGTCACTCGTTCAATTCCCAGCATACGTGGTTGTCTGTCTCTCTTTGTTGGCCCTGCGACAGACAGGCGACCTGTCCAGGGTGTACCCTGCCTCTCGCCTGATACTAGCTGGGATAGGCTCCAGCAGCCCCCGCGACCCTGAACTGGATAAGCGGTACAGAAAATGACTGACTGACTGACTTTCTAAATAATCTGCGGTGTAAGTTTGTTTGTCGATCTACAGTCAAAACAATCAAATTTTCATTACAATGATGATTGTTGATAAATAATTGGCTTATCTTCGGTTAAAAAATGCTGGTTTTAATCATCATATTTGTTATACATCTTTCAGCAGAGACATTTTCCATCTTGGGTTATTGAAAGCTAAATCTACTAGTTAGAGGAAACTCTCCCTGATATACAACGCTGCTGCACACACCAACAGGGTCTTCTAAAAAAAATAAAAACTTGATTTGGACCCTGTTAAAATGTCAACATCGCATGCATTAAATGAAAAGAATTCAGTCAGCCATTTCAACTTTCAAATAAGCCGAGGTGACCCATACAAGGGTTTGCACACATGGGTGCAGTTTCATGTCAATCTTGCTGGCAGTAACACCACCCTTACTGCTTTCCCAGCTAACAGCCACAACGAGGCTGTTCTCCTGACATTCAATGATTTTTATTAGAACAGAAATTGTGTTTTATTTTTTTATTTTTTTGTTTTCTTGTTTGTGCTCTAGATTTGATAAACTTTCTAACTGGCCTGCAGGGCAGCTTGGACAAATCAACATTTTAGTCTCAGTGTTCTGACAACATGGCACAAGGCTTTATGTGTGTATGATTTGCATATATACAAGATATTTTAGTTGATTTAAAAGCTGGTAGCATAAATGAAAAGTGAGCTGATATATGTGAGTGAATGCAGGTGGAAGAAACAAGATCCTCCACCATGCAGATCAAAATGACATACATCAAAGTGGACAGCTCTGGATTTTGATGTTCATTTTTTTTTAAAGTTGGCATTTCTCAATGACACAATAGATCAAAGAGTGAGTTTAAAGTTTTGAAGACCCAGTAAATTAAACTAAGCAAACTGGTTATTAAAAATGTTACAAATCTGAGAATTAACAAGATGTAATAATATCAACACTTGTGTGATTTTATCCTGATACATCTGGTTTCTAGTGTCAGTTCCTGTCTGTGTTGATCAAACCATGTCAATGTTGACGAGTAAGAAGATGAGAATTTTGAAACCTGGCAATTTTAGTTAATACATTAGTTAATGAAAAAGGTGATGAATTTTAAAATATATTTACTTCTGGCATTATCAAACATTCCATGTCTTTGGTCAAATTGCAGGATGCACTTCATCATTTCTTGTTTGTCTTATTCTATCTTTATGGCTTTATCATATTATTTTTCCTATTTGTGCAATATTGTACAGTAGCTGTTACGTTCAACAGTTTTTTAAACTAAAAAGTGATTATAGAAAATATCTACACGGAACTTCAACTTAGATGTGGTTTTCTACTCAGAGTAAAAAAAAACAAAACAACCTTTAACTAAAACCTTAAACCATGCACTGAGGTGACCCCTAGCCAGAAGTAGTGGGGAGACAGATTAGCTATCCTGAAGATAAAATGTACAAGAATCCCCTCGCTGAGGTGAGCAGCTATGTTGAGTCATCAGTGAGTTGCTGCAGTTTGGGACCTTCGTCTAAAAGAATACTTTTATCCTTCCAGCCATTTAAAGAAATTCAAAACAACATGAACATTGTTAAAGAAGACACGTTGCTGGACATTCTTCATTTCTAGATCGTTATGAGAGAATATTATGTGATCAGGAGCTTGTCAGGTCATTTCAATAACAGCACTTATTTAATTTTTATTTTCTAATTTCTTAGATAAGTTTGCTGAAAGTCCAAGCAGGAATTTGAACTGCACTTTGGCTGCTCGAGAGAGCTTTGCAAATTTTCTAAACACTGCTACAGTGAATTTTATGATGGATAAAAATATGCAGCTGGGTGACGAGGGACCGAAATCAGGATGCATACCAAACATGTGCTTGCAGATTTCTGAACAATAGCTTGAGAAATGTTTTGAAAAAGCCCTAAGTTTGAATGTGCATGAGATTGGAAGCCAATGCACTCCATTAGGAAAAGGTATTAACAATAATTTAGCTAGAGGGTCATCTTGCTAGTTGACGGACAGTTATTTTTTAAGTAATGAAATACTGTATTTCAGAAGTTATATGTGTAAGGGAAATTGTTAAGTGGGTGTCTCCTATGGTCTTTTTCTAGGCTCTCATTAAAATAAATCAAGTAGGGAATTTCCTGCTCACTGAGTTAAAACCTTTAAGCATTCATTAGTTTCTTTTCTTAAATTACTTTTTTTCTTTGTTTTTCAGTAAGTCAAGAGTAAGAGCATGTCCCAGTATGCACTAACAGAGAGAGGAGTACAACCCTAGGCAGATGGCCAGCTAATTGCAGGGCTAACATAGATATTCCACCTCTCATTAACAGTCTGTTTGACCTGCATGTCTTTGGACTACGGAAGGAAACAAGACCAGAGAGGGAGACTGAACAGTGATGGAGGGGCATAACAGACAAAAGGATGAGGCTGCTAAGGGAACCAAGGTTCACTTTGCTTTGACTCACTGTGCCTCCTCACATCTGAACACCTTTTCTGCACAATGAAAGGGGAAAGTGAATACTGTCTTGCTTAGGATACTCACTGGAGAAATGAGCTGACATAGTAATATAAAATGTGATTGACACCTTATACAGCTCATTAAGATGTTTGCAAATCTGTAAGAAAAAAAAGAGAGTGTGTGTGTGAATGGGGGGGGGGGGGGGGGGGGGGTCATGATGAAAATAGAGATAAGAGAAAGAATGACCTAATTCCTTGAGATTTCGCCACAAGAGATTAATTTTCTCTCAAATGATGTGTGTATCAGGGTCACTGCATCCTCGTTATAAAAAAGTAATCAGCATTTGTAGCAATTAGTCCATTCAAGAGTTTAGAGGATGCTTTTTAGATAAGTATTCTGTCTCCCTGACAGAATCCCTGACAAGAGGTTTTCCATGTGATACAAACATAAACAGACTGAGGATACTAGCCTGCTGACTGTACCAGAAGTACCCAGATGTGGCACGTTTGTACGTCACAGTCCTGCTCTGAGGTCACTTTTGCTTCAAATGGAAAGAAAGCAAACAGATGTTCTCTGGTAAAATAAGTCCCATATTGAGGTGTAAAAGCACCTTTGAGTGCTCTCGACCTGTTGCTGGACCCTTCATGAAAACAAAACATATGCTGCAAAAGCAGTATGTCGGCTTTCTGGATTAAAAAATGTTTTGTGATAAAGCAAAACGCATCCTGCCTGCAGCAATTTTTTTAGCTTCCGATATTTCTTTCACCTGCATTGAATTTACCAGTTCTAACACAGAATGTTTCAGGTTAAAGCTTTAAGATGAAATTAGATGAACATACTATCATGATTGGAGCGCGCAAGGCAGAACCCGGGGCATCAGTTCATCATCATGGGCAACCTTTAGTATTAGACAGATTATTAGACAGAGCTCATGGGATGAATCGGTGACAGACAAATGCCATTTAAAAAACAAAACAGTAAAAAGCCTTGAATAGAGATTATTTGTTAATTAGACAGCTTTTGGTCAGAATCTTTTTAGTACTGTGCACAATCATGGTTAATTCACTCTGTACCTCAGATTCCTTCTGCTAAGTCAATGAGGTCATCATCTATAATGACAGTGTACTGATATCACTGTTGCAGCAAGGAGTCATTAACAGTTGAACTTACAATTAGAGGAATAAAGATTGTTTGTTTTGTTTTAACTTCAAATGACACTTATCAAAATTTTTAAAAAGGGTAAAGATTTTAAAAGAAATTCACCATCTATTACGGAATAAAGAGTGCGGGAAGCATGCCAATGCTGTTGTAATTTATTTAACCAACTGTACTGTGTTAATGCAAAGCCTGTAGCTCTTCTAAAGTTATATGTGTAAATGTACTGTAGCTCTGGGATCTGTAATCACCTCCTCACAACATGATCTAAGATAAAGAAAAAAAAGTCAGAAAAAAACCGCACAGCTGACTTTATGAGAAGAAGGAAATAGTTTGAAAGTTAACTATTCTCACTTGATGGGTTGTGACAGTAAAATCCTGCCAGAGACTTTGATCACAATGATGAGTTGTGCTCAGAAAAATGTATTTCACTCAAGTTGCATGTGCATCAGAATACAAGTTCATGTGAAAATCACCAACTTAGTCATTTGTTTTTTTTTTAAAGAAGATTCACCATTGTCTACCACACTGTCTACAAAGAAGTTTCTGAAATCCCTCCTGGCTGCAAATATATCAAAAATTGGTCCAACTAGAGAACAATCAACACTGATCACGCTTAATTTGATACAAATGAAAGGTGAAAATATGTCAAACATTTCAAAGTCCAGTGTGGAACAAGAATAAATCTTTCAATAAACCAATCTTAAAATGAAACCTGGTCTTCATTTAAACTCAATTTACCACTGTCAAACTGAAGCCAAACAGTTGGGTGGGAAATGCACCTTGTTTTTCCTGGTGCATTATTATGAGAAAGCACTAAATTTGGGGCATTATACTTTGTCATATAACAGCTTGGGGTATTCTGCAAAACAATGTGCTGCAACAGAATTAGACTGGACTGTAACATATTCTGGCTCCAGGCTTTATTGGTCTTTATTGGCTTCAATTCCTGCGACAAGTTAAATTTAAGAGAATCTGATGGAACGTCACAGAATGTGTCCTGCCAGCGCTAAAGTGATGATGATGATCCTGGCATGAAAATGATCCAACATCTAAAGTCCACACACGCAAATACACATGCACACTTCTGCACACGCTAATTTGTATTCATCAGGAAAAAGACAGCAATGATTAGAGGCTTAATGGGTGTGTGTGATGATGCGTTTCAGGCTGTATGTGTGTGAGCAGGCAGGAATGGTTTATATTTGAACAAAATAATTATCTGCTCCATACTGATGAATCAAATGACTGACATACACAATAACAACACACAAATGTGCACATGCTGTCAAGTCCTTTTCAGCTGTCCACCCAAGTCTTTCCTCACTATCACCTGGAAGTTGAAAGTCAACCTTCCACATTTATTTCTAATATAATATCTGGCAGTTGGCAATTAAGCTGGCAAATAGGAAACACAGTCAACATTCATAAACCCTTACAAAACTTCATGTGAACACATTATAACAGGCAAACACAATCAAACTGAAGCTCAGTTAAAGTAATGTAATAAAATGTTGACAGATCTTAACAAACTATTTTGATTGTGCTGCTCTTACTCAGGCTGTATAAGGTGACACACACCATTCAGAATTACTCATTGGCCAATAAAACTTGCGCAAGTGAAGCTACACAGAGGAGATGAAAGATGAAAAAAAGAAATAATCCACACCTCAATAAAGTCTTTTTTTGGCGTGCAATAACGAAAAGAGAAATGATCTGGAATAATCGTCAATACTAAAGACAGTGCAAATGTCAAAGTAAAGAAGAAGAGCTGGGGAGACAAAGAGAGACAGAGAAATGGGAGAAGGCAAAAAAGACAGGTTCAGAGAGGAATGGATGTTCCTCAGCTTTCCTTAGCTTTTTCCCTACTGTACCTAAATCACTGCATTTTTTTTTTTTTTTTTGGTCAGGATCAGATAAGTGAACAACAAATGCTAATATACAGTAAGCCAAATTTAAATGTATAATATAATATAATAAAATATAATATAACATAATATAGTCAATCAGTCATTTTCTTTACCGCTTATCCAGTTCAGGGTCACAGAGGGAGGGGTTGCTGGACCCTATCCCAGCTATTATCAGGCGAGAGGCAGGGTACCCCCTGGACAGATCGCCAGTCTGTCGCAGGGCCAACACAGAGAGACAGACAACCGTTCACACTCACATTCACTCCTAGGGCCAAATAAGAGTGACCAATTAACCTAACATGCATGCCTTTGGCTGGTGGGAGGAAGCCGGAGTAGAAGCCCTGAGAGAACCCACGCATACACGGGGAGAACATGCAAACTTCACACAGGAAGGCCACTGTTGGGATTGTTCGAATCCCCTCCCCAGCCGCGACTCAAAATAGCAACCTTATATAATATAATATAATACAATATAATATGTAATAATTTATTGAATTGCAAAACATGAAAGTGCTTTTGAACTTTGATGCTAAAGTAAATACACGTTAGCCCACTCTCACTCCCAGGCTGCCGTATATGGACATCCGTGCTGGATCTCCTTGTGTACTTTTCCATTTTCATGTATTTATTGTATACGTTATCAATCCCACTTGGGAAATTGTTTCTCTACATTTCACTCATCCTAGCTACACCGTGAGCAGTGAGTAACCTCGTTGCAGTGCCAGTGGAGCAGATCAAGGTTAGGGGCCTTGCTAAGGGTCCAACAGTTCACTTTCCTCAAACGAGGGAGTTGAGTACTGTATGTTGAACATAGCACCACCTCTATCTCTTCCTCGTTACATTCAGAGTATGCAATGTCATTAAACCGTGCCAAAGGATACCCAGCAATCATTTGCTCACAGCAAAAATGACTCAGAAGAAATATGTACTGTATAGATTTTGGCTTGGTCCAAACTGCCAATTCATCTGCTAGCCAGTGTACAGCTGCCAGCTATTCCACAGCTGGGACAGTTTTTCAAATGTTGTGTATACAATATATCTGAAGGTAGGAATGTAGCTTAAAGCCACGTTAGGGTTGTCCCGTTATGTTTTTTTTTTTTTTTTTTCTTCAAATACAAGGACAGTCTTGGAAACCTCCATCCTAACAAAAGAGTCATTCAGTTGAAGACATTCTACATAAATGTGCTTATCCTGTAGTTTGTCTCGGTCCTTGTCTCTCTCTTTGTGTTTGTAGAAAGTGAAGTGCAGATGGAAATCATATGTTAGCAGCTGTAGTAGCTGATAATGTTTCCTTATAGCACACTCAAAGTGTTCTTAAACCTCAAGCATTTGCAACAAGCATGCACATGTACTCACATAATTGAGCCAGTAGTAGAGATAGCAGCTTAGAAGTTTTCCATCTGCCATTACTCAATGCCCTGAGAATCTTTTTGAATATTGCAATGTACTGTAACCCCTAAGCATGCCTTTCCATCTGCCCTGAATGAAAGTTCTCATGATAGAGCTATTAGCACAGCCTCATCAATTCAATTATTTTATAGATACTTGTGATTTATGTAAGACTCTTTGAGTAAGTGATGTCTGATGTCACTTAAGAAGAAATGTCTTAAGATGCAGAGAAATCACGACTGCGATGATGGTATGAAAAAGATTAGAAACCCTGTTAGAGGCTCAAAGCTATGTGGATGATATAAATCTACACAGTAATACACTGAAAGTACGTCAAGGCCTCATACAAGCTCTTGGCCACCTTATGAAATGCCATTTCTCTCTGCCAAGGTCAGAAAGACATACAGGGGAGAACAAAAAGTCAATTTCTCTCTACTCCTCTGTCTGCCTTCTATATTTTCTGTTCTCTCTCCTCAATTATATCTCTCCATTCCTCAATCCAAGTCTTTCAGAGCTCAGAGGTGATCAGACTCTATTTCTATCCATCTTTTGAGACATCTTTAGTGTCACAAGTCAAGTACCTGCCTGGACGTTCAGTCCTTTTTCCTCTTCTTTCTTTACCATGCTTGCTTTTTAAATTTGAAGTAGCATGCTGAATATTCAGCCCTATTTTTCCTCTTCCCTTTTCTATTTTCTCTGTAGTTTTCAGTGAGCTTGCTGGCATCCTACTCTCCATTTTGCCTTTTCCACTCTCTACTCTCACCATCTTCAAACTTAACATTTTAGACAAATCAAAGTGAAAGGAGGAAAGCAGATGACAGAGGAAGAAAGAGGATTGGAAGAGAGCAGTGCAGAGCAGATGAGGGTGAGAGGCGAGAGGAGAGGAGCAGCAAATAAAGAACCCTTGGATGTTGGGAGAAAATGAGAGGAAGGGAAGTGGGGAGAGGGAAGAGGAGAGTGGAGAGCAAGGACTACAGAAGCAGAGAAAGAAAAGAGGACATATAGGAAGTGCTGTGACGAGTAGAGAATACCACAAAAGAAACTGTGGATAGAGCGAGGATGTTGTATATTAGGTGTATGAATAATTCATGTATATACGACAATGGCTCAACAACAAAAGTTGTCTTCACACAGTTGGGAAGGTACGCTGACCACCAGTTCCACAAAAGAAAGTGAATTCAGCCAGGAAAACACAAAACAAAAAAGAATCCAAGTGAAGTCCTTCAGCTTCCTCAGTACTCCACATGAGAATGTCATTTCTTCTTAGAATTTCTGGTCTGGTTGGCAGCCTTTTAGACCTCTGAATCTCAAACGGTTTCGGGCTACTTTTTTCCTGATGTATTTCATTACTTACTGTGGGCTGTTTTCCCACTTTAACCTGCAGTTTAGAATCGTTGAATTTTTGTCATCTGACCAGTCACATCAAAGCTTCTCAGTCGCAGAATGAGGTGCATACTGTATTCCTTCGCTTCAATAACATGCTGTCAGAGTCAAAAGTGACTGTGAGGAATGAGGCCTTTAAAGCTAAGTCTTGAATCTTTCGCCTGGCAGAACTGCACATCACTCATGATTCATTTAGGAAAAATACAATTGAAAACCCAACTTTTTGTTACTTTTTTATTGTTGTTGTGGTTGTTTTTGTTGTGATTGTGAAGGGTAAAACAATTAAATAATTAAAAACAAAAAAGTGTCAATTTGGTATTTTTTGAAAAACTAAACATGCCTTTCACACCTTCTGGCAGGTTTTTAAGTTCAGAAGGTAGAAATAAGTCTACTCTGTGTTTTTCTTTCACTCCTTTTCTCAAGCAATTGAATGAAAAAAAACACCTGAATGCTCAGTACACATATTCAGTACAGGAACAATACTCCCCTGTGACTCAGTGACATACTTAGATGAATTTATATTTAACAGAAAAAAAAAAGAAATAGAAAAATGAAAATGAGCTCACCTTCCCAGAGTCCATTGCAGTTATGACCCATACACAATGCGCGTTGTTCTCATATTGGACAGGGTAGTTAGGAGAAGTTATCACTCCTCTGGGACCTCTTAAGTTACTGCCACAGGTACGAGCTATAAAAAAAAGACAGCAAAAGTGAGAGATAGAGTGACACAAGGCTTTAGAAAAAGATTTACAAAGCAATCAAAGTCATGTCGTGCTGACAGCAAAAAAGCTTCTTATGTCAAAAAATAGGAAAAAAATAGAGAGAACAAGGTAATATCAGAGATGAAAATCGACAAAGAGAGAGTAAAACATTTGGGGCCAGTACCATTTTATTTTAGTGGCCATACACAAAGTTTGTATTTTCGTAAGAGATCTTTTCCATTGTACTCATAAGACCAACACAAATAATTCCACATTCATTTTGCCACCTTGTTATTTCCTAATCAACAATATAGTTTCATCTGTTTTTATTATTACCGTGGTCCTTCAAACTTTTCCTTTTGTAGGTTCAGCAAACTTTGGCGAAACACTGAAATGCTGCAATTAATAAAAGTTATTCAAATGTTATGAACTTGTTTTGGACATTTTATCAGTGTTATGCTTCCCCAGTTTGTTCACTTAAAAAAGTTTAAAAAGCGCAAATTACATCTTTTCCCAATGGGCATCAGTGCTTTTCTAATCAGGAAGAGGTTGCGGGACAGTACATATAACTCAAGGCACCGATTTACCCTCCAAAATCCCCAATCCAACTTTCAATGCGCTGCCAGAACCCTTGAGAAAAAAAGGTGTACTACACGCTAATGCAGTAAAAAAATATAGTAAAATGTTAGTGTCAAGTATGCAAATGTCAAGAAGACTAATCCAGTCCACGATAGCCTCTTTCTCGAGCTGACAAAGAGACCGACCAACTGCATGACAAATATTAGTATTATTATTATTATATTAGTATTATTATAGTATTATTAGGCGTTATAGAAGATGTTTCTTTCAACAATTTTTGCAATATTCTGTAAAATTGGGTTCATTACTCCATATGCTATGATTAATTAAAAGCTTTAAACATATATATATATATATATTATACATCAGCTGTGAAAGTAATGGGGCTGAAAAAAACGTCATCTCAAATCTTCTCTGCATTCCTTAACTGTTTCATTTGTCTACCGGCTCGTCAATCCCTTTTACAATGGTAGTAAGAACGGGTAATAGGGGAGACCGATCGATGAGAGTGATTGATTGGCGAGAGTAATGCTGCGACCCAGTAGCTGCGCGCACCTGTCTGATGTTTACAGCAGGTAGCTAACATCATTCTGCTAGCAGTTAGCAATGTTCAGACGACATTCCGTTTACTTGCGTTTGTGACATGATGGGAGAATCTGTACCTGCTGTCTGCTAAACACCGGAGTGGCTCGTGCACGTTATTCTGTGGCCGGAGGAGGGAGCTGTGAATCTAGCAGGTTGGTCTTGCACATGCGCATTATTTAAAAACACACAAACAGTCTCTGCTTTTTGAAATGCCGAAACATTTTCTATAGCACCTTTAAGAAGAGAAAAAACAGTAGTACTCAGAAAAAAATATAGTCTTGTCTGACGTGAAGACTTTTTATTTTCTCTTGTGTGTATGTATTTATTGTTGTATTTATTTCCAGGTACACTAACGGAGATTAACTCTTCTTGTGACTTGGGAAAAGATATTTCCATAAGTTTAGATGGAGATGAAAAGAGAGATTTGAGAAAGTAGATTGTAACATGAGAGAGGCTGAGAAAAAGTAAAGGAGCAGAAGGAAAAGAAAGATGTGAAAAAGTAATAGAGAATACGAGGAGAAAAGGGGAGCGAGTGGAGGACCCTAGATGACTGATCTGCCTGTTAATTAGAAAAGAGAGCTGAAACACACTGTGATACACACAGCTACACGGACACACAGAAACACATTCATGGCAATTCATCTCAGAAAGCAGCTTCTAATTAACAGTAAAGTCTCAGCAGAGAATGAGAGAGGCTCGTGGGTTTGAGTCCCAGAAGAGTGATCACACCAGATAATACAATACACCGGAGCTACAGTAGACTGCGGACATTATTAACCTCTGCCTTTCTGTTTTGTAACAATTTACTGGCTTAGTTTTCTCCAGGTCTCAGCTTTTCTACTTTTTTATCTCTATTTATTTCATCCAAATATCTTGCTGACCAATATTTAAAGATATAAATCAACGTCAAACTTGCTGGATGCCCAGTTTCCCAGTTCCGCAATGTTCAGTAAACACAATGTTGTAACATACCAACAGCCCATCTCTTTTTTATTTAGATTCTCACATATTTTCCTGTTTTTTTTCCTTTTTAAATTTAAAGTATGACAACATGCATGTTTTAAAACATTATATGCATTTTCTAAAATAGCTTCTTCCACTGCTGCATTGACACAATATGGAATATAATTCATATTGAATGAAATAGCTACTTTCCATTATGTACAGTTGAACTGGAAATATTATGTTGTACTATAGATACTTTGAGAGGCAGTTAATAATTTATGTTTTCTATGTTGGTTAATCAATTTGTTTCATGGGTTTCAAACAAAATGCACGAAGTAGTTTAATCATTCTTTTCAAGGCATTTTCCTTACATCAGCTTACTGTAAGTATTTCTTTATTAGCTTGAGTACTATAGTACAATGATTCTATTCTTCAGCTCAAGAAAACAACGAATAAGAAGAATATTATTTTCGGAACAAAATTAGGTTAAATATCCATTCATTCTCGACATTTGCCTTCTTTTTAATAACAAACTCATTCATTTTTTTATCAGTGCAAAAGTGTGCAATATAGAATTTTATATAAAATCCAGTAGAAAAAGATAAAGTTAGAATCTCTTTTTCAATATTCCCCCCTCCATCAACTGGTTCTGACAGGAGTAGTCAGCATCATGAATTCAGACATATTTCTGCCATCACAGCAAGCCATAAAGTCACAGCAGAGACACAAAGCCACATACATTTAATGCCACACACATACACCATAACACGATGCGACAGGGACCCTACTGTAAGTGCTTGAGTGCAGGGACAAGCTGTCTGTCAAACACACACACACAGACACATGCACACGCACACGCACACACACCCACATACACACAGAGTTCAAGGCCAATGCTGCAGCAGATATTAGGCATGTGACATTATCCTTTGGACGCTTGCTTTCAGTGCAAGTGTGTTTGTGAGTGTGTACCCACTCAATTGGTTGTGCATGCTGGCTGTCTGCCTTTTCATTGTGGAGCAATAAACCCAACAGGGTATTGTCAGTAAACATGTGGGCAGTGAGAGCTCCTGCATCATTGCTCTGCCACTCAGTCAGCAAGTGAATCATGGATTTTACACATGAATAAATAATAAAATGTAAATCTGAGAGATGTTACCTATCATGCTGTCATAGTGTTATGCTTTTGGAAAGTTGGCCTTATCAAATACCAGCAATCTAACATAACCACCAGTAGCTTTCACAATATCTAGCAGAGTACTTTGCATTATTGCATGCATGTAGATCAGAGCTGCATTAGACTTGTATTAGCTCTGCTGCTCTTTTCAGGAAACAAACATATTTTGGTGATGGTTTCTGGGATCAGTTACATCAATAACCTTTACACTAATCAAAGGAGGAAGTTGATGAAATAAAATTGTGCTTCTTTAAGCATCTTGCAACTTTTGGAGCAATATTATTTTCCTGGATCTGACTATGAAAACAGATTTCACCTAGGATTGGCAATCTTGGAAAAATGATTCAAGCAAGCTACATTTAAACACACACACACACCCACACACACACCCAAACCACTGAAACCACGCCTTCAGAGTGCAGGAACGCTCGCTGACAGCAAGTTGGCGAAGATAACCGATAACAGCCAAGTGGATAGCTAGTTAGCTCGCTACTAAACAGCTGACGAACCGTGTTTGTAAAAGCTGTAATTCTCTCACCGTCAACTCCTTCTGGGGTGTAAAAAAACGTCAACATCTCCAAGACTTGATCCTCATCTGTTTGTTTGTTTCTTTTTTGGTGCAGCAGCAGTTAGCAGTCCGCTAGCCATATTTGTTTACAGTGTTTACAGTGAGCGGTGCATAGAGTGGTGCAGGGGGGGCAGAGAGGAGACAAAATGGTGTCGATTGGTTCTACGCTGCAAATAACCAATTCCTGACTTTCAGTGCGGATGTCAGTGGTTGGTCAGAGTTTTTACAGAACTGCAGCTCTTACAGAGGTCCAACTTTTTTCCTTCCTTTTTATGAACACATGATGTATTGACTACTGTCAGGATGGAAAAAACATTTCGCCCAGTATAACAAAAAGTGTTTCTGAATAGGATAACCAACTCTTTTTTTTTTTTTTTTTCTGGCTGTAACTTAACTTACAAATAAACAGAGCCAGTTCAGACCTACAAGGGGCCCCAGGCAAAATTCTGGTAAGGGGCCCTCCTAAATGAACTGCAAAAACTTTCAACAGTTGCACATGACGCCACGCCCAATGCTTTAAACATAAAAAATATATTGCACATTTGTGGATGTGCCTGTATTGGATGATAGAGCTGGCTCATCTGTGTCTGTCTAGATGACCCTGGTTCTGTCCTTCCACTGGCTGACTGGCTCTGCGGCTGCTTGTAGTGAGAAACTTAAGCACCTTTTATATGGATAAGGCTAATATTACTTCAGCTGCATCAAATTGGCTGTGCTTGTTTTACTTTCATATACTTCAAATGGAGGCAATTATTCATGATTATTTATCATACAATTGATTTATTTAGCAGCATTATCAGAATATGATTTGCAATTCTTATATTCTTATAATAAGTTATCTGCATCTACAGTTGTCCTCAAAATTATTCATGCCCTCCAATTAAAGAAGGGTAAAAAAAAAAAAAAATCATCTGTCAGTGAAATAAGTTGAAATGGACAAAAGTAATAATAAATAAAAATTCTGTAAAAATCATGACTGAGTATGAATTGTGGTTCAAGAGAAATATTAAAAACAAACAAAAAAAAAAAAAGTGAGGAAGTATGATGGGGCTCTGAAGCTAAAATTTTGGTGAGAACAGTTTAAGGCAATCAGGTGTTTTCTGTAACGTCCAATCAGATGTCTGCACCGTTGACAAGTATGTTGGTCCACTGTTCATGGGAAAGCTGGTCTAATGTGTCTGGGACAGTTTAGTTTTGTTTGTTTGTTTGTTTGTTTTAAATGATTATTTTTAACCACAATTCAAAAACCAACATTTTACTTTACTAAAATATAATTTTGTATAGTTTTTTTTTTATTATTGGTTTCTTCAGTTTCCTGTTATTTGAAATACTATTGAAGCCTTTTCTTTAATCGGAGGGTATAAATAATTTTGAGGGCGACTGTATATTTGCTTGTTGGTTATCCAAGCAAACAAAAGTAAATCTTAGTCAATATTTATCCATTACTTTCTATTTTTTGCAAGTACAGTTGCAACTTCAACACTAAACTGTTAGAAGCCAGCAGATGCACAGGGAGACCGGAGTCCCCCCTGCTAATGTAGGTCAAACATGGACGAGTCCCTCCCACTCTCCCACCGGGAGAGGAGAGTTACCCAACTGCTGTTCCCGCGGTTCATTCTCATGTTCTTTCTTTCTCCTTTTCTCATGCATCCCTTAACTCCGCTTCATCTTCCACTTCCTTTTCCAGCCTGATGTGCTGGAAATGCAGGACACATGCGCGGCGGGTGGTTGTGTCGTCACGTTTTTTTTTTTTTTTTTTTAACCCCTTCATGGGGCCTCTATCAGTTTGTGGGGGCCCTACGCAACGTGCGTAGTGTGCGTATTGGGTGAACCAGTACTGCAAATATATGTTTTGTTTGGTTTTTGTTTGGTTTTTTCTTTGACTGTCTAACAAAAGAAGTTGAAACATAACATTTGACCGGTGTAATTCATGACAAGCTAAATAATAATAATGATGGTAATAATAATAATAATAATAATAATAATAATAATAATAATAATAATAAAGGTTTTTAACCAGGTTTAAGTTTTTTTTTCTTTGCTTTATAGCAACATAGCAAAAGTATTGTAAAGAACAAGCTTGTCTTTATTATATTGGTATATCAACAGCAGCATTTGTACTCCATAAAAAATATGATTATTTATCTTACCCAACTAAAATGCAATTTTCTGTGGCTACATCCTAATAAAGTTAACATTTGTAATTTCACCACAACCCAAGAACTATTAAAAACACATTAAAAATTCATAAATTAAATTAGTATTCTTCCTTTATGATGAGCATGCAAAACTCCAGTTTCATTGCTACATAACTGGAGTCCAGATTAAAATCAGTGGTAAATCTGGAGCTTTACGGTGATAATGCATGTGACTTGTCAGGGGTAATGGTTTGCTTGCTCTTCCTAATACAAGGTAAAAGGTCCTTGCCAATAACATTGAATCCCCAACAGAAAGAAAAAACAAACAGGTGATGTCAGGTCAGAGTCTAAATAATGTCGCAGCAATAATGTCTAAGCAGTTATTCCTTACATCAAGGGTATCCAAGTCCAGTCCTCGAGAGCTACAACCCTGCACATTTTGGTTGCATCCCGTCTCCAACACACCTGGGTCAAATACATGGCTCGTTATCAGGCCTTTGCCGAGCTGAATGTCATGCACATGAGGAGATTAACCATTTGATTCAGGTGTGTTAGAGAGGGTATGCCATGAAAGATGCAGTAGCTCTCAACTTGGGCAATAGTTTAATGATATTTGTCAAAATTTACACTGTATGAAGAAAAACATGCAAATTTCTTCTAATCTGTCTTTTAGGAGCATTTTTAGATTGTAAACATGATTCTTTTTTGTTGTATTACCTATTACATTATTTCTAGTGGAATGTGGCTGGATGTGTAGTTAAATCATCTACACATAAATCTAAGAATCATAAAGTTCAGTTTATTTAATTTTTTAAAAATTCTTTTATCTCTACGTCATCACAACATTTATTCCTTTTATGTGTTGAACATCTTACTACACTGAATAATCTACCAAGTGACATCTGTCGACTCTGCAGTGTGCTGTTTGACTTGTTTAGTTTTTCACTAAATAAATATACTCTAAAAGATGTATTATTTTGTTGGTGATGATAAAATAGACCAAGAGGAAACTGTATTAAAGCTCCAACACATGACAACCTGAGGACATTGAAGCTATTTCAGCGACAGTGACGGGAAACTTACTTCTGCAGATGGGTCTGTGGTCACTCCAGGCAGCCAGTGTGTCAGTGACTCGTTGACAGGTGATACTTTTAGATCCATGCAGAACATAACTGTCATCACAACTGAACTGGACGCTGGAGCCAACTCTGCACAGAGAGACCAAGCAGAAAAAGCAGTTGTCAAAAAAAAAAAAAAATACAGGAATACAGAGTTTGATTCTAAATCTGATGGGCTCATAAATTGAACGCAAGAAAGATAGAAATTAGTTTTGAAATTGTTTTTTTCAGCACTCACGTTGTTTCTCTCAGCTCTTTTTGACCCCATTCATTTGTAATGCCTTCTATCTGTTTATCTCTCATCGTTTGCTGTGATCATTCCTGTTTTCAAATTCTGTCCAACTCCCTGCAGTTTAACACGTCAGGGGGGGCATTCAGTCATCTAAGTGTAAGACTGCATGAAGTCTTGTCTGTGAAGCTTAATTCCTCCTCCCTCCTGACACGCATCACAGTCGAGCACCTGGTCAAACATTCACAACATACAGCACTGGATGATTATCGACACCACCCTGTTGATGAATATTGTAGAGCTGTGTTGCCTGCACAAATGTCACTGCTGCTGCCTCTGTCATCGAGATTTGGGTCCTTCAATTCGGCTTTTTAATGGAACTGTTGACACCAATAATACCTTTCATTCTGCCACTCAAAAATACACAAGAGAATATTTTTTCCTGAATGTTTACAGCGTGTGCTTGTCTTTAGATCAAAGGAGCCATAGTATACTACATTACTGCCATTTCCAGCATGCTCTGCATTGAAAATGCTTGTTTTTCTCTGTAATTATGTTGCATTTTTGCTGCAAAGCTTCACACCACAATTCTGTTGTGGCTCATATTTGGTGCCTAATGATCACTAGATAGGAAACTGTCACACACAGAGACATGCATACTTTAGTTTAGTTTCTAACAGATGTACAGAGATAATGACCTTTCACTAACTTAGGAAACTCTATTTATACAGTCGTAAGAGTTGGTGCAATAATAGATACTGATGGAAAAACAGAAGCAGTTGGAGGTTAAAATATAATTGTCATTACTGATATAATCTTCATTTTGGTTTGGAAACAGTAAATAGGAACAAAAAAAGGCAACAATTTAAAGTCTCTTTTAGAGCCATAAGCAAGTGATTTAGACAACTGAGGTGCCCCTGATGCTAAGTGGATGAGTTACAAGAGGAGATGATTATTTTACAATCATCCTGTTTAAATGAAATGGCATCTCCAATTCAACTGATTCAATGACAGCCGCCGTGGGGCAGATCTTTTTAAAACTCAGTATGTCCACCATTTCCCTGTTTACTGCCCAAGATCTCACTTGAGAAACATTCCTTGACATTCTCTGTGTATAACCCCTGCATGACTGGACCCTGGAGAAGGAAACTGGGACATAAAAGCAGCCCTGGAGTTTGACCCAAGGCTGCAGCAGCGCAGTCAGCATGGCAAGGTTGTCTGAGTACTCTAGTTTCACCAGATGGTATGAGCTATAAATATGGAATAGTACTGCAAATCTGAGAGTATCACAAGCACCAATATGCCAACAGTCTCTTCTGTGGGATATATTTCTGTATTTCTACAAAGTATTTAGAAATAATGTGCTACATGTAAAGTAAAACTATTCTCATTTCTTCATGTTTTGCATACTTGCTGATTAAATATTAAAGCACTCAGATCTTTCCTTCATTTTGTTAAAGTCTGTTCAACAACAGGTGTCTGGGAAAAGTTTCCACAGACATGTTCGGGCCTAAAGATTCCCTCAATTATAATCAGAATGGAGAACAAGCTCAGATTTTTCCACTTGCAGTATGCAATGGTTACATAATTAAATTAAATTGAATTAAATTATCCTCCTTCGTGTTTACATGATAAAAATCATTCCAAATGGAAGTTTACTTGGAAAGCATGTTAATCTAATTCCACTTTAGATCTGGGGGTTGGGAAGAGTTCTGATTGGACAGAGGCAGATGCAACAAACTATTTACGTCTACCCGAAGTCAACAAATTTTGGTTCTGCTTCTTTGCTTTTCGGCAACGACATTGAAAACCTTTTAATAACACAGATTTTCACTTTAATTTTAATTGAAGGAGCAGCTGGGCTAACGTCCTACTTTGTTTCCATCAGCTGGTACAAGTACAACGCTTGTTTTGCGTGCACTTCGACAAGCACCATTGCAACAGGACAGGGGAACAAGCCTGCGCAGAACAACCTGAATAAAGTTAAAGCAGATTAAACAAATAAACAATGATTTCAGTGTTTACAAGGTCCTTTAAAAGAGGTATTTTATTTATTTATTTGTATTTATTGTGGATCCCCATACAGGAGGATGCTGTTGCTATTCTTCCTGGGGTCCATACAAAGATTCATATAAAATAATAATAATCATAAAAGAAAATTACACTTCAGAAATCAGAAAATCAGAAAAATGTATAAAACTGAAAATTAAATAAAATAAAATAAAGAATTAAACTAAAAATACAGTATGCTACACTAGTCCATGAAATTCTCCCAAAATCAGCAAAATTATCTGACCTTGAGATTAATAAATCTCACTTCTGTCACATCATCAATAAACAATCCTGTTCATAATACACAATTTCCATTACATATCTACTTACATACACACACACACACACACAAAACTATATTTTCATATTTGATTCGTAAGATATTGTTTCAATAATGCCTTAACCAGAACTATATTTTTGTTTGTGAAATATGTTTGGGTAATAAGTTCCAGCGATACATTCCTCTGTAGAAAACAGTTAGTTTAATGGCTTTAGTTTTTACTACTGGCAAGGTGAAATTTCCAGTACAAGCATGTCTTGTACGATGGGAGTGTTTACTTGAACTAAATTCAAAGTTCTTATAAATGA
This sequence comes from Atherinomorus stipes, assembly GCA_023101725.1. NCBI lineage: Eukaryota > Metazoa > Chordata > Actinopteri > Atheriniformes > Atherinidae > Atherinomorus > Atherinomorus stipes. The sequence continues at coordinate 1,810,425 of JALJCO010002339.1, forward strand.
TGACAGGTGACTTTTTTATGATGTTTCTGACAAATAAAAGTAATGAGTATCGAAGCCTATCTTTGTCATGTAACCAGTTTAATTGTCTATGCATGAATTTAACATTATTCCTATAATAATAATAATAATAATTACATCCAAGGACAACGGGAGCTGCACGGTTTTGTAACATTTGTAATTTCTTTATTACTTCTGTTGACCAAAATTAACTTTTATTCTGAATTAAAATCCTCATTTAAACATGACTCTTGTCAGGAAGACACTCCCTCTCTAGCTTAGCTATATTTTTCCATTCTCCAGTTTACCTGCAGCAGATGGACTAGGGAGCAGATTTAGCTCAAGGATGTCTCTTTATTCAACTGTTTGTCCTGTCCCTGTGGCTGAAAAGCACATTTTGCTACCATCACCATGGTGGGAGTATTCACTTAATCAGACAAAAAAGGTTTTTCTTCATGTTCTCAGAGCCTTTTCAAAGAATTTTAGCAATCTCCAAACCGATTTTTTAAAAGAAGCCTATAAATTAAGTCTGTTACAGTAGGTAAGCTTTTATGTAGGAATATTTAGTGGCCGGTAATCCAACCTCTGCAGAGATCTCTGTTGAAATGACTTGTCCACCTCTTTGGTCCAGAAACCTTATTGCTGAGGATATTATTCTTATGTATGCATTCTTATGTATCCATCTCACAGTTACTCACACCACTATACTCATGGGAACACTTAAAAGAAAAATTCCACACACCTCACAGAAATTATGTTGCAAGTGAACGCTGAGAGTTCCTTACACTTTATTGTTTAATATTTGTCCTTAAAGGCAGTTTGAAATGGAGCAACTGCATGTGCAGGTATGTACCTGCTAATCTATCTCCAATCCTTTCATTTTTGATAAAGTGCTCCAATCAGTTCCAACACATTTTACATTTATATTGGTGATACTTGACCGTGCAACATGCAAAAACACTGAATACCCTCAATCATTACTAATAAGAAAATATTTGTAAACTAATTACTTTTTTTAAAGTTAGCTACATCAGGACTACATCATTCACTCACTTCAGATACAACATATTCTTAACTTTGAAGCACAGTAATTCCCTCCAAGGTCCTTTTATATGATGCATCATGGCACACTTCCCCTACTTACCATTTGCGCTCTAATAGACTGGGGAACATCTTCAGATCTCTGTTGCTTTCCAGCAGCTTGCATCAATAGCCTAACATTTTGGCATTTGGGGGCTTCACTTTTCATTGCTTTCAAGTTCTCTGCTGCCTACCATTTCTTTCTATTTTCTCTCCATTTTACAAAGTGCACCATGTTCCTGATAGACTTTCATACCTTTACTTTATTACTCCTATCTCTGTATTCAATAAATGGGAAACCAAATGATGCTGAAAACTGAACAGTAAAAAAAAAAAAAAAAAAAGCTTGTCTGAGCACGGTTCTCTTTAGGCTATATACTCTGTCAGTTCACCAGAAGTGTACCTAAAGACATATTTAAATATCTGCTTGTGTTGAATTATATTGTAAAGAAAAAGATCAATAAATGAAAATCAGAAAAACAAACAAACAAATACTCCCTATTAGATATGAACAATGTTTACTTTAACAAGTATGTCAAAATGATCATGCTAGGGTGGTGTTTAGCTCAGTTGGTACAGAGGCCACAGATCCTCAGTGCAGCTGGTCCAGGTTTGATTCCCGACCTTGGACCCTTTGCTGCATGTCTTCCCTCTGACTTCCTTTCCTGTCTAACACTATCAAACAAAGGCCTCTAGAGCCAAAGAATCATTAAAAAAAAAAAAGATCATGTAATCACAACTAAGATCTTTCTCTGTATAAGAAACTGCCATATAAACAGCATTTATGATTTATTTAACTAAGATGAGGTGTCATTCAGAGAAAGCATCAATTTGCAGAGTATTCTAATCTCTTTTTAAATCATGTAGACATGTATAACTTTTCATTGTAGTTTTTGCACTCTGTGAGACATACGCATAATTTACGTGTTAAATTTCCCTTTGTCAGATGAATACAATTCCAATTACTATCATTTATATCCCATTGTCAAGTTACGTACAGAATGAAGAGCAAGCTCAACTAAGAATGGGATGACTGTGGACGCCTTTTAAGGGAGGAACAAACTTTCAACAATCTTTTTTTTTGTCTTGAGGCATATGGATATATCGTAAAAGGTTTGGATAAGCACAAACAATGTAATGTAAATGGGAATGTCAGGTCAGCATGTATCATTAACTGAACTACGTCCATCTTGTCACATGTAACAGGGAAATGACTGGAGTATCCCGTTAACAACAGATTAAAACACCTATTTGTGATGTCCTATTTTAGATCAATTTAATAGGCACAATAATGCTATGCGTATAAACTCTCTGAAAACTCTATCAAAAGAATAACTCACGGGCAGCGTTCATTCATTATTATTACATCTTTGAGCAATTAAGAGGCAAATCTGAACAGACAAATCAAAGGAATCCATATTGTTCACCTGAATAAAGAAAGCCCATCACAAACCAGTGTGATGCACATTTTATCTGCAAAGGATAGTGCTGTGTTATACATTCATGACCAAATAAGATAATAGCAGACATGGATAATGATGTATAATTACTAGATGACTCCATTAGGCTCATTACAAGATAACGAAGAGGTGTTTCAATATGTTGCTAATAAAGGTCCTTGATTTTCTCTGTTACACATGGAGCATACTTGTACAGTAAGAATAATAATTGTGTTTTTTATGGGGATGCTAACGTACGCTGTACTCTGCTGGAAAGAGGGTGAGTAACACTGAGGCGTCATCTACTTCCTGCTTGTAGTAGTATTAATCTTGTTAGCTTTAACAAAAAGAAAATTGTTATTCTCTGTCAGCTCAGTGTCAGCAGGGTCCTCTAATGTTCTGACTTCAGACCAAAATTCCTGCTCTACCGCCACGGTGCGATCTGTTTTTATTAGCTGTTAGTCCTGTTTGAACAGCCAACTCTGACTGTGAAAAAAGGAAACACAGAGTCCCTTTTGAATCTCCTGCTGTAGTTTCAGACCTTTTTGCTTCTGTTTCTGCTCTGAGGAGCCCAGCTGTGGTGGGATAACAGAGCTTCAGCAGACTGGCCTCTTAAAAAAAAAAAAAAAAAAAAAGGGTTACTTGAGAACATGCAGAGTAAATGTTTAATTCATCTCTAACCAAAGCTAGCTTCCCACATCTGTTTTGATCAGTGTGTATGTGTAAGTGTCTGCGTGTGTGATTGTGAAATTGTTAATAATTATGATCTTTTCTAAAGGGGTCACAGGATCATCATTGCGTAGCTGGTCCGAAATGGCAGGTCTCCCTCAGTTTTTTCTTTAAAAAAAAATCTTTTAAGCTGGTTACGTAAAGTGATTGATATGCTTCAACAACAGGTTCCCAGCAGACATTGGTTTATTTATGAGGATATGTGGACCACAAAACACACTAGCCTTAATGGGACTTTAAAAAAAAGACAAATCTTACTCATTGGATAATTTCAGAGATCAGGAACTAGAGACACTGCCACTTGTTTTCACTTTAGTAGTTAGAAGGATTTAACTGAGAAAGAGTGAAATGAAAATGACAGCTTCCTGTGCTTACAGGAAAAATATCTCTCAAATGGGCTTTGAAGGCTTAGTGTCTCCAGCATGTCTCAAGACCTTGCAGACAAACACAGGTTTAGATCTAATATGTTTATGAGACATCAGATCTAAACTGGCTGCAACAGGTTTAAATCAATCCACCGGACAATTTTGACTCCTGCATGTAAGACAAGTAATGTAAAGCCAAAGTATTACGGGGGGAGGGGGTGTAAAAAGAGCTGTACTCTGCAAAAGGTGTTTTTGTGTTTTTTCTTTTCTTGAACTACCACTGAGTAATCAACTCTGAAAAAATGCCTACCTATTGGGAATCCTCCAAGTCCTCTTGACAACAACCACTATATACTCAAACATATAAATCTAAACAGCACAGTCTTAAAATACACTGAGCAAGCATCTCTTTTTTCACATTTCATTGATCCGATGTCTTGTGCCAGGTTAGCAAACATAAGCAATCAAAGCAAAATACTGGAGAGTGACACGGGGAGGATGAGTCAGAAAAACAAATGAAAAAAAAAAAAAAGAACTTACTGGAAGGCAGAGCCCATTCTCTTGCCATTTTCAGGGACTCCAGGATCTGGGCAGACATCTCCAGCTAGACCACTTTGACTCACTGGAATAAACAGAGGAGGAAAGATCAGTTATTGTGTGTCTCGCTTTGGTTTATGCATTTGCATTTATTCAGGACATTTTTATAGACTTTAGCAACATTTTAGAGGGAAGATATTTAGTGAAGGACTCTGTGAATAACATACGGATAATGTTCGCATTATCATAAGAACCCTTTTGTCATTTCTGTGTCTGTAAAGTCCATCAACACAAAGGAAACTTTTTTCAGCTTTTCCCATGAGAGCCAAAGAAGCAAAATGATTTACATATTCTTCACATATATTTTATATGGATTGTGTTGTGGATTGAACCACAGATCTTCAAATTAGAAGATCACTACCATGTCTATAGTTTAAATTCTTCCAAATGTGTGCATTATTTAAAAGGAGAAACTTCAGTGGGGAACATATGCATGGAGTTAAAAAGTATTTATATAAAATATTTAGCTTAAAATTAACATGTTAAAACAACAGCTTTGAGCACCTTGTGCAAAAATTGAGTTGAAAGATGCATTTACACCTTAATCATCCTCTAAATCATCTATCTACGTAATATCAGTTTGAAAAACAGCACAAAAGCACAACACAGGACAAATTCAGTCTATCTTACATTCCGGATATTGCATTGGTTTCAGACCAGCTGGGAGCATCTGCAGCATGCCTAAATTGTAATGTAAATGGAAATGAGCCCAGACAACATAATAGAAACCAGTTTAGGCCAGTTCCGTGTTAATGGAACTCTGTGGATGAATAATGATGGTTAGACAGACATGAAAAATAGAAGGAAAGAAGGGAGAGAAAATATAAAGTGCATGGAAATGAGAGGAACATTGACACGAGAGCACAGAAGTACAAAGAAAAAGAAAGGATATTCTGCAGAGGTTTAAATGTGACCCCAAGAAAGAGCAATGTCTGACCTCTTTGGCTTCCCTTCTCCTCTCTGCCAATCTTTTCCTGGATGCTTCCCTCTCTTTTTCATTTCACTCACTCCCTCTTTTTACTTTTGTATTCTCAATGTGCTCGGCCTGCTTTTTCCGCTCACTCACATTAGCTGCAATTTACAAAGGGATGCTGAAGTTTTGTGCTTCCTCACATAAAAGATAGATGAATGATTTGCTGCGTTTGCGCAATTGCATTTCTGTGTGTGCTGTGGGGTTTGTGAGTGTATAGACACTGTGTGTGCATGTTTGTGTGAGATATGATGCAAACAGAACAAGCTGTCTTCTAGCTCTGCTTTGTTTTTGATGTTCTGCCCAAAATTCATCACACAAACATTCCAACACACACTTTCACGATCTATCATTGTGCTCCCTCTCACGCATGTTCAAATGGCATTCACTGGCATCAAACACAAAGGTTCATATTGCAGAAACAAATCCAGCTCATGCAAACAACATGAGATTATTGCAGAAAAAAGATGACAAATATGACTGCTGGGCTGATGTCAAAAATCCTCACGCTGACTTAATCCCATATTTGCACTTAAAAGACTATTCAACATTTAAACACAAGCTTATGATGCATAACATCATTTCCATATCATCAAAGCCTTCTGCAAACGTTTCATCACTAAAAGTAAACTTTTTAGGAATTTGTGAAAACTGATTAATTTTCTCATTGGGGACCATATGTGGGGACCCCACTTTATATTGAGTTTCACCTCATTAAATGACTGTCAATTGTGGAAAAACTACTCACTCTGCAACCTATGAACAATTATCAGGCTAAACGTATTCCTCAGGACTAATTTCATTGTTGAATAAATCTAATGCTCCCAGTCAAACCAAAATGTTATTGAACCTCAAACCTGTTTAAAAATGAGAAAAGTCATTTTCTAATTCCTACATATTAGTGTGCAGGGCTGATAAGCTGCTACTTTTGTGAACAAGTATTAACAACTGAATTATTAAAACACTAATTCATAACTTGCGCTCTTAGTTTTGCCATAACGAAAGAAAAAAATGTAAATGTCTTTATGCATTCACAATGAAGTCTCCCTAAAGTTAAAAAAACACAGCCTCTTGAATGCTGTTCACTAACGCAGATAAAAGAGCCCTAAAGTTTTCCAAAAGGGTTCAATTAAGATGAACCAACTATTATAATAGGAGCCCACACTGCTAGCCCTCCTCTACCTCACTGACTGGAAGGCTTGCCCTTCCTGGATAAATCCAGCCACATTTCTATCCATCTGCTCAATTCTTGTGTCTGGAAAACCTTTAAAAATATGTGTTGAAGTGTTAACACAAAATAAACATTTAACTTTGGACTGCGTAATCGTGTTTCAGTCTTGTTTACCCGCAGCACGTCTCTGAATCTTTAACTCCATGTACTTTGGATGCCAAAATTTGGTTGCAGGATTGAAATATGGTTGTGCTGGAAAACAGTTGTTCCCTGTCTTAATGCTTAATTATCTAAAGTCTTAATTTGCATCCTTTTTGTCCAGTGCTAGGCTACACTGTTCAGTATTTACTGCAGTATGTTTGCATTCACATTCCTCACAAGTTGGTCGATTCACATTTATTCATTTAGCAGATAGAATTATCAAAAGCAAATAAATAACACATACAAATATAAATGTAAATATAAACAGAATTGGGGAACAGTTTCTGTAATGATTGTAATGTAATGTACTGGCACTATAATGATTAAAAAAAAAAAAAAAAAAACCTTACATGATCATTTCTGTTGTGTTCAGTGTTTTAATTGTGACTTTAAAAAAGGTAATTACTCACATGTGAAGTTACTAGTTAGTTCTCCCAAAAAGTAACTAAGCTATAGTAACAGAGATACAGCATTATAAAAATAACTAGTTACTCGGCATAGTAATTGTACCATTACGTTATCATTTAAAGGGACTTGAGGCAGGAATTTGAAAAGAACCAAACATGAATGTCCCTTTTTTTCATACTAATGGGTGAAGTGCTAAATACCAAAAATAACGTTTCCACCCACGTTTCTCTCCGTTGCCTTAAACAGGCTGTGTGCTGCAAAATGCGCTGCAATTCGGTGTCCGAATTTCCCGCGCTACCCTGCGGACGTGACGTCAAATGACCTACATCCGCAGTTTTGATGCAGGAAAAAGACGGTCACGTTAAATAAAAACACCGTAAGCGATAGTTATGGGTTATTCTGCCGTCAGAATACGATCTAGATCAACTGAGCCACTATGAAAAAGTTGTACAACATTTAGTTTTGTTGCATGGGAGGTGAGATGCGCTAGTGTTTTGTAGGCGAGCGGCGCGGTATTACTGTGGATTGTTGGATTCTTTGCGTCAGCAAACGATCCAGATCAACTGAAAGACACTAAAAAGTATAACTACGGAGAGAAAGGTGAGTAAACAGCATCATAGCTTCAGTTTGTGCACGCTCTCGTGACGGCTTGGCTCGTGGCTGCATTTACCTGAAGCGCCAGTCGCGGCAGTCGCGAGTTTCGTTTCTTAATCTTGCCTCAAGTCCCTTTAAAAAAAAGTTCAATTACATTCCCTTTCATAGAGCTTTAAATTCATGTTCCATAATTTATAATAAAACTGAATATTGGATCTGACTAATGAATGAAACGGAAACTTAATAGAATAAATTACTAACAGGGCACTGATACTCAGGCTCCTTTGAAGTCGTGGCTCCGTCTCCTTCTTTGTTAGTGGAGAGATGCTTTACATAAATACAACTGTTTACAGCTGATATGGAGAGTCACTGATTCTGGTCAAAGTCTATGCTACAAGTAAAGTTCTTAAATATCTGTACTTCCAGTTTAAAAACACTCTCTTTTTGTATTCTAACCATTCCATCAATGATCTGATCAATTTTCACTAATCGGATCCTTTTATCCAGCGTCCATGAAAACATGTCAGCTGGAATCACTGATCGGATTAAATTCAATTACAGTAGATAGTTGGAATATTTGTCCATGTGAACAAAGCTACTAAGCTATGAGGTAAAGTGGGTTATGGTGAAATAAAATCACATAAAAACCTTTGAAAACCTTTAAAGAAATATGCAGTTAGTTTCCAGAGTGGCAAAACCCAAAAAGAAAAGAAATGCAACATTTAAAAGCAGAGTGGCGTCATGGTTTGCTTTGCTCTGTCATCTTCACAGCAAGAAGGAACCATGGTACAAATCTCAGCAACCCCCCCCCCCCCCCTTTTTTTTTTTTTTCTTTTTTTTTTTTTTTGCCGAGGTTCTGTATAGAGTTTTCCTGCTACACCTGTGGAGGTTTTCTCCATGTATTTTATTTTCAGTCACAGACAAAAAAAAAAAAAAAAAAAAGTGCAAAACAGATTAATTGGTGATTCTAATTTAAATTAGTTTGGATGCTTATTGGTTCTATTTTGGTCCTGGGATGGACTGCTGACCTGTCTAGGGTTTATCCTGCCTCTCGCCCGCTGACAGCTCTCGCTTCATCTCTAACTCTGAACAAGATGAAGCAAGTACGGGAAATGAATTAATACATGGAAGCGAGAGAAAAACTAATCCTGTTGCTACTATTTGGCTGCTGCATTGACGTTTTAGGCTTGGCAGTGATAATCAGTAAGTTAAATCAGTGTAAAAATAGATTGTGGGAAACAAGGAAGTGACTGAATGTTGCCAAACTGTGTAACTGTAAAGCTGAAGATAAACATGCTGTTTATTGCTTTCTTTTCTTTTGGTGCTACATTTGATTGTTTTGTTTTTGTGAGTGTTTTACAGAGTTACAAATCAAGATTCAAACTGGCTGAGGAAAACAAAAATATAAAGCCATGGAGGTAAAATGTTTCCTGTAGTAACAACCGATAACAAATGAGAATTTGAAAAAAACAAAACAAAACAAAACAAAAAAAAGAGTGGACTTAGAAACTGTGTAGAAATAAGGAGAGAATGCCAAGGTTTGTTTGTTTGTGTGTGTGTGCTTAGCTGATGTGTTTCAGGTGCCTGCTGGTTGAGGAGAGAAAGTTTAAAGTGCAGTTTGCTCATACACTCTCTTCCGCTTCCTTTCTCTTGTTGCCTCTCATCCTTTCTGCTTCCTCGCTCCTCTTTATCCTCCAAAGCTCCAAGGTCAATCCACCTCAGAGCTGAAGGCTACAGTCATCTATCCATCGAGCATTCTCAATACCGAAAGTTCCAAAGCTAAATGATATTAAGACCAGTTACTATTCTATCCTCGTGCCCAAAGATTGCATGAATGTGAGCTTTCCTTGCTGTAGTGTTGTTCCATCTTACAATTTTCATTTTCAAGTGGTCTTCCATTGAAGTAGATTGCACCACTTTGCCTGACAATCCTGAGGAAAAAAATCTGATTATAAGTCACACTCTCACAGCGATGATTCATTACAGTTCTAGGTCATTGTCTAGGGAGGAAAAATCCTTAATCACAATCTTTCAGCTTCTCTATAATTAAGACACATCTTAAGAAGTCAGCTAATGTCACTATGAAAGAAGGTAAGTAAAAAAAATAAGTTGCTTTCAGTGAAATTATCCCCAACTGCCATACATACCTCTCTTAGTTTCCTCTTTAATGATTTTACACAATCTTCAGTGTTGTGTGAGATCTTAATCAATAGATTGTGTGAGACTCGTATGTTGCTAGGCATTTTTTTTTTCCTAAACATATTTGTGCATGTGTGTGTCTGAATGTATTCTTGTGTGTGTATGGCTATTAGACTGCGCTTTAATATAGGCAAGAGGCTGTTAGAGACAGTCTTTTAGATTATGATTCATAAGCACTCCATTCTCTAGACAGATAAAACTCATTACCATAACATTCTGGTTCTTTATAATGATTATATATTGCAAAAAGTCTGTAAAATCCCACTATAGAGCCATTATATCACCAGTGGGAGTCATGCAGTGCAAAGAAGTGCTGTTGAAATACTGGCTTAGGACTAAAATTTAACCTTGAAAAACCTCTGTTTTCACATTTTAATAACCCTGATTGCCAGCATAGTGGCACATCTTCAGGTAATCTCATTGAACCAACATAAAGACCTTTTTTTTTTTTTTTTTTTTTTTTAAGTGTAGTCTCCATGCCAGCATGTTTTCAATGAGCATTGGTCCCTTGCTGAGAAACGTAATTTCTCATTATGGCCCAAAGCTGGAAAAGCTTAACGGCTTTGTGAACTGCTAAGTTCACAGTCATTTTCATCCTCATTCGGCTCCACGTAATGATTACAGATAAGAAAGTGCAACAATAATTTCACAGGTGAGATGGGTCATCGAACATTTGTGCAATAACTGTTGGTAATTAATGTTATTTTGCTTCACAGAAGGAAATGTGCAATGGGTGCTTTACAACTTGTGAGGTCAGCTTAGTTAAGGCAGGTAAGTCTTTTGTCTTTTAAAACATGTATACAAAATACGAAAATCAGGCACACCTGAATAGTTTTTTCTGATTCAAACACTTCAAGAATTGAATGTTCTTTTGGTGTAGAATATACCTCCTCATGACAGGTTTGTCATTTTTCTTGACAAACGTCATATAAATCTGTCAATGACCTTGCTTTGTAAATGCCACTTTCTGATCCTTCTGATTTGGGGTACAGCAGAAACCTGAGTGATATAATGTTCTGTGTTTTGAGAAATATGGATTTACTTTAGATTTTGGATGGTGCACTCTGGAATTGCATGATAAAGCATACTGTAATGTGGGTGTGAGTTATTAATTAGACCATAGCAACTTGTAAATGGCAATACAAAAATATTTCTCAATTTTGAATAATTTAAAGACCATAATTGGATGTTGTCTTATTTAGCTTACAGCTGACGGTGGGAATAATGCTTTGCATGGACACCTTGCCATTGCAATGAAAGAGTTAGTTTTGTTTTCTTCACCTGACACTGGTTTATGTCGTAGTGGACTGGAGTATATTTGAAAATAATGCAGTGGAAGAGACACCTCCACAGAAAACAATAAAATGAGTTACCTCACAGCACTCATGCTTTTTGCCAGCTGGCCCTCTTTCTAACAGGCAAAACCAATAGGTCTGAACTCAGCAGACTGACTTCAGGCAATTCTTTTATAAGGAAACAATTCTTTGTATATAAATATGTTGCTGTGGTGTATATTTGAATGCATGAGTATACAGCATGTGTGTGTGTGCGTGCATGTGTGCCTGTGGGTAGATCTGAGCCTTTCACCAAGAACTGCATCGATGATAAACATAATATACTTAGTTGCCCGAGGAAGTGATTACATTCACATATACACACTCAAGTACACACTGAACAAACTGGTTTAAATTTTTAACATAGCAAAAACATGAGGAGGCGTGCCAGCACGTACAGTATGATTTCTCTTACACACCGAAAACACGCACACACTCACGAAATCCCCAACTAATGTTGATTACAGTACTGTAGCAGATGCTTAGCTGAGCGTGTAAATCAGACAAATTATTGATGAGGATTTTATCATGAAGTTCCATTAAATGCTAAGGAAAGGATGAGGAATGAGTTTGGGCCTCTGCGATAATTAAACGCTTTTATCACACGATCTTAGCACAGTTCTCGAGGCACCTTCAAGCCACAAAGAAATATCTCTGCCATCAATATTTAGCATTCATGATTCATTAAACTTCATTCTAATGAACACATTTGGTTTATTTGTCAGTTTTACCTCTTTGTCTGACCTACCTAACTCTCTAGTTGAAACATTAGCTCGATAAGATGGCTCATCCATTTTAACATCACTAAGCTGAAATTCCCTAAATATGTAAATGTTTAAACAGAGCCACTTGAGAGGTTTCTTTTAACATCCTCAATAAAGCTTAAACAGAAACACCTACTTTGAACATTAGGTGCAAGCGTTCAAAAAAACTGTATTAGTCATAAATCACCTTGAGACTTTCTCTGAGAAAGCTTTTGAATCATGAAACAACAGAGGTTTTTTTCATATTTCATTGTCTAAAGCACACTTCAGTTTTATATAAATGTTAATATTTTATGTTTTCTAACACATTTGTAGGCAAATGCTGGAATCTATTTAAAGAAAAATTTAACTTGTCATTGCTGCAGTAATTAGACCGTTAACTACCACCTCACCCCAATAATGGCAATCAAATTCTAACAAATGTTTAATGTTAATTTTATTCTAGGTGAATGCCAGATAACCAAGTGCAAGTGAAAGCAGCTTGTACTGTACTTTTACGTGATCTACATTAATACTACCATGGTATTGATCATTTTGCAGCATTGACACAACATCCACCTCTCCAAATGCCTACAGTATATGATATTTCTCTGTCCAAAGTGTTTATAAAGAAGATGTAAAAGTCATAAAACCACCAGATGTGATGACTGTGAAAAGTGAAATGGCCAATAATGGTGAGGAAACATGAGTAAAGGTTATAATTTGACTCAAATAAAGGGTTTTATTTGTTCTGCATGAACTATAAATGTTCATGCAGCAATGGTTAAAACCATAGTCATTGGTAATTTACTTTGTTAAACTCTTTGTCACTTTTTACATTAAATGATCAATTTAGTTGCAATTATCATTTCATTATTTCCTAAAATCTGTAACTTCTATTTACACATGCCACTCTTTCATTGGTCTGTACCCCTGCTTGGCCCCCCATCAAAATCTGACCCACTTCTGGAGAGCATGTAAATTTGCTGCAATATTTCACAAGATGAGATACAGAATGTGACTTGAACTCAGTTTCCAAGACTAATCACTCTATTGATATGTCCTTGATCCAGATACAGGTTCGAGATAAACACGGTCTTTTAACTCATTACTTGTTCCCCTTTATAATTGAGTACTCACAGTTTTGTCTGATTTGATAACAACCTTTTTATTGCAATAATTTTGATAATGCAGTAATTTTAATGACCAAGAATTTAGATGATTCTTTTTAAACAAACAATATTTTAGTGTATTTTCATTGTTATTCTTTCACAACAGGTATAAGGGAAAATTATATACCTTCTTTCTTGGAAATAAACTAGTCACAGTGAAACTGGAAGCAGTTTATTGAGGTGACAACTTTTTTTTCTGATATGAAGCCATTAAGATTGTGGTTCTGGCTTAAATGTCAAATTCTTTAAGGTCAGAAAATTTTGTTGACACTGAAATTATGAGGTTAAGGTTAAGGAATGACTGCAGTCACCATAAAATAACAGAACAACAAAGAATGAATATTAGAAAACGTCAACATCAACACTCCGGTTTGTTTGAATGTATGACAGTGTGGGGTCCTGTCACTGTTTCAGATTGGTTATGAGCCCTGGCGACCTGACCATGGGGATATTCCTTTGGCTGACTGGCGAGTTCACGTGATGCTCACTCAGGAGTCTGGGGATCCAATCCTGCCTGGGCTCTCCTTGTGTAACTTGCCACGAATGGATCAAAATTATTAAAGATACAGTAAATAAATTTAGGTAAGACACTATAGGTGCAGGGTCAAATTTAAAACTAAAAGTTATTACCCTGAAACTTTATAGTTTATTCTTCACGTTAAGACTTTTATTTTTTATATTCCAAGTTTTCACAAATTTGATGTTCAAATATTCAAATTAGGTATTATATACCCAAAAATGTGCTAACTTGCATACATTTCGGGAAAAAAAAAAAATCTGAACATGAAATTAAGCCAAGTTAAAAGATCTTGAATTTTGGTCATTTATTAGAGTCAAAGCTTTTTGCAGAGGGGATTTTGGATATCTCTATTCATCACTTCAAAACATAGAAAATGCTGTCAATAATCAGAAAAAAAATGTCATGTTTTAGCATGACATGAGTTTTAAGGATGAAATGTTCTATAAATCACGCAATAAATGAGACGTCAAAAACCCTTCTGTAAAACCTTTAAAAATAAAGACAGGTGCAGAAGTGGAAAGTTTGGTGTCTGTAAGCACTGCTGACGTGGAGGTTTTTGACCACAATTTTTAGTATGAGAAAAAAAAAAAAACTTACTTTGAGAAAACAGCTTTTTAAGTTCTAGATTGCAAAATTCCACCCATTTTTGTGCTAAATAACTATTTACAGGCATCATATCTAATTAAATTCATGGAAACAACAAAGCAGAGCATAAATAACGCATCAAAGCTGACAAATGCACAACAGCACGAGTCGGAGCTTCATCATCACACAAAGTCAGTATCACAGTCACACATTCACACATCTACTGTACTGCTGGCAGACCTCCTGAGAAAATCACCTTTAGTTATGTGGATTGTAACTTTTAAACAGCTTTGTGAGAAAAAAAAAAAAAAACTATTTGCAGGCATGATCAAATTAAATTCAGAGGAATAAATGCAGAACACCTATAACACATCAGAGCTGACAAGACAGATACATTTCTTTGCTCACTGTTGTGTTTCTGGTGGATGTGGATGGTTTCCCAAAACTTTTCCCATTTTTTGGGGGGGCTACATACCCCAATACAAATTTATCAGTCAAGGAAATGTGCATATTGATATCAAAGGCAACATCATGTTGCATCCGGAGGAGGGACGGGGAGGGAGGATGTGGATACAGTTATTTGGACTGATCTAAAGACAGCATGTTAGAAGCTAACTGCTACAAAACCATGATTTAGTGAATTGTTCTCCACTCTGAGTTCTGTCCTTGCGCAAATGGGACAATTAATTCACTGATCAGTTCATTCAAACACGCAACATGAGCTACAGTATAGACATTGCTGTGTTGTACACTGATCCACTTTGTACTGACGAGCTCGCTGATATTTCATCAGCTCATCTCGGTGATTGTGTCATCCTGTCTTCTCTTAGAGATTTATGTTCATCTTTTCCGAGAGCATTTTAGACGCATTTCCTTTGGCCATTTGACTTTACTGTATAAGTCCTGTGAAAACCAAACAGGAAATCAGCAGAACATGTCACGTGACCAATATGAACCAATGACATACGAAATTGAGATCAGTCAATGAGAGTCCGTGCTTAGCATGAAACTCCCTTTTACAACCAAGTTTAGCTGCTACAGTAATTCAAGGGGGAAATATCAAGTTTGGATTAAAGCACACCGTTCAGCTGAGCCATGTGACATAAGGGTGCCGACCACCACTGCAATGCTGCGCTATGTATAATCAAACAAACTTTAAGTAAATTTTAAAGGGATTTGGGTGTCCATGCAAAGAAGGTTTCATGACATAAATAAGTAAATGTTTATTTTGACACTTTCTTTTCATTAGTCTGAAAGAAGACATGTTAACAAAGAAAATAATGAGAATCTTAAGGGTGGCCGACTGATGAAAAAACAGGATTTTTGCCTGCCATGTCTCACTTAAAAAAAGAAAAAAAGAAGAAGAAGAAAAAGGAGATGCTGAAATAATCAAAAGACTTTAAGTCTCAACTGGTGGAAACAACAGTGACAGCCAACAAAGTGAATCACGATGGTACATTGATCAACTGTCACTGGAACCTCTTCATGACACTGGTCAGCAGAGACAAATGCACAGTGTGTCACACCAGAAAGCAAAATTACCAAAAAGATTATGTCAAATGAACAAAACCGATCATAACAGAAACGTACAAAAGTTTGGATGGTGTCTTTTGTACCCATACATACTTGTCACAACATAAATACAAAGCTAAAAAAACACATTATCTTGGTTTGCCATAAACAGCATGTTTGTCAAAAGAAATAAAATAATGTTGTTTACCACGGCAACGCAAATTCACTTTAATAATGTGGAATAACTATTCCTGAAGTTTGGCATCACCTATCAGAGGGTATTTCAGCTTTTGTCCTGCATCCAGTGTCTTCTTTGAGCTCTTTCCACAAGGTCAAAGTCAGTCCTGTGTTGACATTTGTCCTGTCTCTTCATCTATGACTTTTTTTATTTTCTTCACTTCCTTTGATAATGTCCTCTTGTGTTTCTTTGCTGAATCACCCATGATGTGTATCCAAAGTAACCAGTGTTGATATCCAGTTGCTGGCAAGTGATGTAGTGCCAATGAATGCTGAATGGGTATTAAATACAAGTGTGTGTTTGCATAGACTATGTTTGTGCATCAAGGGTGTTGGTGTGGCATTAAATTAAAAAGTTTAACAGCGGGGCGGTGTTTAGCTCAGTTGGTTGAGCAGCCGCCCCATGAAGAGAGGCGACAGTTCCTCAACAAGGCGGTCGCCGCTGGGAGGCCCCCCGGGCCGGTCCCCTTGCTGCAGGTCCCCCCCCCCCCTCTCCGCCCCTTTCCTTCGCTATGTACTGTAAGTCAAGGCCACCAAAAAAAAAAAAAAAAAAAAAAAAGTTTAACAGCTCCATCAGTGATGTGGTCAGCAACCCTGTAGCAGCTGCAGAAAAAACAGTCTGGTGTTGCAACGGAGTGCATTTCATAGCAGTGGGCCGGGGCAAATTGGGTCAGGTAAAGAAAATTGGTTTGGTTGTGTGTGGTAGGGGCGGGCAAGATTTTTTAAATATGAAGGACCCGTGGGTTGGAAATAAGAGCAACCTGCCACACATCACTCGTGGGGAGGGTCAACGACACTGATGTGACGTCAACAATTCTTGAGTGTGAATGACCAAACATCAGCCAATAAGCCTGGAAGTCTCACCAGTCAGGTAAGAACTAAATAAACCGTTTGATGAGAAACAAAATGTTTTCCAGACAAAAAGAAGTCCAGTTTCATTTGAGTCAAGCTCTTAAAGGGACTTGAGGCAAGATTAAGAAACAAAACTCGTGACTGCCTCGACTGGCGCTTCAGGTAACTGCAGCCACAGGAGCGTGCACAAACTGAAGCTATTAAGTTATTACTCACCTTTTTCTTCGTCGTTACACTTTTTAGTGTCTTTCAGTTGATCTGAATCGTTTGCTGACGGCAGAAGAATCCATAACTATTGCTTACAGTGTTTGGATTTACCGCGACCGTCTTCTTCCTGTATCAAAGCTGCGGATGTAGCGTCATTTGACGTCACATCCACAGGGCAGCGCGGGAAATTCGGACACCGAACTGCAGCGCATTTTGCAGCACACAGTCTGTTTAAGGCAACGGAGCGAAACGTGGGTGGAAACGTTTTTTTTATGGTATTTAGCGCTTCATCACCCGTTACTATTTAAAAAAATGGACATGCATGTTTGTTTGTTTTTTAAATACCTGCCTCTAGTCCCTTTAAAGGATAAGTTTCTTTTTTTTCAGTCTGGACCTTATTTCTAGGAGTATATACGTGCATTAACCCACCGGTAAAGTTTCTGCATCACTTTGAGATCCTTGGGAAGATATTACATTGAGTCGCTTTTCGGTGAATGTCCAGTGTCATGGCGGAGACGGGCAGCCGCTATATTAGACATTATCTGCAGCAAAACTCCTTCATTTCATCAATGCTTTAAGTAGAATGAACAAGCGAATGAGTACTATTGCCATGCGAGTTCGAAGTTTCGCAAATTGTGTTTTGTTGTTGTCTGGGTAATAAGCTGCTCGTCTCAGTTGTACTACGAAAGCGCGCATTGTGAACGCGCCACCCCGAAAAGTGTAAAGTACACCCTAATAACTAACGGAAAGCTAAATCTGGACTCACTGGAAAATAGTGCTCGTTCGTTTGTTCATGCAACTTAAAGTATTGGTAAAAATCAAAGAGTTTTGCTGCAGATAATGTCTAATATAGCGGCTGCCCCGTCTCCGCCATGATACTGGATGTTCACCGAAAAGCGACTCATTGTAATATCTTCCCAAGGAGACAAAGTGATGCAGAAACTTTACCAGTGAGTAAATGCACGTATATACTCCTAGAAATAAGGTCCACGTTAGTAAAAAAGAAAGTTATCCTTTAAGATCACCATTATCTGGATGACTGAGAATACCAACATAATTCATTAATTATCTGTTGAAGCAACATTAACTGTAACATTTTTATCCCTTTCAAAAAAAAAATGCTTTAGGAATAATTCAAATTTTTACTTTCATCTTTCACTCGACTGAAACCTTTACACACAGTTAACACTTACTACACTTAGTGTAGTGTGTTATAATGTCACTTAAAACAAGACAAAGGACACATAAACAATGTCTGAATGGCTTTGTGCACTGTAAGAAATAAATGAATTGTGGTAATCATTTATAGCGGTTCAAATCTAACAGTTGACTTAAAAAAAGATTTCTTAAGTTGCAATGAAAGAAAATGACAGAAAATAGGGAAAGTGGTTGTAACTCATGTCTCCAAGAAGGTCAGCCTCACTAAAAAATAGATGAAATCTTGGCTCCTGCCACATCAAAGATGAATGTGCCATGTGTGTCCTTGTATACACACAGCATGTGTTTGGTCAGATATGATTCAGCTTTGGTTTGGAATATTTCAGTAACATATGCTACTATTTAGCTGAAACAGACAAATAAAAAATGTACTTACAGACAGCATTTTTGTGACTGGAGTCTTTACTGGGCATCATCTTTACCCCTCTGGACTTCAACTCTATTGCTTTCTTCACTGCAGAGACGAAAAGAGAAGGAGGTTATTCATTAAATTAAACATTCTTTGTTAAACTTTAATTGCTGTACATCTTTCTCTAAAGCACTTAATTTTTTTTAAAGCTGCCATGTGCTGCATGCCTCATTTATGTGTAATCAAGCTTTACAATTCACCTCCTGTAACGATCATACAGTGGCAAAATTCTTAAATTACAACAGGAAAAGAGAGAAGCAATTAAATAGAGGAAAGCGAGTACAAGGGAGGAGAAAAGGGGGGAACGACCGAAGCAACATTAAAATTTATTCAATCTATTTTATTCTAAGTGGCACCACTGCAGAGGATAAGAGAAAAAAAAAATCTGTGCTACAACCACACTGTGTTCCACTGAGAGACAGGCTTGGCATGAAAAACTGAAAAACACATCTCTCTCTCTCTTGCTCACCCCAACACACCCATGCACGCACACGCACACACACACACCCACGCACACACAAGACATTCCAATGGTAAGAGCAGCAGACCAATACGAGGAAGACAGAGACACCAAAATGAGACATAATCCAGAAAAGATGTCAGATATGCTAAAAGAAAGTCTTGATTTGAAAAAAAAAAGGGGGGGTTTACCAGCAGCTAATTACGCTTGAGAAATGTCACAAAATGAGTATGTGCCATCACATACAGTAATTATGCCAAACTTTGATTCCTTAGATGTCATAAAAGGTCCAGGAAAGTCCACTCAGGTGATTTAAGACTTCCGCTTCCAATAAATGATCTTCCCATTACAGAACTTATATTAATAATAGAATGGGATGACTATGCATTCCCTGTTCTATTCTGGCCATGCTTCATACAGGTAAATCAGTTTGTAACGGTGAAAGATAAAATAAAAAAAGAAGAAAAGTTGCATTGGAAACATTTCCAAAACAAGTTTGAATTTTGTGGAAATTTTAATAACAGAGTAAAAATAAATGACATTTTATGTGATGCAATGTACATACTGTATTCTGTAGTACTTGTGCAGAAATGTGTTTTACAAAGTAAATCTTGGACAACTCAGTGAGTGGATTCCACAAATGGTATGCCATTTGTCACTGAGAAAAAAAAAAAAATTTGCTTATTAAAATACAAATTCCATGATATATGCATATCTGTATGGGTACATGGGTGTACGCATATGTGTATAGATATGAGTGGGTGTGTATGTGTATGCATGTGTATATATCTATGTGTATATGTTTATGCATGGTGTATGCAGGTATGTACTATTTTTACGCGAGCCTAATCTCAGCTTCACTTTTTCTTTCATTACAAATTGCCTGTATTTTTATTTTTATTTGTTCTGTAAGGCAATAAAGTAAAAAAAAAAATACAAATTCCAAAGACAATTTCAGTATTCCTGGTTGTAAATCACATTTGGATCATCAAATATGCAAAATTAACATTTTTGTGCTTTTTCTTAATAAAATCATGTCATTCCATCCCCATAAAATATGGCCTGGGGGTTACTTTGACTCAGTCATGCATATTTGAGAAATCCCTAAATCTCCTGTGGAAACCAACGTGGCTGCCAAAACGGTTACTACTACATAGCACCTCCAATACCACAAAGCTCCTCCCCCTCCCTTTCCAAGCTCTGCCCCACCAGAGCATGACAGTATTATGATGAGTGGAGAGGGCATATCAAGAAAAGCTGGAGGCATCTTAAAGGAACAGCGGTGAATTTTTAAGGCATCAGATACACACATGGAGTGATGTCACATTTCTTTTAGGTTATTTTTTGTATACTCAGGGCTCCAGACTGCAACCAAATGTTTGTATTTTGCGACTGAAATGTGAGCCAGAGCGAGTAAATTTTTCATACACTCGCGCATGTGCGACCATTAAAATGTGCCGGGTTTTTTGCTGACAGACTTTCACACCGGCTCCGTGTGCGCCACGTTCCGTGTGTGGTGCTGCCTCACTGCACGACCGTTTCAGTCAAGAGTTTAACTCCACACCGGCGCACCAGAAGTCATCAGCGTCTTGTTGCGGTGTTGGGTCTATTTATGACAGCATATGCTTCCAACACATCAAGCTCTAAGCAGTGTAGCTGTGTAGCCAGGACCAGACAGGAAATCAGACACGGAAGTAGTGTAAAGCATCCGGTGAATTTCAAAATAAAAGCCCCTGCAGATTTGCGATGGCTGAATTATCAGTGACACCAGATTAGAAGTCAATCATCAGGGGGTCTGGGTGTTTTTTTTTTCCATCATGAATCACAGGACTTTAATCCAGCCCTCTTTATCATGATTGTTATCACGTGAACTGATGACATCATGCATGACCTTGCAATTTTGTCAGCTGTTCCTCGTCCCTTTATCATAATTTCTTTATCATTATTTTTTTTTATATATTTGAGTGGAATGAGTCTTGAGTTTAATATTTTTTTTAATGGGCAAACATACTGAAACAAATAAATAGAGGTGAATTTGTCTTGGACTTTTTCTCTCCTTTTTGCTGATCCGATCTATGACTCAAAAACTGTAAACCGCTTTAAACCGTGAAGTCATTGGGACCTGGCACCACACAACTAAAACATGACAGAGTAAACACAGAACCAGTCTGAAACATAAATGTGCTGTGGCCTGTGAACATTGTAGTTTCTGCATTTATTGTTCAAGTATTTATCAGTAATTCAGAGATTAGAGGAAATGTGAACATTTGCTTTGTAAGTTGATTTCAGTGTGCGCCCCTAAATTTTCTTCTTGCGCTCCTAAAAATTTAAGTTAGGGGCCACTGTGCCGCTAGTAAAAGAAGTTAGTCTGGAGCCCTGATACTTTATTTTCAAAACTACTGAAAGTAACACAGTTATTTGATTGTGCCATAGAAGCTTGGGCTACATGCACAAGTCCACTTCTTCCTTAACTTAGGGGTGCTTCTTTCTTTCCGTCTTTCATTCCTGAACAAACTGATTAATCCAGGTGTGTCTGGCCAGTTAATGAGGTCAGGCACATCTGGATTGATCATTTTGTCCACTAATGAAAGACAGGAAACAAAGAAGCACTCCAAAGTTCAGGAAGTAGTGGACTGGGCATATAGCCCATTATGTGCCTATAATGACATGAAACCCTGTCCATGTCTAAACAATCTGGCACCTCCCTTTCTTTCTGAGCTCCTGCATATACATCCTCCTTCTAGAGCTCTCAGGTCAAAAGATCAAAAACTGCTGTTTATTCCTCGGACCTGTCCTATGACTCATGGAGACCGAGTCTTTGCAGCTGCAGCCCCTAAACTTTGGGATGTTTTCCCTCTTCCCGTAAAACGGAACTCTGGCTTTCAAATCCAGAGAGCCCAATCATTAAGCCATATTTTTCTTCTTGCCTTTTATTATTTTACTATTCTTCCTTACTGTTTTTATCATCTTTATTTTCTTTCTTTCTTTATTCATTTATTTATCTATTTATTTATCTATTTTAGATTCAAAGTCCATAAAAATAGCTTTATATTACTATTCTATGATTTCATCTTTTATTGTTTACTCACCTGTACAGCACTTTGGTTACCTCTATTATGTAAAAGAGCTTTGGAAAAAAAGTTTTGATTGATTGATTGATAGAACTTTCACATATAAGAAGACACCATTAATACTGCTTGACATTTTTCTTTGGCCAAACATGGTCCCATCTACAATGTCCTTCTAAAAAAGGTCAAGAATAGGCATTTAATAAGCTTTGCAGAGTATATTATACCTTGATACTGAGCACTGAATCCTTTTCTTCGATGATTGCTGTCTGAGGTGAAGTGTATCCGAAGCCAGTTCTTATTTGATATCACCGGTGAGGGCACAGTTGTACCAGTCAGCCTGGAAGTAAAAAATGAGACAGAAAAACATTTCCTAATCAGAAACAAATCAGGAAGCAGATCCAACACTAAACTAATAACATTTGTAATAACACTTTGCTTTTCTCTGTACTCATGCATGAGAAGATACCAAAACAAGGCAACTTTTGAGAGAAAATATATCTCTGATGCAACAAGACTTTAGCTGCTGCCACTGCAACTCGTCAGTGTGCATTTTCAGGAAAACCTATTGCACTTATTGCAATGTGCCTCTCTGCATTTTAGGGCTGAGGCAGAAAAAATGCAACTGAAGCAGTGAATGTTGGAAAAAATGTCATGTACAGTAATTACAAAAAGCAGAATTACAGAAGCAGCATAATCTACAACTGCTGGGATAAGTATTTTCAAATTTGCCCTTCACATTTATTTGGAAAATCTATGCTGAAAACGTACATTTGCTAGTAATGCTAGAGCTGTGACTGTTTAAGGGGGACTATTACACCCCCACCTATGAAGTTATTTTCTGATGTTAGGAATCTGGAGATTTCCTTTTAATGCCTCAGAAAAAAAATGAGCTGCAAAAGCACAACTATCACACAAACTTAGGACTTCTGTTTTGTTTTGTTTTTTTTAAGGATGACGACACATGGATGCACTTACTGACCAAAGCTAACACTATACTGTGTGCTAAATGGTCTGTACTAACAAAACCTGTCTTTCATTTGTTTTTTTTAATTGAATGAAATCAACATTAATCAAATATGCATTGAAATCTGTATGTTTTTAACCGTGCTTTAATGTTAATCCTTTTTTTGTCATGTCAAGCTCAGTATTTCTGGTGATGGTACAGCTGCAGTTTACAGCACTACTCATACAGGAAACCACTATTTATAATTTGCAAAAAGAGAAGTTTTGCATGAAATTGTGAGCCACTCATTGAGCGTTTACTCTTGAAAATATTATACTGTACAATACTCACACAGAATATATGTCACAAAGCAATAAAGTGCTTCTCAAAAGGTCATTTTTCATCCGTACAGAAAAAAAACATGTTTGCACATGTAAATCACATGATGATGTTCCCAAACCTAATGTTTTCACTTGTGCATGAACATGTGAACAGTTAGTAATACTCGTCTTTATGTACACATATTAACAGACAAATCTGACTTGAGGAAAAAGCTGAGCAAAGCCAAATTTGATGAAGCTTGTAAATTGGTAGATGGAGTAAAGGTTCCAAATGTTGAAAAACACTTTCTTGAGCATCGTCACAAAGATGATAAGTTAGTAGTCTTTGTCAAGTCTTACATCAGCTTCAGCCCCTCTCTCATTTTGTTACCAACAGCCTCCCGAAGGGGTACTTATAAAAAAATGAAAGAAGTAGGGAAATGGTGCACTGAAAGAAAAAAGGAAATGATGTAAGAGTCTGCCTGGAAGCAGATGTTCCACTGTTTTACCAATTCTCTCTCACCACCACCACAAAGTAAGAAGAGCTGCTGAAGCTGTCCTTTATAAAACTGCAGGTATGTGGAGACAAAAGTAAAATACACTGAGGGATGAAAAATAGAAAAGTGAAATAGCAAAAAACAGAAGATGAGCTGAAAGTATTGATGGAGCTTGGTAAAAGTTACAGGAGACACTAAGTTCTGCCACTGTGAATACAGCAGCGTATGGAATTTTTTTTAAAAAAAATGATGAATTAAAAAGATTGTCAGATATAACAGAGGAGACAAAAAGCACTGCCAACATCTCTGCCCCGAAGGCAGAATAAATCTAGAGTATAAAGTGATCATCTGGAAGGCAGCAGACCAGTGTGTTATCTTTATCAGCCATTGTGGTTAAAAATTTATCTTAACCATAACCACATAAAATAAGTGAGATATTAATGTGGAACAGAAGCTGAGGGCACTGACACGTCTCTCCAGTAAACAGAAATCCATAAGAAGCCTTCAGGTGTAAAATCAAAGCTAGTGTACAGGAAATCACACTACCGCCCATGTTTTCTTTTGTTTTGTTTTGTTCTTTTTTTTTTTGTCTTTGCCAAATAATGAATTGGATCCGTATTGAGATGCAGAAAAAAAAAATGACACTGCGGAGGCTGGCCAAGTACATGAAGGAAGAATCAGAAGACTTGGAGTCACAGCTGCAAATGGACATTGGGAAGGTGTTACTGAAGTGTTGGGAACTGGGATCCATTCCTCCTATTACTGATGTAGCTGACTTACAAATGCCTGTTCTTTTGTGATATGCATGCTACCAGGCTCTGGATGCCACAACGGCTTGTTCTCTTGGTTAGACAGTGCTTTTATTTATCTCTTGCTAGAAAACCTCTGTCACATCACAGCAGAAAAATTTCAGTTCAGATAAACGGAAACAGAAAACGAAACCTCACATAGAGCCCCTTTAAGTAGCTGATAGATCCCCCAATCCTGGAAAAACAAAACAAAAACTGACTCTTGTCTGATCCCTTTCTTTGCAGGAGTCTGCTTTGCCAAATAATGTTGTTTATTCTGACAGAAAAAGAAGTCTGGAAGATCACTTGCTCCATACAGCTCAGCAGGAACTCCTATGAAGTGGCCAGACATCAGACATAACTGCCCTCATGGTGAGAACATCACAACACTTGAGGGTCGAATTAAACCCAGGCTTTTGGGAGGGCTATACCACCCGCCAATGTAATAATCCCTGCAAACATAAAAAACCACAAAAATAATAAAAAAATATGCTGCTTTTAATGTAATAATCCTGCAAACGTAATACATTTCCCAAAAATGTAATAGCCGCTGCCTACTACAAACGTAATAGCGATTTCCCACAAATGTAATAAGTATTACGTTTGCAGAGATTTATTATGTTTGTGGGGAAGTGTATAACTTCCCACACATGTAATGACGCAATAAATAATGGTTATGTTTTTTTTTGTTGTTTTTTTATTGTTGTTGCCTACTGACCCTCCAACCCGCACTGCGACTTTGTCATTTTCATCTCTCTCTGTCTCTCTCTTGCTCCGCTATCAGTGGTGAATTGAATGAATAAACTTTAAGATTTTTGCCCATTTAGACTGATAAGTGTTGTGTGTACAAATGATCAATAATCCAGATTTCTGGATTATTAAGAGTTCCACCTCGAGTTTATTAAGACCATTTTATCAGGAGATCCAGGATATACCCTGGTCTCCTAACAACACTGATCAACCTTCTGCATCTGGAGGTTTTATTTCATCAGATGAACACGTTTGCTGTTATATCTCACACAGGCTACATCTACTGGACTCTATGGGTACATTTCTTCTCCAACCGCATACACACGATGGCCCACTGAAATGTTCATGTACGTAGCCGGCCAGTAGGGCTTCTACCCCTTTTCCCGCCTTAGCGGGTATAAAAGCAGGTGCACAACCAGCTGCCCTCATTCCTTTTCTTTCAGCATCGGCAAGTGCCCACTGACAGACCTACATCATCTCTGCTTTGAGTGTCTCGGGAGGAACCACACCATCGCTGTATTGGATCAGCGCCCGGCCTGCCCTAGCTGCTGAGACATACCCAGTATCTGTTGCCAGCAGCGAGCTGACTACTTCACCGGCCGTGAAGCTCTTCTCACCATGTCTCCTGATGACAGTGAGGAGGAAGAGCTGGAATCTGAGGACGATGCCACGGAGGAGGAGGTCGCCGCTCTAGCACTCCCTACCTCCATTCCGCCTGAGACAGCATCGGCTACTAGACCTGCTCAGCTTCTGCTGCGGGCTCGCCACATGAGGGCGACGAGGAGGAAGAACTTGCAATCCCTGACGGCTTGATGGTGTTAGGCGCCGCTTCCATCAAACTTGACTTCCCGAAAGTCATGTCTACTGCAGCGGAGTGTGTCGGGCCTGGCTCAACCCCCCCGACCTGTTTTCATCTCCCCAGTGCTTCCCGACATCTGGCAGTGCGTGAAGACATCACGGCCGGAGCCGCTGAAGACCAAGGTGACAGTCACAGGGGTATCATCTTTCCTGCGTGTTCAGGGCAAAAAGGAGACTGTGCTTCCTGGTGTGCCCCCGCTCGAAGACGCTTTGGCTACGCTCCTCATCCCGCAATCGGCTGGCTGGTCAGGGTCCAGAAAACCACTGCCACCACTGCCATGGCATATGGACACTCTGGAATATTTTGACAAAATATTCTAGCTTGGCATGCAGCTACAGTAGCAGCAGCAGCTAATAACATTGGTGTGCTAGACATAGCAGCGGTGGCTTCTCTCCCCCACGACCCCCTCCCCAATGTTGGTGGCTCCACTGTGGCCCACCATTCCCCAATTCAGGGGGGCATTATCTCAGGACGCAGGCACGGTTTAGGCGCTGCCCACCCTGGGTCAGCCACTTCAAGCCTGGCCCCTGAGAGGGACAGGCTAATACAGGCTGGGCTGACTGCTCAGGTGGTGAAAACCATCCAAGCAGCTAGGACTGGATCTACCACTGCCTGTTACAGGGTAAGTGGTTGGGTTTTCAGCATTGGTGGAAAGGGAGGAAAGTGGACTCACTGACATTTTCAGTGGGGGACACTCTTTCCTTTCCACAGCTTTTGGAGGATAGAGGGCTGTCTCACACGACTGTTAAGGTTTACGCTGCAGCCATCTCATAATGCCACAAGGGGTTGTCATGGGCATGGGGGTCCAGTCTTCGCCCACCCTGCAGGGAGTCAGAAGGCTGCGACCAGTGAAGCATACTTCTGTACCTCAGTGGAACTTACCATTAGTGGTCAAGGCCCTCACAAGGGACCCTTATGAACCTTTGGAACGCTCCTCCTTCAGGGCACTCTAGACAGCATTGCCTCTTGCTTTGACATCAGCCAAGAGAGTGATCAAACTGTGTGCCTTTTCAGTCCCCCCAGAGTTGTTTACTCCTTTGTGGGGACCACAGTGGTGCCATCCTAAGACTGAACCCCTCCTTTGTTCCTAAGAACATAAGGAGCTCATTTCGGTCCAGAGTCATCCAACTGGAAGCTTTTCACCCTCCCCCTCATGAGGATTCTAGGGAGGTGAAACTGCATCTCCTATGCCCTGTGCGTGCGTTGAAATGCTATGTCAACCGAACGGCCACTGTCAGGAACACCGACCAGTTGTTTGTGTGTGATGGTGACAGGACGGCTGGCAGAGCCCTATCCAGGAAACGCTTGGCTTGGTGGTTGTGTGAATGTATTTTCACAGCCTACACTTAAGTCAGTCAAGAGTCACCCACTGTGATCCGGACACACTCCACAAGAAGTGTGGCGATATGTACGGCAGCATCGTGGTCTTCACCCTGCCCTTTAATAAGGTTCTATCTCTTGGATGTGTCAGGCTCCTTCTCCAGGTCTGTGGTCACAGAACCTGTGAGAGGAAGGGTGTGTCAAGAATTTGCAATGCTTGACTCCACACAGGGTGTAATGCACCTGCATTGGAGTGTGCTCTGGTGGACACAATCAATGAGGTGTACAGGTGGTCATAGTTGAGACCCCTGCGAGGTTAGGCCACAACTTCACCTAGTCTAGCCAGATGCTGCTAACTGGGATGAAGTTGGACCCGTCATTACTCCATACATGGCTAAGATGAATAATGTGGTGACTGGGTTTTGGTACCTAATCGGTAGCAGGCTTGGTCAGTGTGCGGAGCCTCTCCCGCGGCAGGGAGTACATATATAGGGTTTCGACTACTGTGCCCATAGATTCCAGTAGAGGGCTCTGCCAGTGTTACCATAATATAACTAGGGTTACAATATCATAACCTTCGCTTCATCACTACTTAAAAGGATTCTGGATGTGTTCGGACACAGCAGGTGGCAATTTCTGTAAAACTGTAAAAGTTATGCAATGAGAGATGAAAATTTATTCTACAGTATAAAACTTCCCTTTTAGCCTCTACACCAGGGGTCAGCAGCTAAGTTTTGCCTGGGGCCACATTTTTTTCTAACTAACTGAAGGCGGGCCAAAGTTACTGTACATGTTCTTCAGGCAAAACCTCAGGCAAAGTTATTTTCTACAAAACAAACCCTTTTCTATCCTAATTTAATGAAGTTATTCATTTCAGGAAGTTTTTTTTTTTCCTTTTTTTTTTTTTTTTTTTCCAGAAAATGACATATGACAGTTCCAACTGTCATATGTGGCATATGAAAGTTCCAGCCCCAAACCAGTGTGTCCAAGTCAAGCTGACGCCACTTAATTTGATCATATTTTGGCAGTTCATAACCTTTGAATAAATGTTGAAATCTGAAATTGATGTTTATGAGAAAGCAAATGTTTAGGATATGAGTCATGATGTTATCAATAATGAAATGAAAAGTACTTTGCCTCCAAAGGGAAAATGAAAAGCATTTGAGATGTTGTTTGTATAATATTGTTACGTCCCAGCTCAGATAGAGGGAGGAACGTAACAAATTAGAACTGTGACAAGGTGGATGTAAGATGGTAACTAGAGATTTATTGTTCCAAAGAGGGATTTAACAAACAGAACAAAACAACGGTAACCTGGAGTTGGGTTTTGCGATGCTGCTCAAATCAATAAAGCAAACAACAACAAGTACCGCTATCTAAACAGAAGTGTAGGTCAGACAAAAAGGTAACTAAGGAACCAAACAGAAACCAAAAAGAAAACAGAAACTGACCTCCTAAACTATGGTTATATATATATATAAAATAAAACAACAAGCAGCACCAATAACTAAAGCTTTCCTGTCTTACACATCTTTTCTATTTACAACTATATACAGCCTACAAAAAAAAAAACCTCTATAGCCCAACTCAAACTACCACTTACCAAAAACGGACTACACATAAACACCAACAAATTAAAAAAAGGAGCCTTAAGGGCTTAATAAAAAGAGAAAAAAAGAAAAAAAGAAAACTTACCAACACAGAGCAAGACCTCTAATGGTCAGATATAAACACAAACTAACTCAAACCAAATCGGTTTGAGCCCACTAATAGATAAAAGAAAACAAACAAACATAAAAAGGAAACATCCACTAAGCTAATCTACAGTGGAGCCGAGGTATACTTCAAAATGTTGAAGAGCCAGTCATAAGACAAGGGTTTCCTGCTCAATTTGTGAATTTTTAGCCTGGTGTTCATTGAATTTTCTGGAAAAGTAGCAGACAGGGTGATCGATTCCCTGCAAATCCTCCTGTATTAGGACAGCCCCTGCACCTACAGTACTGGCATCAATCTCTAATTCGAACGGTTGGGTTAATTCAGGAGTGGCTAGAAGGGGCGCACGGCAGAGAAAGGAACAAATATATGTGTTCGATACACAAGTGCTTTATATTTGTGTATTTTTTTCTTTAACATTCTGTGGGCTCTGTTCTTTCATTGTACAGCAGGTAGATGAGAAAGTGGGTCAGGGAGACCCAAGGACTGAACCTGGTCTGGCTGAGTTTATGGAGTGGCTGCTGGACCAGGCAAACTAAACGCTGCAACCACAGAGGTGTTCAGCCACAATGAAACCAGTTATTTTCCTCATTTTTCTGTCTGGTCCTTTAGTTTCTGAAGCAATATTTCTGTGATTGTTCAACAATCACAGAAATGACACAATTTCAAGTGCTGTGTAAAATACAGTATATGTTTAATGTATGGAGAAGTTGCTTTTACAGCATTATAAAGTCACTACGACTGGGTCAAAGAACACTGATAAAGAATGACTCATTTAACCATGCCACTTTTTTTCTCCATGTCTGTAGATGAGCGCCTGTGGTTTTTGCACAGCAGGTCTCTCAATAGTGCATTCATCTTTGTAATGAGGTGTTTATGTACTGCAACCTTGCAATAAAACCCCTCCCAGTGTAATTGTCAACAAATTGTCCTTGCTGACACTGACTGATCTCATCCTACATTGACATTCTCGGTCACCTGGGTAGGAGTTGCTCGTCTGTCCTTCTTCAAACGACAAAATAATGCACGGGCATTCTCATCATCAAATGTAGACTGTCAACCACTCTGTTTACTGTACTGCTGTTTTTTGCTATTGCCTCTCGTCAGCCTGGAACAAGAAGTCCCAAAGGATCCAGGCGCTGTTGCTCTACAACACATTCAGTGACGTGTCCCGTTGGGAGCATCTAACTCGTTCTCAGTTCAGATATTCCTGTGCATTATTTTACGTGCTTGTTCAAGCCTTTGAATGAACACAGTTCCTGCTTGTATTAATTACTGCGCTACTATGTGCTGGAATCTTTCAACAGCTCTTTGCAGCGTCCACGTTTGTGTCACCAGGCACAATTAATATGATGTGCCTATCATACAATCATTCATTTTTGATAATCTGTTTACCTCATAAATGACATATGAAAACAAAGGTCTAACAGCTTGTTATGCGCATGTGATGACACAGCTCTTCACCTAAGTTTACAGGCTGAACAAGGGGAGACTGATCAGAGATGTTGCTAAGAGGTCCACGGTGACTGGACAAACTGCAGAGATCCACAACTCAGGTGGGAGCCAGATTGAGTGCAAGATCAATAGTTGTCAACAGGACAGGACAACTATTGGTCTTGCACTCAATCTGGCCTTTATGGAAGAATGGAAGATTGTTAAAAGAAAACCATAAAAAAAATCTGGTTTGCAGTTTGCCAGAAGCCATGTGGGGTGCACAGCAAACACGTGGAGGAAGGAGATGAGACCAAAATAAAAATTATTGGTCCAAATGCAAGATGCTATGTATGGCAGAAAACTAACATCAGTCTGCTCATCAGTCTGAGCATATCATCCCCACTGTTAAACATGCGGTGGCGGCATCATGCTCTCAGGGTGCTTCTCTTCAGCAGGGACAGTGGGGATGGTCAGAGTTGATGGTAAGATGGATGGAGCCAAATACAAGCCAATGTTGAGATAAAACCTCTTGGGATTCTGCAAAAGATTTCAGACTGTGCTGGAGACTTTCCTTCCAGCAAGATAATGACCCCAAACACAAAGCAGGGCTACAAGAGAATGCTTTAAAACCAAGCATGTTGATGTGTTAGAATGGCCCAAAGTCCAGACTTAAATCCAATCAAGAAACTGTGGCAAAATCTGAAAACTGCCATTCACAAATGCTCTCCATCTAATCTGACTAGGTTTGAGCTGTTTTACAAATACAAATCAAGAGTACCTAACTGCAGTTGAAATAGCCAATAAGGACACCACCATACATCCAATCCATACAGGAAGTCTCCAGCAGAAGTTAGTTAAACACCACTAAGAGCACCTATCTGTGGCTTGCAAACAGATGCGTTTGGTGTAGTCAGGTGGTTAGGGTTAGGAAAAAGGTCGGGGTAGGGTTAAATTTGAGTAAGTTACATGAAGAACAAACTTCCGATTAGGACTTCCGGCCTGGATCTGATATATGGCGACGTCTCGTGACTGCAGTTGGGTCCCTCTCATACAAATGGGCAAAATTTTCAGTCTCTAGATATGCAATGCTAGCAAACACATGACCCAAAAGACTTGCAGCTGTAATTGCTGCAAAAGACGGTTCCACAAAATATTGATTCAGGGGATGTATACTTTTGCACACTGGACTTTTCAGTGTTTTATTTGTAAGATGAATTCAAAATCATGCATTATTTTCTTTGTACTTCACAATCCACTGATCTTTTACATAAAATCCCAATGAAATATGTTTGTCTTTGGTTGTATCGTGACAAAACGTGGAAAGGTCCAAGGGGTATGAACACTTTTGCAAGCCACTATATAAATGCAATATGAGACCAGGCTTCCTTGTTATGCTTAATTAACTACCTTAGAGCTGTCCTTCAAAACTCTAAAAGTCTCTGCTTGTATGCAAATAAATTGTGCTTCAATTTAAACTCTGCTTCTTTTTCTCATTTAGTGTTGTCTGTGCAAATGACTTGCACTCAAGCTTGAACTCTTCTTGAACTCAGACTCATTTTGTGCTCACAGTTAACTTTTGCTGGATTTCCTTGGATGTAAAAAGATCCTGTTAAAATGCATCCAGCCAACACAATGGAAGATACGATGCTGACAAGTAGCATCATAACTCCCACTATGTGGGTCTGCTTGTTTTACTTCAGAATGCACTCCAGAGGCTAGCTAGTAAACTGGTTGCTGTTACTCCCACCCAAGGCTACTTTTTATTCTGCATCAATTACTTTTCCTCTTTAACTTTAAAGGCCGACACCCCATGATGCAGTAAAGGGGCCTAAAATCAGACCACTGAGCGCCAGGCAGTGACTGGACACTTGCAGCAGGAGGTTATGTCCATCTTGAAGCCAGCTAATGATCAGAATAATGATAAGGCAGTACTATTTACTGAGTGAAAAGCCATGGCCCATTGTACCTCTGTACCCTCCCGTTTCCAGTGGAACAACTGGGGACTAAGGAGACACTTTCAGATGCTTGTGTGTTTTCAGCCACACAAAGTTAGGCACGTCATCAAGCTGGCTAATGCTAGCCTGCTGCTAACACCAGCTGTGTAGTCTGCCGACTACAAACAAACGTACTGCGTTGTTTTATCAAAAAGTTCGGCCCTTCACCGCAGCGAATCAATCGCTTTGACCTACTTCTTCCTTAGCATCACTTCAGTCGGGAATCAATGAAAACTTAAGTATGGTTGGCGTTTATCCGATTTACAAAGTGTAATAGAGCAGGGACGGCTATTGTTAAAATGGCCCGGAAGACGAAATGCCTAGATTCCTGAAAGTTCCGGAAAGCGTGATAATCCCCTATGGCCAATTAATGAATTTTACTTAGTTACAGGGTCAGTGTATTTATTTTATTTTATTAACTCATTTTCATATCAAAGGTCTAAAAATTTGTCATGTAGATTAACTGCAATCACCAGTTCCTGCCAGAAAACATTACTACAGTGACTTCCATTGTGACTTCATCCTTTTTATCCAGTCTTTGTGTATATACTTCAGAAAATCAATTGTGGTGCATTAGCTATTAGCAGTTACAGTAACAGCTACAAAACCTTAATGCTCCAGTAGCAACATATAGAGATGTTAGAAAGGGTAAGGAGAGAATAACAAAAACTGATTCTGCCATGTTGTCAGAAACTAAACTAAACAAAGTAAAACAAATAAAGTGATGCGTGAGAAGATCAGAAAGATAGGAAAAGATTAAGAGTTGGTGTAAAGTTGATGTAAAAACAAAAAAAAAAAAAGACAGGATATGGTGTGTTTCTTCCATTATTCATGGAGATGTGCCAGCTGCCTGACACATGAGGTAGACATAAGAGGTCAGGGAGGTAGAGGAAGGAGGGATGAGACTGAACTGAAAATAAGGGCACAAAAGTTTTTTTTTTATTTAAAGAGAAAATGAGGAGAACGGAGGAAAGACTGATTAAAATAAGAAAGATGGGTGCAATGAATGAAAATGAAATGGATGCACAGCACTTTGCAGATGGAGTGGACGGCAGAGAAACGAAGGACAGGGCAGGACAAGACAGCAAAGTTGGATTTTGCAAGACAAGAAGAATAGCAAGTGAATAAGAACTGATGGGAAGGACAAAAGCAGAGAAGAGTCGCGCAAAATACCAACGTTAATACAGGGGCTGGTTGAAAGGAGGTTAGAGGGACAATTCACTTACATGAAGATAAGAACAAAGGGTTACATGGGCTACAACAGGTCAAAGGTGATGAAACGAGATAAAGGACGGTAAGGCTAAATGAGGACAGGCATTACTAATGTCTGATCGTATAGAACAGAAATAAATGAGACAGAGAAGCTGCAGGGAAGCCAAGAAAGGAAAACAAAGAAGATACGGAGGAGAGGACAGGGAGATTAAAAGAAAAATCACAGGAAATATAATGATTTCTTTAAAAAAAAACTGAACATAGGTTTGAGTGATGATATATTCCTAATTCATTGATCATTATGTGGGAGTGTTTGAAAGCTAAAGCTTTTTAAAAAAAATATGGTCAAAAATAATAAACTATCACAAGCTAACCCCTTCTCTTCAAGATTGTGGCTTCGTGCCACATCTGTTTGAGATGTTTTTGTTGTGGGGAGGAATTGTAAGGGAGAAACAATGTGAACAGAGTACAGGGGAATTCAGGTGAGAAATGCAATTTGGCAGAGGTGCTTTAATTACTTATGATCAGGCATTACATGTCGAGTCTGGCTCAGGTTCCAAGATAGTTGTTACCTAAGTGTTACATTAAATTTTACGGCTTAATATCGAAGTAGAAGAAATAATGAGCATCTTATTAAGAAAGTGCCACATGCTCCATTTGTTCCTCTGCAGCTATATCAGAAGACAATGTGTAATTTCAACATTTGTTTGCATGTGGTAAGCATAGTAAAGTTACGGATAAAAATGAAACATTTTAGGATAGCGAAGTGCCACATGGTTCAACTGGCTGAGTTAGTGCTTCATGTACAGATGCTGAAGCTTTGCAAAACAACTTATTGATTGGACTTGGGCTCAAGCTGCATGTCCACTCTCTCTCTATCAAGTGGGTGGACATGCATAAAAAAAAAAGGCCACTAGCACTCAAACATTCCTTGGGAAAAAAAAAAGAAGGAGCAACCTCAGCAGGTTGTATGTTATAGGGTAACATCAGTGTTGCATGACAACAACCGGGGCCCATGTGTCTTAAAAAATACACGTCATAAATGTGCACTTTTCTAACCCAAGTATCCAACTTACCACATTTATAAATTCTATAAAAAACCTCCACAAATAACCCAGATCGTGACCTTTATAATTTGTGTATGACTGCACTTTTGTGGGTTCGTTTTTTTCAAATGTCTTCTACTTTACTTTAGTCTTGACCTTATTGTGTTTTCTTTTTTTTTTCCTTTCTTTCTTTCTTTCTTTCTTTCTTAAGAAAGACCTTATTATGTTTTCATCTCAAGATCAGTATCAGTAAAGGCATCACTGGTGACAAAATATGCATCAGAGTAGAACCAAAGGGGAAAGAAAACATTGTGATTGCAGAAAGTTTCAACTTTTATTTTAAAAGTACAATATTTTGTGGGACCAGTGTTAGTGCCGGATCTATCAAAGGTTTGCGTGTATAAAAACGTGAGCTATCTCACTGAACACGCTAAAAAAAAATGTACAAACTGATCTATTAAAAGGGTTCGGTCTGCTAAATAGCGCCTCTCATCCATTTACTTTTTCTGCAATGAATATGCAATATGGGGCGTTTACACGCAAAAGTGTGTGGAATGGGAGGAGAAAATGTAAATATATTAATTTAGCACTGGCAAGGCGATTTATCAACCATGAGGCACATTGCCTTGCATTTTTTTGCGTCTATTTTAGTGTGTCTGAAAAGCAGGTGCAAATTTGCAGCTTTGTGCACAAAAGGCTGCAACTTGTGGGTGGGGACATGCACACATCTGATTCAAAATCATTTTTCATGAGCAGTGAGGGCAGAGTATTTAGTTCTCGTTGCCGATTCAATAAAAATCAATACAACAAACCACAATTTAATATTTGTAAAATATTCTGGATAAATTAAAGTTTTCAGCCACTGTGGAGCTTAATGAGAACTAAAGCTGCATTACTTGTGTCTTTTTATTTCCCTTTTTGCCAATGTCACATTTTAACTTGGATTTTAGCACCTGGACTGGACCAAAGGATAACTTGGCCGCGCAAGCCTCTGAAGCAGCTGGCATTGTGCCAAAGTGCGCAATAGAGACCATGTCGGAGCTGCAGACACTTTCATTTTTTCAGCAACTCCTGATCCATGTCCTCATAAATTGGCCACTTCTGAGGCTTTGCAAAGATACCTGTTGTATCATTTTTTATGTTTATCATGCTTATTTAAAATTATTTTTGTTTAATCCGTCCTCCTAATATCTCCGTCCTCATCTGGCGTCATATTTCCTTGTGTGCTGTCGTCTCTCGCAATTCGCAATGCTGGAAACCTCGAAATGCGCAAAACCTAATTTATATAGGGGCGTTTCCAACACGTTTGCACTCGTTGTCATTTGCGCCTTCATTCTTGGCAAATTGCTCGCAAACTGTGGTTCAGCCCCTCGCGCAAAATTCCAGATTGCGTTGGCAAATTACTAAACGCAAATTTGGATCTTGATAAATCCGGCCCTTAGTATTACCTCTTTTGATAGTAGATGACAAAATAAGCTGAAAATCTCACTCTAAACGTGCAAAACAAAGATAACAAAACTAGATGCATTCTGAACCACAATTCACTCCACATCTTTTACGCTTCTCTGGTTTCATCTTACCTGAATGACTGACGTCCGGGATAATATTTAATAATGTCTATTGTCATCATTATCCATACTGAAAAAAAAAAAAAAAAAAAAAAAAAGAGCCATAAGAATTATCCAGAACACTGGTTAGATCAAACCACTTTTCTTCACATCTAAAAGAGTTAGTCCAAGAAAACGCAACTAATTTGAGACGGGATTTTACCCAAAACATCTTTGAAAAGTTTTTGCATCTCAGTTTGTGGAGTGAGGCTACATGACTGAGTCAGGATCAAAATCAATGTCTAAGCATGAGCACATGTACAAAGAGGTTCAAGGTTTTTTTTTTTTTTTTGGTTATGAGGAAGAGGAGGGACTTTTATTGGTGTATTACTTATTTCCTATGTGTGTTTTTATGAGGATATGTATATATGTGCATATGTATTTGTAAATATGTAAATATTTTGGTTAGATTACTGAGTTTATACATAGAAATATACTGTATAGCAAATTGTGGGATATTGAGCAAATCTTAAGAGGAAGTAATATCAGGTATTTATTGATAGTGAAGAAGAGGTAGGAGTAAACTAGGAGCTTGTACTGGTTCCTTCTCCTTTTTGAAGTGTATTTGGTGCTAGCAGAAGATCGCCTTTGCCCTGCTTTTGATTTTATAATTTGTTCTCCTTTACTGTTTTTGTATTTGACTACTTTAGGGATGCACCAAAATGAAAATTCTTGAGTGAAACCGAAATCAAAAAATGAGCAAACCAAGGCCGAAAACCGAATTGCCAAAAGAAATCTTTATGTCAGTTGTTAGAACCATAGTATTTTTTACTACAATGTGTACTAACCTCAGTAATAGCAAAACATTGCAATAAATCAAATACAAAAGTATTAAAATATTTATTTACAACTGACATTACAGCAATGGACAACATAAATTAAAATTCAATATAAAATATTTAGTTTGACCCCACTCATGTGTACATTACATAATGCCTTTTAAATTTTTCTGTGTGGACGACACAACAAATATTAATATACAGGCTTATAACTGACTGGCCTGCTGAAAGACTGTGAAATTAAATATGTTCTCAACACAAAGTGCAGAAGTTGGATGCGCTGTTTCGGCAGTGTTCTTTCAGCAATATTTGTCTTTTGGCCGAAAACTGAAAATGGACTTCTGGGTAATTTTCGGCCAAAAACTTTCTGTGGCCAAATTTTCGGTGCATCCCTAGTCTGTTTATCTATTTGTGTTTTAACATGTTCAAAAAAAGCATTAATTTATTCATGAGATAATGTTGCCTTTGTCTTCACTACAAAGTTAGTCAAGGGATTAAAACAAAGTTATCAGCTATGGGCTAGATCAGTCTTAAGACACTCTGAGGGGCTTCACTTTCTATCAGTTCTTCTTAATAACGGCTCTTTTTTTTTGTTTGGCTTTGTTTTCATTTTTTCTGCTTCATAATGCCAGGACTACAGTGCTAGAGGTGCTTGCTTTACTGTTATAACTGAGCTCTGCTAATATCTAACTCAAGTGTGTAATGATTTCTTCTTCCAAATTCATATGGTGGTTGGCAAACAAAACTACACTGCATTAGCACATCAGCTAGAATTAATGAGGATCAGTAATTCAGTTATTTACTTGACTTCAAAGAAGTTTTACACAAAGTTTTAAAGCTAAAATGTTTTACAGCTTGCTGTACAGCATTATTATTGCACAAACTTTGACAGCCCAAGAAAAGATCACGAGAATAAAAAGCAAAGTATAGAGGAAAGATGTGAAAGAGTCGAGACAAAAGTAGAGAGGAGATAAAAGTACAAGAAAGTAGAAAAGAGGAAAAAAAAGGAGAGATTTGACCTGAAGGAAAGAGGTGTATAGTCACAAAAAAGCAGGATAGAGGCATTTCTGTGCCTAACTGTGATATTTTTTTCAACTTTTTTTTAAAAAGATTCTTGAACACAAAGACAAATGCCTAAATTTAGCCCTTTTTTATTGTCGCACTTATTGCTATTCCCTGTAGACGTGTCTACAAAATTACCAAATAAATAAATTAATATATAAAATGCACTAAAAATAAAGGATTGGACATAAGTCAGAGAAGTTACAGTGAAGCATGTTATCTTCAAGTGTTCAGTGCAAAACCCAGGTTCACGGATCCTCAAGTCTCATAACGCACCCATACATTCACACAACAGACAAAAAAAGAGAAGTGAAAAAAAGAAAATGAAACACACACAGAGAATCGATAAACACAATTTAAAATGTAAATGTTTTAACATGACAAATGATGCAAAGCAGAAACGAGATAGTTAAAGGGCAGTGGTGATAAAAAGGCGAATTGGAGAAACAAAGGAAAAAAAAACGGAAACAATGAAACAGGATGAGACAGCTGAGGATCTAAAAAAAAGCAGGAAAACAAGAGGAAATAAGTGATGCAAAGAGAGTGAACAGAAAGAAAGACAAGAGGCAGGATAGAAGGAAAGAAAAAGATAAAAACAAAAAGAAGAGAAAGAAAATCTATTTTACATCACAGATTTTGCGTCATCCAACATGTAAATGCACTGAAGGTGAACTTCACCCATAGATGCTCCAGGCCTTGTAATTTCTGGACAAGTTTTGGTTCAAAAGATCAATGAAATACAGGCCTAAACCTGTCTGTGCTCACCACGGGTTAAGGTCAGGTGAATGAAACACTGTATAACTGCATTGCATTCACACTGTTATGTCTTTTTCGCTCAGTTTTGATCACAGGAAACATTTAACAAACAAAAAAGAATGAATATTTTATCCACATAAAGTTATAAGATTTGCTTGGCAGAAATATGATTTGGAGTATAAGTACTGCCATTAGGTGCACTTTGCATTGGTTTGTGGCAGAGTAGCCTCGAAAGGATGGGGTATCAGTCAATAAAGATTTTTACGGACATGAGAAACAATAAAATCTTCATCAAATTTTCAAAGTGATGGTAAGCCATTCAGACTGCATTAATGTTCCTTGTGGCTCCATTTACTGTAGATATGCCTGTACCCCAGTGTATGCAATATTTGCCTGGATGAGATTTGACAGTGCATATCACTTAAGTCTTCAGTGCCACAACAATCCCACACCATGTCAAATCACTGTCATACTTTTTCTTAATGTGCAAGTGGTTGTGTAAAATCTTATCAGTGGATTAAACCAGTTGAAAATAATACTTTCATCAGTAGAACTTAATAAGCCCTGCTGACGTTACAGATTTCTCATACGTTCTGCCATAAAATGTCATTTGAAGCGTGAAAACATGCAGCATTAAGTTAAACAGACAACTACTGTCAGACAAAGAACAGAACGCCGCTCAAATGCTTTCAAACAGGTTTTTCTCTTGTTTGCTAAACTTGCACACCATGATTAAACTACTGCGGTTATATAAAGTCTTATTTAAGTCTTAGTAAAATCCAGGATGATGTCTCACCATTGTTTCTCTTCTTCAAACAACATTCCAGATTTTGTTCGCAAATTAATCCTCTGGGTCCAAAATGATCACGAACAAATAAATTAGAACTTTTTGAAGTCACCTGTTAAACTCAAAATGTGTTAGCTTTCAAATTCATCTTTGCCATTAAACTTGCGTATATAGGCTGAGAATCACAACACCTTTACTGA
The DNA here is from genome assembly GCA_023101725.1 of Atherinomorus stipes. Classification (NCBI taxonomy): domain Eukaryota; kingdom Metazoa; phylum Chordata; class Actinopteri; order Atheriniformes; family Atherinidae; genus Atherinomorus; species Atherinomorus stipes. The sequence continues at coordinate 1,850,562 of JALJCO010002339.1, forward strand.
AAAAGGCATGACCTTTCGCAGGTGTCAACAAACCTGCTTAATGGGTAGTACCTCATCACACTGCATATAATGACTGTTTATTGGAGTTGCTGGAAATTCTGACCTTTCATTTAGCTTAATAAAAGTCTGAAAAGGGGAAAATAGGAAGGGGAAATTCAAAGTTTCCCTCAGTCTGGCTAAATCAGCATAACAAACCCGCTGCTTATTAAAAAAAAAAAATCATGGTAACCATAATCATAATACACTGTAGCAAATTCCTGAGTTTTCACTGGTGTTGAAATTAATGTGAATGATGTAGTGGCCATTAAGGGACAAAATGTGATTAACTGTTGATGGAAATGCAACTTCAATATGCAATACTAGCCTTTTGCAGAAGGGGCAGAACAGGAGGGCACTGTTTATCGCTGCTTTAAAAGATAGAAATGGGAAAAGGGGCAGAAAGGGAGGGAGGAAAGAGCGGGAAGAAGATAGCCAGGGGGAGTGTGGAGAGAGCTACATGAAAATAGAGGGAGATTTGAAGAGAAATAAAGAGAGAAGAGTGAGGTGAAGGGTACAAGTTAAGGTGAAAGTAGAGGGGGAAGTGCTGGAATGACCTGCACTTTATAGCCCTAAAAATGATAAAACAGGTCTCCTTTTAAATAATCTCAAGAGATTTATCTAGATTCCAGAAGAATTGGAGAAATCTGATTTGTAATTATTGATTTGCAGAAATTTGAACCTAACATTTACTCTTTAATATTACAAATGTGTATCAAATGTGAAATTTCAAGGAAGCAATCTTTTTGTTTTTAGAAATATATATAATTGCTTGAATCATGAATAAAGCAAGAAATAAATCACCACTTTACTTTGACAACTTTAACAGCTAGTCTCAAGAGTTTGACCCAGAGACTGAGAAAGGCAACGCAGCAGTTGTAAGCACATTTATACACTTTTTTTTTTTAAGTATGGTGCTGGCATTACATTCACAATTAGCATATAAAAGAACACTCTACCCGTAAATTTAAGCGGTACAGAAAATGACTGACTGACTTTCAAATTTGCCAGTTGAGTCTCTCATGACCACATTAACTCAAACCAAAATGCATTTGATCCTTTTAAGAATCAACGCCTGCTATAAAATATGGTGGGGGTCCTTTGTTCATGTTTTGGGTGGATGGCTGCCAGTTACCAAACACTCCTTTGCATTTCATTCTTAATCTTCTTCTGAAAACTATCACCTCAATTTGTCATTTTAACTGTGCTTTAAAACTCTGAAAAATGTGTTTTGTATTGTCCCTAACATAAGGTAATAATAGTTTTGCGGTACCATCCTCACACACAGCTTTCTTCTGGCTGAAATCTTCACAAGCATCCTTCAAATTTAGACATTACACTTTTAGCACAGTCTTCTTTTTTGGGAATTTCTTGCCTTTTATAACTATTTAGCTACTGTGTATGGCAAATTTTTCTAGGTTTTCCTTTATTGGCATGACTCCTCTTTTCATGTTAGTGAATTGTGGTACTTCATAAAAAGGCACAAGGACATGCATGAGCAGAGGCGAGGTGATGACGCTATCGGCTTCATACAAGAAATGCGACTTGTGTGGACTGTGTGACCTGTTGACATTTCTCTTGCTAAATAGGTAAGCATAAAGAAACGTACAGTACTAAAGATCTTACAATACGATAAACCCTTTAGTCTACAGTACACACCAGCAAAGCAACTAACGAGAGGTCTAATGAAATCTCTCCGACCCTCTCTTCTGACCCTGTCTCTGCCATTCATTTTGTCTCTTAGATGAATGCTTTCATTCCCTTTCCCATTCTTTGTAAAGCCTTGGGCACTCCAGTGTCTGACCTCACTCAGCCAGCAGTTTTTAAAAGCATCACAACCAGCAGGTTAGTGGCATATAATATATATATAAAGTTTGTGTGTGTGTTCTCCCCAGACACACTTTGTGTGTCTGTGCAGCAGCGTTTGTGGGTATGTGTCTCTGTGTGACAGCTAGTCAACATGACATTCAACCTGCCAGCTAGTAGACAGGAACATGAAACAGGAAATTGCTTTTGGGACAGCCAATCAGAAAAATCTCTCCATAAACAGGAAGGACTCGTCACAGTGGACCTGTCAGGTGTCACTCATTTTCACAATGACCCGTCCAGATGCCTCAGTGAAAATGTCAATCATTACTTAATACCTTCTCTAGAGGAAAACACTTAGCATTGTATAAGAATCTGCATGGCAGTGAGCCTTTTAAAGCCTTTCTGTGAAACCCTGCAGACCTTTGCATTTATCAGTGGCTTTCATCAGATATAAAACATCCGGCTGATGCAACTGCAGCAGTTTCATATCAAGTTGGAACCTTTGTTTTTTTTACCCTTTTATTTTGCATGGTCAGTAACACAAACAAACTTGTAGGCCTACTTGATGATTTTAAAAATATACAGTACTGTAAATCTTTGAGGTTCCAATCTTTTGATTGTGGTACTCAAAGGATAACGTTCTTTTTTTTTCAACCTGGACCTTATTTCTAGGAGTTTATACGTGCATTTACTCACCAGTAAAATTTCTGTATCACTTTGACTCCTTCGGTAGATATTACAGTATGTTGAGTCGCCCTTTGGTTTACATCCATATAATTGTGGAGACAGGCCAGCCTCTATACACACTCAAAAATAGAGGTACCAATTTGTACTTAAAAGAGTACAAAGCTTGTCGCTGGGGGTGATCCTTTTTGAAAGACATTTCTGTACCCTTCGGTCCTGGTCCATTTTGTACCTTATCAGGCTGTATGAGTTAATAAAGTACAATTAAACCAATTAAAAATGATGAATAAAAGTCAATAAAAGAGAGATTATGACAACAATCAAAAATGCTAATAATAAATGAATAACTATTATATAAATATTAGGCCAAAGACACATATAATTATATGTATAACTATTACTATGATAACTATGATTATTATGAAAATCATAGTATAATAACTATAATTATACTACTGTTTAGAAGGACTGCTTTTTATAGTTATTGTACAAGCTACGCACATTTGTCAATGCTTCAGGTACTCTTAGGGTTGAAATGGTACAAATTTGTACTTTATATTACTTGGGACCCTTTGTCATAGACATAGTATATAGGCCTCATAAAGACCAATCTTGTACTTTTGAGAGAACATTTGTAAAAAATGTACTTACAGATACAGAAATGGTCCTGTCTCATACCTCTGTTTTTGAGTGTGTATAAGACATTATACACAGCAAAACTCTTTGATTTTCACCAATACTTTAAGGAGAATGAACGAATGAACGAGTACTATTGTAAGGTGAGTCCAAATTTAGCTTTCTGTTACTTATCGGGGTGTTTTACACACTTTTGGGGGCCGCACATTCACGATACCTGCCACCATAGTACAGCTGAGAAGAGCAGCTCGCTACTCAGACAATGAAAAAACTACAATTCATGAAACTCTGAACTCACAGGATAATAGTACTTGTTCGTTTATTCATTGTACTTAAAGGTAGAGTCCCAAGTTTCCCCCCTGAAAATAAACGCTGGACTTGTGCAAGTGAAATCTGTCTCCAACCGCACCTTTGGGCCTCTACTCACGTGCAGTGGTGCGTTTGAATGTAACCCCCTCTCCCCCTGCCTGTAATTGGCTCTTTAGCTTTGTTTTGTTGTGTTTGGGACATTTCTGGGTGGAGATTTCTGTTTATATTGCCAACCAATGACAGAACTAAGGACATGACGCTGTGTGGGAACAAGCTCGTGATTGAAGCAGATGCCGGTCACTCGAACTCTTGAAGGGAAAAAAAAAAAAAGAAAGAAAGAAAAACAGCAGATACACCGAAGGAAAGGTACTGTAAGAGCTTTAGATAGTTCAAGTTGGAAAACCAGTTTGGCATTTACCTGCTTCTGAGCTCTGAAGGAGAGGCTTGAAGCTGAATAGGCTGAAGAACGAGGCGGCCATTGGCCTGAGAGGGAGGGCGCTCAGTTTGAATGCAGATGTTTGCAAACAGAAACAGTGGGGGGACTTCGGACTCTACCTTTAAAGTATTGATGAAATGAAGGTTTTGCTGCAGATAATGTCTTAAATAGAGGCTGCCCCGTCTCTGCCATTATATAGATGTATGCCAAAAGGCGACTCAATGTAATATCTTCCAAAGGAGTCAAAGTGATGCAGAAATTTTACCGGTGAGTAAATGCACGTATAACCTTCTAGAAATAAGGTCCAGGTTGAAAAAAAAAAGAAAGTTACCCTTTAATTTAAAACCTGGCAAGGTTTAACGTAATGCGGATAGGATGTTCTAGTTATGGAAATAATGGGATAAACAGCTGATATAGGGTAACAATCAAAGATAAGCCCAGTAAATGGACAACTTTGGAGGCCAACTAGTTGAGTGTGTAAATGCATGTGATTGGTGGGGCCAGGGGGAGGATTATTTTACAGAGCATGAGAAGAAAGGATCTGATATATCTCTAAGAAAGGAAATAAGTTCTTGGTGTTTCTTGGCAATCGGGCTGTGTTGGTTAGACTGTCCAAACATAAACAACAGTTGTTCCTTGTAAATATTCTTAATTCTGTAAATAAATCTGCACGAATGATGAACCCTGTCTGGTCTACATGTACAGTTTTCCGCTGGGAGGCTGGGTGAAGAGAGAGACTCAGATCTGTTGTACCTTAAATATAAGTAGGTTAATAAAAGACATTGAAATGCAACTACAAGCGTAGATGCAATCCTTTTGATGTCCCCTATGACATCCTGTACAAAAGGGACAGATTTTCATCTGATGGACTGCACTATGTCAGCTGATGGAGCCATATGTAGTAAATGTAACACTTGAATGCTTTGAAGTATGATTTTGTTCTTGTACTTGTACTTGTTCCCAAGTCCATATAGCTCCAATTTGGTTGCTTCTGAAATAGTGAAGTTAATAATAATGGTCACGCATTAATATTCCAACACAAATCACACTCACAGGGAAAGAAGAGCCTCAAAAGAACTAAATGGAAAAATACAGTATAAAGGAAATGAAGGACACGGGAGGCTCTGCTGGAAATGTCTCCGTTTTAATAAAGTGAAATTAAGTGATCACAGCGCTGTCCATTTATATTGTTCAATAAGTTAATATTGTTGACAAACTTGCGCATTAACAGTCTGCAATTTTCTGCCAGCATTCCTTCCTGGCTTTGGCTACGACAACAGTGTTGCTTTTGGCGTGGATGATGTGTTTGAATTCTTCACACTTTTAGGGAGTAATTGTCTACTCCTCCATGGTAAAGAAGGCCACTCCGCAGGGTTTCTTCATGTGTGCGATTGGTCAGACACCACCCTTTTATGTGAGCACACCCTGACTGAGATTGGAAAACCCTGTGTTAAATTACCAAGTCGACAACCAACTTCTTAGTACCGCTTATCAGGATTGCAAATGTCTGGGTAAGTCAACCTAGGTCATGGAAAGATATCTCAGGTATGTTAATCCAGCTTCATAGAGGCCTCAGGTTTCAGTGTTTATCTATTCAACTGAACAACATAAATGCTTTGATATTATGTGCCCTATAATCTGAAATCCTTCTGGTCAAAGCAAAGGACTTCAGATGATACAGTCTCCATTATCCATGTGACAGAATGCTGGGTATACTTTCCCCTCTATGCTCTACATCTTCCCCCTGGGTTGCAGAGGGTGCGCTGACAGTGGTCCTTGAATGTTACACGGTCAGAGCCAAGCTTTGTGTGTGAATAGTTGAGTGCGTGTTATCTGTCAGAGCCTAGAGAAATGATCAACAGCTCACCCTGTCAGAGGACCACTTAAGACTTGACACAAGCACATGCACACATAAATGCTCTCACACAAATGGTATCATGAGAATGCAGTGGTTGATGTGAACTGCTCTGCTAGTGACAGCACTTAACGTACAATTATTCTCAATTCCTTTTGTTTCCATGTGCTGCTATTCTCTCTGCCTCCTTCACTCAACTTATTTATCTGTCGACCTACTCATTTAGTCTCTTTGAGCATAGCAGCACAAAGCATCTCTCCACATAGAGGAAAACACTTGCAGTCACAGAACTTAAAAAACAAAGTTTAAATATGTGTTTCTGAGATTTCTTCAGATCACTTAAAGGGTGTTATGGATCAATCATGTGAACAATAACATGAAACCTGCATTTAACATTTCAAGCCTCAAGCCAATAGCCTTAACAAAAGAACCTATATTAATGCATCAACATCCCAGGAGACATTGCACTTCACACCTAAAGACCCATTTATGCTCCAAGTTGAAGACATAGAGCATTTTGTCTATCTTCTGTGCCATTTACATGCCTATTTTGGTATTTTTGAAGCCTTTGTGGATGTGTACCCTAATGGAGTTAACAGAGTCGTACTACTGGAAAACACAGCAACAGTGTTGAGTGGGATAGCTGATGTGAAACCCATGAAAGGAACACAGAAGAAGATGTTATGTATATATTGGCTTCACAGACCACCGCTGTCTACTGTGCTGTCTACTGTGCTGTCTTTCACATCTCTTTCTGAGAATATACATTATAATGATCACCGTGTTTGTTATTGTTTAAAACTGATGGTGGAACTCAGAGGTGAAGTCTTAATACTGCCTTGCCCTCTGGTGAAAGCATTGCCAAACAACCATGCCAAGCTAAGGACACACAGGAAATAACATTTTACACAGATTTATCTATTTATGTATGTAAAGGGAACATTCATGGGCCATAAGTGTGAAGAGGACCATATTCCCTGTGGGACCCTGAAAACCGCAGATGCCCCCCATTGACACCATCCAGGTTATATAGGCTGTGTCCGAATGTCCTCCCTACTCCCTAACCCCTCATTCACTACATAGGGCTGCACTATATAGCAGACTATCTAGTGCAGTCATTCTGCCTGTAATTCGGACACGAAGCTGACTACTTTTTCCTCACCACAAATCACGTGATTACCAGCTGTCACCGTGGCAACCAACATCGACATCCACGACTCGCAAAAAGATTTAATTCCAAATCAAATCTGTAATTTTAAATTAAGGTATTTTATTTACTTATATTGTGGGTTTTTTTTTTGTTTTTTTTTTGTTATGCTGTTAAGATCCCAGAGGGGAAATTAGGGCGCAGCATTTTACCCATCTCTGTACAGTAGTGCCAGAGAGCAGTGGGCTGCTACTTAAAGCCGCTTTAAGGTACTTAAAGATACTTAAAGCGGCAGGGGAGCAGCTGGTGGGCGTCAAGGACCTTGCTTGGGGGTCCACAGTGGTTCACCTGAGTGTCGTGTCGGGGACTCGAGCCCGGGTCCTCCGCACCAAGGCCCACGACGCTGCCACTAGGCTACCCACTCCCTGAATCCCTTTTCCGTTGTTTTTTCTCTCCTTTTTTTCTGCCGCTTGATGTGTTCAACACCTCGCGCCATTCAGCTCTCCTGACCGCAATGCATTGTGGTCTATATTGTCTCGTCTAGGGACCATCAAAGCTCACTAGTTTTCAAGATGCATTGTGGGTAACTTTTGAGTGCACTACTTTTTTCTTTCTGGACATTCGGACACCTCTACAAAATGTCATGTATCCCTATATAGGGCCCTATGTAGGGAGTAGGGTGGACATTTGGACACAGCCTTAGAGTCCTTTGTACCAGGGTACTTACAGTCTTTTCCATGGTAACCTGTGCTGTGTTAAGGGACAGCCAATTTGAACTTAAATTAACCTACTGGTAATGATCCTTAGCATAGCAGAGTGTTCCTCAATCCTGGTCCTCAGGGACCCCTGCCCTGCTGTTTTTTAAGATGCTCCTACTTTAACACACTTGACTCAGATGAAAGGCTCGTTAGCAGGCTTGCAAAGAACTTGATGAGCATTTCAGCTGATCTGAATCAGGTGTGGTGGAGTTGGAAACCTGGACTACATGCAGGGCAGGGGTCCCTGAGGACCAGGATTGGGAAACCCTTGCAGATGAGTAAAGCTCCCCATTAGGGCTGCCACGATTAGTCCATTAGTTGACTAATCGCTGACCATCAAAATAGTTGACAACTATTTTTATAATTGATTAATCATTTATTGTCTTTAAGCTTTGTTTTTCCTCTCAAAATTGTCACTGTACCTTCCGCTGCCTTGTCTGTCTTTCTGTCTTGTCATCTTTTCTCGAATTGAACATTGGCATAAATAAACACACACACACACACACTACCAGTGAAAAGTTTGAACACATTTTTTAAATTAGATTCAATGAGAAATTGTCCAAACTTTTGACTGGTACTGTAAATATGCTACAATTTACATATGATCCGATTAGTCAACTAATCGCCAGAATAATCGATGACTAGTTGATTATCAAAATAATCATTTGTGGCAGCCATCCAAAGTGATTAAATGTTCGTTTATTCAACAGTCTCTCCACAAACCTGCAGACAGGATGATTCAGGCTCTGATCTGAAGAGAGCATGTACCTTGTTCCTTAACCACAACATCAACATTATTGGTTCCCTCAAGAGAACTGACTTTGCCAGTGATCTGATGACACTGCCAGCATTGCCATCTTAGTGACTTTGTCTCTATATTTTGCGAATTTTCAGACCCATTTTATTACTTTTTTTGTTTTTTTCAAAAAAGTGACTAGCGACAAATCTAATGACTTTTACTCCTCTTTAACAGTGGATACTCCCACATGCCCCTTCCTCTTTCAAAAACACAGAGGCTCAGTCCTTAAGCAGCAGCCGTCTCTGCTCTCAGCAGCAGACATGCACCTCTGCTTCATGAACCAGAGTGAAAATTAAATACTCAAAGCTGCTACTGGTTGATCCCAACCTGGCTCACTGTAGGATAGTAAAGCTTATTGTGCAAGTGTGCAGACAAGAAAGAAAGAAAGAAAGAAAGAAAGTATTTTAGCATCTTTTAGACTTAATTGAAAATAAACGTAGACTAGTCAACAATAAATCAAAGAAAATATTGACAGGTTTAGTTGTTTTTTCTGTTTTAAATGTTTAGGGCAGGGGTGCCCAAGTCCACTCCTAAAGAGATACTACCCTGCACATTTTGCTTGCATCCCTTTTCCAACACACCTGAATCAAATGAATGGCTCGTTACCAGACCTCTGCAGAGCTGAAAGACTTGGTTTGAGGTAATTAGCCATTTGATTCAGGTGTGTTGGAGAGGGTATGTTCTAAAAATTGCAGGATAGTAGTCTTAAGAACCGGACTTGGTGTCTTTTGTCCTTTTTGCCTCTCCTACTAAATTATTTCACTCTGCTGCAGCGTCTGTTGCAATTATATGTACCAGGCTGAGTATGCAAATTGGCTGATGATGTCATTTAGCGTCTTCTAGAGACTTTTCAGGCAGCCAATAGCAACTTTTCTCACTGAGGAGTTGGCAACAGTGGACAGCACGTCAGGTGGGAATTGTGGAGTCAACAAGTCTTTCCCATGTTATGTACTTGTTCTGCCCAGCTACTGAACCAGGGGCCTGTACGACGAAGCCGGATTTTCTCTTATTGAGGTAACTTCAGGCTTAACCCTGGGTTTTTCGTCCTATGACGCTGGTTCACTTCTGATTGGGTTCTATCTCCCCGATAACTTATGCTGAACGCCTAACCTGGTCCAGACCAGGTTAAGTTCTGGATAAGAGATCACAGAGTATAAAACCACCAGCCCCTGACCAATTAGCGCTCTTGGAAAATGGCCTGCCCACTTTTACTTGTCGAAGCTGGTGCCCAGATCATGAGAGGAACTATTAGAAGAGAAAGAATATTCAGAGATGGTGCAACCCTTTTTGATTTGCCACATGACACTTTATATGAAAGACATAGGTTTTCCTCTGCTGGACTCCGTTACATCTGTCAGTTGTTAGAGCCGTACATCACAAATGAACCGCATCGCAGTCGGGCACCAACAACACCACAGATGCTCTTCATCATACTGAGGTTTTATTAATGTTAGACTAATTGAATTAATTTTGATAAAGACCAACGCCTCACCTCGAGTGAAAAAACAATTAGTGCTGTAGGCCTACTGATGTAGCTAAATAGCTTATTTTTTGTAGCCGAATTATGCTCATGGTCCCACTCGGTAAAACGTCATTCATTTATTTATTCATTCATTCATTCACTGGTAGTTTGATGCACACCGTTGGCGACACTGAAGACGTATGCAAAAACATGTCTTTGTAATACCCGCTTTTTCCCTGTGGGCTCCACAAATATTAAATGAAATTCCATTCATTCATGAAAGAGTGTGGCAAAATAGAATCTCGTCACTGGCCGGTTTGGATTATATATTTGTATTTGTTCTTTTCTTGTTGTTTCCATGATCGTCTTGCGCCGCTGGGGTTGCATCTGAAATAATGTGGTTAAGAGGTCACACACGTAGAAAACATGAATTTATGGAGCGCACACCCACCCATGCCGTCATGGTGAAGAGTTACGAGTGCACGATATGAGCCTGAAATATCTGCACAGTATGAGAAGCAAATACACTGAGGAAGCACTGTAGTGTGATGAACACTAAATGATCAGAGTCCGATATTGTTCCATGATTGTACAATCGCATGGACTTGCTGCGCATTAACAGCCAGCATTAATTCCTGGCTTTTGCTGCGGCGACTGTGTTGCCGCAGCATAAATGGAGCCATTTATTATCATTCCTTAATGATAAAGTTGTGTTATCATTCAGGAATGATGATCCTGAATTCTACATATTTGTTGAGTATCATCGTCTGCTCCTCCATGGTGAAATATGTCGCTCTCTGTTTCTCCATGTCTGCTATTGGTCAGATGCTTCCAACGCCGCCCCTTTTAAGTGAGCGCACACTGATTAAGATTGGAAAACCCTGGGTTGAATTACCGAGTTGATAACCAGCTTCATAGTACCGTTTATCAAGACCGCAGATGTCTGGTTAAGTCAACCCAGGTAACAGAGAGAAATCCCGGGCATGTTAATCCGGCTTCGTCGTACAGGCCCCAGGTGTGTCCAATCAGCCCAATGAATTAAACTAGGCTGATTGGACTCACCTGGCTCAGTAGCTGGGCAGAACAAATACATGACACAGAAAAAACGAGTTGACTCCACAATTCCCAACTCTGGCTGTCACCACACCCTAAGTTGCACAAGTTCCCTGACCAGGGGGGCACCCGGCCGAGGCCGGCACCGCAGGTCTCAGGGCTCCCTGCCAACACGCCACCTGATCAGAGCGGCGCACAGGCTAACCCACGAGAAGAGGGGGCAGCAGGAAAGCCAACCGCAGGACACCGGCGGGACGGGGCCTACCCCTGCCCTAGACCGACACTTTTTTTTTTGCTCTGACGTATCCCACACTCCAGCTACTACCAAACACAATATCATTAGATTGAAGGTAGAATCCAGAGTTTTCCCCCTGAAAATAAATGGTAGACTTGTGCAAGTGAAATCCATCTTAATCTACACCTTTGGGCCTCTACTCTCGCATAGTGGTGACTTTGTTTCAGCTCCTCCTCCCCTGACTGTGTTTCGGTTTTTCCCTTTGTTTTGGTGTGTTCAGAACATTTCTGGGTGGAGATTTGCGTGTTGTCTCCAGCAATGACAGAGCTAAGGGTGTAGCGCTCTGTTGGGATAAACTCGTTGATTGGAGCAAACTTTTTTTTTTCTTTTTTTAAACGTCAACTGGAGCTGAGACCAGATTCACTCGAATTCTCAATAAAAAATGACGGATGCAGCGAAGAAAGGGAAGTATTTTGTTGCAAAAAGAGCTTTAGATAGTGCATGTTCGAAAACCACGGATTAATATTGGTTTGGCTTTCACCCACTTTCTAGCTTTGAATGAGACGCTTAGGGCTGAAGAGTGATGTGACCATTCGCCCTGGGGGGGGGGGGGGGTTCTCAGTTTGAATAGTGTTCACAAACAGAAACAGAGGAACACTCTGGACTCTATCTTTAAATAAATTAGGAAATCTAATTGCGTGTGTGGCTGAAAGTGGGTGGAGACAGACAGAAACTGTTTTTTGGCTGTTTCTTTACAATTAACCTGCTCCTAAAAAAGTTAGTTTCAAAGAGTCCGTTTATCCAGTAACTAACCAAGGTTTTAGGTTACCCCCCCTTGGTGAAAGAGGGTAGAGTTACTTTTTTTTCTGGGTTAAAGTGCTGGTGACACGATTTTAACATTTTTTGCCATGTTTTATAGACCAAAACGTCCTTCATGATGATCTATGTAACATAAACAACCGCAGCTGCATAAATGAGTTATTAGAAAACATCGCTGCTTTTCTGACCAGACTGTGGCGCTGTTCACCAAAGGAGTACAAAACCGGATGTGACATCAGCGAAAGACTGCCCACCCGGCTTGTAGACTGGAGAGCTAGCGGTTTTGCTAACAGTTTCTCCTTTTGTTTTAGCTTAACTGGCTAAAGGTTACAGATATGCCGTCGCGTTGTGTTGCAGGTTTTTGTCCAAACACTCATAAGAATGGCGTAAGTTTATTCAAGTTTCCAGCTACGGGACTTTTAGCTGTGCTGTCAGCGCTGTGTGCTGTCGAATGGGATTCCAAACTGAGAGCGCTTGTTTTAAGACAAGGAGTGTCTGAGGGTTGAATTTAGACTAAAACGGATGTGGACACTTGTTTTGCAGGAAGGAGAGTGAGGAAAACAAGCTCACCCCAACAGCTACGTTAGGGGTCGTAGCAAGATGTTGCTAAACAAACCGTGTAGCTGTGACGAGCTGACTTTTTGGACGGTGAAAAATGATTTTTTTTTTCTCTGTGTGTCGGCTATTTTCACACTACGGAATCGTTTTCATCAAAAATATTTTTGATTACTTTAAATTGGTGAACCCTTACGAACTTACGAACAGAAGGACTGTGAACAATGTAAACAATTGAAGATTGGACTTATAAAATGGCTTCTGGATCCACTTCAAAGGTAGGGAGATGCAGTTGCTTCTTTTTATTTATGTATTTATCTAAGCTTTATAACCATGTATATGTCCATATAGTGGCTTGCTGTTGTTAATTGAAAACACAGCTAAATGGGCGCTGGTGTCCAGGTGGGTGTGGAGAGGTTAAAAATCAGTTTTTTAAATAGTTACATTTATTCACAAATTACTATATAAACAAATCACTAACAACAAAAAATGCTAATCGTAATGTATAACAAAGACATACCAATCGGTGTTCCCCTGCCGTGTGTTTCCCTCTGCTGCTGCAATGACCATGTCATCTTCTCCGGCACTCCAGCTTTCAGTCTTGCTCACTCGGCATGAAGTCCGTTTGGTAAGGCTCAAATCTATAAGGTGTGATGCCTCTATATTCCTCAACATCACCTAACTCTTCTGAACTGTCTGATGATTCCGCCAAACAAATCAATTCCAGGCAGGGACCATCATCGTTACCGTCCACCGCTTCCATGTTGCTTGTTGTTAGCCGACCGAGTAAATAAAAAAAAAAAAAAAAAAGCCGACCGAGATCTTTCGCTGACGTCTCAATATGGCGGCGTGTTTTTCTTAGTCGCTGTTGCAGAGCTCCTTTCAAACTCAGAAAACTTAAGATATTTCTGTGAAAACAAGTCTGTTTGACTTACAATTCCACTGAGCCACTCATTTAGTGTTGCTGTAATATTGTATAGTCGCATTACATGAAATGATAATCGTGTCACCAGCACTTTAAGTTACCTACCTTTCTGAAATGGAAAACTCAGAGTTTCCATCATTTCAGGGTTAAACAACTCAGGGTTTTCAGTAAACCTGCTTTGTGAAATGGACCCCAATCATGAAAATGTTTAAATCACCCCTTTCAATCGTATTGAAAATTATTTCCAATCGACACCAATCGGACCAGCTGACATGTTTACATGATGCACTTTTATTCTGACTGGTGTTTGACTGGATCAAAACTGCTCCATGTAAACATGGCTATTGAGTGCCATTTCAGTATATGTCTGGAGTTTGGAGCTACTTAACATTGCCCAAACAAATCATCTCCTTTACATAGAAACCTGCATCAGTCAAACATACATTTTTGCTATTTGATTTAAACAAAATGCAGTTTGTGGTGTTTTGAGGATCTGTTGGAGATGTTAGCAACAAGACAGGCTCATAGATAGAATTTATACAGAGGATTATAGAAACGACCACAGATGATTTGAAATTGATTTAACCCATATTTCAGTGACATTTTAATTAATAATGCCACTTTAAAGTTCAATTATTGCTTTTCTTAAGGGAAAGGAAGACATAACATGCGGCTTATAAATGGTTATTTTAAAATACTGTGAAATGAGAGCACTTTTTAATTTCCTAATGCAATTTTTCAGGCGAGGGTTTATATATGAATATATTTTTCTGCCTTAGCCATGTGCTGCTTCATAAATATATGGCACACAGTCAGACCCTGAAGCCACCCAAAAATTCATAGTCAGCTACCGTCGATTTCTGAGCAGACTTGGCTCACAGGCATGTCTGTTATTACTGAGGGAGGCCAAACGATTTTTTTTTTCACTTTCTACTCTCAAGATTTTCTCAGCAACTTGAAATAGTGACAACCCTGCATGCCTAACCATGAGGATGCCTCCTCCCCATGCAAAAACACATCTAAGCTTTCAATGAATATGTGTGATACCCCCGAGTAAACCAATGCGAATTCCAACAGCGCTCTGAATTTGAAAATCAGGGTGAGTTCTAGAACAACAGACTGCCAATTTTCAAAGACAGCCACTGAAAATAGCTGTGAAAACACAACAATTTATCACCTGCTCTATGGGACTTGAATAAATCAGGAAGATCAACAGGACTCCTGTGAAGCTAATCAATCAGGAGTTGTATCTGTCCTCCCCAACAACATCATTAGTGCTCTTTTAATATCAAAGCTCCCCTCCTAAAAGAATAAATGTTTGAGAAAATTGCAAAACTACAACTGTTCATCGAACTTATCTCACAAAACAATGAACCCTCTGCCACAAGGTGGGATTTCTTGGAAGATCCAATTCTCTCTTCATTTCATATGAAGACTGAGTTGTACTTTATTTTATTCTTTATATTTAAAAGATCGATAAATACATAATTAACCTCCTGAATGCCTGCTTGTGTATGTGATTCTGAATATGTCATTTCCTGCTGATTTACACAAGGTTTCTTGGGTGTAGACAACCCCTATTATATTGCAACCTTTTTATGAAATGCATCTTGGGTCTTACCATATGCTTGGCGCTTCTGTCCCGCTGATTTCAAGGAAGTCATATTTGTCCTCTAATAAGAAGTCATTGAAAACGAGAGCTATAGTGTCCCCAGGTTCTGCAAGGATGGACCATGTGCAATCCAGGTTGTTGTCATACTCTGCAGGGTATCCAGGGCTGGTTATTGAGCCTGCCGTGCCTCGTAACGTACCACCACACGCTCCCTCCGCTGGTTAGAAATGGAGAGACACACAAAAAATGAGGAGTACAAACTGTACAACGCAAGTTACAAAACTGTCTTTCATACTTCATATATTGTTTTTTGACTTTCTTACATTCTTTAAAGGATAACTTTCTTTTTTTCAACCTGGACCTGATTTCTAGGAGTGTATACGTGCATTTACTCACCGGTAAAGTTTCTGCATCACTTTGAGTCCTTCGGAAGATATTACATTGAGTCACCCTTTGGTGTACATCAGTAAAATGGCAGAGACAGGGCAGCCTCTGCAGTAAAACTCCTTGATTTCATCAATGCTTTAAGCAGAATGAACGAATGAATGAGTACTATTGTCCTGTGAGTCCAGAGTTTTGCTAATTGTGTTTTTCTTGTTGTTTAGGTAGTGAACTGCTCTTCTCAGCTGTACTACGCAAGCGCGTCGTCGTAAACGTCCGGCCCCGAAAGTGTGTAGAACACCCTGATAACTAACGGAAAGCAAAATCTGAACTGACGGGACAATAGTATTCATTTGTTCGTTCATTCTACTTAAAGGCCTCCTTCCACTGAAAACCCGTTTAACTTGCTCCTTCTGAAATACGGAGGGTTTCCCCTTGTTTACTTACACATGCTGACTTGCTAGCGTTGCGTTGCCCCCAGTCGGCTGTGCTTTCTCATCAGAGAAACAATACGAAGAAAAGAGCGAATCGGGAACAGCCTCGCAATTCTACGTCACATTGCAAATTGCGTATCCCACATGGGGTTTATATCTGTCCATTGGAAGGCAGGTAACCCTCCACTACACACTAGAAGTAAAGACAGCACGACTGCAGCTTCGGAGTTGAGAAGCTAATTAGCTAACTGTTTGTTAGCATGGCGGAACAAACTTGTTTGTCGGCTCTATTTCCTGTCTGTAACAAAATAAGAGCGGAGGGCGGAGCTTCCTTCATACACTGATGGGAGGCAGCCAATCAGACGGAAATTCATGAGAAGGACCCGGAAAAGCCTGCCGTTGGACCACAAGCCTCTCTTCTAGTATACAAATACAGCTGGATACAAAGCAACCAGAAGGTTTTTTTAAACAGAAACGATGCAGAATGCATCCAATAATAATGGAGAACACAGAAATATTAATGAAATGACCACGGAAGTACAACTTTAAAGTTTTGGCAAAAATCAAGGAGTTTTGCTGCAGATAATGTTTTATATAGTGACTGCCCTGTCTCCGCCAATAGGGGATTATAACGCTTACCGGAAGTTCCCGGATTTTGGCACTTCCTCTTCCGGGCCATGTTAACGACAGCCGTTCCTGCTCTGTTATACTGCTTAAATCGGATAAACTCCAAACATACTCAAGTTTTCATTCTAGACTGAAATGATACTAAGGAAGAAGTGGATCAAAGCGATCGATTCGCCGCTGTGAAGGGCCGAACTTTATAATAAAACACACGTTTGTTTGTCGCCGGTGGGGCACAACACCGGCACTTCACAGCATGCTAGCATTAGCCAGCTAGCGTTTACTGACGTGCTTAACATTGTGCGTCTTAAAACACACAAACATCTGAAAATCGGGTCTGTACCCCCCGTTTCCAGTGGAACAACTGGGGACTGCCAAGAAAGGAGACGCTTTCAGATGCTTGTGTGTTTTCAGGCGCACAAAGTTAGGCACGTTATCGAGCTGGCTATGCTAACCTGCTAACAGTAGTGCGCCGACTACTACTCTGTTAAACTTTGTTAATCGGATAAACGCCAATGCCAAGTTTTCATTCCAGACTGAAGTGATGCTAAGGAAGAAGTGGATTAAAACAACCGATTCGCTGCGGTGAAGGACCGAACTTTATAATAAAACGACACACGTTTGTTTGTAGCCGGCAGTCTGCACAGTCGTGTTGGCAGGCTAGCATTAGCCAGCTCGATGACGTGCCTAACTTTGTGCGGCTGAAAACACACAAGCATCTGAAAGCGTCTCCTTTTTTTGGCAGTCCCCAGTTGATCCACTGGAAACGGGGAGGTACAGACCCAGTTTTCAGACGCTTATATGTTTTCACAAGCAAAAAGTTGGTAACGTCACTAACGGGGGCTAACGCTAGCTGTAGTGTAGTCTGCATCATTGAAGTGCCGACTACAGACATACATGCAACCTTGTTTTATTTTAAGTTTCGGTCCTTCACTCCGACAAATCGCTTTCATCCACTTCTTCCTTAGTGTCTTTTCAGTCGGGAATCCATGAAAACTTAGGTACGGCTGGCGTTGTTTATTAGATGTACACAATGGAACAGAGCAGCAACATTGAGCCATTCCTGGCCCGGAAGAGGAAGCTTCAGATGTTTCAACTTCCGGAAACCGGAACGCGGAAGCGTGATAATCCCCTATATTACTGGATGTACCAAAGGGCAACTCACCATAATATTTTCCGAAGGACTCAACGTGATGCAGAAATTTTACCTGTGAGTTAATGCACATATACTCCTAGAGATAAGGTCCAGGTTGAAAAAAGAGAAGGTTATCCTTTAACAGGGTTGTATTTGCAATTTTCTTTGCACTTATTTTTTGTTTGTCGTAATGAAAATATACTTTAAGCTGCATTACTATGAAAGGTACTCCAATTTTAATGTCAGACTGTATTCTATTAAAGTAACATTCATGAAAACACAAGCATGTTTGATGTCTTTTGTTGAACTGCTTAAGACCTTATTTTCAGTTACAAATGAACCCATGTGTCTTAAATGATAAATCTTAAGCTAAATTAATGTAAAAGACATACTCATAAAATTAAATCATAACTTATGTGACAATATTGTCATTTTCAACCATTAGCCTTACCATCATCACTTACTTTTCATTAATACATCATCAGCACATCTGCCCAACCCTGAATTGTGTTGTTCAACCATCCACAGACTATGATGGTGGAAACGTGGACATATCTGTTCTTGTCTGCAGACTAATGAATCATTAGAAAAGCCTATGCTTGAGGTTCTGGGCTCCATCTGGCTCACGTTGTTGCTTATAGAGTAATCTGAGTTAGACCTTTTTGTGCTTTAACAGAAATCAATACACAAGAGCCTCTCATCTTTTGGCTCATGACCCAACGTTAAGGTCCTTCAGTTCTCATGACCTTAACAATATATCTTATTATTTTCCCCTCATATGTTATTTCAATTTCGTAACAAAAGGTGCTCCTAAGCCTCTTTCACAACTCAGTTCTGTCTTCATACACTGTTCATCTCCACTGAAAACAGTATAAAGACATTATGTGAGTTTATATTTGACTCATGAGTCAGTTAAAGTTGGAAATACTTTAATTATATCTTTAAATGACAGTTATAGCAGTTATTACATTGATGTTAAGCAAGGAAGAGAGAAAGAAAAAAAAAGACTCAGAAAGAAATCTTACCTCTACAAAACGGTGATGGGAAGTCCCACTGTGCTCCACTGCCAGGTGATACAATACAAGTAAGGATACTGTGACCTTCCAGCACAAATCCTGACTCACAGCTGTATCGGATCTTGTCCCCCATGTTGTATCTCGAGCCGTGAATGACTCCATTTGGAATGAGGCCAGGGGTGCCACATGTATGGCTGGGCAGGACTGAAATTCAAAGAAGAAGAAAGATTTTTATTTGAAAATCTAACAAATAACAATTTAACAACATTCGGTTTATTTACTTCAATAAATAAATCCAAAAACAATCAATTGATTGTTTAATCATTAAAACAAAAAATAACTGAGCAGCACAAAGACAAACACATGTTGTATTAATACATGACACAAGTCTGTCATGGACCAACAGTTTTACTTTTGATGACAGAAAGAAAACAAGGGGAGAAAAGACCATGTAATTTTTGAAGGCTTGATAAAGTACGGGCATTCTGACAATTGGGGGGATAATTTTTTAATAAAGATTTTATTACATGTAGTTCTTTGTGACCCTTCAAGTTTTTCTTTAAAATCAATCAGACAGTCTTCCTGCTTCACTATTTTTACATCCAGAATAGATGAAGCATCAGATGAAATAGTCAGCAAAGCAAAATGCAAAAGTTATGTTTATTTTGTTCTCAAGGAACCTAAAAATATAAATCAAAGTGACTGTGGTATTTAGATGTCTGGCTGGCATTTTGCCTGCAATGTGCATCTGTTGTTGCCCATTCTTAGATGACACAGCTCTACAGTGGGAGCAGCTACAGGCAGCTCATGGTATAACTAGGCCAAAATCAACTGTGACTGTAGCCAACACGCCTTAGCTCCACAGAAGGGGCAGCTACACAGTGGCTGTAATACAACCTGGACGAACTCCACAGGCTCTAACCCTGGTGTACACTGCGTGTTATGCGTATTTGTATAACTGGAGCATGTTAACTTGCTGGGTGTGTAATGTGTGTATGCAATGGTTTGATATGTGTGTCTATCTATGGGCATGCACAGTACAGTGTGTCTACATGTAAAGGGTATTCAGTGAGTGAATCTGTGTGTTTGCAAATGCTGTTCCAATTAAACGCTAGCATGCTAATTAGACAAAGCTTCACCATGAGACCATGAGAACTAGGACAGAGGGAAAGAGGGAGGGAAGGGGTGAGAGGAAGAGATAAAGAGGAGAAGAAGGGGAGTAAAAAGAAAGTGACAGACAAGGGAGAGGAAGAAAAAAGCAGGGGAAGGCAAGAGACAGAACGATGGAGGAGGGTAAAGGATGGAGGGAGGAGGAGACAGGAAAGAGAATAGACTCCTGTCTGACAGGAAAATAGAGGGAAACTAATTGCAGTGGGTCCTAAACATGTATAATTTACTCTAATTGACTCATTATTTAGTTTGTATAAAGTGGTGCATCAGAGGCAAGTTACTCACACTCAGCTGACCATGCTGTCCTCTGTGCAAACATGCTGTCTGATTTGTTTTAATAAGGTGAGACATCCAACCAAGACCAGAGAAAAACTAAACCTCTGACTCAAGGATGGGCAGAAGGATGGAAAGAAACAATGAAAAGGAAAGAAATGAAAGCAATCGTGTGTCCAAGCCAAGTTGTTAGTCACACCTGCATGAGTGTAAACTCCTGTTTCTGCCAAGGTGGCATGTTGAAAAGATGTAATACCTGAGCTGTGGGTAAAGGTTTCCCTCATTTGGACTGATGGCAGCATCAAAAAGAATCAGAGGTTGTTCTAATGGGGTAAAATGCTTGTGAGCTGTTACTGGCCGCCTAATCTTGTACTTATCTATTCAGCAACTATACAGCCAGCCTGACAGGCATTTCCAAGTCTGGTCTTGAAAAATGCTTCACTGCATTAACCCTTTGCCAATTTCTCTTTAGTCTTTATGTCCGGAAGGTTCTTTACCACCATCAATATTTTTTTCATTTCAATTTCTTATTATCTTTTAAATTCAGTCCAACAACACTGATACAATCACATGTGTAGATTAGAGTAAATATATTCATTTTAAGACTCTGCTTCATTACAGCTTGGTTTAAATGTTAGCTCCCATGACTGCAGTTTGTATATACTGTATGGAATGGGATTTATCAAAAGGTTAATTTCATTTGACAAATTCCATGTCATCTGTAGTGGATGACCTGCAGCACTTCTGTACATATTCTCTACATATTTGAGATACAGGACAGGGGATTTCATGTGGACATGTAATCACTCTGGAAGTGATGGTTTACCAGAACAGTGTATGATGATAAGGGGGATTATTTTCCAGAAATACAATATGTAATTGAAAATAATATTTCTTTTCTTTGAAGTTGTTACATGGTTGTTCATTTTAAGTTTGCAATTCATGTAAATCTGTACGGCACGAGTGATCCTCTACACAGAAACAGACATTGCTTCTCATATCTAATACCATAAAAGGCAAACAAACAAGAATCCTGCTTAAAAGATAAAGAAGATCAATTATTTGGTTCACTGGTTCCATATAATTATTAAACTTAGTGTAATTTTGTATTGTTTGTTTGTTTGTTTTACTTCTAATAAAGCATTGTGTACTTGTTCAGACTGAGTTTAGGACAACAGACAGATCTCAAAAACATTTTTTAAACCATTTTAATCTGTTTTAATTTAATGTGCTGAATTTTAAAACATTTAAAGATTTACAGAAGCTTACAGGTACACATTTCAACTTCTAGATTACTATCAACTGATTCATGTAGTTGATTTTAAAGCTATTGTTCGTGTCTATTTTCTGTCGATGTTTATAAGGCAAGGAAAACATTCCAGCACTTATGCTGCAGTTAATAGTTTTTTTTTTCTTCAAATGGCTATTGTAATATCTCAATTGACTGTGCTCTGTTACTAAATGAATAGTTTGAGGTTATAAGATATGTGCATCTCTCATCTCTCATTATAGGTGGTATTGAAAATCACAAAATTGTTTGCAGTCTTTTCAAACCATGCAGCATATTGCTCATTCTATTCTTAGATTCTGTTGATTTTTACATCTAACTCTACAAAATAACAAATGAACATATGTATTTCCCCCAATGTCAAACTGCCCATTACACAAACAATTTACAGGCGGGTCACCAAACTGCCCCCAATTTCAAATTTTGTGATACATCTTTTCTTTTTTGGGAGCCTGCCATTGCTTTAACAGGGTTATTATTTTACAAAAAGAATTACACAAATGTATCATCTCATAATGAATATCATTATGAGATGGTACATCTGTCCCTATTATCGAAAAATCCCAGTGCTGAAACAAGGTCCATTAAAGCTGCCAAATGTAGATGGAATATGAACTTGTTTCACTTCAATGAACGAATAATATCTGTTGAATTCAACAATAAATTTTCATTTAACCCAGGATGAAAGGATAATTTCTTCTCTCCAAATAAACCAACTGCTAGCTGTTAAAATAGCACTGACAAGCACTGTTAAAATGCTACTGACAAGATCCTGGCTAGAGGGCATCACTGTGTCATCGCTGTGTTTTAGGTTTATGTCCGATCCCTCTAGTTACAGTACAGTATAACTTGGTTATGACACTGTCAGATTTAGCATTAGATCTTTGAGTTTTACATTGACTCTGCCAAGTGATTCTCTGGAGCAATATGAGAAAGCATGACCCAAACCTCCTGCAAAGTGTGACATTTACATTTGAATGAATAAAATCAGCATTACTAAATTAGCTTTTTTTAATATATATATATATATATATATATATATATATATATATATATATATATATATATATATATATATACACATATGAAGAGACTAAATCCAATTCCAGAGCTGAACGAATGACCCCTGTGTCACTTGAGCTTATACAATAAGGAAGGCAGACAGAGGCTGAAAAGAAGACAGAAAGGACCTGAGAGCAAAAGTAGCAATGTCTACCGGAAATACTGTCAAGTTCCATTACAGGGGCCAACACTTGAAGCAAGGGCCATTCCACAGGCCTAAACTTTCTAATAAACTATAGAATAAGAAGATTTCAGAATTAGGCCTTCATAAATCTGTCTGTTCACCAACAAATTCATAACAAACTACAAGCTTTATCCCCACTTTAAACTTGTGCTGACTATCAGAGACTGGTGCTTTGAAAAACTGCTGTCTGCAGAATAATTGTTTGTAGTGTAAGTGTGGTATTATTTTGGCAACAATTATTTAATTTGCACTACAAATCCAGATTATAAATGGGGTTTGGTTTCAAGCTTTATTGTGATATTTTGAGAGTGCTACAGCAAACTATTCACATTGTAACTAAGGACAATAGCACAAGCTGTGCCCACAATGCCTTGATATATTTGCTTTGTTCTTAATCAGTCGTGTTAAACCTCGTTGAGCACACTCATGTTGGAGAAAGATCGAATTAGTTATTTGCGGTTGTATTCAGTCTCATAATTGCACTGATCACTTCATATTGGCAGACTCCTTTGTTTGGAAATTTAATTATTCTAACTACTTGCAAGCTGAGGTCATTTGGGTTAGTTCAGAGAGAAAAGGGGAATTATAATATTCAACCAATAAGAAGACAAAAACTGGTCAGCTGTGCTAAAAGGAACCATTATGCTGGCTGTGTGCTCATGAAGCACCCTGAGGACAAAACAGGGTCTCTCATTATCTCGTTAAAGCAGATTTTGTGGGAATAAAATGCCCAACGCAGAAGCACAACATACAAAACTTTCATATTAATGAAAATGTTTCCTCTTCCCAATACAAAATCTCATACAATTAAAAAACTTGTTGCAGAGGTTCATCACCTGCAGCTTCTCTTGAAAGTCAATTTACAGTTATGTGTTCAAGTTAGTGAAATGTATCAATACTAATTTAACCAATATCGTATGGTGATTTCATCTGTGAACCACATGACCGTGCTGCTACTGTAGGTAGCCACGTGCTTCCTTTGATTTATGCACTCTAAAAGAAAGCATTACTTCAGCGAGAAGAACATGACCCCCCTCTGACTTCCCACCAGAGGCTTTGATTAGGGAATTGGATTCACATCTGTGTGGTCTTCATGATAGTGGGACAGAATTGTATCCATTTGCACCAACCATCCTCAGTGGGGAAACTTGCAACCCAAGACATGTGCTTGGCCATGTCATCAAGGGCATTCCTATATATGTGTGTACTTGTATTACTCATGACATATGTCTTCACACAGTCAAAATTTTAAATATTGTACCATTACATAAACTGTTGGTTGGTTTATGGTCAGACTGGTTTGGTGAGGCTTAGAGTTAGAGTTAAGGTTTGAGTGCATGCCCACTGAAGCGAATAAACAAAGTGTGTATGTGTGTCTAGTGAAAGTGACTGATGATGCTCCTCTGTTGTGTTTGTCCCTTCTTGCCCTTCACAGCTTCAGGGCAGGTCTGTGTCTTTCTATAGCAACTCTAGGCCAGGGTAATATTTTAAAAGGGATGCATAGGTGATGAGAGTAAGGCTTAAAGATGACAGTAACACAAAAAGAGGGTGAAGGAAAGGGAGGATGGAAATAGTTAGGGTGAGACAGTTACAAGGGGAAGGACAAAGTGTGTTAAAACAGAAAAAAAACAAAAACAAATGGAGTTTGACGGAAGTAAACAATGGGAGCCAGGAGGAGTGAGGAAGTGATGGAAGGAAGGGGTGGATGAGAGAGGTGTTGATAGAGGCTTTTGTTAAATTATGAATGAGAGATTATCAGAGTCTTGCAGAATCCTTGTACATAGACAATCGTATCCTATTTTCTATTTGATCTCTTTTCTTTCTCCCCCTCTAAATAAATGAATACACTGCCAGAGATCTCAACAACATTCTCCATTTTTCT
Organism: Atherinomorus stipes; assembly: GCA_023101725.1. Lineage (NCBI taxonomy): Eukaryota > Metazoa > Chordata > Actinopteri > Atheriniformes > Atherinidae > Atherinomorus > Atherinomorus stipes. Next base: position 1,875,141 of record JALJCO010002339.1, read on the forward strand.
ATTACTGTTTCAGAGCTACAACAAGTAAATTTAGTATTAAATAACAGTAATCTGGTGATACCCCATCACTTCATGAACTTATATGCACAAACTTAAAACATTGCCCACATTTGCTAGTTATTGTCCAGCTACAACTGTTTATGTTGAATGTATCCCAACTCAGAACACTGGTCCACTGATGTGTGGTCAGGACGACTCCTTTTGGTCTCATTTTAATTGCAGTCTGTACCACTGAAACATCCTTTTCAAGCTGCAGACAGTTTGCAGTCAGAGGCTGAAGCGTGGTGGTGGAAATTCAGTCAAAGAGCACAAAAAGTCCCCTGTGAAACCATCATTTTTGGACTTCAAATACTGAAGGGTATAGCAGTCTGTCCATTAAATAATCATGCTAAAGGGCTACCCACTGTATTGGACTTTGATTTCAAGGGGTCCTGAACAAGCCAAAATAGGAGCCAAGTTGTGAGTGAGACTGCCCTGAAAAGTCACGTCTCCATCTGTGTGCAATGTCAGAGTACCTAAAACAGCTGCTTCCTGACTTAAGCAAGACCCTCTGCACTGTCTCTGAATACTTTTACATGACTGTACATAAAATAGCAAACAACATGGAAAAAATGGAAACAATGATCATGATAAAAGGGATGGGTCTTCAACTCTGATGACAATCACTAGAAATGAAATAGAATAAATGAGTAAATAAAATGTGTCTTCAAATATATGCCAACTGATCAACATGTTACAAGTTTGATGCAGTTTGAGAGCTGTCAATCTCATGAGCATTAAGAAATCTTCCTCCAGCAGAACCCAAGAACTGGAGGGAGATGTGGAGTTTGTAACCCCAGCATGTAACTTGCCACAAGCAACAGTTAGAGCAGATGTATTGTCAGATGTATTTGGCAAAAGTCACTAATTTCGTATTTGGTTTCTAGAGGGCTGTAAAGCTAAATTCAAGCGGAACCAGAACAAATGTCACACTGTGTGAATATTGCCAAACGGGGATTTGGACAGATGTTAACATTTTAAATCCATATGGGTTTGGTTTCCAGAGGGAACAAAACTTTGCCAGATTAGGAAAAGTTTCAAATCAGATGTTTTTTTGTTTTTTTTATCTTTGACATTTCAACAAACAAATCAGCAAAGTTTTTGAGTGGCTGGTCGTTTTATATTAAGAATGTCTGGAGGATGACAGAAATAATATATTTTATGCCAAAATGTTGTTTGATTGTTTACCTACCAACCATCAGCCACAATTTTGAGTCAAAACACTTCACAAACCTCTCACCACAGGTCTGCTGGAACTATGAGCTTACAATGAAACATAGCAGGTTCAATCTGCAATCCAAATAACATCTCCCCTCAGATCCCACAGTGTACATGTTTTTTATAAACACAAATCACCACACTCCTGAAATCTGTGATTCTAGATGTGAAGCTGTTGTGGTTGGAAAGATGCCAATGCCCCTAAACTAACTGGACTCCCCAGCACCATCGGTGCTCCCGCGGTGTAAAAGTATTAACAAATTTTTTGACACATAGTACTTAATAACTCTAACCCCACAAAAAACCTGGAGTTCCTGCAGTTGTGGCCAAAGGGCATACAGCTGATCGGAGCCCCCTCACCACCTGTTCAATGCCCGTATACCGTATGTCTACAGCTAACATGACAGTGAGGTACATAAGAATGGCAAAGGTGCATTTTGAGCACACTTGTACTGCAACCCATTGAGCATTAAATTTATAATTTATAATAATCTATTTTTGAAAAATTAATAAGAAGTGTTTTTTTATAGCATTTGGTAGTTGCAGCCTTGGCGATAAACATTAGTGTCTTATGGTCTGCTGTTACATCTATGCACAAATATGTGCAGTACAGAGTGACATTTGCAGTGATATTGAAGTAATCAACCTGGTGTTGGTAAGAGAATTCATCTAGTGATAATTTAACTTTCTGGGATCCACTACAGCATTTAAAACCCCGGTTCCCAAGCGAACGGAGCTTGTTTTGCTGCAGTGGGTTCTTATTCAAAGCAGCATGCTGCACTGAACACCCCAATAATATTACAAATCAGAGCTTTCATTTCTGCATTTATTGCTTTGGGACACGGAGCAGTTATTATCTCACATTGTGAATGCCCTGTCCAAGATAATTAGGACAACATTTTTGAATTCTACTTTACAATTCTGGATGTTAGATTTGAGCTTTAAGTGTGCCATCCAGTGATGTTTTTCAGCATCAATTCCCAAAGATCACCAGCAAAGCAGGACGGACTTCACTTTGTTCTACAACACAGAAAACAACATAGAATGAATTCTAGCCTAATTAATCAGTGCTAAACAACACTGATGGATTAGGGCTTGGGTGTGTACGAATAATATTAAAAACTGCAACATCAAAACATGCACTGTATCTGCATGCAATCTGCAGTCCTGAGCTGAGGCCCGCACCATATTTCCAGTAGCTGAAAAAGAAAAAAAAAAAAAAAAACCTTAAAAGTTACATTTCTGCTCTGCTTCTTTGGAGTAAATGTATTAAAATGTATTAACACTCTCTTTCCTATGTTCACTCAGTGAAAATATTCTAGCAAGGCAAGTGACATTTCCAGCAGTGCGTCTCATCAATCATCTGCTAAACAGAGTAATCACTGTAGCAGCCACACTCTGTTAAACACCAGCTCTCCACAGCCTTTCCAGCTGGACTAAGGAAACAAGAAATATTGGATGGTAATATACAATAACCCCATGCAGCGATGGGCAGTACCATAACCAGCAGCGGCTACAGTCTCGCCATGTATTTACTGCAGCCACAGAGACGGGGTGCAATCCATTACAATCCGCTGCCTTGTTTGTACTCTTTCTTTTCTTTTCGTGAACATATGTTTATTTTTAATGTAGAATATACTGACTCATCTGCAAAGTTAATGCCAACAAGCTGCCTCTGAAATATCACAGATGCCATTCCTGTTTTGTTATTCAGACACATCTAGCTGGAGCTCGGGTGTCTGTGTGCCATTCTGCGAGGACACTAGGAGCTCTTAGTTATCAAATAATGATTCTCAACCTTCTCCGACCTGAAGCAGCAAAGAGCAAAGAGAAACATTACTTCAAGACAGAACTTGTTAAATTGCAGCTTGGGGGATTCATGCTTGAGGCCTTTTTTGCTCTCACACTTCAGACCTCCTTTGCTCTGTTGAAAAGGGCTCTGCCACCTTAGTTCCATTCTTATTTTTGGCCGTGTTTTTCCTTCTCTGGCTGTGAACTGGTGTGCTTTTCCTCTAACTAACATTTTCTTTCTTCCTCCACGGCAGGACTAACACAGCTTTGGGAGCTCCATTTTGATTTGTGTGGCCTCTGAGCACTACCTCTGTTCTGGATAAATAAGGATTGATGGCTGACCTGCTCTGTCAAGTTATTAAGATTTGTTCATCTAAATGAATACGATGTGTTATGCCGGTTCCAGTCAATGATTCAGATCCTTGGTATTTTGAGGTTGTCAGCAGTGGGTTTGCAGTAGGCTAAAGCAAACTGCAGAAAAACTGTCCTTCTTGACATTTCATAGCTGCAGTGATTGGGCTGTAAAAACTGACTGAGATTTAATTATTAACAGCAGCTGTACAACTGTACAGAGAGCAGCTTTGCTCAGGTAATATATCAGTCCTAATTAGATTGATGACCAAAATCTACATTTTCATTGCTATTTAATAATGCAGTCTGGAGTTGTGTGGATAAAAATCTTCAGATTCAAGTTCTTTCTCTTTATATTAAATTATCAGGAGGCCTCAGAGCAGAAAAAAGAATTTGTGAAGAGATTATTTTTCTTGGTTAGCTTGGAACTGCCTCTGTGTCCTTTCTGAAGGAGCTGGAGGAGATAGATGTAGAGTGGGAGGTTTGGGGATCTCTGTTCAGAATATTGCCCCTGCAAACCAGTCCCAGATGAAATGGATGATAATCAACAAAATGCATCTACAGCTGTGATAAAATAAAGCTGATTAATAAATATCAATAAAAGCCTTATCCATATGAAATCAGTTTTTTTCAAAATCTGAAAAGTTAGTACTGCCTTTGTATTGAGTTGTTATTTCAATATATTAGATTAAAGATTTCTGTAAAGAGTCTCTCACCAAAACCCACCAAAAAAGTTACATTTTTACACCTAAACAGTGTTTCTCTCCAACAATTCAAAAGTTTATAAAACAGTGATAATTTGTCAAAATGTGCTAGTCAATCATGTTCTAATGAGTATTTTTTTCTGTCATTTCTTTCTAAAATTCTTTAATCAAAAGTGCCGTAAATCTTTTTTTCTCTTATAAAATCCTCATATGGTAAAAAACAACCATCTATGTGACATGTGTTTTTGTCTAAAACTTTTGACAAATGATATATTTTGCTAAAAAAAAATAAAATAAAAATCCCTTTATATGCATTAATATTGACACTATGACACTTTGGTATACAATCCTGCTGGCCAGTAAGGCAGTTGCTATGGAAACAGTGACCTAGCCCAAGGCTAGAAAGTGCTTTAGGGGACAAAAAGAGACAACATCAATCAGTCCCTGTTCTACACAACAATGAACACTTCCACAACTATATGATCTCATGAAAGGGAGCATCTGCAGTGAAATAATAGTAACTTTTTTTTTATTTTTGAAAGCTCATTTTAGATTCCAAATGAGCACCAGTTATGAAAAATGATCATCTGAAAGTCTTCTCTCTGACACAGAGTGTGAAAAAAGTCTTTAAAAAAAGAAAAAAATGAAAAAAATGGTTGTATTAATAATGACAGATGTCTATATTTCTGTTATATTAATATTGGCTTTTATGTTTATTTTATTTTTTTGTACAGCATTACCATTTTTTCACTTAAACTGAATGATGTGCTTTTTAAAAAGACTTCATTGTTAATGTTTGACCTGAAGACAGAATATATAAAAAAAAAAAATTACTGATGTAAAATGCTCATTTTATTTGTAAAGTATTATACACGTTTAGATTTGTATGAGTTAGAATCAGGCGGAATAGCATCATGCAGCTGACTAATATTCTATGCTTGAGACCTGAACCACCTGGTTTATCTGAAAGCAAAAAGCAAAACTGCAGTCAAATAGCGTTTCTCCTTGAGAAGTGCATTACTGGAATGAAATGGTATTAAGTGCATCACAGAAATGACTTGAACCGAAAGAAAAAAGTCAGCATATTAAATGTCTGTCTCTGAGCTTGTCTATTTTTCTATGTAATAAACTTTGCTCGGAGATCCATGAATCCTTCAGAATAACTACTGAGGGTCCCCGAACCTCACGATGACAGACAGTCTAAAAGAAAAGAGAGCCTGCAGATAAAATAGCATCTCATTCAGCCACACAAACTCAAAATATCTAATATCCACATCCAAACCCAGTCTCTCATCTACCCCAGCCCACCCCACCTCCTCCTCTCTTCGCTGGTTTCCAAAGACCCCTGCCAACACGTCCTGTTCTTTTTCCTTCCTGTCATCATTGCTATGACAACCCTGACCAGACCAGTCTTTCAAGTAAAAGACCAGCCTGCCCTGAGGCTGAATTGTGGCAGAGGGGACATGAAAACACAAAGATCAACATCACTTGCTTCATCAATACGTGCATTCGTGAACAGTAAAAAGCGCGCGCAAATGTACAACAGAAGCGGACCGGAGCAGGAAAAGTGTGTTGTTGCAGGTGCGCCATCAATCTATTATTATCTTACAGCTATTCTAACTAAATGTGTGCTGAAATATTTAGAGACAGACCAGCGTGATGTTGTATAATTGTGTTGCATCACATCATGTGACTGATTACCTCACTGTGAGTGTTTTCATTTTGTAGATGGTATACATTTGAGACAGGTAAACCATTGCTCATCATACACCTCCTGAGAGCACAGCCACAAAAATATAAATGATGAATAATCACAGACTTGTACATGACAGAAATTTGGGAAACGAAACAAAATGCGGGACTAATGTTCAACATGTTACAAATATTAAAGACTTGATAAGAAAGAATAGTAGAAATTACACTGAACGGAGAAGAACCTTACGTGTTTGTCGCTCGGATTTTTAAATGAACATTAATCATGGCTGTCCCTGCTGGTTGTTGCAACTCCTTTTTGTTGACACTCACACACACATTCACACACAGACAGAAGTCTAATGCATCTTCATTTAGTCTTGCTGTCCTCTGGGCACATTTACATTTGTCAACTCACCATACAAAATGGATGGATGGGCTTGTGGTTTGTGTGTCTTTCTTCATGCTGCATGAATGCGTGGATTCAATCAGTCTCCCTGCGTGACTCTGTGTATGTGCTGTGTATTTATCTTTGATTATCTATGAGGACAAGCCATTCTCAGTGTCTTCCTCTGTGTACATGTCAGAAGATACATGCTTGCCTCTTTCTGTGCCTTTGTATACATACGCAAATGCAGGTGTGTGCATCGCGTGCCCGTGTTGTATGTGTGCATGTGTGCAAAAGAGTCAATTTCCTTGGTAGGTGACAGTTCATGGTCCCCTGGGCAGCAACGAATTGTGGGTAAACTCAATGTCAAAACTATTCCCATACATCATCAGAGTGACACAAGCAAAACACACACACACACACACACACACACACACCCACCAGCAGCAAAGCATTACCGAACACTTGAGCTTAATTGTGAGACACTGCATCACAACTAAATATGCAGCATCAGTTTCGATATGATGTAGCATTGAAAACTTTTCCAAACTTTCAATTATGATCACTATATAAAACATATGAATGAGGCTAATTTGTCGCAAATGTGTAGACGTTTATCATAAAGATGGATTACTTTGTGTATGGAAGATTTCAAATTCGAGAAAGAATAAATCTGCTCTCCTTACTGCCTGGTAGCTCATGCGATTTCGCATAATTTTGCAGACAGTTTGGGGGAAATGACAAAAGCTTTCCTCTGCTGCACAGAAGTGGGTCGAAGTTAAACTGGAATAATGGTTAACAATACTATATCATTAGTCTGTGTATTTTCTTTGCTTCATTGTATCTGCAATTTCTTCAGTTCAGACTGAAAGAAAACCTGAGACTTTGTTCAGGTAAATTGGATTGTATGAGGTGTACCATCTCCACCACTTATTCACCAATAATTGCAGAGATTTAAAAAAGTAGACAGAATACATATCGAAATTTTGCCCAAATTAAATTTCATTGTGTGTATAGAACTTTAATTTGGTTTCATTCAATATTTTATTTGGGAATGTGAAATCCTTCAAGTGAAAATATGTGACATGCCTAATTCCACATTTGCCCGTTCATCTGGAAGTGAACATAACAGAAGAATAAAATGACCCCTTGTTCTTCTTATCTGAGTGACATACTTGCTCTCACAAAGTAAAATGTGTTAAATGACCTGTCACTGACAGCAGCAGCTGCCATGCTCGTCATACAGGAGGCAGTTATTAAAAAGTTTGCTCAGCACACCACAAGATGACAAATCCGTCTCACTGATGATCAAACAAACAAACAAAAAAATCCTATAAGACATGTTGAATGAGCTGAAAATTCCAGCCTCACAGCAAAACTCTTGTATTGCCTCCTAATCGTGTCACTCTAATAAGTGCAAATGAGGCACATCACAGACTTTTTTTTGTCTGTTGGCTGTAAATATGCTTACACAAGTCTATAAAGGATGAACTGAGATACATAATTGAGATGACATAAAAGCCAATAAATCACTGATGTGTGGACATCCAAAAACTCCCACTCCTATGATACAGTGTGACATCAATCAAGCCAACAATGGATGTGGACAGCCAGGATTTGCTGATTCTGCCTCTGCAGGCAAGCCTCTGTAGGGGCCATACCAAAGGACTTCGTTTAAATAAGCCTAGTGTTTCTGCCCGCTTCATTCACACACTGTCCCTTAATTTTCACTCCAATCCTCGGTGATTAATACCATTTTATTTATCACTATTTCCAGCAGTCGTTCTGTCACTCAAGCTGGACTGTTGCTGCAGGGTCCTGTTGTCTTCTGTTCTGCTCGCCTGAAAGCCGCTGCTGATATAAACCTAACACTTCCTGCAACTGTTTCACAGTAGATGTGAAAGCAGTGGTAGGCCTTATAAACCTCTTTGAAAAGTGTTGACTGTGCCATCAAGGTCAGTGACCGCTGAGAGGTCAGACTGAAAGATTGCACAGACAAAGATTTTATTACACCTTTGAAATTGGGAGATAAACACAAACTTGTGCAAGAGCTATGCAACAGCTCAGGCTACTTTCTGCTTACAGACAAACAGAAGAAATGGTGTCTTACACATCTGAAGCAATGACATGAAGAGGTGCAGAATCCCTTTTTACTGTTTGAAAGCTCTTCATTAGAATGAAGATGGATAATTACAGCTGGTAGCACAGCAATGTTTGCAAAGCCTGGTTTACTGGGCTTGTGGAAGTACAACACTAAGGATAACAATGACAGCTGTAGACTGTTTTGCAATTGGATCACACAAACTATGACAACTAAAGACTGCATGCGCCTAAGAAATGAGTGCCTCAGTAACACATTTGTGAAGTTTTGTGTTTGCACGCTACATGTTTGTGGCACATTATGGCTGACAAAATCTGCCCTGAGTTTCATTAAACACACACATATATTATGATTAGAAATGGCCTTGGTGAGAATTCTAGTAAGATTATGCTGGATATGTTTTGCCATGATGATACAAAAACACTCACATGCACCATCAAAGGTGCTTAGATCCAAACCTGCTGTGTCAATATTTAAACGTTTTTACAATAAAACTGCATAAATATCAACCACCTTTGTACATCTGAGGTAAGTGTGATTAATGAAATAGAGATGGAATCTATAAACCCACACAAGCAGATAATCTTGACTTATGACTGGGCCACATATTTAAATTTCTGCTTAGCTGGAAAAATGATGATGTAAATACTGGTGTAAATCCAAGTAATTGTGTTAAAGGGTGTCAAGTCTTGCTTGTCAAGGGCAAATCTCTTGCAGGTTTTTGTTCCCTGAAAGTTAATGAGGCACATTTTGTATCTGAGACTAAGTGTGGCTCATTAACTGCTCAGGAGTAACAAATACTTGGAGGACACCAGGACAGGAGTCTCTTTCAGTGGACAAAACCTGCAATGGCAAGTTAATGACATATATAGTGTTTTTGTATATGTTTTCCACTTTGCTTCCAATAATATGTGGGTTCCTTGGTTCCTAATAGTTCTATTACATATCAATCAATCAGGATCCCCCCCCCCCCCCCCTTTTTTTTTTTTTTTTTATTTTCCTTTACAAAGACTGAGAAGATATTACACTCAATCTGGATTACAGACAAATAGTTGGCCGATTTGGTGGTCTGATTGTGATATATATATATATATATATATATATATATATATATATATATATACATACACACACACACCACACAGCAGTTGGGAACCTGCCATGGGCTCACCTTTAATCAAAGACAAAAAAGTATTGTGGATCTGTGAAGCCAAGCAAAGGAGAATATATCATTGTGTTGTTGGTAATAACAAGCTGCTCTCATTTTAAATACCTTGAATGTGATGAGAAAACACTGGAGAATTTTACTCTTATTACCTTTTTACATTCTGAATATTTGCGTGATCAAACTACAAAACCAAGCTGCATTTACAGCTTCTAAAGAGTAGCAATGGGAGCCAGCCTTTCGGGTTCCCTGTTAAAAATAGATTGAAATGAAACCATTATTCATGTTGCTGAAGAGCTTCTGGAACCCCTATGAGGACATGCTTTCCCTGTATCTGTAAAATGACTACAAAATGAAACAACACTTTTGCTCTCAAACCAAACATCTTGGCAAGAAACACAAATCTTGCATTTTGGACCCAAATAAAGTAGCAAAACAGAAACCAGCCATATACTTATAATATTTATTTAAATAGTTAACGCAGCTAATAGAGCAATGTAAAGATGAAGAGAACACACATTCCATTTCGTAGCACAATGTTACATAAGTAAAAGGATGAAATCTTACTGAAAATTTGCAGCAAGGGTAGAAAGGCCAAATTTGATAGCTTTATTTCAGTCCTGCCTCGTTCTCAAAAACTACTTTGATGTCAATAACAAATCAGCTGCTTAACTGTGTGTGTGTGTGTGTGAGAGAGAGAGAGAGAGAGGGAGAGAGAGAAAGAGCTTATCCCCAGATTTCCTGTTCAGTCTGCCCACCTGTCTGTATGTGTATGTATGCTCCTCTGTGGGCGTTAGCCATAAAAACCAAACAAGCCCTGGTAAATCTCCCTATATTTCACTTTTAACACTCTAATGTGTGTGTGGTTTAAGTGTTGTGTGTGTGGGATACAAGCAGAATAAGTGACTGGAATTTCATTCGCTCCTGTCATGGTGTAGCCCATAAGTAAGTAGTTTGCACACACCATTTAAGTATATACATTCTATTTATCATTTTACATCTGGCCGGCTTATGGAACTGTGTAGCTTGGGTGGTGATGTGTTACTGATTCTGTGCACCATTTTAGATGCTACCTTTAGAGCAGGGATCCCCAATTCCGGTCCTCGAGGGCCGGTGTCCTGCAGGTATTATGAGCTCCCTTGCTGCAACATATCTGACTCCAATCAGTGGGTAATTAGCAAACTTGTGCAGAGCTTGACATCAAGCTCTGCATATGTCACAAGGTGTGTTGCAGCCAGGCAGCTCATAATACCTGCAGGACACCGGCCCTCGAGGACCGGAATTGGGGATCCCTGCTTTAGAGCATGTGTGGAATGTACCATGGGGATATGTTGAAGGGGGTGTTCCCTAGTGAGGTAAATAGTAATTTGGGAAGACATATTATTGGAATCATTGTGAATATTGTTTAGTCTTGACTAATTTTATTAGTCAATTTAGGTCCACATTCATGTTTGGGGCTGGGAATGGTATGAGTATGAAGTGACTGATAAAGTGACTGCCAATTAACAATGGTTTGTCTTGTAGGAAGTGCATCCGGTATAAAGCTGGAGTGGAAGCCCCAGACGCGAGGGTTTTTGTATTGCAGCTTGGGGCCTGGACAGGCAACAAGAACTGGAGCCCTGTAGCTAAGGGCCTAGTGTTTAGCATGTTGTAGGGATGGTAAAAACGAAGCTTCATGAGACACTGAGACATTTTGACACAGCTGCCAAGAGATCGACACGAAGTCTCGAGACATTTGAGGCCGTGAGCATGAGCTACATCTGCTGGCCGTGGATGTGTACTGCAGCTGAGGGAAGCGCTGTCTGGAGCTGTCTTGTCTCTGACACGGTGTATAATAAAAGATACGCTGCCAACCTTTCCTTTGTGGTTAATATCTTGGAATTATCCTCTGTGATAAATTAACTATTTCTCAATAAATTCCCAAGCGATTGGAACCTGTATTAAACATTGACAGATTAATAAACCCAGTCTCTTCAAGATTTCGGCTCGACACTCGCGGATGACGTAACGAGGCCTCGGTTTGTGTGGTCACGTGGCTTTTGGCATGCTGACACTTCCACCAAAACAGCGGTAGCGAGACCTCCGGTTCATAAGATCGAGACGGAGTCGAGCAGACGGGCTCGAGCATAACATCCCTAACTGGAGCCCTGTAGCTAAGGGCCTAGTGTTTAGCATTTTGTAGTTCTTCTTTGTTTTAACCTTTTTCTACAATTTTTGCACTTATGCACTTTTGCACGCTGCACTTTACCGGTGAAGAATAAAGAAATACCAAGATGAGGAGCCGAGCTTCTGTCTGCCCTTTCCTCAATCCAGCTCAAACCTTACAGCCCGTGTCTACTGCTGCTTGTGTTTGTGAGTGAGAAAGTGTTCATTTGCATCAGTGTGGGTTTGTGGCAGTTTCTTGTGTTCTAGATCAATACATGTCATGTTTGGGGAAATAAAGAACCTTTTCACTGTTCTGTGCTATAGCTGAACACACACACATGTACAAACAAACACCTAAATATTTGCGCACTCGGTGCTCTATGCTGGTTTTCCAATATGCACAACTCAGATTTATTGTTGACACCTGTCAACTACAATACTGTGGTATAACACTCACCCTTTCATGGCAAAAATCTTCTCTGATGTTTTCATCAGAACTGCATTAACACTGCATCCAGCTCTCCAGATCTCAGTCCAAGCTCTGACAAGCAAGTTCTTTGCAAGTCTCTCTAGATTTGCATATGTGCGAGTGTGACATGTTCCCACTCTTTGCAGCATGTTTTAGATGCATACTGTATGAGTACGTAGAACTCAATACACACACTGATGCTCTCGCAGCCAATAAAGAACAACCTCATGCCCTAGATTTTCAATAGAACTCAGTGGTTGTAAGTTTTCTTGTTTTCTGATGAAGGAGCTGTAAGCTTTGTGTGCAGTGCTATGAAAAAGTCACCTTGTTATGATCCGGATGAAATGCTGTGCATCGTATACAATTCCTGTGTACACACCTTTCCTTAAGGTTTTTTTGTTACTATTATTTTGGTCATGATTTTAAGCAAACAGAGCAAAGTTGAACTGAATGTTGAGTGTCTACTAACATGTTTGACAGATTCTGGGTGCACCTATGTCACAAGGTGTACATCATTAAAACAGGAAAAACATGAAGAAAAAAAAACTTGATGTATCTCAACTTTATGGTTTAAGAACAGACTAAGCCACTCAGTTTCCTTCGTAATTGAATGTATAAGCTTTATTAATTCATCTTCTACAAGCCTGCTCTCATTCCAACTGTGACTCAGTGTGACTCAGGTTTAGAGAACCATGTGAAGTCATTGTGATTTTCTCACTTCCTAGTGATTTTTACAAATCTAAACTGTCTATGGCACATCGCAGTTTAGATTCAAGCACAGCATTTTCCCCAAAAATATTTCCGTTAGCATTGGAGTATGAATTGTGACATAGCCACTGAGTTTCGGGGGCAGAAATGACCAACAGGGGTCAGTATTTGTGTAAAATGAATATCTTAGTGGCATTTATGCACTGCTTACATTGTCATTTTATTGCAAGTGCACAAAGACTGACAACATATATTGTATGTAATTTTCTGCTGTAAAATTTGAAGCTTATATTACATAACCTTTAAAGCCAATTGCCTTCCAAAAAATTAATTGTAAATTCCTGCAAATCTGGATTATACAAAATCACGTGCCTTTTTCCTGAAACTGACTCATGCTGTATGCTTTAAGCAGGAAATTTCATCTTAGTGTTTAATTGAATCATGTTCAGTGAACTAAATACTTAAAATACCCATGTACCCTCCCGCACACACGCATACACACCTAAGTGCATACACACAAACTCTCAGAAATATAAATCATACTTACATGATTATATATTATAGTTCATTATCCAAGAGGGCAGTGACCATTAATCATCCCTACACAGGCATTGGAGTGTGTGCCCATTTCACATCATAAAACAAAAGAGATATACACACCCAAATGTGTGTTGCAGTGTATACCTACAAGCACATATTCTAACAATGTGAAATTAAAGGTCAATGTGTGTGTGCATGTGTTAATAGCCAAACAAGAACTCTGCATATTAGTATATTTTCGCAGTTGCACTTCCATGAAAATACCTCTGGATGTGTGTGTATGTGCTCGTAGACATGTGAATACTGCTGCAGCCAAGATCATCTCAAATGATTGATGATGTGAGCCTGAACCGTGCAACTATGCAACGTTGAATGCACATTGGTTTTATAGTACTTTGCAGCTTTTTATTCCATTTTGCAGTGTTTCTATTTAAATAGTATTCAGTCCAGAGAAAACCATTTTTATGCTTGGACAAACTCGTATCCTGTTCTGCACATGCGTATCAGTACTAGCAGGCACAAGGGCACACACCCACATCCACACACAAACAGTACACTTGGTTGTCAAAGAAAATAAGTTTGACAATTTGACAAGGTGTAGCAGGCTAAATGACAGACACAATCATTCAGTTCTATATAAGAAAAGGTGATGACACTGACGCACAGTAACACACACAGGGTAGGCCTACCACCACACATGTTCTTTCTCTTCATCTGTATCTCTCTCATGCACACACATTCACACAATTATTCATTGTTTCATTAACCACAGTGTTTCATCCATCCATCTTTCAGCCAAGAGTGAAGGACAGTCAGAATAACAGGAGGATAAATGAGGAAATAAAGGACACACAGATGAACTGCGGTGATACAAAGTAAAAAATTACTACAAGGAGCAATTTTGTCAGAACACAAACCCAAAAGATAGTGAATAGAATTATGTATTTAAAATCAAAGCTGAGATATAGAAATAGGAAATGGATGCGAATTGGAAGAAAGAAAAGGGGGTGCACAGGGCAAGGCAATAATATTGACAACTGCAGCAGAGAGAAACTTTTGAAGTTCTCAAGTGAAACATGTCACGCAAGAACTACATAAGGGCAAGGATAATTGCAGGTATTCCTGAAAATTGCTGTATCGTACACTTATTCAGATAATACATGCTCACTGTATGCAGCCACATATGACTGAAAAACAACTCAAAGACTGTTCAGATCTACTGCTTCTGTAAACAACATAAACACGGCCTGTCCTCATCTATTTCTGCTGATTACATTTCTGACACCTCCAAGACAGACACAAAATGAAATGATAAAAAGAAAAAAAAACTGATGAGAAAAGTACCATCCAAACTTAATTTAATACTAACAAGTGTCAAAGCCAATGTTGGTTAAACACAAGATGAACCAACTGTGACAATATTAGATGCCAGAACAATACTTTGCAAATTGATTTTCTTTTACCCTGGGGATTTTTTCTGGGTGGACCAGGGTTTGAGTACATTACAAACCTTGAGACTGCAACTCTTTCCAGATAGCCTTGTTTTATTCTTGGGAACTGTGTTTTCAGTGAAGGTACCAAAACAATTCAGCTGTTCAGGTGGATCGTCTCACTAATTGAATTTGAGGACATCAAATCTGAGACAATATGACAGCGATATGAGGTTACATTTTCAAATTCCCTCACACAAGGTTGCATTGATTAGGTTTAGGGAACAAAATTCAGATTGCTATAAACAAATCTAAATGTTAATGAGCATTTCCAACTTTTAGAAGATTAAAGAAGGCATTTTTTTGCTATTTCTCTCAATATGGACGCCTTTGATTTCATGAACAATTTACTTTTAAAGCTTTTACAACTTTGAATAACGTTAGGCTAGACATTAATATTGGTAAATTTTAAACATTCGGATTTGTGTAATGATGCATGACCATGTCACTTGGAGGGTTAGTTATACAGTATGAGGGAACATCTTGCTGGGCTTTCAAAAATCCAAAGTAATATCTGAAAGAAAACCTCTGATCCAGATGAGTTAAGAGGTGTAAAATGTCGGTGGGCTGCAAAACAGATAGCAGGGAGGAAATCTAAACATTTTTATTTCTTCTAGTGCCCTTATTAATGGCAGTTGTTGGCAAATAAAAAGAACGAGGTTGAAGACTGGGATGCTAAGAAGGACAGCAGGAGTATTAGGCACACAGTTATTTTGCTATGCTGCTACCAGACTCAACAGGAAGATAGAGACTGAAAAAACAGACTGAAACGCATAAAGGAGGAGGGACTGCTGCTTATATGTAGGGGGAAAGAGCGTCTCTGCTCACCAAACATTGAATAGTGGGTTGTGTCTGCCCACAGTTCCCCTGTGGTACCTATTGGTGGTGGATGTGATGCCATCGACTGAGATATTGCCAAGCTACAAACACAACATTCAGTGCATCCATATAATCTCTTTCGATTTCAGCCATCCCTCTTTTAATTCTCCAACCGTTCCAACACACCTTGAGCTGATTTTTATGTTGTTCTATTTTCTTCAGTTTAAAAAGCAACAATATAGCTCCTATTTTGAAATTCATGAGAAGCATTCATTTTTGTTCAATTAAAGATAAAGCTGAAATTAAAAAAAAAAAAAAAAGGAGAACAGCAGAAAAAAATTTTCACCTAGTTGTGTTTGTATAAGAATAATATTAATAACCCCGAGGATCATCTAAATGATGCATTTCTGACAAAAAGTATAACTGGAATACACCGTATCAAAACAACAAGTTGCCCCTGCTAGTTTCAAAAGTCTCTTGAATTTGTTAAAGGAGTGATGACATAGCAGTTAAAAACTAGTTTATGTTGTTGGCATTACTTTATATGTAAATACTCCAAAGAAAAAAACTGCATTTTTTACAGCGGAGTATTGTTTTGAAACGCCAGACCTCACTTCCTCAGTAATACAGTTGGGTCCGGTGATGATATGGAGCTTTACCCGGAGACCACGTTGACTTCATTTTGATTGGCTACACCTTATTTGGCTATGACCTTATTTGGAGAATCTAGGTCAAGCTGCGGTCGGAGTTTGCTAAAGGCTAACTGCTAGCAACATGGGCACTTTAGACAGTGTGAGCTACGTTTATCAGACAAGACAGCATTTAGAAAATAAATAAACTTACAGGTAATGACAAGGTTGTGGTCGCCTCCCTCAGTGTTACTGCAGAAGTTTTCTTTTAAATCCATTTGTTTGAAAATCCAGACCTGACTGCACAAAGGTTACTACTAGCTCCGAAGCTGAATCAGACAGGGAGGGGAGGGGGGAGCGGACAGTGCATAAACCGTTAGAGAGAGAGGGGGGGGGGGGGGGCTGTTTACTTGATAGTGTGCTCTTATTGGAGCAATTAAATTACGTAGAATGATAGAACTACGTAGAATGATAGCCTGCTGTCTGATTCAACTGTTTCGGAGCAGAGAGACAAAGCTGACAGACCATAAACAGGAACTTTGATTCTCACTCTGGACATTCACATGGCCTCATCAGTGCACAACAGATCATATTATACCCCCAAAACCCCAGAAAAGTGAAATTTGATGTCATGGCACCTTTAAGTTATTCATTCATTTGTTCATTTATTCAAGATTAGATCTAAAACACAACTTTAAAAAGGTGTGTAAGTCATTGATAAGCAAATATTCCAGGAAAAATTAAACTAGGGGCACTTTGAAGGAATTAGAAATAGTCTGATCGGTGGGAAGAGTTCATCACTGGAAGTAAAAGTGGTTTGAAAAAGCTAAAAGTTTCTTCGTGAAATTTAAAAGGCAAAATGTCAAAAGGAGATGGGAAAAAGTTAAACTGAGGAAACAGTGTTACTTAAAATGATGAAGATAAAGTGATCTTGTAGGACAGAGCACATGGGGGGGCTTAAGACAAAGGATGGAGAGACTAGTTGCCCAGTTGATGCTGTCATTTGGATTTATCTACAAAACAAGCTGACAAAAAATGTAAAACTAGTTTGAAAAAACAAAACATTAAAACTAGTAAAAACGAAAAGTAAATATTTTTCAAATTTTACATTAAAAGTGAAAACATGACAGATTGGCGACCTGAAAGGGAGAATCCTGCCTCCTGCCCGATAATGGCTGGGATAGGCTCCAGCAACCCCCGTAACCCTGAACTGGATAAGCAGTATAGAAAATGAATGAATGAATGAATGAATGAGTGAGTGAAAAAATGCTGGAATAGATACAACAAACAAACAAAAACACCTAAAAAAAGCAGTGTTGCATATTTTTATGCTTCTTTTTATTTTGGAAAATATTGTATCTTCAAAATGATTCCAATATACAACAACTATGCCTACTATGATTTCTCCACCTATTCTGCTCATCTGAGCAGAAATCCATCATTCACAAGACAGATGAATTGGATTTAGCAGCTGATTTGGCCTTAAGACAAGAAACAGGAGCAGACACACAGATTATCATAAAAATGGTTCCCCTCTTATAAATCAAAGATTTTGAAACACTTTGATTCAATAAAATGGGAGAAAATGTAGCTACAGACTGTCTTTTGAAACTGATACATTTTTGTGGTGGGGTTATGGATTAAAAGGGTTTAATGTAAAAAAATAACTAAACATCATGCACTTTTGGTCAGATACAGGTGCGTACATGGTGATAAATGGGACCAAATAACATACATTAGTAGCCAAATATATATTTAGAATTGTATGCTTCGACACAGGTCTACACAAAATTAAAACTGCTAATTAGTGACCAGACTATATCAAGGAAATGCAATGGAGACTAGGGGATAAAGGTGTAAATAACAGAGGGTACTTAAAAAAGAGAATTTGTTGTGTGCATAATGTAAACAGTCACATGGCAGGGATTGTACTGCATGCTCCAAATATGGTGTAAACAAAAATAATTCCTTTTTATAAATTGCTATGACAACATGGCACAAAGTAAAATTATCCTCTTCTCCACACCAGTGGAGAACCAGTTTCAATGTAACTGGTAAAAAAAAAAGAAAACAAAGTGAGGATCACTTTTTGTTTTATTTCCCTTCATCTGAAAACCTGGAGGGGTTCTATTGTCAAACGGCTTGTAGTTGTTAGTTTCCACTTTAAATAACTGTACGACTTCTGAACTATTTCACAGGGAACTAACTAACATTGTTCTCCAAAAATGGGGTATAACACATCTCCACATCAAGAAATTAGTTTGTTAGCATGAGTAAAACCAAACAACACATTGCTAATTAACATGTGCACACTGACAAAACTATTTCTAGGCTATTTGTGTCCATGTCATTTGCAATAACTCACCGTGTGCTATAAATGGCTAAACAGATGTTTAGCTAAACTGTATTATATCACAAAGATTAGCTAACTTACCTTATAAATCCCTCCATCTGTCTCTTATGACATGACCACTGTGTATTCCTCATTTGTCTGTATTTATCTTTATACACTGAGCTACAACATTACTCTTGATTTTTAAACACATCAATTTAGAAATCTCCCTTTAGATGCAGGAGAGAAGGAATAAGTACCGTCACTACTGATTTTCTTGTGTCCTTGTTGCTTTAGTGTATATACAGAATACTTGAAATATTAACAGTGAATGAAGATTGTATTACAGTTTAAGGTTGCCAGAATAACCCAAATTCTCATCTTACTGCAAATGCTCGCAAATGTCAAAATGAGTTCAAAATAAGCATTGTCAAAACAAGCATTTCTGCAGTTTGACTGGCAGCAGCTTGGATTTTTTTTTTTGTAACCGACTGAGTATTTATAGCCTAAATGTAATTGCATTTTTAAAAACTTACATGTTTATCCCAACTGCAGTTATATCTAATGATTGTGTGATTATAAAAGTTGCATGCTCTCAAGTATATCAAGAACAGAGAAGGTCTGTATCTTATTCAGGCCATTTGATGAAAGAATATTCCCAATATGTGTGATAAAAATTGATAAGTCTGTCTCAAAATGTTAGAGGCCAGTTAGACTAAAAGAGACTTGCCTGTAAAGCAGCTGTACATCTATATGTTCTCGACTTTCAGCTGCCTCTTCAGCTTTTAACTACATGGGGTACAATTTGTGTCCACCACAGGCCTTTTAGTGGCTTTTTAAAAAAAAATTCCAACCAAATGTAGTCTGAACCCACTTATTTATATTTCATTTCTATTTCCGACTCTGGTTGTAATCAAACCACCTAACCAGCCAGCCAAGCACAGCAGTAATTCCTTATGAACCCATGGGTAACTGTGAATGAAAACCCTGGTGGTGATTTTCAGGGATTTCTGTCTGTCACCGAGGCCATCCAGAAGTATTCTGCTTCTGCTTGAGTGCCCTCATAATTTTGCCACCAAACACAGTGCACAGGTCAAAAAAATCTCATCTCATTTTTCTGTTAATTAGATTTCATAGCTGTGGGTCAGCAGCTCAGTGGGCAAAGCCGATAGTGACCGGGCCTTGTTACAGAGACTGAAATGTGACTCATTTTGACCAAGGGAATGGAACTAATTCATTTGTCATCAGGACCTGGTTTTAGCAGGATGTGTGATTCATAGCAAGGAATTTGTCACAGCGAAAAGATTTAAGTTACGCTGATGATCACAAAAGTAAAAGACTCAATGAGAGCCTTCAGGGGTTGGCTTTTAAATTCAATGTTCTACTTCTTGTCAGTAAGCAGTAACTCTGTGTTGTGTTAAGAGGAGAAAATCTCTGGAGGAAAGGGCGGCAGAATGATGCTTGATTGCAGATATGTTCATGACCAAAGCGCTGAGATCTTCATGTATAAAGGGTTGTAAAAAAAAGAAAGAAAAAAAAAAAAGCTTATCTGAAGGATGACTTTCAGACAGCTTCAAGGAGGTTCTGGTCCACTCTCTGGCTGCTCAGGAGGAGGGGTGCCGTATAACACCAAACACTGTTGTACAGTGGAGATGATGAGCTGCAGACCTCAACTCGGGATGTTGTGGCTCAGTGGAGGAAATACTTTGAAGACCTCCTCACTCCCACGAACACGTTTTCAAAAAGGGGGACTGGAAGTTGTGTTCCAACTACAGGGGGATCACACCACTCAGCCTCCCTGGAAAAGCCTATTCAGGGGTTCAAGATTAGTAGGATAGTTGAACCTTGGATTGAGGAGGAGCAGTGTGGTTTTTGTCCTAGTCATGATGCAGTGTATCAGCTTTACACCCTCTTTAGGGTCCTGGAGGGGGCATGAGAAATCGTCCAACCAGTCTATGTGCATTTTGTGAACTTGGAGAAGGCGCTTGACCATGTCCCCCAGAAACTGTTGTGGGGGGTAATCAGGGAGTATTGAGTAATGGACCCCCTTGTTCGAGCTGTCCGGTCCATTGGACTCTGCCTAGGCTGTGCCCTATGTCAGCGATCCTGCTCAATACCTTTATGGACAGAATTTCTAAAAAGCAGCAAAGGTGTTAAGGGGATCCAGCTCGGTGGCCTCAGGATGATGTGGTTCAGGCTGCAATCTCTGACTCTTGCTAGAGCTATTTGTAGCTGAGTGTCATGGTCAAAACCGTGGTCCCCAGCTGGAAAAGGGTGAAGTTTGCTCTTCGGGTTGGGAGTTAGGTCCTGCCCCAGATGAAGGAGTTAAAATTTCCAGGGTCTCTTTCACAAGTGAGGGAGCGATGGAGCTAAAGATTGACAGACAGATCGATGTGGCATCTGCAGAGTTGCGGACTCTGCATCGGTCTGTCGTGGTGAAGGAGTTGAGCCCAAAGGCGAAGCTCTCGATTTACCAGGGATCTGGTACCTGAAATTTTACTGGTGAGTAAATGTGTGTAAAAACTCCTAGAAATAAGGTCCAGGTTGAAAATAAAAGAAAGTCATCCTTTAAGCCAGCTCCTTTGTTTCCTGTCTCCTTTACTGGAAAAAAATATTAATCCAGGTGTGTCTGGCCAATGTCGTTGTGGTTACTGAGGTAAGGCACACCTGAATTAAGTTCTTACAGTAATGAAAAACAGTAAACAAAGTAGCTGGCTTAAGTTAGGGAAGTGGAGTTGTGCATAGACCCCATTTGGACTGAAACAAGTGATTCAGTATACTTGTGCTGTACCATACCCTATAAATTCATTGTAACAAGTAAGTTTTCAACTTGTTTGATGAATATTTGAATGATTGTAGGTGGTCCTAAAACTATATTCTACCTCCTTGTAAGATTTTTCAGGCAGTTGTCATTGAAGACCTTAACAAAAGCAGTCTCAGTGCTGTGGTGCAGCCCCTAAACCTGATTGACAGTCTGACTTGCATACTTACTTGCGATAAAACAATTAATTTGGCACAATTTATGTGATCTTTTTTTAAATTTCTTTGGATGTTTCTATTTTGTGTGATTAAATTGACTGAATAAACAAAGAAGGGGAAAAAAACTTTCACAAATATTTTGAAAGATAACTAACAAAAAGGAAAGAAAAGGATGAAGGGCATATTGTGTTCACAGCAGCAGTGATCTGTTTTTGTCCAGCTAAACAACAGCAAAAAGCAGTGTAAGTCTGCAAAGTGAAGAAAAGGTCGAGCTAAACAGCAGTGGTGCATACAGGACTGTCTCAAAAAATTAGAACATTGTGATAAAGTTCTTTATTTTCTGTAATGCAATAAAAAAAAACAAGAAAATGTCATACATTCTAGATTCATTACAAATCAACTGAAATATTGCAAGCCTTTTTATTGCTGATTATGGCATACAGCTTAAGAAAACTTAAATATTTTATCTCAAAATATTAGAATGTAATGAATTCTAATTTTCTGAGACAGTCCTGTATGAAGTGAAATAACATAAAACATTGAAACTGGACGAAATAATGTTTTAATAATAACAATGAACCAAAGGATCATGCAACTTCAAAGCACTTGTGTGCTGCAGGTCAACCTACTGCAGCGAGAAAACTACACATTGAATCTTCATCTCTACATTCCCCTTGAATCCATTTTTAATAATCTTGGTTATATGGTCTCTAATGTACAATCTTTGTTAACAGCTGTCTAGGCAACTACTTCCAGCAAATAGAAACCCAAATAAATAAATAATAAATAAACACTGTTTACGCTCATGTTTTCTTTATAAAATTGGAAGGGACTGAAACAGAGTTCAAAGGAGGGTGGATATTAGACTGTTACTCATCTGGTTAGTGAAATGAAAGCAGT
The DNA here is from genome assembly GCA_023101725.1 of Atherinomorus stipes. NCBI lineage: Eukaryota > Metazoa > Chordata > Actinopteri > Atheriniformes > Atherinidae > Atherinomorus > Atherinomorus stipes. The sequence continues at coordinate 1,897,601 of JALJCO010002339.1, forward strand.
TTTCTGTTGTACGAGTAAAATTACAAATTGATTTGTAGCAAATGTGCAAAAAAATTAACAGGAAAATATGTAAGTATTTTTAGCTAGTTTGTTTACCATCTACATTAGTAGCTAAAGAAAAATGAAATTTAATTTCTTATGTCAATGATTATGTATATACATACTGTATATATATATATATATATATATATATATATATATATATATATATATATATATATATATATATATATACATACATACAGTATATATGATTAAAAGCAAATGGGTTTTCTTGTGCAAGTTTCCTAAAATTTAGTTGGGCTGCATTATTGTCTCATTTCCATGCTTTGTTTTCCATTCATCATTCACTGAGCTTCCTTATATCATGTGAATATTTAAACCCCATTTCCTTACTTTGGCAGATTTCTGACTGAGGTGCCCCCTAACAATGGCTAATTCAGCCTACATCTTGTATACTGTAATTGATCTTGTATAATTGGTTGATTGATCTCTCTAATTTGTCCCTAGGAGTGAATGTGAGTGTGAATTGTTGTCTGTCTCTCTGTGTTGGCACGACAGTCTGCCAACCTGTCCAGGGTTTACCCTGCCTCTCTCCCGATAATAGCTGGGATAGGCTTTGGCAACCCCCATGACCCTGAACTGGATAAGCGGTACGGAAAATGAATGAATGAATGAATCGTGTATGCTGACTCTTCTCTGAGTTTTCTCCAGCCAGTCATAGTTTGTTTGATGTTGACTTGTCTTTTATGTCACTTTCAATGTGTTTTTTTTGTTTGTTTGTTTTTTTGTTTTTTCTTTGCTTTGCTTCCTTTAAAATATCCTCTTGAACAGAAAGAAAAAAGTTAAGGGGTGTCATTCCTCAGCCTCAGGACGCTGCTGAGCTATGATGCCCCCAGGAATGTATATAAAGGATCTTTTTTGTTTTTTTTCAGCCTGGACCTTATGGCCATTTACTCACCGGTAAAGTTTCTGCATCACTTTCAGCCCTTCAGAAGATATAACATGAAGTCGCCCTTCGGCATACATCCAGTAATAATGGCGGAGATGGGGCAGTCACTATAGAAGGCATTATCTGCAGCAAAAATCCTTGATTTTCGCCAATACTTTAAGTAGAATGAATGAACGAATGAATGCTATCGTCTCGTGAATCCAGATTTAGCTTTCCGTTAATTATAAGGGTGTTCTACACACTTTATGGGGCCGTGCGTTCATGATGCGTGCTTCCGTAGTACAGCTGAGTACGTAATATCTTCCGAAGGACTCAAAGTTATGCAGAAACTTTACCGGTGAGTAAATGCACGTATAACTCCTAGAAATAAGGTCCAGGTTGAAAAAAAAGGGAAATTATCCTTAATAAATGTCTCTGTGTCACTGAAATGAGAAATGAAGCACTTGGTTTTAAAGTTGGAAAGTTATGTAGTGCTGCTTTAACACGCAATGTAGGTTCAAATTTGCCATAATTTAAATTTTAGGGGGTTTTTTGTTTGTTTTTTTCTTTTAAATAGACAAATAGTGACAAAGCTTCATCATTGGTATTAGATTATACTCTGTATTAGTGGTCAGCCTTGTTAAATCTGTGTCCACACCATTCAACAGAAGTTTATCGATGGTCTTGAGGTTCTGCGTGTCAGCATTTGGTTCAGGGGCCACTTACACTGTGTTTGCAAGATGCAACACCGTGGGAGGATTTTTAAACTTTCTCACCCCTTCTTCAGATACAGCATAGTGCGGGGAATGTGTAGTTGTGTGTGTGTGTGTGTGTTTCAAAGTGAGTGCGAGTGCGTGTCAATGTGAAGTCTTTGATGTATGATCAAGGATTCTTATTGTTCACGGCATGACTCTGGCTAGTGTAAACACCGCACAACACTTTCATCTAACATACTCGCAGATAGAAACACACCAACACACACAGATAAGACGTACACACACCTACATACACACGCAAGCATACACCTAAGCTCACACAAAGGCAAATGCACATCTTTCACTGATTGCTGCAAAATGAAGCTGAGGAAATGCAAAGAGGGATTGGGTGGAGGGGGGCAGAAGTCGTCCACACTCTTCATTCCCTTCTTTGTCCCCTCTCTTTCTCTAGTTACTCTTTTCACCCCACCCTCTCTTGCCATCCCTCAATACCCCATCTTCCTGTGTCATTGTGTTATATCCTCATTTCCTTTTTGAATCCACATTAACCTTTGAAAGCTTTATTTTATCTTTCCATTCTTTGGTGTTTCATATCTTCCTTAACTGCCTCCATGTATTAGCTAGCACTTAGCATTTTTGTATTCATATCACTTCACCTCCAATTCTCACCTTTAAAGCATTTCTAAATAACCAGACTGTGAGTGTCATCTCTGAAGACCCCATACTTCAGACCTCATTCTCTCACCTTCCATTTCATCAACTCTTTTTATGCCTTCATCATTTGGTGTTTTCATTTCCATCTTTTAAAACCACATCAAAAACATAATTTCCATAATAACTCCATGGCCTCTGTGAATCAAATATTTTTCTTTCAGTAATGGTGCCCATGTCTGATTTAATTTTTTTCTCTCTTTTTGTTTCTTTTTGTCCTTCTTCCTTTGCTCACTTTTCAAATAGACTAAATGTTTTTTGTTTTTTTTTCCTCCAAAGCTTGCTCTTAAATGTTCTCTAAGGTAATACCGCTGTTCCCCTGTACACAAATGGAAACTTTACAGTTCATACACCAGAATATATATTCATCAGCACTCACTTATTAAAAACAAGCAAAAACTGAAATCCTTATCAAATACATGTAAAAAATTCCAAACTACCCCTTTAAATGTATAGTGAGTAAGAATTCCTGACATCTCGAGGTAGAAATGGACTTAAATGCTAAGACAAGAGTTGTGAATGGTTGGTGGGCATCAGTGGCCAAAATTTCTCCAAGCATAAACATTTTTTTTATCTGAGAGTGGATCAAATGGCATCAGGGGAAGCAATGGCTACACTACAGCATACTCTTCAGACAGTTGTTTGTCCATTCACTATAGTGAAAATAGAGGTATAAACATGGCAACTTCCATGTATGTGGACCATTGGCAAATGTTGTATATGGCTCATTCTAAGAGAATGAAAACACAAATTACTAATGTGATTAGATACCTATAAAAAAGACCGTTTGTAACTATGTATCACAATTTTCTGTCGCTAACCTTTGATTTTGTCACACACTGCAGCTCTAATCTAGAAGTGTGAGCTCATCGCATCACAGAAGGCAACAGAAAAAAAAAAAAGTGAGGATGGGGGTGAGATTCCTCTTTAAATATGTTGCTTGCTTTTCAATGGCAAAGGGACCTGAGAATGTCCTCCAGGGAACCCAGTTGAACCCAATTATTTTTTCCTGATGTTTTTATGATTTACTGAATCCTTTCCCGTCATCTTCAGTGGAGTTACCATACCAGGCTGTGAGCTCTCAAAAGAGCAAAGGTAAAAAAACTCTACGCAGCTCTTAATACAATCTGCTCCTTTTTACTTCACATACTAAAATTACATAGTTCAAATTTACAGATCATAATTTTGTAATTCTCACTTGAACTGCTCCAACCTGTTATTTTTTAGCAGTTCACCCTCCCACTCATTCATGCAGTCTAAATTATTCACAATCACATTGACTGTTGAATAATGATGCTGTAGAAACACACATTGTTTTTCAAAACACACACAATAAAACAGTGAGGGCAAATCTCCGACCACTTCGACAGTTTTCCCTGAAGCAAAACAAGTATCAAAATCAGATTTACAAGTTAATTTTAAAGTCACAGAAGAAGAAGAAGAAGAAGAAGAAGAAGAAGAAAAACACTTGACAGACGCTTATCTTCAGCTTTGTATTTAATTTTAGATTAGTTGCAGATGTGGCCGATGTTTACGTTTTTTTTTTTTTTTTTTGTCTTTTTCTTTTTCCCCCAAGACAAAATAGGCCCTGGGATTTTTTAGAATCCTTAAGTTGCAATCATAAAACTATTAAATTTTTCCATGGACTGAATCCAGCAGTGATGATGGCTATTGTGTCGTCTGCTGCCAGAGGCACCGGTCAGTTATTTATTGAACATATGCACTCAGTTACCATTCACTATCAGCATATTTCCTTTTGAAAGACATTTCCATTTTAAAGACAGGATTTTTTTTTTTAAACCAAAGGTAATTTGGCATCAGCTTGAATATGTTCAGATGGTACTGATGACAAGGACTAATGATGCAGGCAGTAGTAATTACTTATTTTGAAAAATTGAGAGAAACAAAATTGTCATCAAAATTTTTCAAAAATCTCAATTTAAGGTTATAGAATTATGATTTTCATTCAAAGGTGATATTAATAAAGATCATATTTGCTTATTTTAGTCAAATTTCCTTCTTTTAACATTTGGTTGCATTTTTCAAACACAGACATTTCAATTTGCTGAACACGTGAAGATCTCATTTTTTTACTAGTGCACTGCTCCGCACATGGACTTCTGCAACCATCCTAGGAAAAATGATTTACCATCTCAGCAGGAGAAAACAGTATAACTACAACAAAGATTGCCTTTAAATGAGCAAAACTGTGCTCTGTGGTGACATCATCTAACAGTTCAATGCATATGAAGCTCTGTGTCACTGGATACAGCTGAGTGACATATTGAAACAACATTTCTCAGTGATGCTTGACTGAGCTAGAACATCCCACTGGGGAAAAGTGGTATATGTTTCTTTTTAAAGGAGTGATGACATAGAAGTAAAAACTGGTTCATGTAGTTGACATTACTGCATATGTAAATACTCCAAAGAAAAAGACATTACTTTTTACAGCGTGGGATTGTTTTGGCACGCTAGACCTCCCTCCCTCACTAATACAGTTGGGTGCAGTAATGATATGCAGCTTTACCTGGAGACCAAGTTGACTTCATTTTGATTGGCTACACCTTCTTTGGCTATAACCTTAATTAGAGAAACTACGTCAAGCTACGGTCTGACTTTGCTAAAGGCTATCTGTTAGCAACATGTGCATTTCAGACAGTGAGTTATGTTTATCAGACAAGACAGCATTTAGAAAATAAATAAACTTACAGGTAATGACAAGGTTGTGGTCGCCTCCCTCAGTGTTGCTGCAGAAGTCTTGATAGTGTGCTCTTATTGGAGCAATTGAATTATGTAGAATAATAGAACTATGTAGAATGATAAGCTGCTGTCTGATTCAACCGCTTTTGAACAAAGAAACAAAGCTGACTGACTATGAACAGGGACTTTGATACTCACTCTGGACTTATTAGTGCACAACAGATCATATTATTCCCCCAAAACCCCAGAAAAGTGAAATTTGAAGCCATGGCACCTTTAAATGTTACAGTTTAATGCAGCTGATTCCTCATGTTTCCCTTTGGGTTTTTGGTAGAAGGAGCAAGAACACCAGTATCCAAGTCCAGTCTTCGGTTCAGGTGTGTTGGAGATGGGACACATCTGAAAGTTACAGGATAGAAGTTCTCGAGGACTGGGTTTGGGAACGCCTTAGCTGGAGGACAGCATGAGGGTAGCATAGCAGTGAATGAGCTTATTATATTTTCACATATGTGGCCTTGAAATATACTGAAGATTCAAGAAAGGGGTGTTTGTGTCATTCTTGTATTTATCTTAATTATGCAGCTACAGCCTTTAATCTGTCTATACATCAAAGAAAAGCGTAACACTTTTGCTGGGCAGTATCCTTGCAATATCTTCTTTTTTTTTCCTGCTATATTTAAAGCAGGATCCGTGATGCAGAGATGCCCCCTCATTACTTTAAAGACTTTATTTTAACAGGATGTAGTAGACTAAGACTTAGATTATGATGGATATTCTCTAGGGGTCGTTAAAATGATGCTGCACTGTTATTTGTCTTCCAAGTTGCTGGAACGGGTGCTGTTTCAATTACATTGTGTGTATGTGTGTACTCATTTTAATGAAACTGTATAACCGTCTTGTATCTTGTTGGCCTTCAGAAGTATTTTGTATTGATTTATACATGCTAGTCTCCCTTGGGGGGAAATGTTCATGTTACAGTAAGAGTTGTGCACAAACAGAACAGGCCACAAATTTAGAATTACTCATATGCATTTGTTTGAAACCGTATTTCAGTGAAGCCATACATGTTTTAAGTGGAAACTGTTTTATATAATTTTCTTTAAACATTTTTTTTTCTTTTTTTCCTTTGCATATTTGATTAAAGTCCACTGCCGTAATATACGATGAAGATTAATAAAAATTATTATAAATAGAGACACTGCCGGTTCCCCAACGTCCACGTCCACTTCTGAGTTCCAAACACGGCGGTCAAATTTCTTTGAAAATTTGTGGCATAATGAGGATTTCTGCACACTTATATCTCCCCAATAACATATTTCAACAACAAATATGTGGGAAAATATGATTCAAAGAAAAATGGAATGGGTAGTAGTCATGTCTATTTACTGTATATTTTGTCCATAGGGTTTATAGTTTATTTGGGTACATTTTGTTTAAAAAGATATAAACAACAACAACAACAAAAATCATTAAGATTTCAGGTGGTTGTTGTTTTGAAATTAAATAAAATACAGTATGTTTCAGAATAATAAAATGTGAAGACAAAAATGAGCAAAACTTTAAATCATGCCAGTTTACAAGCACAGGGCACAGCTAATTACTGAACCATTTTTTTTCATTGCACTTGATATTATGTATTTTGGTCTTTCTTGGATACAGTCACGTGATAATTTCATACAATATAGAGTTTTAACAGAAAAGCTGGTTTAGGATGGGTTTTGATATTTGCTGGAATTCTGTGTTTAAAATGACTATTTCTAATGATTACTCTTTTCCATCTAAAATGCAAACGCTTTCATCACCCTCATGCAGCCCCGAACTCAGTATTTTCTACACATGCTTATTTCAATGTCAGGTTGCAGGAGCCTATCCTGGCAGTTCCCAAACTCAACATGGGCTAGATGATTACTGTATATGTATTATCAGTAAGTCCGTCTATCTTTGTTCTATTATTTCTTTAAGAATTTTTGGGCTCTAAGGCCAGCTTGACAAGAAAGGGGGTCATAGGAAGCAGGACAGGACTTGAACCTGGGCCATTTGCGTCAAAGTTGCTGTACATGAGGCAGCCGCCAAGCTGGCTGAGCCACATGCCGCCCCGGTTCTATTGATTTTTAGCAGGTTAATAAGACATCTTCCAAAAGATTTTTTTTCTTCTATAAAACAGAGAAAAGAAATTATGTGCAGATCTCAATAAGCTTTGGACCCTTTAAAGGTAGAGTCCGAAGTCCCCCCACCGTTTCTGTTTGCAAACAGCAGCATTCAAACTTAGCGCCCCTCCATCTCAGGCTAATGGCCGCCTCGTTCTTCAAACTATTCAGCTTCAAGCCTCTCCTTCAGTGCTTAGAAGCGGGTAAAAGCCAAACTAATATTAGCCCTGGTTTTCCAACTTGCATTATGTAAAGCCGTTTTTTCTTTCTTTCTTTTTCCTTCGAGAGTTCGAGTGACTGGCGTCTCCTCTAATCATGAGCTTATTCTCACACAGTGTCATGCCTTTATCACTGTCATTGGCTGGTGATATAAACAGAAATCTCCACCCAGAAACGTCCCGACCACAACAAAACAAAGCTAAAGAGCGAATTCCAGGCAAGGGGAGAGAGAGTTGCATTCAAACACGCCACGGCACGCTAGTAGAGGCCCAAAGGCGCAGTTTGAGACGGATTTCCACTTGCACAAGTCTAACGTTTATTTTCGGGGGAAACGTCAGACTCTACCTTTAAACCATGGTTGTTTTGTTTTATTTGTGAACAAACAATATGAACTCATTTTCTCCTTCCTTCTGAGATGATAAGAAAAAATCACTTTCATTGTTAGACTTCACTTGTATTTTTAAGAAAGTTATGAATGAATATGTACTTTGAAAAGTTCATTAAAGTAAAATGAGTTTTGTAATATATTTGGGAAGTATCCTAGACCTTAAAGGAGCTTTATCATGTTTTTCAAACGTTCCAAAAGTCAAATACAGGCATTTATAAGCTAATATAAAACTAAACTATAAAAACTAATTTGGTGTTAAATATTAGTTTTTTTATGCGTCTAATTTCCAACACGGAAGTAAGATGGCTGACTGTACTGATCCACGGAGCTCTTGACCAAATGCAACATGTTTTACGCCCATTTCATGACGTCACCCCAGAAGAGACACTTATTCTGAAGGGTCACAGAATTGTTTGTAGCACCGGCACCAGCAGCTCACATGGATGTTATTTGTAAACATTGATGGATAATCAGACTCCGATCAATGGGATAAAACTGACCAGCCTGTTATGGAGCTGTAAAGGACCCAGAGTCTGAAATGGAGTTTGAAGTACACGCAGTACCACATAGACCCCTGACAAATAAGTAAATTAGCAAACAAATCATAGGCTAATAGTTAGCATTGAGCGGGGACACGTTTTCACTCACCGGTGCTGTTGTCTGTCCAGGTGGCGTTTTTATAGTGGGAACTGCGCAAGGTTTCAGAAGTAATCCCCCAGGGAAAAAAAAACAAAAAACTTTACTGCCCAAGATTCACAAAGTTGTCAGGAGTGAAGTTCACACACAAAGTTGGGTTTATTTTTCTGTTCCTGGTGATAAAATCCAACCACTTCTGGCAAGTCGATTCGTCCAGTACAACAAATAAACTCCCACGCCGAATGCAAGCACATTTTTCCTAACTTGCCGTCCTCTAGAGTTAAAAAAAAAAAAAAAAAACCTTTTCACCTGAACTCTGGCTCAAATGTCTGTTAGCTGATGGCTGTTTGTCTCTGAGGAAATCTTCCTGCAGGCTGTTAGTTTTGTCCTCAAAGAGTGTGTATAGGTTAGGATTCTCTTTGAGTTTCTGTTGAACAAAGAGGGCGTCTTGCTACGATGCTGCGCATGCGTTTTTGATGCTTCGTGATTGGTGCCACCTCGTTGCATATACCAGTGTCAGTCAGTTATGTTAAAGAAGCTAGAGCTTGGCCTGAATATTCACATATATTACTCAAATATGCACAAATGAAGAAAAAAACTACTAAAATGAAGTTTTTTATGAGGAAATAACACAGTAACATGCTGAAAAGCTCTTAAAAGTCCATTTTTCATGATAGGGCTCCTTTATATCTGAATTTCTTAATAGCTTAATATCTAAAGCATATTAAATCAACAGTAGTTACCAATCACATCTTCTGAATTAATATTTCATTAATTAATGCATATTACATCACAGTATGTTTTCCAACTAAAAGGTAATCAATCACTTCGCTTTGAGGACAAAAGCGACCAATCCAATGATTTCATCTGATCACATGTCTGACAGCACATTAATAAAACATTGCCTGATTTCTTTCTTGTTTCCCCCTCCTGAATCTTTCCCCTCCTCTTTCAAAGAGTCAAATAACTTCTGAACAGATTGAACGGAATATTAATTGGCTTCCTAATTTATATTAATTTATGCTAATCTGCACACTCATCTACTCTCAACGGGCTCGTTATCCAAATAGCTTGGAACGGCCAGGAAAAGATTCAGACTATGTGACCCTGAAGGTTGCCAGTTCAGTTCCCAGTGAATTGAGCCTGGGGGTCTTGGCGAGTCGACTGAACCCCAAATTAACTGGCATAAAGTTGTACTCTTAAACTTGTTTGTGTACAGATAAAAATATCCACAAACACAAATATATTGGTCACATGTGGGACACTTCCAGTTGCCATGCACAATGCAAGCAGGGAATGCTTTAAAACAGGTCTTGAAACCTTGACAGTTTGTAATTAATCATGTTTACCTCTCAGCAGAAGTCTTAGTCGGGCAAAAATTGCTCAGTTCTGAAACAAAATATACTGTTTATCAGTTTATTTGTGTTCATTATAATGTCTAATGGTGGACAAAACTGTTTTTTGAAATTGAAAAACAAATAAAGAACAACGGCATTTACAAAAAATGATTCTGCACTGTTTTGTCATTATAAGAGGCTCCATTGCTCTGTCTTTAGGGTTACCAGATTCCTTCTAATCAAATGTGGGACAAAGACTCCATAACAATAACCAATAACATACTATATATGTCTGTGTATGCTGTGTATATGCAGTATATATATATACTCCTCGCCCAGAAAAGTGTGGAGTGTCCTCTCCGGGTCGGGAGTGAGGTCCTGCCCCAGGTGGAGGAGTTTAAGTATCTCGGGGTCTTGTTCACGAGTAAGGGAAAAATGGAGCGGGAGATGGACAGACGGATCGGTGCGGCGTCTGCAGTGATGCGGACTCTGCATCGGTCCGTCGTGGTGAAGAAGGAGCTGAGCCAGAAGGCGAAGCTCTTGATTTACCGATCCATCTGCGTTCCTACCCTCACCTATGGCCATGAGCTGTGGGCCATGACTGAAAGAACGAGATCGCAGGTACAAGCGGCCAAAATGAGTTTCCTCCGCAGGGTGGCCGGGCTCTCCCTTAGAGATAGGGTGAGGAGCTCGGTCTTTCGGGAGGGACTCAAAGTAGAGCCGCTGCTCCTCCGTATAGAGAGGAGCCAGATGAGGTGGCTCGGGCATCTGGTTAGGATGCCTCCTGGACCCCTCCCTGGTGAGGTGTTCCAGGCACGTCCCACCGGGACCAGACCCCGGGGGAGACCCAGGACACGCTGGAGGGACTACGTCTCCCGGCTGGCCTGGGAATGCCTCGGGATCCCCCCGGATGAGCTGGCGACTGTGGCCGGGGTGAGGGAAGTATGGGCTTTCTGCTTAGGCAGCTGCCCCCGCAACCCGATCCCGGATAAGCGGAAGAAGATGGTACGGTATGGGATAGATATATATATATATATATATATATATATATATATATATATATATATATATAGACATATATATATAGACAGACAGACATAAGAATGGATGGACGGACGGACAGACAGACAGACAGACATCTGTAGTCCCCTGGCCATGATGGAAAAAAGCACTAAATTTTTTACAACACACATTCCCACAAAATGGGCTCTATGCAAAACTCCACTACTTCCTGAACCAGGCAGCTCCTTTGTTTCCTGTCTTCCATTGCTGGACAAACTGATTTATCCAGTTGTGTCTGAATATTGTTGTCATGGTTACTGGAGTCTGTCCATAGAACTTGGACTATTATATAAAACTGGACATTGTAGCATTATCCCAGTAAGTTCTTTCGTTTTTTTTTTCTTTTTTTTCCCCTTTTTTTTTTTTTTTTAAGTAACGAATGTGAAACAAGCTGTAAATTTCTTGCAGTTCCTGTGGTTATTTCCTTTGTTTTGTGTCTGTTTACTGTTCGTAAAGCTTTTAGCAGAGATGATACATTAAAAGAAAAATCCTTTTGGCTAATTATGGAATACAGTAGTTGGTCTTTCCAAATCTATTAACTAAATTACTTTCAAATTAAACATGAAAAACTATGACATTTTAGGTAATATAAAAGGAAGTCTGCCTCAAAAACTGTTAGCATAGAGTAGCTCGCTTTCACTCATTCTGCAGATCAGCACCTCTTGCCAACACAGAGTATTCTTTATCGAAGTGCCAGTTTAACATAGTGAAAATTTGTCTTTAATCCCATGCTTAGGATTTAAGGTATTTAATGCTTGAAACCAAATCACAAACTTTTTTATAAACATAACTAAGCAACTATAGTTTCCTAAGTGGAACCGATAATTTGTGATGCCTAAATGTGACCAAATGTTGATGGAAAAAAAAGCAGCTGAAAGAAAATATAAAAACTCAACAAAAGAAATGGGAAGGAAAACATGCTACAAATAGGGTGTTTGGGACTTAGATTTTGTGTATATGGGGTTCGATTAATTTCTTACACCTCTCTTTAGCTAACTTATCTCATCCCTTGTTTAAGGCTGAACTGGCCAGCAGGAGTACCAAGACTTCTCTCAGTGGCCAACTTCACAATTAAACCAGCTAACACTGCATTATGGACGATGCAAAAAAACAAAACAAAACAAAACAAATACAAAAGAAAAATAAGTTTAAAATTGATCACCAAATGTCTTTTATGAACTGGACCATGCTGTGGTTACTTGATCAAACAAAGATGGATGGTAGGGAATGAATTCATGTGTTTGGCTATAGTCTTATAATAAGTTTAATATATTCCTTGTAGACAGTGAACAGTCTCTCCGGTATCATGGATAGTATCCCTAAATTTTATTACCTCAATGATAAAGTTACATGTCAGTGTCTGTACATTTAGGCTTAGGCATTCATGCATTTCTAAAATGTATGTATCCTGTCGCAGGAAGCGATTGCCTCACTGGAGAAGAGCTAAACAAATATAAAATGTGTTTTAAGATGTGTTTTGAGATGTTATGTACTGTACTTGCAAAACAGCCACCAAAGACACAGACTGTCTGACAAATGCTTGTCTAGAGAGTCTGCAGACCAGGAACAAATTATGGGGCCAGTGTTTTGCCCTAGCTCATCCCACATTCATTCATAAGTAAACACTCTATACTTGACGTTTTCAGCCTTTGCAGCAGGGGTGTGTCAAGAACAAATGACAACATACTTGTGCATACCTCAGAGGAGCAAGGGGTTTGACAGTATGTAGGATGAAGAGCCGGTTTGAAAAGTGGATACTTTATCAGTCCCATACAACAAAGAGTGTACTAAGAATAGTCTAGATTCCTTATACTAGGAAATCTAGCTGCCCTGAGTATGAAAGAAGTAATCATCAACCATCTTTGGAAAAGACATGCTGTCATCCTAAACTCATTCATGATCACAGCTTGTTGAGGTTTGTCATACTTGTGACTTTATATATCTGTAATTAACGCTGGTGTGGTATTTCACATTCTACATTATTTACCTACTTACAGTCACTTTCAAAGCTGATATGTTGTGTAAACAATATCCACACCACAACAACCTGCATTCTCCATCAAACTTCCAACCAGGCCAGTAGCTACTGGAACTTTAAGGATTGCTTTATTACGTGTGTGGTTGCACTCACATTTGTCTGGCTCTTGCTGCTGAGGTGACCTAATTTCTTCACACATTTTATTAAAGTTTCATCTTATCTTGTCCGGTCTGTCCCTCCAGTCAAGGGTACAGCTCAATAAAGGTGTTTAATTTCAATTTTCCCAGCTAGCGTGACCGGCAAGCTCTTATATGATTCATATACTCTCTGTTTAAAGCCAACAGCAAAAACTATTCAGCAATGTTAAAACACATGTGCAGGCATAACTATAGAAGGCTGCTTTGGCCTAAACCTAATCATACCTTCTTACAAGTCTTCACCCTAGAATTTAATTATTTACTCTATGGGGTTTTGCTTTTTCTTCCTCAGAGAAGTGTGTCTTAAAATCTGATTGTGAAAACAGACACAACATACTGGGATAAGAAAGAAAAAAAAAAGAAAAACTTGTCATAGTGAAAAATGAATGAGGCTACAAAGCGTCTCTTTTCCACATGTAGACATGTTTTTGTTTGTGAGTGTGCATGTGGGGATGAGGCTAAGTTGAAACAGAGGGATGCACTGGAGCATGACAATGTTTGAGCGGTTGTGTGTAATAGAGGATTTGGGGGAAATCCTACTGCTTTGTCTTTAATAGGAGCAACAACACCTCTGTCAAACAAAAGCAATCTCCAGAACCAAAAATAATGGATTTTTACATTAAGGATCAAGGTTTGAGAAGCAGTAATAATGGCTGAGGGGGAAAAAAAGAGAAAAAAAAGTAGCAAAATGGGTGAGACAAGGAAAGATGTGCTTCATCCTCACAGGTTTGTCCGTCGCCTGTCTCATGATTAACAAGCTCACAACATGTAGTTGTTGTCATAATGCTGACCGGAGTGACTGTTCTTCTAAAAAGAACATTTTCGACCGAATTTCGCCAAAGACATTACCAAGAATATTTTACAACAATTGGGACGTCCTGCTCGAGGTCAGGGAGCAATGGAGGGCAATTAAATGGAGGCATGCTGACTCTCTCACAGCGGGGGTGCGATGAGGCTCCGTAATTACCCTGCCGACGTGCTGATCTCGAAAACTCATCACTCGTTATAGGTGTAACGACAATCTGCGCTTCCACAATCCCACAGTTTTGACTCTTAACAGGTTCCTGCTGATTCATTTTGAGTGATTTTATCCTCTTCATCATGTTCCTCTGAGGTTTTTCAATTCTGGATAAAAAAGTCATTCTTCACATGTAAAACCCCATGTCACCTAATTTGCATAACATTTAAACTGGAGTGCTATATTTGATTGCAAAGGTCATCGAACGAACCCTGAAACTATCTTTTCAAAGAAAATTAAAGTTAAGTTATAATAGTTTACGAGTGTAATGAAAATATCATAAGTGAAGATGGTTGATCATAATTTTATTTACTTATTCATTTAGCATCCCAACTTCCAATCATATTTCTAAAATTTTTTTCTCTTTAGTGACTGCTAACTTGTTATTATAAACTAATGGAAATATTCAGGATTTGTGGCTGCCTGATTTATTTCCTCTTTAGTATTTCACCTCATGACCATTTAAACACTTCTTTAAAATCTTTAAACATAAGCAGAGGAAAGGCACTAAACTAAAACATGGTCATGGTTAAATATTTCTATTTGTAGTATAAGAATATCACATTTTTATACGCAATAAAACATCTAAAAAAAATTTAAAGTGCCGTCATTTTGTTGTTGTGTGATCTATCCTCTGTCCATACAATGTCAATACTGTAAATAACCCCCCCACCCCCCCCCCCACCCCCCCTCCAGGGTCAGGAGGTGAATTGATTCAGGGATTTTCTGAATCGATGTTGAATTGTGCAGGGAAATATTGTGATGCATCAATTAATCAGTATTTTTACCCACCCCTACCTACAATGGTTGGATTTTCCCCCCTCAAAACACAAAAACTCAAATACAATTTCAAAGGCTCACTATCCCTACTTTCTTTTGAATAGAAATTTGACAGTCTCAGTGCCCTCTCTATTTTCTTGCACTTTCTTGCCTTCTGCTTTTCACCCTTGTCTGTCTGTACGTCAGGCTCTTTTCCACACACATGGACTCTCTCGCTCTCCATCTCACACACACGGGTTTGCCTTGTCTTTCAGCTTAAGCAGAGATTGACGTGGAGTCATGCAAAGTTTCAGCTAAAGAACGTCAACCAAGCACGTCAGATTAACACAAGCCTGGCTCCACCAGATAGAGCACATACACGCACATTTAGAGACCTCAACACACATGCACTCACATAAACACACATCCACATTCTCAAAGACACACACTTTGATTTACTAAGACCTTGACTGACTGACACATCAGACATGAATGGATGACAGAGACGGACAGAGAGAGAGGGAGAAAGTGAAGAAATAGGAGAGTTGGAGGACTTCAGGGTGGAAAGTTAGAATAAAATCTCTCATTTAATAGGAAAAGAAATTTCCCAATTGTGCTGGTTATGTATCAAACCTTTGCTTAAACTTATGAAAATACTGCATATAATGACTTTACTTCATGTAAAGGTCAAACAAATTAACCAGTAAACTATCACCGATTTTTTTACTTGAATAACTTAAAGGTTGTCCGTGCAGTTTTCTGAGTTTCAACACATGCAGAACAAAACACTCCAGCCCTGGAGGGTTTGAGCAGAAGCAGTAACCTCACTTTCTTTTTACACTGAAAACTGGGGAAGGGGTTAAATATCAAAAATTGGTGTGCAGGGCAGATGTACAGTGTTTGCTCTGAATGCATGAAAATTAGGCTGAAAAAGGAAACCAAGCTATTCTCACAAATTCAGTGGAGCCCTGAAATATTCACTATTGTATGTGAGAACAGAAATGTCTGAATCATTTGGACCGCATAATGTGCACAATGTAACCCTGCTAGGCTCCTAGTATAAAATGTTGGTAATCTCTGATTGAGCCCATGTGTGAACAGAACAGATAATTGCCCAGAGAATTCATTACAGTCAAATGTGCATGCTGATGTTTCTCCCTTGTTCTCACTCTTTCATGCAAAATCAGTCATAATCACGGGTAAGTCCTTCCCAATATTCAATGTGCAGATATAAAAGCCTGATTTTGCATCATGTCTTACTCATGTCCAATTAAGAAAAAGCGCATTACAGCTATTAAGAATCATGTCCAGCAGTAGGAAAACAGATGATCACCAAACACTACAGCCAAGTAAAGACCAGCTAGCTGTAAACACAATAAAGAAAGATTGTATACATGAAACTGAACAGGAGCTAATCTTACAGCCCTATGCAAAACTGAAATGCTGTCCAAAAACAAGGTGACATTTCCACAACCTTCTCTGCACCCCCTATCAATGCTGATAGTGTCTCCATTACAGCATCAATCACTTCAAGCATCTTGTATTCTCATGAGATTTAAGATCCTTCAATTTACACTTCACCATATATCTATCACCACTGGCTAGGTCATAAATACTTGGTTTTCAGGACTGTGTGCAAATCAGTGCCGTCTAAAGGGAGTTGGAGATACACTTCAAGCTATTTGTTAAATTCCAGAGTTTTAAAATGAATAAAACATTATGAACTTTAGCTGTAATGTTGCAGCAGTTAAATATAGTTCACGCTTCCAAAAACAAGTAGTTGCAGTTATATCACATTTATGACCTTTAAGAGACAAACAAGCACAATCATCTTCACTAAATTATTAACTTGTGTTTAATTTTCCATTTTTGTTTAATCCAAATACTGTCTTTTTTAATTTTTCCAGTTTTTTTTTTTTTTTTTTTTTCTTTTTTCATCCAACAGCTGTCCAGCCTGTTTGGTTTACACATACACAGACTGAAAGGTAATTCCACTACCCAGCAGATGCTTGTGTTTATTACCAAAGAAATGTGAATGCATGCCATAAAATTGAAGCTGTACTGATTAACTGTTTTGAAATACCTCACATAACACATCTGGGATAAAGTATGTATAGTAAAACGTCACAATACTGATCTTCCTTATATATCATACTTGACCCTGTTACCCTTCTGTATCCATCTTTCTCTCTAGAATATTAAAAGACTGACAGCATTGTGGCCATTAATATTAACACGCTGCCAGAATACGTAATTATATTTAGTTTTTATAGATTCAGCTCTCCCTCTGAAGAGATACTGTGACTTGATGAACAGTGAAAATGAAATCACGCAATTTAGAAAAAGCATCAGTGTTATTTTTTCAAATTAACCCTCAAAGGCCTACACTGCCACCCACAGTTAAAATAGCTGCTGCTTTGAAATTGCTCTAGGCATTTACGGGTTAAAAGTTTGGTTTGAAATAGAAATGTCTTACCATGCTCACTGAGGAATAGTGTGAAAAATGTAATGGTAAGCAGGCATGTTTGTTTGTTTGTTTGTTTACTTTTAAAAAAAAACTGTGAAGCTGTCACTTCTAATTTGTGTTGAGAAAGTCTGTGATCCCTTATACAAACCCGATGGGTGAGCCCAAAAGGTAAAAGAAAAGTGCTTTTTATAAACCCTTTTTCAACGTCATATTTGACCTAACCACAGAGAAGAAGATTCAATGGTCTGCATATGCCAGGGCTGTCCAAAGTTGGTATTTGAGAGCTGCTGTCTTGCAGGTTTTGTATGTTTCCTGCTGCAGCGCTTTGGATTAATGGGTCAATATGCTTGGGTAGCAATTAGAGGTTGACCGATTAATCGGTTTGGCCGATTAATCGATTAATCGGCGCCGATAGGACGTTTTACAAACTATCGGTATCGGCTGAAGCTTTTTCCACAGCGCCATGAAGCACTGCTCTCTGATCACTGAGGGGCGGGGCTGCGCTTGGACAGAGAGAGCGAGGGAGGGGGGGTGAGCGAGTGCAGGCAGCAGGAGGACAGAAGTGGTCCAGGTGGAAATTATAACGAGTGCAGCGACATCAGTCAATACAACCTTCACAAGTTGTAACTTAAACAACAAAACCTCCTTGGAGGAGGCAATAAGTAGCGGTTATTCAACAAGCAGAAATGTGACTCATATTTCAGCATAAACAGCCACCGGCATGTTTGACCACGGTGCTTGTTAAGCTAACAACGAACAGTTTAAGAACACGCTAAATGAAAGCTGTCTGTAGCCGCTTTCACACTTTCATGGCAGAATATGCCGTTAAGTCCATCCGCTATTTAATCAGGAAGTTTTTATAAAGGCGTCGCTTCCTCGCGGACAAGTCCGCCACAGCTCCAAGGTAAAAGAGTCTGAATGCAAACGGAATAAAAGTCAAAGTCCGCACTTTTGATTACTGAGGACTACTTAAAGCTCAGCTGGAACCGTAAGTTGTTTTCTTTTAATTTTTAACGGCTATTACTTGTCATGCGGGGGCCACGGCAAGGCGTCATGTTTAATCACCTCCACCGTCACTCCTGACTCTTCGATGAACCGGTCCCTGTCTAGTTAGTCCTGCAGCTCTGTTAGT
This sequence comes from Atherinomorus stipes, assembly GCA_023101725.1. Lineage (NCBI taxonomy): Eukaryota > Metazoa > Chordata > Actinopteri > Atheriniformes > Atherinidae > Atherinomorus > Atherinomorus stipes. The sequence continues at coordinate 1,916,002 of JALJCO010002339.1, forward strand.
CCACTCCATACGGGTCTTGCAGGTTTGATTCCACCACACAAACCAGTTTCAAGCTGTTCTGAAACCATCTTTCACGTATTTTACCGCTTCTAAAACTGCGTGTAGAACAATCATCTGACAGCGACGGGATCCCGCCGACATCACGTCTATGAGGGATTTCCGGCCGCTGCTGCAGCGGACATTTAAACATGGATATTTACGTGAAAACACGTCTGATTGATGTGATTAGTTTGTCATGAATCTTAAAATTTGGCAAATTCTTGTAAACTTCAGTGCTGGCTGAGACAAACCAGCCCCCCCCGGATTTGTGTCCAGACTGAGTTTATAGTAACTTTGCTGCTGCTGCAGTCGAAAAAAATGCAGCCTAGTTATGAATATAAATGAATTCCTGTTGTGAATTTATTCTTTTAAAGAAAGATCATTAAAAAACAAACAAGCTTTGTTGATTAATAACAGGACTGTTTAAAATGGATAAAATAGAGATAAAATCCGAACATACCCTCCACTACAGCTGGTTAGTGGTGACAGCCTGACTATGTAAGGATGAGAAAACCACATTTCAACCCCCTTCACTATACGCCTGTTTAACAAATTGTTCTGTGATTTTTATTTTTTATGGCATAGAGTGCCATCACTCACATAATTGTGAAGGACCTCTTAATTTTCTAATAGTTATGTTTTTGTTTCTAAAAAAATCTATTAATGGCCTATATGGGCTATTTATCCATCAGCTATATATATATATATATATATATATATATATATATATATATATATATATATACACAACATTGAATTTTTTTTTCGGATGGGGGGTTGTCGGCCGATTAATCGGCTATCGGCTTTTTCCTGCTCCAAATTATCGTTATTATATCGGCCTTTAAAAATCCACTATCGGACGACCTCTAGTAGCAATTGAAAACAAGCTGTTGAGGGGAGCCATTTAATTCAAACCAGGTGAGTTAGAGCAGGAAAACATCTAAAGCCTACAGGACTGTGTCCATCAAGGACCAGAGCTGGATGCTCATATACATATAATAAACAATCATAAACATTTAATTCCACAGTATAGTAAAACAGTTCAGATCAACAACCCCAGCTGGGTCAGATAATTGACTGATGCTCAGGATCAATAAAATTGTTTTGTTAGCTGTTTCAGCTGACATCGCAAAATGCTGCTTCCATTATGGTCAGGCATATCAGACTTCTGGAAGAACAGGGAAAGGCGTTAAATCTCTGATTTTTAAATGTTTCAAGTGTTTTAAATATATTTTTTATCTAGTTTTCATACAAAAATGGCGCCATTATATGACTGACAGCTAAAATTGTATACAGTTGATGCCAGATGAGGCTGCATTGCACAAAGAAGAAGAAGAAGAAGAAGAAGAAAACAGGTGTTGAGGCAATTCACTGGTCACCCTCTTTCTGACATACACTAAGGTTTCTGTGATCTGCTCTTATGATAAACAATATCATTAATATATCATCAGACATTCATAATCTGGGTAAATGGTGCCAGCACGCACTGGCTGGTCTGATAACAAGCACATTGCTGAAGACAGCGACCTTCACGGACCCACATGTGGCCTGCCAAGAGGCCAGCCTCCAGAAATGACTCTGCAATAAAAGATGCCTGCACTGACGTGGATTTCAGAGTCCTTCCGGAACTTCACACTGACAACCAGTCCGTGGATCTTCTGGACCGGAGACTCTGGTTGTTGTGGGTTTCCTGCTACAACCGAACCAACTTCTTTTCTCTCTCATCTCCTCTTGAATTAATTTATTATTTATGTACCACATACATAAATATATTTTACTGTAATAATAAAACAGCTTTAAAAAAGTCTCAACTCGCCTGGCTCTTTTCTGCCACGACAAAGGAAAAACTAACACTAAATTCTTTGGCTTAGAGACATTGTTTATCAGGTGGAGCATGGTAGATGGGGCCACGCACAGTAGGAAACATCATGTCCAACATGGTGCAAAAACCTGACCAAAGAAAATGTTGGTGACCGAAGTCAGACAACAAAAACGAGCACATGGCAATACAAAGGTGGAGGTCAAACAAGGACAGTAGGCAAGCTGTGAAAACTCACAGCATTAAAAACTCCCCAGAGGGATTTTTCAGAAATATAACCTTGGTAATCAAAGACAGCTGTGGTGCCCTTTCAACTGCCAAGAGCCTATGCCTGTGGGGTTCAGATGATACAGCGCACTATTTCTGTCAGAAACCAGCAACATGAAGGCACATCCTCAATGATTGCTAAAAAAGTTTGTGACAATGGGTCTACCCCTGGAGGAACAAGCAGAGACTGAGGCAGTTGGTGAACAACTGAAATTAAATGTCAGTGCCATTTCTACAAAGTAAAAAAAAAAAAGCAATAACAACAAGAAAACGACTGTCACCTTTGTGCCAGCAGGTCAGCTGCCAAGTATAAGTGCTAAATAAGGTCAATTAAACCTTTAGGACAGAGCTCTAGAGCTATAGACTGAAAAATGAGGCTAAATGAAGATACTGTAAGTTGTCATTTCTGTCAATAATAAGTAAAAGTCTTTGGCCAGAGCCAACCCTGAGGTCATCCTCCCAGACACGCTTTTTTTTTATACTGGAGTCAACTGTATTATAGGAAACTCCGGTAAAGCTTCAGACTGGAGGAAACTGAAATAACTGACCCAACACAACATGTCACGAGAACACAAGTTGTCCCAGAAGAGGTTGTGAGAAGCAACTTCAGCACCGGATTACTGAAACAGAAGTCAGTCTGAGAACAAGGTCTTCAGCTAGTTATTAGACAAGGACAGTGAGGGGGAAGAAACAGGTAGAGGGTGGCTTAGCAAGAAGGGACCTTCTTCTGTGAAGGCTGCATGTTCTCCCTGTGTTTATGTGGGTTCTTTCTGCATATTCCTGCTTCTTTGCACAAAAACATGCATTTCAAGTTAACTGGTCATCCTAAATCACCCTAGCAGTGAGTGGTTGTTTCTCTCTGTTGACCTTGTGATGGACTGGTGTTCCCTCCCTGTAACCTAATGGCAGCTGGAATCAAGTCTTATACCTCCAAGGATGTAATGTAATTGCCAACGTTTGTTTGTCTGTCTGTTAGCAACATTAACTCAAAAGTTATGAACAGATTTGGATGAAATTTTCTTGGACGTAGATAATGCACAAGGAAGAGCTAATTAAATTGTGTTCTCTGGACGCTAGCAAAATAAAATAAAAAGCAAACCACAGTCTATTTTGGGTTGGACAAAAATGGAAAGGACTGGCACATTTTAAGATTACACAATAACACCATTTGTTGCCATATTAAGGAATAAAAGTTTCCACACCTACAGTGTTACTGGCATCATTAGAGACAAGAAGGTCATAATTTCCTGCAAGCAAAACTCTTTACTTACATCTTCCTCCCTTTTTCTGGAGCTTGCTCTCCACCTGCTATGTTTAGTTGTGCAGTTAAATATTTGAAGTGGCAGACATGCAGAGCTTGGCAGTGAAGCCCACTAACGCCTTTGTGCCTCCTCTGTACTGCTCTGCCACACCAAAGCTTCCACAGAGTCATTTGTTTTGCTACCAGTCATTTATGTCATAGTGGGCTGCAGGTATTCATCTAGGTGGAAGACAGCCACTTGTTGAATTCGTTTGTTCTTTTCCGGGTACCTGTCACATTGAACTCTTTGTTTTAAAATGATTGCAAGCTAATTCCAGCAGTCATCCCCACATTGGCATGCCTTTAGTCCCCCCCCCCCCGTCCTCCATCTGCAACCCGGTTGTTCCCAATACATCTCACACTGAAGAGAAATGCGGTTGAACAATTAAATCACAGTTACAATCAAGTGTACAGATGATGGCAGCAGAGTGGAAAGCTTCCTGCAGCAGTGCTCGATTAGATTAGACTAGTTTGTCTGTTTGAACACTTTATCTACTTTACACATACTCACACATACGCTGTACAGTGTGTAATATATGGTACAGTGAGTCAGCTTGCACTGATATCAACTGACAGTTTAGATGTTTATTATGAAGGAAGCTGTGATAATTGTTAATCTGGCACCTCTAAACTACAAGCACTGCATGACCTAGGGAGATTTTTTTCTCAGACTGTTGCTGTTTTGTCAGTCAACACAAATCACAAAACAAAATCTTGACACAAGATCATTTCCTCTTTGAACTCCCACACAGTTGTGTCGTGGGTGCATTGCCTCAAGAACTAAAGGTATCAGAGAGGGTGCTGAAGCATTTTAAGCCCCTAGTGCTCATTTCTTTCATTTCTTTTGCTTGATAGAAATTATAACTAAAACTTTTCTTTCTCACAAACCAGGTATTTTGGCTTCAGTGGCTCTGGTGGCATACCTCTTTTAGATAGACATCTAAGAATTGATTTGTTGCATTAGAAGGTAGAAAACAACTAAGAGCCTGCTGGCAATTTGTTGGTTTTATTCCCACATGTATGATTTGGACGCACACCTAAACTGCATTCAGTTCTCAAGGCGAAAGCTGTCAGCAAAAGGCCACATCTCCACAATTTCACCAGCAGGACAGCACAAGTGAATTGTTAGTGAGCGTATTTGTAGAGCTGTTGTTGTCAGTGATTCTGTAGTATTTCAGCTGTGAAGGGAATTTGATTGCTGATATGCTCATTGCAGCCTCCAGCCAGACCAGTGTGTGAATATGCATGTAGGTGTTTGTGTGTGAGTGTGTTTTTGTATATGACTCATTGGTGCTGAGAGAGCGTGACATTTGGGTTGGCATGAAGTGACCTGTATCTCCAACTGGTGACCAAACACTGACACTGTGCTTGCTTCTGGTCTCGCAACTTGTTTCATTGCAAACCCATGCATAGAACAACCATCGAACAATGGATGTAGAGACATGGCAGAAAGGCGCAAAGCAAGAGATAGAGTTAATGTACTGTATCCTGATGGTGAGACGCTTGCTTAAGAGGCTCCACAAACCATCACCCATTCGTAATATTTATCAAGGCTTAGATTCCTGAACTGTTCTGTGTCCCCATCAGCTGATTTTATCATCAACAAGGATACACATGCAGACTGTGCAACTGAAGGTGGAGATCTTTCAGATTATAGGATGATATAACATGAGCTAGCATGCTGCCTATGCAGATGACTATTGTTTAAGAAAAGCTTATCCATCCTGTCAGTCTTTCGTGAGATGTTTGACACAACGCCTGCTGCTTAGATGCATTTTAAGTGTGAACAAGAACAAATAGGTCAAAAGAAATCATCCACATCCTCCTTGAGCCATCTGTCACCTTTAGGTTGTTTTGATGGATCCTTTATTGCTGCTGTCAGTGCTGCCTGCTTAATGTAACAGCTTTGGATTGACACGAGGGAGATGGAGTATGAGTGATACAAGTAGGGAGAGTGGAGGAGAAATACTTGCATGTCTTTGCTTAATGTAATATTGTGTAAATGTGTGTATGTTTTGATCAATGTGTGAAGCAGTCAGCCTTGTTGTATTTGACTAAGGAATGTCTCTGAGGGCAAGTGGAAGGACAGATGCATTAGCCAGAAAGAGAGGCTGAAAAAGAGGAAAGAAAAGAGAGAAAGCTTTCTCTCTTCAGGGCAGTTTCTCTTTCTGAAAGACCCCCCCCCCCATTTAGATGTTTGACTAAAACTGGTCTGCCAACTGGCCTGTGTCTGACTTTAAAAAGCCACTTCCACATTGTTTAACATTAAAATGGCCAACAGCAAAAAATGCCGACCACAATGGCTCTTGATGTTTCTGGACAATGATTAAACAAAAGTGCATTCAACTTTAAAAAACAAACAAACAAAAAACAAAACAGAGAGGTCATAGGCAGGTCTAGAGCTATTTTTGCTCTTTGTGATTTTGGTTTTAACTTATAAAAAGTGTTTTCTAAATTTGTACACTTTAACAGAAAGCTTTCAGAGATCCTGCTCAGTTATTCAGAGCATCACACCCCAAGTGCCCTCTGAGTGCATTCTGGCCAACGGATGCAGTCAAAAGTTCAAATTTCACTAATGTGAATTCTATTAAGGTAATAAGATAAACTTTCTGGTGGAGAAGCTGCCACTTTGCCGTGGTGAAAATACCTCACCTCTCTGAAGCGTACGCATGAGAATCATCTTTTTATGTGCAACTGACAGAAATTCAACACTTTCAATCTTAATTTGCAATAGGTTGAGCTTTTGCTAATTACCTCTCCTCGGGTCAATGAGTAAATCATTAAAAATCACTGTAAAATAATGTAATAAATTTCAAAATGAAACTGTCTTTTATAAAAGTTGTAAATTACAATTGCACTTTCATCCTTTGCATGCAAATTAGCATTTAATGTGGCCAGTTAATTAGTAATAGCAGAATTAGTAACATGACACTGTAAAGCATTTTCTTTCTATTCGCTAAGCTCTGACACTGTGAGTGGTGAATTGACGATGATGATGATGATGGGCCAGAGCAAAGACCCAGCTACATGAAGAGATGATGATGTTGTTTTGACTTTTCCTTTAAGAGAAAACAATAGAAAAAACTCAGCCTTCACATGAATGTGAAGTTGAAGCACCGGTCTCAGTCCTCCTGTCATTCTCCAGGTGTTTAATCTTTTATACTGTCAGTCATGAATGTGAATGTTGCCCAATGCCCCATATAGAGGAAGCCTTTACAATAATTGCTTGCAACTAAATTTCTAAACAGTGTTTTCTGCTTCTTTAGTAGACTTTGCCAGGCAGAGGTGTCAAGTAACAAAGTAAACATACTTCACTACCTTACTTAAGTAGAGATTTTGGGTTTTTATTTATACTTTCTTGAAGTAATTATTTTTCAGCCTATTTTGTACTTCTGCTCCTTACATTTCTAAGCAATTATTGGTACTTTCTATTCCTTACATTTAAAAAATAGCTTCATTAATGCTGTCACTGGAAAAAAAAAAACGGGAAAAAAAAAGAAAAAAGAAAACTTTCAGATTAATAAGCCATCCAGATAGAGTGAATTTGATTGTGGTTAGATGAGAAGTAGAAATCTATACCATTCTGAAATCCTATTGGTTTGTTCACGATCCATCACCTGCACCTGACAAATCATGTCATAGTGTTACAAGGACACCGGGGACTTGCTGGCGGGGACAGCAGGACAAGACCTTGTGGCATGGAGGCCCTAAGTGGCCTGACTTTCTGCTGGTAAGAAAAAAAAAGAATCTTGGTATTAAAAATTTCACGATGCCCTACATTGATGCAGCAGGCTGCCTGCCTGGCTGGTACTGTCTCAAGCCCATAGACAAACCAATTTGTACTAACTAATGATGGCACCATTAGTAAGCACAGCGAAGCACATGAATTTGGAACACCTAAAAGAGGGAAGAATGTGATGGCGCAGATGGACAGAACAGAGGGAAAGTGGAGTAGACATGGACATGATTTTAAAAATCGGTACGTCAGGACGAGGCCGCAGATGTTGAAAACTCACATATTTTTTCAGACCCCTCGCCCACCATCTGCAGCTGCCGCCATTGCAACATCATGTGAGTTCAACCTTTAAAAGTGATACAGGTCAGACAGCTGGTGTGTTACAAGCTGCAGATTTTTATTTGAAGATAACATGATTATATCCAGGTCTCTGTTTACCTGGTGTTACAGTTCGGTTATATCTCCCATCAGCCCAAACAGAGAAGTGACTGAATATTCCAACCTAAGATATAATTGGTCGTATATGGAATTCCCTGATATAACCCAGATAAAATACTAGTTAATATATAATGTGTTGCGTTAAACTGACAGTGGATATTGTTCTACTTAGGCTGCTTGGCTACACTAGTTTGTCCACCCATACTGTCTACTGTACATCTGTCCTGGTCCAACTGGTCAAACAGCCTTAAATCTGGGCCAAGAAGATCAGGTTAGATGCTGATGAGTGAATGTCTTGACTGAGTCAGGTTGTCAGTGTGTTTATCTGGATGTAAATGATATGATTGCAGCTTTTTAAATGCTGGTTGGTTAAATGTTGGTGTCTGAAGTTCACAGCTCCACATGGAGTGTTTGTCTTTATTTTTAAATGGTAATATCTTTGATTATTTTACTGCATAACATATCTGGTCGGTCCTGCTGGACCAAACATCTCTACAGATGGGTGGTTGTCTGAAAAAGTTTAGGAACCCCTCTTAACACAGGAGACCTGTTGTACTGAGGCATGTAGTGAGGGTAGGGAGAGACAGGATCTGGACTGATGGCTGATAGTTTTCTGCGGATGTTGGTCTACACCAGGGGTGTCTAGCTCTGGTCCTTGAGGACCAAAATCCTGGAGGTTTTATATGTTTTCCTTATCCAACACACCTCATTCAAATTAAATATCCCTCATCAGCTTAAGTTCTGCCCAAATATATTGACCCATCAGTCTGATTCAGGTGTTGCAGAAGAAAACATCCAAAATCTGCAGGACAGTGTCCTGGTGGATAGACTTCAGACACTCCTGGTCCACATAGAATAATGAGCTATAGTGATTACTTAGCCTGTGTGTGCACACTTGTGAAATGTGAGCATATGTGTGAGTTGTGGTGATGTCAGTGAGTGTCTGACTCCCAGGCCCTGATTAACGAAAACATGTCTGAAAAGCAGGTACTGTATTAACTGGCAGCTTCATGCACAAATGGCTGGAAGAGTGCTGCATACAGGACTGCAGACATGCAGCATTGGGTCAAAATAATTTCTCATGGGTGTGAGAAGTTTTTACATCAAGTTTTTACTATCTAATTAAATAACAATCAACATCACTATTTACCATCGGTTTATTCTAGATAGAATAATCAGAACATTTGCAGCTGTAGCATAATGGTAGTTAAAGATGACATCAATTATGCCTTTTAATTCTCTTTTATTTATTTTTTTTTTTTTTTGCCAATGCCATATTTTTTCATTTATATCAGCTCCTGCGCACTTATCCTCTCCAGACCTGGTTCCTCCTCTCCAGACCGTGGCTGCTGCTGCGGCTCTGAGGTTGCTGACCTGCATGACATTGGGACGAATATCTCTCTTTCCGGTCAAACTTAATTTTCTTCTGACCTTTCCATGGCAAAGCAATAGCGCACGCTTAATTCTCATTTAAATAATGCTGTTTGCACCTGTTACCAAGTGCATGTGCAATCTTTGTAGATCGCCCACAAGCGCTGAAGAGACAGCACACACAATTTATCTGCCCTGCAAACAAATTAGCACTTTTTATTTGAAATCTTAGTAAATCAGGGCCCCAGTTTGATGTTTTGTCCCAGTGCAGTCGTGGAGTCCAGACTACTAAAATACTGTATGTCCAAGGCAGACACAAGAGAGCTGTAGCAAAATGTCCCAACCAAGAACCATTACTTTAACTTTCATACTATAAGTAGTTTTTTAAACCAGTACTGTTATACTTTTACAAGCTTGAGTTGATACTTCAACTTCCGTCAAAGTCTTTTTAAATCCTACTTGTACTTAAGTGAGGAATGTGAATACTTTTGACACCTCTGTTACCAGGTGTTTAACAAAGCCATTCTTGTTTATCTACTGAACTCAAAAACACATGTATTCCTCCCTCTTTTTATTGGTTAGCTTGTGGAAACACCAGCTAGCAATGCCAAAAGCTTTACCAAATCCCAACAGTTAATGCTGTTATAACGCTAGTCTGGTGATATAAAGACATTTTTACTGGAAAGAAAGGAGTCAAGCACTGTAATCTGTTGTTTAATGAAAATAAACACTCCTTTGTAATCAGAATACACCCGATGGATGGGCTAATGTTTTGAAAGAAAAGTGACATAATGATATGGTTCTGGTGTGATTGTTTGGCTGTGGAAAAACAAACCAGCTTGCACTTACTTGGAACCCGTTCAAACACCAGCCTAGGACCAGCACTGGAACCATTTTGGCTGAAAGTTGGCTCTGTTTTCTACTTAAACTTTTTTATTATCATTATTATTTTAAAGATTTATATAAATCAAATGCCAATAACTGTAATTACGCAAGCAGCAGACATAAAATTGTTTCCTATATACACTGTATAAGGAAACTGTCACCAAACCACCTTGCGCATGCTCAGGATAGGGCAGTTAAATCAAAGACAAAATTTGATGAAATCTGTTGGTCTCTTTAGCTAGGCTCTTATGTCTTATGAATTGGCTTACATGAACAGTCGAGTACAATGAATTGGCTTGAACTGATTTTGTCTGTAAAGTGCTCTGAGATGACTTTGTTGGGAATGGTGTTATAAATAAAGCTGAACTGAACATAAATGTTGGTGAACCATGTGAAAGTAGTCAAAACCTGCAGTACATTTGTCTTAAACGTAATGCAATATTTGGTAACATGATGCTTGATTGAGTTAGAGTAGCTGCACTGTAAAAGTCTGTCTTGCCTCCACTGCCAAAATTTTATCGTTATTTCACAGTGAAACTGTTTATACAGTGAGTGATAGTAACAAAACTGACAATAAACAATGTTGGATACATTTCTCTGAAAGAAAGACATTTACAGAGTAGTTATAACTTTAATAAGCAGAGATACACAAAGAGAACATAAAAAGCAGCACTATTTCTTATTTCAAAAAAAGAAAGGAAAAAACATCTAGGAGACTTTGGAGGAGTGGTCCAGCTTCAAATGCTTCAATGATGATAACACTTACAGCTTCATAAGAGAGTTTTGGCACTGGAAATACGATCATTACTTACATAAGTAGTTCTGCCAAAAAATTCAAAAGTTGCCTGATGTCCAACTCCGTCTGGAGCTGGCTGCTTTTGCCAGATCCATTTGTGTTATGGCTCCGGCTCCGATTGGTAAATGACACGAGTGACAGCTGGATGTGACTCCTGGCTGACAGGCTGACTGGGTGTCCAAAGCTGCTTTAAATGAGATTGTTTAAATGTAACAAGGGGGATAATGGCAGGGGAAGCTTTTTTCCTGTCTTCTTATTCATTTTCTTTTTTTATACGAGAAAAGAAGCATACTGGTTATAATCTGTGTTAATGCCGTGATCAAGGATTTATTTGCTAATTCAACAGAAAAAGCTTACACAGTATTAAATTAAATGAAAAAAGCATGACTAACAGTTGTCATGATGTGTTATTGTTTTAGTTAATCTTTTTTTGGGCAACAGCTTTTTAAGGCACTGACGATGACCCAAAATAAGACAGAAGGCTGAATTAAAATTTCCAGGCATTACTCAAACTAGAAAAATTGCAAATCAAGGTCAGTGTTTTAACCACTGGATAAAAAATCTGATATAATTTTGTTCTTGATGCAGCCACTTAAGAATATTCTTTAATATAAAAACAGCATCAAATTGAAATTTGAAAGCAGAAATTTCATGTCAAAGCATCAAGAAGATGTAATCTTTTTAATTCATTTCCAAGAGGAGCCATTCACACACACACAAAAAAAGATTTTATCTGAATTTACAGTACCTGCGTCATATGCATGTGCCTAGGTGTATTTCCTCTTTATGACTGCCTGTCATTGGTCCATATCTATTATACCAACAGCAGCGCTCACATTGACCTAAAC